>OZ023208.1:5691874-6321874 GCA_963995525.1 Escarpia spicata
GGAATGTGTATCATATATAGGCGGGGGGTTACGAAATTAGTATTACGTGGGTTGAGCCGTAGTTTCAGCACCACTCCGCCTCCGCCGTTGTTGGATCACATTTTTCGGTGACGTTCCACATTTTGTAAGCTTACCAGAAACTTCCAGTTGCATCCCCCTGAGGTTCGCCAAAAATACCCACTTTCAGGCTTGCCAAAAACCTTGATCTGCACCCACCCTTGAGGCTCGCCAAAAATGTAAATAAGGAAGGGTGTATTTTTGGGTGCAATTTGATATTTTTGATAAGACTAAAGGTGCTTTTCGCAGGGATGCTAATCTAGGTTTTTGGAGAGCCTCAAAATGTGTTTTTGGCGAGAGTGAGGGGGGGGGATCCAAATGGAGGTTCTTAACGAGCCTGGATGTGGTACATATGGAATCCTAGCTCACCCGCCAATGTACGTTTGGAAGTACTTATGTTAATTTCCACCGGGCACTATATTAATTGTATTGCCGCATAAATCCTGGCTATACATTATATTTTGAAACTTGTTCCCACTGTAGGAGGAGAGTGGTTCACTACTCAATTCATACAGATTTTAACAGGTTCTTGAAAGACACCCTATAAACGCACAGCATATCGCGTACATACACGTACGTATATCACTCGAACTCTTGTAAACTGGGTTATGCCGGACCATAGGAATGTTTATATTTTCATATAATTATTAAAACAAAACAAAAACAGACAATACGCAACATTTACACCAGTGATCAATGGCTCCAAATGTAGACTCGGCTATACTTGGGTATGTCATCGCCAGAATATGATATATATATTATATTATAGAGCCTTGGATACAGTTAGCAAAACAAATCTTTGACATTCAATGACAGCTACATGTACGACAACTACCGTACATTGATTATAACATAATGTTATTATCACAAATACTCCAATACATACATATGCACGCATGCATAATTGTGCGCGCTCGTCTGCTTTTTTCTTCTTCTGCACATCGCACTTCTTTCGGTACAAATGAGTTGAGCAATTATTTTAGTGGCTACATTTGGGTGAGTGCATGCATGCGAGTTGTGTGTGTGTGGGTATGAGTGCGTGCGTGTGCGCGCGCGCGACCGTACGTCCATACGCTCTATTACTTGTTACTGTTTCTATCAGATACCTTGAGGTGCATCTCGATATTAGAAGAGAGACGATGAAAGTGACGGTATGTCTGTGTGCACTGCGGCCCCTCGCAGACGCGACAGTACAAAAGGTGCGACATGTCGCGCTGAAAATGTCACATACCACCCTGGGAGCGCAACTGTCACAACCGCGGCCTTGTATAAGACGTATCAAACCCCTGGGAAAGCGACTGATTACGCGGGAAAGAAAGAAGAGGTAAAGTGGACCACAACGATGGGTCACTCCAGACAGAACGTGGTCGATCCATGATATTGCCCGCGGTCAGATCGTTTACACTTTGGTTGTGATGACCAATTGTGTGCGTGCGTGTGTGTGCGCGCGTGTGTGTGGTGTGTGCCTACGAGTGTGCGTGCGCATGCATGTGCTAATTTGTTTTACTCCACGACGACCACACCGCTGATGGAATACCATCTTGAAACCTGCAATACCAATGCATAAAGCTTGGTTTTAAGTGATCTATAACCAAGGAGACACAGAGACTTAGTGCATATATAACATGTTTGAGTGCAAGTGTTAGAGTGCCAGGTAGCATTACACCTCTTGGGTGAATTATGAAACTCTCCTGACACAACGCCCAAACACGTTTCATAATAGTAAAAACAACATAAAATAAGCATAATTTGTATAAGTAACAGTGCCAAGTCGTAACTTTTATGACGCTGTCGCACGACAATTAGCACATTGTTCTTTCGCAAATTATGAGCGTTTTATACAGGAAGAAAGTTAACCATAAACACATAACAAGGGACGCAAGACCTGTGAAACCAATTATTAAACTGGACCCTACAAGTTCTGGTCTGATTTGAGAAAATAACTATCAAACAAGAAGATATTCTTATCTCAATAAGAACGAACGCCAGCCTATATGGGGCCCTTATACTGCCTCAGCAATCTATGGTACAGAAACCTGGACATTACGATCGCAAGAGATGCAGTCTTTTGAAGGTTTTGAGATGCGTTGCTTGCGAGCTATCATACGTGTTACTATGGCGACAGACTAAGAAATAGCCAGATCAGAGAAGAGACATTCACCCCTGAATCCATCTCGGATGTCATCAGACATAGTAGATGAATAAAAAATAGCTTTCAAGGAAGACTTTAAAGGACACAAAAAACGAGGAAGGCAGCGGAAAACAGAACACTGCACTCCCGCTTTTAATAGCAAAGCGGTGTGCTCTAGACAGGACGAAATGGAGGGGTGGGACATCCAGGAGGATAACGAAGGATCAAATTGGCCAATAGGCATTTTAAGTCAAATAAGTCACTAAAAGACATTGTGATAAAAACCGACCCTGGCTGAACCACAGGTATTTAAGAGATATTCTGGACAGTAAATGGGGTCCAGAAAAGATTAACCCGACCAAGAAAGACAAGGTATAAAGTTCTAAACCCCCAAGAGCATTACCATACCGGACGTTATAGGAGTAAGCCCTTTATCCAAGACTTTGAGAAGACGATATGTAACATTAGCGAAAACAAAAAACAGACCATCTGATCGTGGTTGAAAAATCAATCTTCACAGGACAAACACCGTGTCATAGTTGGTGATTGGGTTGTTATTCCGATGACCATACAACAGCGTCAGTTACAGCCTTCAAATAAGTTTGCATTCCAAAAACGAAAAACTTATAGTATTACACATGAGTGGGTGGGTCTTTATTTGATCATCGTGCACAGAACATACTCCCCGTTATCACATCAGTTGAATCCGGTAGTAGTTGATTGTTGTTTTGGAAGCCGTTTTAGATCGCTCAAATTGTCCACACAATTCTTTGGTTAATGCGGGATTTGGGCACTTTACGAACTCATAAAAACACATCTAATGGCACTAAACGAATTTTGTAAGCTTGCTTCGTGTTATGAATAAATTAATATCCCCAAATGTGACGAAATAAGTCGATTCCAATTAACCAGAAATTAATCAAGGTATGTCAGAAGTTGCTACAAAGATTTGTGACAATAATTCCCCAGATACACTAATTTTACATACCTAAAGACAATACACAGCAGATCACGTGCCCGACGAAAGACAAACGAAACATTACTCTAAAATGGCACAATTTATTAAATTATATACATAAACTGCTAACTGTGAATAAATTCAATACTTCTGACTATGTGATGTCACTATGACCTATTTAACAACATATCTTCTAATGTAACCAGATGATGGTGTGACGTGCAACCGACAATCACTGGTCGATATCCGTTGTTACAGAAAGTTTACACGCAACAAGAAAGTGCTCCAAAGATCCTCTGAATCGGCTAACCAGAACCAGGTAATGCCAGCCAGTCGCTGGTAACATTGTACCAATCAATTAAAACATTACAAAAATACATCAGCAGAATCTTCTGGTTCATTATTCAAGACGTACGGAATTTCAAAATAATGTGGTTAAATGTGCACGATGACAACTTCAAAAAACTAGAGTAGAAAGATGTTCACATATTTGGTCAAAAATAATCTGGACTGAAAATAATCTAAAAATAATCTCACTGAATTATTACAAAATACGGATAAAAAATGTATATTTGACAAATATTACAAAAAGGCATGTTTGCATAGCTTATTCAAAGCATGTACACATTCAGTTATCAGGGTATGCATATGCACAGTATAAAATTGTTCAAAATCGATTATAATTTTTTTTCTAGAAATCAGTCTCTTAAATGGTGCACTTGGTAAAAAAAAAAAAATTTCAAATATCCTACCTAAGACATGTGATCAGTTGTCATCATTAACCTCTTACATGGCAGTGTTTAAGTAACTTGGTCAAAGTATAATGCAAACAATGTTATCTGCTATAATATCATATGAAAGTTGTGATAAAACAAATTACCATAGAACTTGTCTTGGGCAACCACCAAAGCATTCTCTCAACATATGTGGTCTGCCATTGCATGCTGCTGGTACATCATATATGAATAAAGAGAGGAACTTAATCTAGTCGACGACGGCAGTACTGTGTAAAGTGACACACCGACCATGTCATCAATGAGGAAATCTGCAAAGTTGTCACTCAGCACCTGGTCCACTATGAAGATCTTTTAACCACAGTGAGGAAGAGGACGCTGAGGTGGTACTGACAAGGTCAAGCGGGCTGTCTAAAACTTCAAGGAACAATGCAGGGGAAACGAAGATAGGGAAGGCAGAGTAAGAGATGGACAGACAACACTGAGGAATGGATTGGAAAGACTTTTGCAGGAACCCACCACAAAGACTGGAGTCGACTCATGCAGTGTTCATTGGCCAGTGACCCAGGCAGATTAAAAGGGATCAGTAAGTAAGAAAGTAAGCAAAGCAATTTATACATCATTCTTCCATTTTCTTCTTGAGCAAATTTTGGTGAGTACAGTTCACTCATAACACGGAAAATTAGCAAGCACTTGACCAATTTATGCGGTCGTTGGTAGTGTTTGATGGGTGGTCGCCTACTGCAGATAAATTATTGTCGGAATCAATCTATGCGTAGGATTGTGATCGCACAGGTTGTGTCAAATCATATAGCAATCAAAACACACATCAAAAACACTTTTTCAAAAGACAATAATTCAAAATTGCATTATACAAACTGATACCAAAATATTTATTGTTTCTACAAATAAAAAAACTATTCCTTCACTCCTGCGAATGTTTTTTACTTTCCTCAGGTTTGTGAAATATACCTTACGGTACAAACCATTGTGGCCAGTCACATCTACGATAATGTCAGTTCCATGTGATTCAAAACAGTCTTAATGTACTTTTTAAAATAAGTATTCACAGTAAACGCACTATAAATGGGACTTTAAAAAAATTATTCCCATGCCAGTACATATGTAACGAATAACAACAGAACACTGAAGGCACAATCCTTAGAACTGTTCACAAAGATACCACAAAATGCAGTCAACCAGCATCTCAGAGAGAATTCTTATCTTCTGCAATAAGACAACATTAGGTTGACTGGCAAGTAAAAAATCCAGTGAAAATGCTGCATTGAGAAATTAATCGAACTTTCGGTGACGTTCACCTTCTCGACTTGCTGCGAGTTGTGTGATTGGTCAGATTCTCTTCCGAGTTCGATGCAGTGGAAGCTGCAGAAGGATCTGTGGAAAGTGTAAAAAACACCTAAGTTCAATGTTGTTTACGACTTTGCCTGCTCCCTATTTATTAACATTATGTTTTTAATACCAGAAGAAATATGTTGAAGGTCTGTTCCCATCACATTGTGTTTAAAGAATGTACAATTGCAATTTTTAATGTGCGAAAATAAATTTGTATTATTATAGTTGTGTTGTAAGAAAAATCGATTTTAAATCTGAACACCCTCCATTGACAGCATTGTAGAGGCAAGCAGGGCTAACAGCAAGTTCCTTTGATGTTTGGCACGGCGACTAATCAGCTTACCATTCAGTTGGTTCGGTCGTCTAGTGTCCCATGGCCAGGGGGCGCTACAAGCCCTACTAGGGCAGTGAGGCTGCTCCTGTCTGTCGAAGTATCGTGCGGCGCAGCTGAAGTGTAGTTTGACATCGCACCGTTTACACGTCTCACCCTGGGAACAAGTAAACATGCCTGTTAAACAGGACAGTTCTTACTTTTATCTGTCTCGGCCCCCCACCTCCTTTAGACGAAAGTTTGTAAACATTGATATGATGATATCAATACTTTAATAGTATCGATGCGAAGCGTAAAATATTGATGTCCGATGCTAGATGAAACTACCCTGACCCATCCTCCCCCAACCAAAAGTAATTTTGTCTGATATCGGATATCAACGTTCTGAGATAATCCCTTGTATTGCAAGGCATCCAGTCCCTTGGACTACTCAGAGCAGACATGGGGTCAAATGCAAATGCATTTAAATGTGACTGATCCAGTATCTGCATTTGCATTTGAAGCCAAAACTATTTGCATTTAAATACATTTTAAAAGTATTTGAAAAATCAAATCCTTTTCAAATACTTCTAGCATTTAATTCTGTCAGTGAAAACTGTTATCACAGCTGTGTTTAATTAAATTGTTGCTTGGTCTAGGCAGTTGATACAGGTCACTCGTGTTACATATGTGATCACCGAGGCATGACATTCACTGGGAGAAAACTGGCCTTCCTACGGCTCTTTTATTAGCTGACCAACTGCACGCTTTGATCATTAACTCAGCTTTAACTTGGGTCATTGTCAGATGGATGATCAGTATATCAGCTGGCCTGCCACAGGGTCAGGTTAGCAAGCATTTAATTAACAGTGGGTGACTTAATCTAATTTTATTGGAAGACAGTGCATCAGTGGGCACAGGAAATGGAAAACAGGATTAACCTGTCGCAGGAAATTTTTTTTACAATGTGTGACCAATTATAGTATGGTACTATTGACTCAACGAACTCCCTTAATTCTGGATAAACAATGGTCAAGTATAGCTCTTTTTGTCATTGTTTATTGTGCACGAGGACATCAAGAGAATTAGAAAAGTATTTGAAAAGTATTTGAAATACTTTAGAAAAATATTTGCATTTGCATTTGACATAAACAAAATGCATTTGCATTTGAAATGCCCAAAGTATTTGCATTTAAATACTTTTCAATGTATTTGACCCCATGTCTGACTCAGAGCACTACATTTTACTCCTTGGCAGACCCGTTCAATCGAACACCTTGTCGTCTTCAATGGGAAGCATTCAGCCATAATGCAAATACTGCACACAGATTATTTGTTCACATACCACTGACAAGTACTTGATTATACAGCTGACTGAACTAAGGCAATGTGAAGCGAACAAAATTGCCCAAACTTCAAGACCATTTGAACCCAGATTTTCTTGATTGAGAGGTTGGTATCCAAACAGTGATGCCACTGCATCCCACATATCGAATGCCTGTGATGCCTCGCAGGGTCAATTTCTGGTTAGTTCGGCATAGTGTGAGGCCAATAGCAGATTCACAAGGAAGACTGGCTCGCCACGTAAACGACAAAATAAATATAACAAATATTCTGCACTGGTATATTTGATTAGATCGACTTATCAAAACCCCAACAAAACTAAGGCGCTGTCCTTTAAAGCTAGACAACTAACATACAACAAACACCACAAGTCAGATCAGGGGCTAAGATTTCAACACAGAAACAAAGACGCGGTTCTAAAAGAGCCCTCAACCAAGACTTTCTAACTACTGTCACTCCTGAACCATCTCAACCCTGCGTCGTTATATAAGCAGACCTGCCTACCCCTAAAACTTCCTGTCAGTAATCCATCTTCCCATTTACACTGATTTTCAGGAATATACGCTTCCTGTCAGTAATGCAGAACCACCATGTCAGATATTGTCACCGGGGGGGGGGGGTAGCGATGGACCAAAACCATTAGTCTCTACTCAACTCTAGTATGATAAATGATAGATGGGGGGGTAGCGATGGACCAAAACCATTAGGCATTACATTACACTGTCATCGACATCGCCTAGACTGTAGTAACTGTAAATCATACACTAAACTCTTCAATAAATACACTAACTTAGTCTTAGTACAGTCAGTTGGCCTAACACTACAAGTACAACACTCACTACATTTTTGCATTACACATTTCTTTTAGGTTGGCGGTGGCGTCGTTTCGCTGTCAGCCATCATTTCGTGCCGCGTGACTTCGTTTTGTTTGATCGCGGAAATGCTAATTTTTCATAACGTTGTATCCTATTGGTTACATTACGACCAGACTCAGCGAATGAAAAACCATGTCACAATATGCTGCATACATATGCTGCCACATGTTGAATATAGTGGAACCTAAATTTGAGTGATTGCCCAACATGGTCACAGTCCGTAATATTTTCATCCCTCACCGTAATACCGTAATTTGAGGTGACTTTCCGGAATGATTCCGGACAATCCGGAATGGTAGGCAGGTCTGTATAAGTGGTAACATTCACAAAGATATTCAACACGAGTTCCAGACATGGGAACAACTCCATTCGGCAACTGGAATTGATTTACAAAAGATAGTTAGAATTGGAACTGATATTTTGTAGCAGCAGACACGAGTCTTATTCAAGTGATGTTGAATGAACAATAGTGAATTTTTTAATCATATTAATATTATCGTGTTAAAACGAATTGGAATTTAATTTTTAAAAATTTGGATTTAAAAAAATTTGAATTGTTTTTCTGGAATTGACTACAACTGGAATTGGACTGACAAAATGAAAATGATGGAATTGACCCCATGACTGACAAATTGAAACCTAACCTGTGGAATTGCCACCCAGACTGACGAGCTGTATCTATATCGAGAGCTAACCTGCAGACAGAGGCGATGACACATGTTACACTTCACGGCGAGATTGGGATACTGGTCCTGGATGTACTGGTCCAACTCCAGAATGGCTCGAGTCGACAGGGCAATCTCACCCTTGGCGTTCTACAACATGGGGTTGTTACAAATGCTAAAGTGGGGCACAATGCCCGAGAACATGACACTGAACCACCTTGACAATTTTGTTATACAAATATATTTTGTTGTGCATCCAAAAACCTCATTGGCTAACTCGAATGTATTTTGTATGACTAAAATGCGGCAGTTATCTTACCTTATCGATCGCAAATTACTTATAAATTAACAACATTATATTTTGTTTGAATCTTTGTTTGAAGTATAGCCTCCATGTATCGTTAGAAATTGTTAATTTGAAAATGCAGGAACAAAAAATTAACCAGTCCTCCATGCTGGATGAATAATGTAATCTGTGTCAGTTTGACCAACGACTGTTTTATTTCCAAACACTGCAACATTAATATTTATTAACATTAACAAAATCTTTGCAAAACATGTCACTACTTACTACTGTTTTGCAATTAAATTAAATAACCAAGTTTTGCGACATATAAAGACTGCTGTACTGTATATTTTGACATACCAACCTTCCTCGGAATTATACAAGCTTGCTATTTGGGGATTTTTGTAAACGTTCAACTGTTGAATTAAAAAGTTGTTTCTGCTAAAACATATTTGGGTGATATGTTAGAATACAGGTATATATAGTTTATGCTGTATAATGTAATTTTACAATAAAAATGAACAGACCTCCCCCATTTAACAGTATGTATCTGGTAGATACGTACGATTTCAAGCCAGTTATCTCTCTCGAACTTTGAGATTAGGTCCTCTGCATCCTTCTTCAGCATCTTCTTCTCTAGTTGAGACGTCAAGTTGAGGGCGTCCGTAGATGACAGCAAGCCGTTATCAGAGTCGACTATGGCTTCAGTCTGCAACAAGATGGTTGATAATAACGTGTGGTCATAATAATGATACTGTCCTATACAGCACTGGTGTCTGCTTTTGATATCTAGATATGTTAATACGCTATCCAAGGTCTAAACACCACTTTCAATGTTCACTCATCTCCTTGGACCATTAGCTGTTGATCTACTGTTGTACTGGTGGCAATGTTTCAGAAAACACAATGATCTAGTTATTCTAAGTCATTTACTTACGTGTTTTACTATGCTAGCCTTTCCTAGAGTGCTTTTCCCCATACAAATGACTGGTGATCAGTTAGTTAACCAGATGGCGTCAATATAACTGAGTGGTTTGTTGTCGCATTGGTGGGCGGCGAGGATTTGTGAGTCATGACATTTATTCCATCACTGTTACAATTGTTTTAGCAGCATCCATTGCACCATGTGTAGGGGTTTATGTAGATTGAACGCATTACCTCTGTGATTTGGTTTTCCATTTTAATGGGTGGTATGTTTTATATTTTCTGCCACAGACACCAGTCAGGTGGGGCCAGTCACCTTTGGTTAATTCATGAGATAAGGCAATGTGGGGTGAACAAAATTGCCCATGTTTTGATCAACGGTCTGGTGCTTGGACTACTAGAACATAATGATGATTGCACTCCACAACATTACCAGATAATGAGGATGGGAACATTAATAATGATACAAAGATTATTTTGCATTTTTATATTCAATGAAAACGTGTGCATTCTTTCAATTTCATACCACCCATGAGATGTTGGTTACAATTCGCAAGCACACTTGTAGTAACACAAATTCAACACATGCAAATTTGATGTAAACTAGTCATTTTGGTCCATCATTGGATTTGACTCCTCTTGCAGCTGTTTCAAACCTTCTTTCACTTCATGTTGCTCCAGTTCACTCAGCTGTATAAAGGAATGTCTGGCCATACACAGTGGTGGATATTTGTTCAAGAATAATCTTTGTGCATTAATTGCTGTAAGGCTGAATGCTTACCAGAGATATCCAGATTATGTTCGATTGAACAGGTCTGTCAGGGGTGAAGTATACAGCGTTTTGTGAGGTCCTAAGGACTGGATACCTCGCTACATAAGTACTTACCATTATCTTTTCTTTGTGAGATCCTAAGGACTGGATACCTCGCTACATAAGTACTTACCATTATCTTTACTGCTGCAATACTCTAGTTATTGTTTCCCTCCACTGCTGTCCACCAACCCCCCTCATCTTTCCAAAATCCATAAAACTATTTACATACCAGATTTCAAACAAATTACATCAATCAAAAACATGTTTAATTCTATAAATCTACAATTTTTATCTTAAACTCACAATTTTCTTGTAGAATTCCAGTTCGTTGACACTGTATGTCGAAGAGAGTCGGGTGATGTCAGATTCAGCTGTATTCACCTAAAATATAAACACATTATGACATTAAAAACTAAAACATGACCTTGGTTGATGCAGACATCTAGAATGTACCATCACTAGTTTGATGTTGAGCTAAAATGGTCAGGGATAAGCAAAGATTGAGATCCAATTTTAATTGAACAGTCACGGAACTGTAACAAGAACAGTTGTGTCCCAAGTGCGCAGTAAACAACGAAAACCATAGAAGCGATATGTAGCAGAAAGACTACGAACCGGCATACCCAAGAAGGGAGCATAAGTAATTGAGTTATTAAATGTTGGATGCTTTGAACATCTAAACTGGCCTGACTAAATACATGTTAACGATCGTCTCTCAACTATGCTCTGGTTCTGAGGATAATACATTAACAGTGTTTAGTCGTTTCTATAATATATTTTACCTTTGTTTACTGTGAAGTTGAAAGGTTACATAAAAAAGATAACTGATAACAGCTCACTTGTGGGTTTGCTCACTTGACCTAGTTTCTAAAAATGAAATATTTGGTTGTTTAAACCCAATACAACACTGTAAAAGACATGCATAAGCCTTCCATCATCACAAAAGTGGCACAACACCAGAAAATAAAGACATAAAACCTAGAAAGAATAGCTGAAGAGTGAAGACAGATGTGGATGGCATCCATTGCTGTCTGCTGTGGGTACTGTGCGGGGACGAGGATGTTAAAGCATGTGAATGTGGGATCAGTTACACCTTGCAGTAACCTACCAGGCCATAGTACTGGGAGGCCGTTACTTCGTTGATGCCTTTCTTAATCTGTAGATGCAGTGGCCGTATTTTTGTATTGATCGTGTTCACAAACTCCGCCAGTCGTTTGAGATCACTTGTCTCTGCAAACAATGACGCATTCATCAGTAGGGGAAAAGCAACACATGAAAAGCAACAGATTATTCAGAATTTTATTACTACTTTATAGTAGTTTATACATTATAGAAATACTTTTGTGTTAAAATATTTTGCCTTTGATACATTGCACGCACACTTTGATTGATAAGAAATATAACATTCAGACTTCTAAATGTCAGTGAGCCCGGAATGTAAAATAGAAAACTACCGAGAACTAAAACATATTAAAGATGTGAAGTTTTGTGAACCCTGATGAAATGAAGACATGTTTTAAGAAAGAATAAAATGTGTTATTTGATTTTGTTAATGCTTATTTCTTTACAAAATATGTAGCTTTCTTTCCTATATAAAGCAGAAATACATAATCCTGAATAGCTGTCTTGCTAAAGCATTATTTTGCCAACTTATATGTAGGGTACTTCTCTCTGGAGTTTGTCACTGCCATATTTGCCTAAAGTTACCATTTTCACAGTGTTTCCCCTGGTATATGACAAACGAGGCGGGCTGCCTCGCCGTTTTTCTATGCCACCTCGCCAAAAATATGTCGAACTTGCTGCCTTGTAGTTATTTTGTGCACCCATTTTTTATTCTTTTGCGATATATATTCAGCGTCAGCGAGCGGCGCAAAATGACACCACAAAGTCACTTATATTCCTGCAAAATCGCAGATTTGTACCAACATCGTTTAGTTGTCTTAACATTGCTCAGGGCCGGTTAGGATTTACCTCTTGGAATTAACTTCATTGAACTACGTGAATGATATCATTGTCAGTTGTCCAATCACGGAATATCCCCTGTGTGTCCAATGGTGACACCTTGCAGAGTTTCGACATACTAGAAATCTAGACATTCATGTAACATGGCGCCAAACGGTAACTGCGTTTGGGAGACATGTAGAACTCGAAGAAAAAACTAAGAAAACGGTAGCTGAACAAACATGTCTTTTGCGCTCATTTTTATGACAGTGGTGGGAGAAAAAAGCGTGCAGATTGATGGCACTACATCACTAGTCGCCACTTGGTCTTGTGTCGAATCCAGACTCTTTTGAAACCCAAATAAAAACCGTGCATCCTATTCATTAATCGGCACATGTATCGAATCCGGACCCTTTTGAAGCCCAAATTGCAACCCGGTTTGTGCTAGTCTGCGCCTGTGTTGTACAGTGTGTGTAAAATTAGCGATACAGCAGCGTATGTTGATACAAACTGGGGCGCTATTTATGCCTCAAATGGGCGTAAGACGCAATATTCTTAAAGGTAAATATGCCTGGGATAACGTTAAATGATGGAACTATCTCACTGAGGTATCAACATTAGACAAAAGTCAAGTTATAACGGGAAATCAAGGTGGGTCCAGTTTCGACACAAGTGCCTACAAGTTTATTCAACTAATGTTCTATGCCGGTTTTTTTTTAATAGAAAACATGGAATGCGGTTCATAAGATATCTTTGTGCTAAATATATAATACATATATTCCAACAAAGTTGTGAAAACAAACTTTTGGAAAAGTTTATTTGAGTGAAGTACTTACGAATATAAACCACCAAAGTTCACATCTCATAAAAGACGCCTATTGCCCATAACTGTGTACACTATCGGGTCATCAATGACCTGGGCTAGACAGTGATATGTTTGCACAGAAATTGGATATACTAAACATCTATACTGTTTTATAAAAAAACAATTTGAGAAACATTTTTGCGATTAACAGAAACATTTTTTTGTAACATTCCAGAAATGACTGTTTAATTAATTGCATAGCATGCTAGCAACAAATAAAACATAATCTTTGGAACATAAACCACCAATTTACCATAATATTATGATATTATAATCATTTAATGGTGGTGATGAAAGAGTCTTCCCAGAGAAGTCGAGATCATGTTTGACTGAATAGACCTGCCAGGGTGTAGTGTAAATCGCTTTGAGCAGTCCTTAGGACTGGATACTGCACTATATAACAACTTATTTTTTATTTTTTTACTGACTCTGTCAGCATGGTAACAAGGCCTAGGGTTAGGGCAAGAAAAACATCAGTGGTCAAGTGGAAACCACACCTCAACTGAGTACCAGTGGTAAAGTGGAAATCACATCTCAACACGATAAAACAATCATGTTTAATGACTATTTATCTACCCACGATTGCATATATGTAAATATTATATCTATTATTTATTCTATATATACATAAAGTATCTTATATATCTTAATAATGTTTAAATAACAGCTTTATATATACATATTTTTATTTATCTATTTTTAGTAATTAAATAAAATTGTTCAGTTTTTATAATTATTATATCAAATTTGTATTTTATATCTACTGTGCACATACCTTTGCTAAATTTTTATGTTTTATGATATTAGCTTCTTGTACAGCGCTCTGAGCATTTTATTGGAAATTGCTCTCTATAAAAAATAAATATTATTATTATTATTTTATAAATCATGATTACTACATTTACAAGTAGTGTTTTGCTGTTGTATATCTTCCCCTCTATATTCAAGTGTAAAGGTTAAAACATACCTCAGAACGCACCATTTTAACTGTTTAAAATAATCTCTGGGAGAGCATGCCCCAGGACCACCTAGCAATGCTTCGCGCCCGTGGCGCTCACGTAGCCCACCCATACCACCTCGCCCATCGTTTTACCCAGGGAAAACACTGATTCTTATTGAATATTCTGAGGAAATAGCAAAGTCGAAGATCTCCACGTAAACGCTTACCACCAAACCGCTCGCATGCCTGTTCATACAACTTGCGCACATCTTTTGTAATGAGTATACCACGCGACATGAATGACTGCAGAAAGAGACGATGACTGTCCCTCAGGGCCATAGCTGCAACTGTGCCTGTGACACAAACAGCAAGTAACTTTAATTACAACGTAACAATGTAACAAACAGTTAACACATACATGTCATACAAATGGAAATGTGTTGCATTGCATGGGTGTCACTTGGCTAACAGTCATCTTCCAGTGACACCATTTGATTATCATTACTCTATGATTACAATCATAACAATCATCAAAATCATGTTAAACAACTCACTCAAATTCATCACCAGCCCACCTCCGTACTATATAATATATTAAACCGGAGTATTATTTAACACATTGTATGTGCTGTTGCTGGTGATATATGACAACGAACTGAGAAGTTTGATCCACTGAAATATATGTAAGTGAATAGAGATGCGATCCAACCATTTGTACTTGGTTAACAAAGTAGTGTAAGAACAGTAATAGCAGACATGGCGTCAAGTTAACAAAGTGGTGTAAGAACAGTAATAGCAGACATGGCGTCAAGTTAACAAAGTAGTGTAAGAACAGTAATAGCAGACATGGCGTCAAGTTAACAAAGTAGTGTAAGCACAGTAATAGCAGACATGGGGTCAAGTTAACAAAGTAGTGTAAGAACAGTAATAGCAGACATGGGGTCAAGTTAACAAAGTAGTGTAAGAACAGTAATAGCAGACATGGGGTCAAGTTAACAAAGTAGTGTAAGAACAGTAATAGCAGACATGGGGTCAAGTACATTGAAATGTATTTAAATACAAATACTCTTGAGGGAGTCAAATACAAATACTTTGAAATGCAAAAGTATTTAAATACAAATACATTGGAAAGTATTTCAAATACTTTTTACTTTCAGACTACACTACAATATAGCTTGCTAGCCATGGTTTGTAGGTTCATAGGCAACTAACTTGCAGTCACAACGAACCTGGCTTTTAATATTTTATGATGATGGTACCACCTGACTTGAGAAGCCACCACCTTCTCTTAACCCACAGACTGCAAGCAAATATTAGAAACAATAGCTGGCCTTAGCAGCCACTGCCACATTAGTTAGGTACCATAGGTAGTTTGGTTAGCTAGGGCTTGGAAACTATGATCAAAAGACAGACAGACCAGTGCAACAGTCTCCTTTTTGCTAATTGCATCGCAGTGACAACTGACAAGTAAGGTGATGTTGGCTTCTCACACAGTGATCTCAATGACTTCTCTTATAATGGCATTACCTTGCCATTATTTTTGAGCAGAAAAGTGGTGAATTGCCAAATGACATAGTAAAATTGCTCAACTCTTAAGAATTAAAACAAGAATAATTTTAAGTTGTCATTTATCGATAATTACGTCCTATGTATTTGAAAAAGTATTTGAACATTTCAAATACTTTAGGAAAGTATTTAAATACAAATACTTTCATGTCAAATACAAATACTTTTTTTTAAAGTAGTTCAATACTTTCAAATACAAATGTATTTGACCCCATGTCTGGGTAATAGACTTACAAACAAAACTAGAGTTTCATTTAATCAGTTTAATTACATTGTGAACATCTAGGATTTAAACAATTCATTTTTGATGAAGACATGCATTTAAGTAGAAGTCACACAACATGTGTCTAAACTTTAATCTGTTTTTAGTGTTTCTAATTTTTTCGTCTACATTGTTCCAGATTCTTGTGAAATTACGTTTAGATAGCTTAGACTAAAAATGTGTTCTAGGTCACTAGGTGTCTCTTTAACAAGAAGGTTGCATTGTCTGGTTTTTTATCGCAAACTATGTAAATGACTTGGGTAATAAATCATGTTTGAAGTCACACATAAATAGTGAGACCTGTAGTCTATACACATCTGACATTTTAGTATATTGTTAGACTTAAATAAAGGATCAGTATGACTCCTATATTCTTTTTTATTAATTATTCTTAAAGAACGTTTTTGTAAAATTTCTATTTTATTGATGTTTCCATTGCCCCATGCTTGCGTACCATATGTTATGTGACTGTGAATTAAAGTGTAACATAATGATTTTAATGATTTATATGGTAAGAAATAAATCACTCTATTTATTGCAGTATGTATCAATAACATTATCAATTCTGTAGGGATTTTGTTGTTATAACAAAATGTTTGCTCAAATTTGATACCTCAGTGGGTTAATTTCATCATTCCACATCATCCCCATCATGTTTACAATTTAAAAGTATTTCGTCTTAGTGCACTTTTGAGGCAAAAATAGCATCCCGGTTTGCATCAACATCTATTGCTATATTGGTCGAACTGTCTAGTAACACCCGGCTGCGGAGGCGCAGACTAGTGGAAACCGGCGCACTATTTTGATTTCGAAAGTGGCTACGATGCAACATTTTTGTAACATAGATATGCCTAGGATTATGCTTAATTATGGAACTAATGCACTGAGCTATAACATTTAAACAAAAGTGTAGTTATAACAACAAAATCTATGTGGTTCTGGATTCAACACAAGTGCCCAGCCAGATAATCATAAGATTAACTGGATTATGGAATCAGTATTAAAATAAAAACAAGCTTTTTTCCAGTTCAGGACTGGGCAAGAGGCTTGAGTGTACTCGAAGAGAAGAAGCACCAGGCCAACATATGGAACTTTGCAAATCAACTTCTGATTTACAGATACATAATCAGGCTAATGATAACATTACAAATAACAGAATGACAAAGAGGCACTTGTGTAGAATCAGGACCCACCTCGATTTCGCCGTTATAACTTGAGTTTTGCCTACCTTTGATACCTCAGTGCATTACTTCCATTATTCAACAATATCCCAGGCATATTCACGTTTATGAATATTGCGTTTTAGCGCACTTTTGAGGCGTAAATAGCACCCCGGTTTGCATCAACATATGCCGCTATATTGTTCATTTTATGAGTGCAGTGCAGTAACGCACAACCGCAGCGGTGCAGACTAGCAAAAACTGGCGGTATGAGTAAAAGGCACACGACCACGCACGACAAAAATTTATGTAGTGTTGGTAACCAAGCTTGTGGTAACTCGCCGGTTCCATTCGCCGGTGGCACTACTGTACGAAGACTAAATGTTCGTCCGGAAAATCGGATAAAATGCCTAAATTGTGTAACTCCTTGGTGAAATACAGACTCACATTTTTTAATAATCCACACACGAACCATATAAACCATGAACGGCCAAACTATCTACCAACACGTTATATTACATGGTCGTATGTGGTCGTTCGTCAACTTCGTAGTCGTGGGCCTTTAGAAGTTTAGTCAAATCCCAAACCGGGTCGCATTTGATCTTCAAACGTGCGCTAAGACACAATATTTTTGTAATATAAACATACCTGGGATGATGGAACTAACGCTCTGAGGTTTCAAACTTAGGCAGAACTCAAGTTATAACAGCGAAATCGCGGTGGGTGCCAACAAAGCCAGTTATATAAATACAATACATGAATCGTCCAAAAATGTGCGGTTATTGTTGTCCGGGCGATAATCGAGGTTTTATAGTTTATCCAACACGTTGGCACTACTGTTTAATTTATTCAAGCATCAACTAGTTCAACGTAACTAAGCTAACGTATAGAACAAATCTAACCTGTTGTCAGTACACCAATATATTTGTTTTATACGTACGGCTCCTTAAAACGAAGCAACCTTTATGTTTTCGGTTTCACATTAGCCTCCAAAACAGTTCTACAAAATGATGATCGCGAAACATCTTTCCCTAAATGCAGTTACAAACCGATTCCTCAGAATTATGACACTGCCGACAGAAAATTTCCTATATCTTTTATGTTGCTTCGTTAGAAGAGCTTCCTGCTACCCCTCCACATACAAATGCCCTTTTCATCTTTTTCTTCACAGTCTTGTGGTTACTTCTATCCAGAAGAATATTCCACAATTTGTTGCACATGCGCGGTTTAAAAGTGTTGATAAAAACAGGGTTGGTAAAACAGTGTTTATTTTGTTATTCTTTTTTAAAGAGGGTGTGTTACCCAGACCTCAACTGCCGCTTTGAAGGCTGTGAGGGGGCTGGCCGAGGACGCTTTGTCGGGGATCTTGTTCCATAAACGGATGGCTGAGGGGAAGAAGGAGTGGAGGTGCGTGTTTGTTCTGGAGTGAGGCAGGAGGAGCTTGTTGCATGGGCTGTTCCCTGGTGATACGGTTGTTTGTTGTCGGTGTACCCTCAGTTGGCGTGATGTCCATAAGTCCACTCATTATCTTATACATAAAGGTGGCCTTGTTGACAGTTCTTCTTTCTTGGAGGGTCTGTAGTTGTCTGTTTACAAGTTATGTGGCACTGGTATAGTGGTTAAAATCATGGTAGATTCTCCTCGCGGCACGGCGCTGGACAGCTTCGATGGTGTTTACCAGGTATTGCTGGTGGGGATCCCACACGACAGAGGCGTACTCCAACACGGGGCGGACCAGTCCTTTGTAGCAATGTGAGTGCACCTGTGGAGGGCACCTTTAAGGTTTCTGTATATGAAAGCATGCACTTGTACGGTTTGCCTTGGCAGTGGTTTCCCCAATGGAGGTCAGCGGTCAGCTTTACACCTAGGTGTTTGGCGCTAGTGACTCTCTCCAGGGGCTGCTGATGGAGTGAATACTTTTATGGTGGGTCTGGTGTGAAAAAAGGTTATGTTTAGGTTTAAGGTACTTTTGATCAGATTTACATTAGTACAAAAATCCCATGTGTACTAATTTATACACATGGGATTTGATTCTTCTACTTATATAAAATAATTAATTAATATTGAATATATTTTATGTATGCACGTGCCACATTAAAACGCAGAGTAATTTTTTCGAAATATTGTCAGGGTCATTAGTGATTAAAAAAACATAATTCTAATTAAATAAAGGCATAACATTACATGAGATAATCATATTAACATGATTACCTTAATAATTGCGTACATTACAAAGATATTAAAATTCTCAAAGAATCCCTTTAAGGTAGTTGTTGGCATAAACAAAATAACAATGTTTTCTGTGTGGCTGGAAGTTTTTTAAAGCAAAGTGTATTTCTTATAATATTTTTTTAAAGTTGGTGATATACACATATGTGTGTATTTCCCCTAATAGAGCTAATAGGACTAATAGAGCATTTGTTCCACGGATAGGGATCATTCAATTTCACACAGCAGACACTTCACTGGATGGATATTTGACCCAAGAAAGCTAAGGCACTGTTACTGGTGGAGTCCAAGGGTTACTTTGTTAGTTGCCAGTAATCCAGATGACCTGCGGCGAGGACATTTTCGTACAACGCCGCGACCGGTGGGTTAGGATTATGGGTAATTTGTGATTGTTGCGAAACGCCCACTTCCATGGCGCATGCGTAATAGCGCCGCGCTTCGTTTTTCATTTTTCGTTTTTGTGGTGAGCAAAACAAAAATAGGAAAACGGTTGAGTTACCGTTTTATTGTTTATCTATTTTCATTTTGCAAAGGTGGAAATGGGAAAGGGTTTGATTGCTGTTTTACTAGCTGTTTACCCATTTGAACATTACTAAACGAAAATAGGAAAATGGCTCGTTTTCCTATTTTTATTATGTTGTTTTCAAAAGGTTTAGTTAATAACGGTGGGTCCCGTGATTCGGGCCCCCGTGATTCAGCGCCACTCGTTTTTCGTTTCAGCACTTAGGAAGCTTCGGCTACCTTACCGATTCGGCTAGGCAGCAAAAGGTTGTGGTTTCGGCGGGACAATTCGGTTGCACTGGCGGGATTTTGAAAAGAAATTCGCTGAAATTGCATCGTCGCCGAAGTGGTATAGTTGCCGACGCGACAAGTACGGACGAATATCGGTTGTTTCGGCGCTGTTGTTTTATCAACTGCGTGAAACAAACAATACGACACTTGTTTGGTTTCATGTTTTTTTTAACGAAATGGTGCATCAAATGACAAAAAAGGCACCGTCAGCAATCAACCAGTCATTTACTTTATATCAAAACAATATCCGGTTAAAATGATTGACAGTAAGCCATGGAAGGAATCTGCAAACCGACCAACCAACCACAAATCCCTATCGGGGTGGAGGAGGTGTGATTTACCAGCTAGGGTCTTTCATCAGCAAAAGGAGTTTACTCTCCTGCGAACCATGGTTACCTAAAATAATTTAAAATGGTACAAGCTTTTTAATACATTCATATTTAAAGTCCGATGTCTATGATTAATGTAACAGTCTCTAAGCCTAAAGCTTTGCAGCTGCTTCGTCAAATTGCATGGTCCTGTTGCCGCATCGCACGCATTGTAGAACTTGTATAGTCCACATATCGAAGTCATCGTGGCCTTTTACTGCAACAACAATAAAGCGATGTAATAATAGTGATAATACTAATAAGAAGAAAACAAAGGCGAAGAAACCACATGTACTGGCGCGGAACCACTTCGAATTCATACGCCTCTGGTTGTCAAGTGGGAAAAATGACGTCATCACCAATTGTCTACGTAAATCAGTAGATGCGCAATGCGCAACTTCCCGTGAATGTCGTGTCATTATAAGCATGCGCCAATTCTAGGTTGCACATTCACGACAAACGTCCATCCTCGCGCGCCATCGGACGCCGGTTGCGAATTACCATAACTGACATAGGCGTATCCAGGGGTGGCCTCTACTCTTTTGGTCTCGCTATGCCTGCGCTAGAGTGGGGTGCCCCATACATTGGAAATTGTAAATAAATGTTCAACAGCACCCCCCATCGTATTCCGACGTCATGATCCGACAGCGCGACGGCAGAGTGGCGTTGAAGCTCTGGCAAAATCTCCATTAACTGTCATATCGATGCATCCCTTGCAGTACGCACCGCGCCGACGAAACTTATAACTAAAGGTTTTTGCGTATAAACTTTAAAGATACATTTTTCATTCTCATACCATTGAAATAAATTAGTTCATTCGTATACATGTAGGGACCTACATGTGTCAGAACTTGATGAATACTGGGGGGGGGGGGGCGCCTGAGGATCACCAAAACCGCCAGTTGACAGGCCTGTTGCGTGGTTGGGGAAGGGGTAGTGTCGAAGACTGTCACGGTGGCGGGGGAGGGTAGTGTAGGAGATTTTTCGCGGTGCCGATGAGGTAGTTTTTGGAGAGTTAATTGTTGCGGTGCAGTGACGTTTCTCATTCTTGGCGATTTCCGAGAAAGCATTTTCAACTCGGACCAATATTGGCCCAGTGTATGTTGCTATATTGGGCTAATGTTGGTCCAACAATGGCAGTTCCGATGCTTGGCCTAGCACTGGCCTATCAACATTGGTTCATGGTTGGCCTTCCAAGGTATAGGCTGTCATTCTTTGCAAATCTTGGCCCAAGACGGAACATTTTATGGTACCTTGGGTGTGAATATTTTAGTTGTCACAATGTTTTCCTATTCGTTGTCAATACAATTATCAATTAGTTGTGTGTTTCGCCCTACGTTCCATCTATCAAATGTTCTCCATAAGTATGGCCCCTAGACATATACGTCTGTGTAAATACGTGTATGCTATGCAAATTGTCTACGAGGATAAGTTTAACATACCGGGTACCCATACACATGCACACTCATGTAAACGTCATCTCAGTCACAGTTGCATGCGTTTAGGAATATATTGTGGGCAGGGGTGTTTTCCAATTATAATGCGGGCACATCTAAAAAATAAATAACACCTTTGTCCTCAGCAGAACAGCATCTCGTCGGCAAAATATATTGTATTAGCAATAACGCCTACAGATACTTCACCAAAAACACAACGTTAGCTAAAATTACATAAATTCGAAAGACACCATATGCCTACCTGAATCACACGCACGTAGGCACGCACGCACGTAGGCACGCATGCACGTAGGCACGCACGCACGCACGCACGCACGCACACACACACACACACACACACACACACACACACACACACACACACACACACACACACACACACACACACACACACACACACACACACACACACACACACACACACACACACACACACATCAAACACATACATACACGCAAACACGCACGCACCACACGCACCACACGCACCACACGCACCATACGCACCACGGTCGCACGCAGGCACACACGCACACACGCACGCACGGGTCATTTTGAGAAACATTTGGAAGGCAAAACAAATAAAGCTGAACACCAAACTGCGGATGTATAACTCAAATGTCAAGTCAGTATTACTCTATGGCTCGGAGACACAGAAAATATTAAAAAAGATAACAGACTTTCATCAACAAATGCCTGCGCAGAACCCTACATCTAAAGTGGTCAGACAAGATGCCTAATGCTACACTATGGGAATGGACCAAACAATTACCAATAGAAGACGAAATAAAGAAGATGACGTTAGTGGAGCTCAGTAGCGCAGCGATAAGAGCTTCGAACTTTCGACTGAGAGAACGCGGGTTCGAATACAGAGCGGTGGTGTCGAACCTTGGGCAAGTTCGTTTACTCTACATTGCTTCAGTTTACTCAGCTGTATGAATGAGTACCATAGACAGTGGTGGATATTTGTGTACGAATAGTTTTCGCGCATTAATTGCAGTGTGGCTGAATGCTTCCCAGAGAAGTAAGTAAGAGTAAGGTGTAATTAAAGCGCTTTGAGCAGTCCTGAGGACTGGATACTGCGCTATATAAGAACTTTCCTTTTACCTTTTTGAAATGGAGGTGGATAGGATACACACGGAGGAAACCTGACAGAAAGACACGGAAAGCGAAAGAAAGCAGATGGGATACATCGGCAGAGAACTCGAGAAAATGGCATCAAACTGACTAGAGTGGAGGACCATGGTCGATGGCCTATTGCCCCCAGGAGAAAACAGGCCTAAGTAAATAATTACATCGAAGAAAGAAATGACAAATTTGTCTTCAGAACAGTGACGCGTCTTGTCGGCAAAATGTATATTGTAGCAGCAATAAAGCCTATTGATATTTAACAAAAAACACAACGCTAGCTAAAACGACGTAATTTCGAGACACCATATGCCTACCTGTACGCACGCACGCACGCACGCACGCACACACACACGCACGCGCGTCCGCACACACCCTCATACATTCCTACATATACACACTACCTCTGCCCAATACACAGACACATACACACCAAACCACAACCATCAAACTGTTGACGCACGCACGCACACAGACGCACGCACGCATGCATGCATAGTGTAAAAACCTGGTACTCAACATTGAGGACTCATGACTTGGAGATTACGTTAATGTCGGTCACGTTTCAATTTGGGACGTAAAAGAACGACTGAGGACGACAAACACCCTGGCAGTGACCAACCTCAGTGCCAGCATAGAATGGTCGGTTTGGTGATAATGTTCTAAAAGAGGCTGACTAGTTGAATGAGACCATTGTAACCACAATATATATATATATATATATATATATATACACAAATATAGTGGTCAGTTAATAGAATGTTGCCGAGCGCTGGAAAAAACAACAACTTGAAACTAGTAGACATTTAAGTATTTACATTTGTAAATAAGTAACTGTAACGGTATTGTTTGCATATAACTGCATAATATACAAACAAAACGTCATGATCATAATATATGTTTATTACGCAGCTATCTAGCTAACCCTAGCCTAGACTGGTGCACTACTCTAAACAACGGCAGCGCCCACTGCTCTATAGCGACTGAATATTCGCAGAGCCCAGCTCTGTAAATAAGAAATGGATTCCAATTCGCAAAGCCCAGCTCTGCGAATAAGAAATGAAATCTATTCGCAGAGCCCGCGATCAACTAATTAGATAGCGCCTTTCAGCGCAGAGCCGATCAACCAGCAAAGATGGACGCCACGAGATAAGTGTTGTAATAAAATGTACGTTTTGGGATATATTGCCATGCTTAATGTTTATTTGTTGACAACATGTATGAATTTGTATACTTCATCCATCCACATAGTTTACAATGCAAACATGGATCATATCCTTTACAAAACTGTTAATTAGGAACAAGTTATTAGGCAGGCCAGTTGTCGTCCCTCTCCAGTTATTGTCCCTTGAAGTATCGTATAGATCTGTTTAATGACTGGCCAAAATACGCGTGACTGGGGACAAATAGACGTAGAGCCCAGCTGGAATCTGCATGCGAACTACGCTATAGCGCACACATTCTGCGAATAAGAAACGAATTATAATTCACAGAGCCCAGCTCTGCGAATAAGAAATGCATTCTAATTCGCAGAGCACAGCTCTGCGAATTAGAAATGAAATATTAGGCTCATCCAAGCATTTTTTTGCCGTTTTAGCGTTTAACCTTATCAAATTCTTCCGTAAGGTATATACAGCTGTATGTACTAAATCTCTTAACACATATTCTGTCAAATTTCCGCAAATAAGCTATTAGAAAAGTTGTTTTGAGTGAAGTAATTACGTAATTGTACTATTTGTGGTGATACTACTAGAGGAGAATACGCTGATCAGTTAATTTATAATTAAGCCAAGTCATCGTGTACATTCCTGTTTAGGTGATTGCATTGTCCGCATGGGTGACTTCCAGCTAGGAAAACAATTTCGGTCTTGGGAAGAGTTTGAAAGTGCCCTTGCCATCTACCAGCAAGAAACGTGTTCGCGAACTATTGTACAGGCGAAAAAGGCATCAAAGATGGACAACCTTTGTATGCTGAACGTCTGCGGTATGTATACATCACGTTTGGCTGCAAACACTTCTGCAAACCACGACTTTCTGGGCATGGTGTCCGATCACACCCGAAGTAAGTATTTTTCGTGCAAGTTTTTTGGGTCATTATTTTATGACTGCATCGCTTGTAATATTTGATTTAATATTTTGTATGAGTAATTAAATTAAACACATTGTATATAAAAAAAATTTCGATGTGTTTATGTGTGTTTTTGTGTGTGCGTGCGCGTGTGCTTGCATGCGTGCGTGCGTCTGTAGGAAATGTTATGTGACATGTATTTTCGCCAGATGGTTAGACGTTCAATCAATAAAACGTATTTTAAATATGTGTTAATAGTGTGTTAGTAAGCTGTGACAGGATTTCAGTTGTTATTAGTTTTGACAAGTATATAGTACGTCCCTTGTTAATGATTTTAATACAATCAATCAGATTTATGCTTCCTACGTAGATATGGTGACCGACTTTTGACGTACACGAGGTTTTGCTCAGGCTTTTTCCGCTTCATAAGTCAAAAGTGGACACGGTTTTAGTGCGTTAAATAAGTTATGTATGCATTTGTGATGGACGTTGCTAGGATTTAGTGTGTTCTGCATTACCATGTTCCATGTGTTGATATCTAGGCCAGTATGTTGTGTATTATTATGTACCATCTGTGTATAATATGAGTTTTGCATTAATATGTTTATGTCGAGATTTCATGTAATATGTTTGTCAGAAGATATATTGTGAAAAGATTTTAGTTGTAAATACATTCTTCGATATTCGAATGTCTATCTATGTGACTTTTAAATTAGTTAGGTGCAGTTACAACTTCTGGTAAATTATTCTGATTATTGCTACCGCACTTAGTTATTATAATGTTGATTTTGGTCTGCATAATTGCGTTGTGTTAATAATATCTTGCAATATATAACAGTATAATAACTAAGTGCGGTAGCAATAATCAGAATAATTTACCAGAAGTTGTAACTGCATCTAACTAATTTAAAAGTCACATAGATAGACATTCGAATATCGAAGAATGTATTTACAACTACAAAGTCTACATGCAAGGAAGTAGTAGAACATTCACACGCATAAGGAAACTTAATGCAGAAATAGCACAAATACCTTTATTTCTATACAAAAACTCCAAGTACCCAATAACATATCACTCGGGCCAAGTTTGCAAAAGGCCGCGCCAAACGCAGAGCCGGTTGGCTGCGCGAGCTCGGCGAATAAGAAGTGGAATCTCATTCGCAGAGCTAGGCTCTACTAACTACGTCTAGCACCGCAGATGGCAGAGCCAGTTGGCTGCCTGGGCTCTGCAAATAAATGATCTACAGTGTATATTATGTAATACATATTTTGCAAATGAAACTCGACACATTGGTTCATCATCTAGCCCCTCCTGGTAGTGGTCTTGAATCATACCAAACAACTGATTAGACTTCATTCTAAGGATTCCATTGGCATCAAGTTTGAATTTGGACATGATATAGTTAAAACGTTTAGACATGTATGACCCACTGCCTTGAAGGGCTAGATGAGAGAGCATTTTCAAACCGGAGTTACTGCATTTGAAGCAATTCTGCATAAAACGTACCATTCGATTCATAATTTGTATCGGTAAACAGACTGCTAAAAGTGGCACCATATTATAATGCGTGCAAACTGGTAGACTAAGTTTTCTGATACCTTTGCGCCACGTAGTGTAAAACATATCAAGTTTGTTTATAAGTTCCACAGACATACACCATAGAAAGATGTACAATACTACATACATAATTGACGTATTATGTTTATATTACAAAACCAAAAATTTGCAGATAATGCATTTACACGCCATATAAAATCATGACATATCTTTTATCACATCATGGTGAGTGTCAGGACCAATAATGTCGCCTAAAAACAGCCCTTTTTGACTCTGTTTCACTTTTAAACCATCAAAGTAAAATGGCCAATCGGTGCCACTGCCATTTTGCCGGATTAAATTGTAAATCATATTCATATGCAAATTTCAGACATATATCACACATTTTGTTCAATGCATACATTGATGGAGCTGCCAAAGATATATCATCAGCATAGCCAACAGCACCACAGTACTTATGACCAATCATACATCCAAAACCAGACATGCAGAGTCTTGTTAACATTTCATCAATGTAGATAGAAAATAAAATGGGAGACAACACCCTACCCTGCTTCAGACCATTGGTAGTGGAGAAATGCAATGACATGGAATTGTTCCATGATACATTTAAATGTTGATTAGTGTACATATAAAGTAAACATCTGATTAAAAGGGGATTCATTCCTCTTTCCATCAGTACGTTAAACAGTTTAACATAATTTATTTTATTAAATGCTTTAGTAGCATCTAGTAATAACACGTAAACATCCGATTTGTTCTGCTGGAAATAGTTCACAGTCTCCACTAACGCAAATGTACATTTAGCTGTAGAGTTCTGAGGTTTGAAACCAATTTGTAAATCACTTGTTCTAAGAGCATCAGAACTTGTTGTCATTATAACCCAATCAAATTTTTCGACAGAGGGCTACTAAGAGCAATGGCTCGATAGTTATCAGAGTCATTTGCTAATTTCCTGTTTTTTTTTTTACCAGAGGTTGAATTGTGGATATATTAAAACCATCCGGGGTATACCCGTGATATACCATTGATATAGCGGGCACATTCGTAGAGCCGGCTGGGTTCTGTGAATAAAAAACTAATTCTAATTCACTATGCTCAGCTCTGCGAGTAAGAAATGGTTTCTAATTCTGCATGGTGAAAGTGGTATGCTATCTATATATCTCGTACATGCTCTTGTTACTTCAAGAATAGACTACAGGAACGCTATTTTGTTATTTGTTTTTTTCTTCTTCTTTTTCTGGAAGAATTTTATTAGGTGATGTATTGATTCAGTTAAAGTTTTATTGGAAAAGGTGGCTCCTCGATAGCGACTACCATAGTCTTAGAGGAGTCTCCTGACCCTACTTTGTCTGGGTCAAATAAAATAAAATTCTTCTTCTTCTTCTTCTATTTTGTACGGAATATCCGACCGGTTACTCCACCGCCTTGAGATGGTATAACACTCTGCGGCCGGAGTCGTATTACATATTAGGCGGGGCGATCGGCTGAGCTTCACGGCAGCACTGAATAACCTGCAGTGGCTGCCGGGGAATTGGCGCATCCAGTATAAGTTACTCGTGCTTGTGTTCACCGCCCTTCGCGACAATACGCCGGCCTACCTCGCGTCATTGATTCCTCTGGAATGCTTGCCGGAAGATTTACGACTGATACAGTGCATGGACACATTTAAAGCTCGTCTTAAACACACTATTTTAAACTCGCTTTTAATGTTTAGTCGTCATAATGTTATACTTTAGTCGTGATATTCCATATTTATTTTATTATTTGAAAATTTTAATTGAAATTAATAACGTATTACTGCAGTTATTGATTATTTATTAATTAACTAATATATATTTATAATATATTTATCTCGCAATTTATTATATAGTTGTGTTATATATTTATGTATATATATACTTATTTTTATTACTGATGATATATAATATAATTTACATCAATGTCATCTTTGATTAATTTCACTAGTTCAATTTTTTATTTATATGTTTTACTTGAATTATTATTATTATTATTATTTCTTATAATTTCTAACGACTATTGTCAACACTATTGAACAGAGTTCTGCTTTGGATTTTAGTGTCTAAATAAAGTTTATTATTATTATTACACTTTCTATTAGTAACTTACGTGAAATTAAGCGGTCAATGGAATTTAGTGATAGTACAATAATATAAATGTAACTCGTCTGAAGCCGGTTATTTATATAATATTATAAATACGTTAACTTGGAATCAGTTACATTCATCTCCTTACTAGCAATGTTCTATGTCCACTCGTCTCTTTGGATCATTGGCCTCTATAATCTACCATTTCAATTGGTCACATATTAAAAAACGATAGTTATTTAGAGTGATTTATTCACATGTTTCCGATAGTTTGTACCAGTGTTCGACGTTTACCTCAAAAAGGTGCTAGTCAACCGGACCAGCAACTTCAAAACGTTACTGGTCCTACAGCAAAGCTACAGGTCCGCATTTTAACAATGGCACAAGGTGTTATCCTGCTGATATGTACGCTTATAAACTTATTTTATATATCACCATACTGATAATTAAACTTAGTTATATACATTCGCTAAAATAATTACGAACAACAGAGATTTGGAAAATGTTCCTCAATTTGATTTAATTGAAACAGATGGCACACACCGGCAGTCGACCATTCTTTACCCATCTGTGAGCAAAGATCCTTAGGAGTCGCATTCATGGACAGCGGCAACAGCAGATATATCACCACTGCAAGAGTATGGCCATAATTAATATCATACACTGTACATGTTAGAGTCGCTGTCATCAGCATGACCGGATGGGTTAACTTCATCACTAGGGCCGGCAGCAGTGGTTTCCCATTGGTCCATGTTTTTTTCTCCTTGGTTCTCACCAAGTGCTTCGACGAGAACCCGAAGAGCCACATTCTTCTGTGTCCTGGTCATGATGTGTGGTCTTCGCGACTTCTTATATGAAGTGTTCCATTCGTGGATTCTGCAGCCAGGTCTCACGGAAATGTCGATGACACTTGTCAGAGTTTTCCGCATTTTTCTAACAGTTTTCCCGGGAGATTTTTTGTCATTAGCGACGTTTTCCGATAAATACGAAGAGCATAGTCTATTTGGATAGTGAGTAAATTACCGTGCGTTCGTTACGACAGCTTATTCGACTATAAAAATAACTATAACGTGCGCGTTTCATGAGCGTCACGTCCCACGATAAAGGAAATTGGGCTATATTGAACGTAAAAACGCATTTTATTTTTATTAACAGTTTCTTTATGCAAACAGCCACTTCTGGTGGCCAGTTTTGACGACAAGCTGATGTATACTGCTGTAAAGCGGTGTAACGTCCCCGGAAAAGTAGGCAGTCACACGGACTAGTAACTCGGAAAAGTTACAGACCCGACGGCAAAGCAGGTGGTCAGTGACGACCCGCTAACGTATATTTCAGTAGTAACCGATGTTATTGATTTGTTGCCCACTGAGTGGGCTAGGCTTTCATGTTTGTAATATATGAAAAGCAGACTGCTGCCCTGATGTGAAACCCTCGCGCCGATGCCAACAGTATTGATACTGGTGAGAATAAAAGGATCGTTGTTCTGGAGAGTGTAAGGTACTCCACAGACCACTTGTTTATTGTCATTTCTATATTCCTACAAGGTGTTGGCGCGTTCCCTGTTTACAGTTTAACTAATACATGTAAAACGAGTGTTATCGTAAATTAGGTCGAGTAATATCTGCCAATATCTGTTTCAGGTCTTGACAGAACACATATATCCCTTACTGTTAGTATGCCATTGTCTTGCCAACAACATTGCATTACTTATGGTAGTTGTATAAAGAAAACAAATAAACACGATATATATATATATATATATATAGAGAGAGAGAGAGAGAGAGAGAGAGAGAGAGAGAGAGAGAGAGAGAGAGAGAGAGAGAGAGAGAGAGAGAGAGAGAGAGAGAGCGAGAGGGAGAGGGAGAGGGAGAGGGAGAGGGAGAGAGAGAGAGAGAGAGAGAGAGAGAGAGAGAGAGAGAGAGAGAGAGAGAGAGAGAGAGAGAGAGCGAGAGCGAGAGAGAGAGAGCTGTATATATATATATATATATATATATAGCTGTATATATACATATACATATATATATATATATATATACGCAATGTATATATATATAGCTCTACTCGAAAATATGTTATCGATTAAAACGCGTGCAATCGTAAGTTTGCGCACCGTTAGTTGTCCGTAATGAAACAAATGGCTGTGGAGTTGTGCGTATCAAAGCCTGCTTCTAGAGAACTCGACAAAATAGACGTCGGTTAAGTATTAACAACGTTACAGGAGTTACTCAAACCTTCCCTATTTTCGTGGGACCAACCTTCCATTACATTATTTTGATTTTTTGAAATGTGTTCATAGTGGGGAGCGGTGTTCACCTCATGCACATTGCCTGTGCTTTTCGGAAGAGGCACTAAAAGCCGTTGGTCCCTTTTATCTGGTGTCTATGCCATTGACACGGTGGGGGTGGTGGTCTCTATCTCTAACCCACTGGATGTTGGTCCCAGCGGCCGCGGTTGCTTCTCAGTCAGGCGTGTTAGAGACGCCAAGCAGACAGTCTAGACACTGGTTCGTATATAATGAACACATTGTGGCGCCCTCTGGAGGAGAATGGTTCACTACTCAATACAGTACAGGTTTGCACAGGTTGCTGAAAGATCGTGTAGAAAAGACCAACATATTGTAAACTCGTATGTATATCACCCTATCTCTTGTGAACTGGGTTATGAAGACCATAGGAATGTTTATGTTTTATATAATTATTTAAAAGTGTCATGCTAATTTCGTCTACAGTTTCCAGTATAGGTGGAAATACAATATCCATGCAATTCGGTGATGTTATAAAATGCGGCTGAAGTTGTTAAATGGAATCAGTGTATGTGCACAACCTGTTGTGTTTGGATACTGGACACAGGCAGGATTTGAACCTCCCACACATGACACTGGGACATCTTTACTATAAACTACACAACTCAACAAAATGGTTAGATAAATAACTCACACAAAGTATTTAGGTCAGGCCACGGAAAATATTCCTATTTCAAATTCACCACCTTCCTCTTGTCCCATGGTCATTACTTTAAGACAGATTACTATATACTTCTAATTTCAGGCTAACGTTTTTCAATATTATTCTATTCTACGACAGCTGGTTCCAAAGATATGATTGATCAAACTGGAGCTCCCATCCAAATGTCACTTGTCTTTTTCCACGTTTGGTATAATGTCACTAGAAGGCTTTTCAATTCAGAAACTCGCCGCCATCTGTCTTTCTGTTTCAAAGATGAAATAAATAGGTGTCAAGAACCATAGTTTGAAATAAATTAAAACAGAAATTACAGCCTGAAAAAATAGCACATTTTAGATGATGTCCTTAACGCGGTTTTAGATAAGCGACAAGGTAACATATTGTACTATTAGCAGTCACTTGATACACTCTTAAACTTTCACATAATCTCACCCACACTGCAAACAAATAACTGTTTTAATGCAGATTTCGTGAAGACACCAGCTTAGCCATATTAAACTCAAAATTGATTTTACTACCTCTATTGATTAGTGTATCCCTAGTGTCTCACATGCAATGTGGTTTAATATTGATTCCATGTGTTTGTGTTTAGTTGTACTGTACATGCAAGCATTGCATTATGTCCGTCACATGCACAATTAACCGTGATGTCCGTCACGAAAGCTGTTGTGATCATGCGCATATTTACACAAGTCTTCATACTTAGTGAGTGTTTATTATCATTGTACGAGTTTTCCAGCATATGATCAGTTCAGCCCAATTGCTGCGTACATGTAGGAAGTGTGAAACAACATATTTGTCCATTCTCTATGGTACGATTAGCAAAATTATTATGTAAATAAACTCGTGTATCAACCCATTACTATGATTTTTAGAATACTACTTGATGTTTGATGTTTTTGTTATCAGTACAAGACTGCAAGATATAAAAAACTACTGGAAAAACTACAAATTTCAATGAATACCATCGTCATAGAGATTCGGTATTCCAGAAACAAGAAGTAGTGCTTTAATGTGGAATTGGAGACTATTTGGCGGCACTGCATGGAGATTTACGGTACTTGGGAAAACTTGTCGGTCCAGAAAAGTTAGCGACGTAAATAGCTTCCATGACCATGGTGCATAACAATGTAAATGATGTCAAATCTTTCCAATATTCAGTTCGCAAAGATCAGTATGACAGTGTAATGACACATTCAAATGTTACCTTTTATATTAATATAGTAAAGCTGATGAACGAATACACATCGATTCGTACGTGGAAATGGCTTAACCAATTATGTTCGTCAGCTAATTCGTTCATATTCTTTGTCTTAATAATGCTGCTTTAAACGTTTTGATCATCTATTCTGTCTTCTCTTCTCAGTGCAGAAACGATTAGCCAGATGCATAATTATTGTAACATCTTTCTGGGCATCCTAGTATCAGAACATATTGCGTAAATTTATTTGTGTGTTCTACATGATGTCCGTCACGAAATATGTTACCATTAGATTAGCGTTTTTCGAGGACAAACTGGTTACAATCGGTCAAATAGCAATTTGAGTCAAATACTAACTTATTACCCAAGGTAATTGCATAGTAGATGTTTGTATTTAGTGCCGTGTGAATTATTTGTGTTGCGTTTGTCCAATAACAAATTTATGAATCATCATAAACAACATGTTTGTTTCAATGTAACCATAGTGCTGCAATGATATGTGATGCAATAGCATGTGTAATTGGTGCAGTTCTAGCGAAAAATTATTTAAATGTTGTTAAAAATAAAAATAACTGATGCCCTATTTCATTGTGAACAACACGCATGATGTCTGTTACATTTATATGGTCGATTTTGTGATTTTCATCAATATATCCAGCTAATTATAGATGACTATAATATAAATGATTTGAACTATCAACGACGTTGCGATACAAAGGGTGGCGAATGGAATTGTCAGCAGAATGTGCAAAAAACATTACTAATGCAATTAAAAATGTTCTGTTGAGGCAAAGTGCACATAGGTCTAATGCAAGCAACTATTCCGTCAATATACGCTTCACACCTTTAAAGTTTCTTGCAAAATTGTCTGGTCAAGTAAACTTGTAGTATATATAATTATTGTAATACAATGTGGATCCTATTTTATGACATGGTTGACATACAAAATATAATTTGGCACATGATGTCTGTCACATGAAGAAAAAATGCAACATTGATGCTCTTGTAAAAACGCTGTATTTGTTTTGATTGTTATTGGTTATGCATTGAACAGCCATATGTGTAAGCTCAGATAGTTCCTCTGTCGGGAACATGAAGAAATCAGGGTATTATAACACATTTTAATTTGTTCATCAAATTTTGGAATGGGAAACTTTCCGTGGCCTGGCCCATCTATATGCCAACACAGACTCTAATAGCTAGCAATCAGCCAAACATGTATTTTATATTGTGTGTTTATATCATCTGACATCAATGTATAATACAATGCATAGAAACAACCTGAATGCTCTGTCAAATTGGTTGTCCAACAGGAACATAGGTTCGAAGTATCCACAAGATTAGTTATCATTTATTTAATATATATGATGTGTAGCAAGTCCACAACTATCACATAGATTAATTAAATTTATCCCGTTTTTCATATATATTGAAGTTTTGTTGTGTACTAACATATTAATTGCAGCATTCATAATAATAATAAAACATAAATGGCACCAAGCAAGACAAAATAGAGATCAGGAAGTGGGAGACACTGGAGCCAGACGGGTTGGTAATGACGCCTCAAAGGAGAATTATATCGGTCCCTTAACCCCGGCGTTCCAAACAGGTGTGGTCATCCATACCACGTAACATAACAAGATTTAACAAGATTGCCATCCAGAAAATTACTCTGGATGGCAGTTGGACAAGGAAGCCTTTTGGCTTATCGAGAGTCCAATACTTTTTATCTATATGTATCCCGCCTTTTTAAGGTGTGTGTCGATTTTATTTTTTAACATATTCACGCTACTAGCACCAACACAATCAGGAGATAATCTGTTCCATTCATTTACAGTCCTTTGTGAGAATGAAAACTTTCTTATATCTAATCTACACTGCTCCTTTACTAATGTAGCTTCATGTCCTCTGGTCCTTCTATCTTTCTTAACTGAGAAAAAAATGTTTCTATCAATATTTTCATAACCATTCAATATTTTAAACACTTCTATGTGATCTCCTCTCAATCTCCTGGTCTCTAGTGTTGTTAAACCACATTCTTTTAGGCGTATTTCGTAACTAAGATCCCTCAGATTTGGTTTCATTTTAGTCGCTCTCCTCTGTACTCTTTCTAGCATATCTATGTCCTTCTTGCGATATGGCCTCCATGCTTGTATACAATATTCTAAATGAGGCCTCACTATTGTTTTGTACAGCGGTACTATTAATTCTTTTTTCTTATACGCTATATTTCGCCTAATTAATCCAAGGATTTGATTTCCCTTTGACGTCCTAATCCTATTAATGTTGGCGCACATCAAGTTACAATCAGTATAGACAATTTACCTGCTTTTATACCCTGGCAGACATAGACAGGCGAAATTGTGGTGTGAACTTCAACTTTAATTAATGTTATATATATTTACATCTAGTAAAGTATGGTATTAAAAATTTGGCTATATGATAGATAAATTATAATAATGCCGCTTTCGGGGCTTGGCACCATTCCTCGAAAAACAAAACGTAGAGAAACACCATGTGGTACATTAATTCCATGTTATTCATTTACTTTTCAGGTCTTCATAGTGGCCCAGTAACATTGAAATTTATTGTTGCAAGACAAAAGATTCATGGATAGTCATGTTATTAGACGGAATGAGTTATTCAGAAGATGGCGCACACAATGTCGGCGCCGATTAATTGTTTGTGAGATCAACAGTGTGAAGAAATTCTTATCATGTGTGCAACGCATACGTGCATATATACACAATAACATCACAATAAATACAATAGATAATAGTTTTTTTATATACACATTATATGCATGATAAAGTGCATTGAATACTACAACGATCAAGTGGCCATACGTATCATAACAATGGTTCAAGTACAGTACAGTACAACATAGTACTGTAATGATGGTGAATTGGAAACGGGGAGTGTTGAAGTGAGAACATATGTTTCTAATTCTAAATGATTATACGTCTTAAGTAGCCACGGTTGGTTACGGCCAGTTTACTCCCCCGTGGTGCGTTTCGTTAATAAATATCTCAACTATTACATATAACTGTGTGGTAAGTAATGATACAATAATATATCTTTTTAATACTTTGATAATTGCATAATAACCTGATTAATCGAACACGCGTATGTATAACTATATTGAGACTTGCAAGATGTCCAATATACATCACAATAGTGCGTTTGTGTGTGTAAATCTGACTGACTGTCTGTTTGTTTCTGCACCTGAATAACTGCGTGTCTGATTTGTCCTTGATCACGCGCGTGTTGATCTAAACATCACGACATCTACTAACCAACCTTCCACACTGCGTGTTGCTGCGCCAATCATCCGGGGAATGCAAACCCTGCCAGATGTCTGTTTTGTCCGACTGTCTAGCGACGGTACAATACGCACGAATCCCAGTTTAACTGCTACCGCTACACTTGAAGGACGTTGTTGCTTTGCACAAACGTGGCAACTGCACTCCTTCCACATTAGTACTGGCGGTTATTTAAAAAAAACTATTACATAGTGAGGACATTAGGAGCTCTTTTTACATTGATGCGTTCAAACACTAATGGACGTCTGGCTGTAAATGACGCAGTGATTATTGCTGTCTGTGTGTAATGTATGGCTAAACTAGCTATCATCGTTTCGTTTTTAAACGTTTCGTAACGCTTGCCCGGAGACCCTCCTAATACGCTTCTTTATGCCGATTCCGAGAACCCCCCACCATTAATCGTGACGTACTATACGAATGACTGTTTATATATAGGTCTTTTTAACATACAAAGCAGTGGCATTGCCGCCCAACTCCAATCCAAGTTTTTTTCTTTTCAACAGGTCATCAGCCCATTGTAATATACATATTATATATATTGTGAGTGTATTTTAAAATCTTACAATGTGCAAATTTTGCAATAAAGGGCAAGTCCTTAAAAGGCACTTTCAATGGCAAAAACAAACATACTTTAAAATGGCAATTTATTGAGAGTAATATCCTGATTTTTGTTACCATAAAAGACAAGTAGTTGTTATCTAATTCCGTATGGAAATAGGCCAATTGCTCTATAAAAGTGCAAGTACTTGTGGACATGTCTCAAAAACTGCAGTTTTCGTTTAAACTAACAGACGAAAGGGTAAACTGTAATTTTGTTTCTAAAATAAAAACGACAACTATATTGGAGCAATTACGCGGGACTATAATTTCCATTCCAAACAGGACAACATTCTCAATAAACGGGCACTTTCCGTTTCAAACTGAACCAAATTGTCAATAAAAGGGCAGTCTTAAACAAGGTCTCATAACAAGGCGTAAGTTGGGAACAAAATCGTTATAAAAATTGCTAATTATTCTCCAATGCCGCAAGGTAAAAGAGGATTTTTTTACAGACAAATGGGCAATTTATTTCATAAAATGGCAAGTCTAAGAGTTACATTATATTGTCAACAGCAAAAACTATTCTATAAAAGGATACACTAATGGGGGCAGTGTCCCCAAAAGGACACTTCCACGGTTACAAGAGAACGTTGCTAAACATTATAATTTCCTGTCTTACTTGTAAAACGACAGTATACCGGAGGCTACGTCCCAAAACAGCATTTTGTTTTTAAAACAGCAATTTATTTATAAAAGAGCATTATTCCGAACTTGCACTTGCACCTATTTTGCATCAGCAGGAACACCAGTTACTTCAAACAACTGCTGGGGCAGAACACGAATCAAAATTCCATTATGAAATCCTGCATGAAAGTCAAATGCCTCACACTATTCTACTCGTGGAGCACAAAAAGAAGCTTCATTTTTTAATAGAACAAACATGAAAACATCAAAATGTACACACCACCCTGAAACACATTCTATTAGCATTGTCAACAGTAAATATCAAAGGGTTTGTGTCAACTCAAACACAATTAATGGCAATGGTACTGTTCACCATCCACCAGGGGTGCTAATTGCCAGAGACGCATCGCATAGAATTAATTTGAGTTATGTTTTATGAATGAACTGAACCGGGGTAAACCATGTGATTGTGTACAAGAAAGACTGTCCGTGTTCACAGTATTATTTATTCTTTGTTATTCAAGTTTAGCCAAATACAGCGTCCAATTTCTCTCCGTGACATTTTACATAATCGGGTGTTAAAATGAAATTTGTTTTCCGATCGATGTGTTCGGTATCATTTTGGTTTGCTGCAAGTTGGTCACAGGCACGCACAGACATGCACAGGCACGCACCAGCAAGCACGCGCTGGAACGCGCATGTACGCACAGGCCCGCGCATGCACCACGCGCAGACACATACAAGTACGCAGAGATATGCACCGATGTGAGCAGACACGCGCACACCAGCACGCACGCGCGCGCGCACACAAATATTGACATCATGTCATGACCTTGGATATACACGGCGACACGGTTCTACCATATATGGGTCATTAATTTGTATAAATTGTTTCACAAAGAATTTTCCAGCAAAATATGCGGAAAAGAAAATGTCAAAATATTGGGTTGGTCATTAAAAAAAAAAAACCATGACGAAAGTAGAGAAGTTGTAAACAATATTTACAGATATATATTGTATTGTGCAGTGTAGTGTAATTTATTCCAAATTAATCTCCTCCATTTGAGCTTACCAGACCAGGAGATGGCTTACTATTTTTATTGAGAAGTGATACAATTATTCTTGAATAAACTTGTTCATATAATATCCTTATTGTCTAGTTTTCAATCACAAAAACATTTTCCATATTAAACAATCATCTAACATATAGCTCCTCTCATATACTAGTATATGATACGATATGAATTGATAGTTGACATGATAAAGAACAATTTTGATTAAATTACTGCAAGGCTTACTGGCATCATCAGTGTTGTGTATTGTAGAGTTTGCATGTTTAAGGAGACAGATTACGAATAGTAATCAACTACACATGAGGTTGGCGGTACAAAACACGGACGGACACCTACAACTAGTACCCGTTACATCAATATACAACATTTCTCCACCTTAATATAGAACTATTCTAAAGAACCATCTGCGACTTATATAGCAAGCTTATACTAAGAGTAACTGGGTGAATAATCACAAATTCAACTTAACAACAGGTTTGATAGCTCGTGATGAACGCCTGACAGCAGCTGGCGACTGAAGGACAATCGGTGTTGGTGACCCTAACCCGTTAGGTGCCTTAGGTGCTTGTTCTGTTTGCCCTCCATGACCTACTGGATCGACCGGATCGACCACTACAGGCTCTGGCTCGGATATCACGACAATGGGAGGTGCAATCGCGACATCGCTCCAACCTTCTGGTGTAGCTGGGTGGTCATCATTCGCGACCATGTGGTCCACATGAACGGATCGCCTCCTGTTTCCTGGCAGTCTGAGCAAATATGTCAGTGGCCCTAAAACTCTGACCACCGTTCCCAGTGTCCACTTCTCCATTCATCCTCTCATGTTTCTGACTCTCACTCTCTGGTAGACGTCGAACTTGCGAATGCGTGAATGAGCTCCATCATGCTGTTGTTTCTGTTTTAATTGCCGATCTTGCACTTTTGCTTCGAGACTGGGTTTCGTCATCGCAAGTCTGGTTGCGCTCGGTTCAGGAACAACTCCGACGGCGTTTTATCCGTAAGCGAATGCGGTGTGTTTCGGTACTGAAGCAGTATGTCCGACTGGCTGTTAGATTTTGCAAGCATCTTCTTTAACGTCTGGACATGTCTCTCCGCGAGGCCGTTCGTCGCCGGGTGGTAAGCTGGACACCGTATGTGCTTGACGCCATTCAACCTCAAGAAACGACCAAATTCCTCGCAAGCGAACTGAGGTCCGTTGTCAGATACCACCTCGCGTGGTAAGCCAAATGCTGGAAACATTCTTCTCAGTAGCACTATCGTCTTGCTTGCAGTAGTGCGAGACGATAGTGCAACTGCAGTAGTGCGAGACATGGAGACCACTTCCAGCCACTTTGAATGACTATCCACCACGACAAGGAAGTTCTGTCCGTCTTTTTCTGCAAAAATCCACATGGATACGTTCCCACGGTCCCGTAGCCCCCGGCCATGGCACCAGTGGTGCTACCTTCGGCGTGCTCGCTGCCTGGCTGCATTCCCGACAGTTTCGGACACAGTCCTCGATATCCATCAACAACTGGTCTACTGCTGTAGCGATCTGGGGATTGACACTGAAAATTGCACCCCAGTTGAGTGGTATCTGCTTTAACCAATCCCGCCCCATCAATGCTGGTCGTGACCCTTTCGCCACAAACACCTGCAATGAATGCTTGTTACCACGATATCTGACAGGCACACACACTTTACCTGCCAATGGGATTAGTGTATGGTGTATGACCTTAGCTTCAGACCGGTTTGTTCTAGTAGAAAGCTACGCAAGACATTTTTGTACACATTCTCCGGTACAACAGACACCGCCGCCCCAGTATTTACAAGCATTGACACACTGTGTCCATTTAACTCCATGTTCACATGTATGCCTCTCTTAACCTCGCTAGCTGTGTACACTCCATGTAGACCTAGGTCACTTTGACTGCCATAAACACCAGTAGCCTCATCAACATCAACATTAGAAACCTCTCTGCCTACACTGAACTCCCTTCGGGCCTTTTGACTTGCACATTTTTGTTACATGACCAATTTTACCACACAAGTAACATTTTTGATCAATGAATTTGCATTTAGCAGCAGAGTGGTGTCTGCCGCATCGGAAGCACTAGTCACGTGATGCACCGCTGCCGTCGCCGATGGAGTATCTTCGGGCGTTTCATTGTACTCCGCTGAGCTCTTCACGGCCATTTCCTCGGCGATCGCCGTCTGATAAGCCTCATTGAACGTTAGTGAATTGTCTCCGAGCATTAACTTCGTTTGTACCGCCGTCAAGTTCAGGCTCTTTACGAACATGTCTCTCAGAGCCTCATCTTGATAATCACGTGGGTACTCACATTCACCGGATAACTCGCGCAACGCCAGCGCAAACTGCGCCACTGTTTCTGAAGGCCTACGCCGTCTGTTCATGAATTTGTTTCTCAAGCCTATGATTGTTAGTTGCTATTTGTAAAACGAATCATCTCATCGTAGTCCTCATTTGTCTCCGGCTTCAGTTGCGTCTTCAACATCGCGTAGTATTCAGCGCCAACGTTTGACAGGAAAAATGCTCTTTTTGACATCTGCGGATACGCCGTTACTGATAACGAAGAACTCGAACCGTTCAACGTAGTTTTCGAACCTCTCCTTCTCTTCCACATACGGCTCGAAGCGGGCGCTCTTCCCCGACATGCTTAAGTTCGTTTTCTCGTCGCCACTGTTGTGTATTGTGGAGTTTGCATGTTTAAGGAGACAGATTACGAATAGTAATCAACTACACATGAGGTTGGCGGTATCCCAGAGTGCCTCTGGTATGTATTGCAGAAACGGTACAAAACACGGACGGACACCTACAACTAGTACCCGTTACATAAATATACAACAATCAGAATATTGTGACACAACAAACATTCTTACAATCATAATATATGAAGAACCAGCCTGTATTCAAGTAAGTTACTTCATAGATAATTGCAGCATTTTGGAACATTCCTTGCATCCGTGTAAAATGTTCTTTGCACACGAAGTCTAAATTTGGGAATGTTCCTATAAACAAATTCAATCTTTGTAAATTGGCTTCTTCAAATTGCACCATACTGCACAAACTGTGACAATTTTATCCAGAGAAGGGATCAGAGAAATGGGGATGCCATGTCGTATAATGCGGAAACATTTCAACCTTCTAATAACCTGCTCCATTAGGATTCGCAAGTTGACAATTCGACTTATTCTGGTGTTGGCCGCTTGTGACATCTGAGCTTGTCCTCGTTTCCCAGGCATGTGGAGTTGGATCTGACGAAAATCACAGTCTTCCTGTATGAGGAATCCTTTGTCGGCCTGGATCATGTCATATGGATCAAGCTTATCCAATAAACCAGAATCTAGAGTTATTGCCTTATCCGATGCTCTGCCATTATACGCCTTTGAAATGAAAGTGATTGCCGAGTTTGGTGCAATACCGATAAGGATTTTTGCCGTGTTGCGATGCTTGTATTGTGACGATGTTGATGTCTGTAGCAGAGGATATTTCGGTACATCGATGAATATCTCTGTACAGTCGATGATGTCCTCAGATCTGGCAGATGTTTGAACCTCCGGGGTTTTGTTGCAATTATGTGTTCTTTAGTCGGCCAAACTATTAGCGGTTGAATCACCTTGCTCATTGCAGTCAGCCATGCATTGAGTAGTTGGCTACAGAGGTTGGGTGATATCTCGAATCTGATGGCGAGATCCTTCTTCAACAATCCAAGTCGAAGCCACATTAGAGTCAACAGAAAATCATTCTGACTACTTAATTTCCTCTGGGGACCAAACTGTCTTGGGCTTCGGAAAAAACGTCGAACCTTGGAGCTTACAGTTCCTAGACCTTTCCAACGACGTTTCACACATGGCGCAATGAGACCATGTAGATCAAGAAATAATCCACGCGATTATAAGCCAGTGTAGAATTGTGTCTGATTATCCGTTGTTAGGAGGTCATTCCACATCTTAGATCCATGATCCCTTGATTTTGCTTTCAGTTTTGCCTTCAACATGTTATTTTCCTTCTGCATCTTATTGTTCTCGGTCTTCAATTTACGTACTTGTGAGAGGAGGATAGCTATTAGAAATCTGGCCATGATGTGTGACCATGAAGGTGAACTGGGTTGCATTGCAGGTGGGTCCTGGATATGCTCAAGGTTGTCATCATCATGATGGCTAGCTGTTGAGTGGGCAGTTTCAGCAGCCAACTTCCGCTTCTTGTGTCTCTTGCCCCTCTCCAGAGACTTCTCCCCGGGACCAACATTCTTCACATGACCCAGATTTATCTCGGGATCAGGGTGGGACTCGGTCGGCTTCCCATGGATGAAGTGCCTCGAGCATACACGGTGATCTTTTTTCGGCTCCAGTAAATGAAATGCATGTTTGGGATCAGCCCTTGAGAATGCCGATATCCACCTCTTCCTCTTTGGCAAATCCTTCTCTCTTCGCGTTGGGAAGCAGAAGAGCCTGAAATTACAGTAGTGAATAACAATTAGTTTTCATGGTAGCAATCTCTGATGTTGTCTCATACAGTATTAAAGAAAACTATATCCGATCATTTTTGTTCACATCGGTTCAATAATTACAAATAGTATATCCATTTAGGCAATAAAATTGTTCAATGTTATGATGGACATTGATCACAGATGATCGGTGATAGGCCTATGACTATGTCCCATGACTCAAATAGGATGCTAATTATGTGATCTTGTGAAAATTTACTTACCGATATAATGGCATTTTCATCAAGTAGGATTAAATTTAGTAATTTACATATCTCCATTACAATAATTGTCTTACTCAAACGGAGGTTGACATGAGCATCCTGGTGTCCCATGATGCACCCCGTGTTGTTGGCAAATCCTCTTCCTCCATCTCAACAGTCTATAATCCCCATTGGAGCAATCCAAGGCATAGCAATGTCTGCTTGTTGAGCCGATCTCTGGGCGCCATTCTTGACCATACATTGTGTAGAAGACCGAGAGATGGCTATATAATTGAAAAAGGAACATAAATTAAGATATATTCTCCCAAATGTAGTTCCAAGATATACATGAACCATTAGAATTGTAAATTAGGACAGGACATGATCATAAAGGTACCCAGTGATCTCGGCCTTTCGCGATCTCGGCCCGAATGATCTCGGCCTGTTTCGGTGAACTCGGCCAGTGACCTCGGCCTGTTTGAGGAGTGATCTTGGCCTGTTCGAGGAGTGATCTCGGCCTTTTTATGTGAGTGGTGCTAACCATAAATAATGAAGTCGCATCCATCTGTATGTTACAATATGCAATGTAATAAAGATGTTTTGACGATCTGTTGTGATCTTATACTTACCTTACCACAAGTGCTTACCCCATGAACGGTCAATATATAGTTGTCCAAGTTTGAGTGCAATAGTTTGAGCATTGAAGCCATCTCAATTTGTAGTTTTCTATAGTTGTCTTCCCAATTTCTATTGAATTTTTAGGAAAACAATTTGTATGCTATTGTTGGTATTGCTAAAGTCATAATTACGTAACCAATTAATTATTACAATACACAAGAATCAGCTTTAAAATATTACATGTACGTAAAAAGGGGTAGGTGGCATCGTAATTTGCTTCATAATCTCCCTTATAGTTTTCTTTTTATGTTAACCCTATCTTTAATTTGTGTCCGTTAAGAAAGTGTGAAAGTGTAATTGGCTTGCTACTCTTGCATTGCGTCACTGGGCAGATCGTAGATAAAACTACTTCGTTACAAGTCGAAGTAGTTAATATAAATGTTTATTACATGACACCCCTGCTCACCGATGTTGCTGGCGTGATACGCTGTTTCAAAATACGCGTAGGAAAAACACATCAAGTTTACTACGCTGCATTGATGTACCAATAATGATCAAGTCAGTTTTATTTCGATTTAATTTAAATTTGCTGTCAGTGATCAGTGGAAGATATCTTGGCGGCAATCACTATAATACTAGTACACATCACGCAGAAATTGCTGATGATAATGTCGAATTGCATACATAAATAACCAAACAAAACAAAACTATACATCAATATACACAAAACAAATATATGGCTAACATCACTCAAACAGGCCGAGATCACTGCCTCACATAAATAACCCAACAAAACAAAAATACGTTATAAAAAACAGAGATCGCTGTCGGAACCGTGTCTCCGTGTATCGATAGATGGCGCTTGATACTTACCAAAGTTATCTAAGAAATTGATGTAGCCGCGTAAACATCAATTCAACATGGCTTTTCGTGTTGTAGCTAAATCTGGTTGGCGTAAAGTTTCATTGCCACCGGAATGTTTTCAAAAGGGCGGTGCGGAAGGACTCGTGTGTATGAATGAACTGACAGATTACGAGTTTGTGAAAGGCGAACATTTGGCAGATAATGAATCTAAGGTGATTGCAAATGTGTGTCCAAACCTTGTAATATCGCTCATTCCACCAGCACGATGGATGGGTTTTACTAATGGCGCACGACCACGAAGTTGACGAACGTCCACGCACGACCATGTAATATAATGTGTTGGTAGATAGTTTGGCCGCTGATGGTATATATATGGTTTGTGTGTGCATTATCAAAAAATTGAGTGTATTTCATGCAGGAGTTACACAATGTAGGCATTTTATCCGATCTTCCGGACGAGCATTTAGTCTTGGCACAGTAGCGTCACCTGGCGAATGGAACCGGCGAGTTCCCACAAGCGATGATAAAAGTTGCGAATTTTTTTACTCCAATGTGCAGAACATATGTGAAATGTGGCAAGCTGCACACGCATACCTCCTACGTGCCACCAAGAGCCCGCTTGGTTATCAACACTACGTACATTTTGGTCGTGTGTGGTCGTGCACCTTTTAGTCATACCACGATGGATCGTTATTATATTTTATATTTATTTGCTTGGCGATCTTTTATTTTCTGACCTAACCATGAAAACGACCGCCTGCAGCCGCCAAACTTCTCACATATCTTACATGCATAATAAAAAAATTGCATATACACACTACGTTACAAAAACAATTCTCTTACAATCCTGTAACGATCAAAATTCACAAAACAAACGTAATTAACACTTGATGTCACAGGCGGCAACTACCCATAGCTCCACGGTTACCGTAAAATTTATATTGTGTCGAGTCGCCGCTACATAAATGAACTTCATAGAAATTCCGTACAGTGGCGCTATCGTTACTGTGTGCGTTGAGCCCCTGTATAAAGATAATGGTCTACACAGGTACTCCGTGTGTGCATGTTCGTGACGCTTCAACACAATATTGATTTTATGGTAACCGCGGAGATAGTCGCTGCTGGTGATGTCAAGTTTTACTTGAGTGTTTTTTGTGAATTTTGATCGTTATGGGAATGTAAGATAATTGTTTTTGTAACATAGTGCTTGTATATGTATGTAAGATATGTGAGGAGAAGTTTGGTGGCTGTAGGTGGTCGTTTTCGTGGTTAGGTCACAAAGTAAAAGATCGCCATTTGCATTTACGCCAACCTGCACTGTTGATGATTGTATTGACTGTGTGCAGGGATATAGGTGTAATATTACAGTAAAACCTGTCTTAGCGGGCCACCTGTCCATAACGATAACCTGGATATAACGGTCACTTTTAAAAATCCTGAATGACTTCCTATTAGTTTGCACTGTCCATAGTATCAGTCCAAAACGGTAACCTGTATATTGCGTATAACGGTCAGTTAATTTGGACTGAACCATTCATAGTCAAGCTGCTGCTTGCAGGCAAGTCAAAGGGAATCTATGATTTCCCTGAATAAAAGGTCATAGCGTCGGTGTCATCTCCTATACGCTGGAGACTATCACATTGCAATCGAGTCACATGTGATGTCATCAGCTTGTTGCTGCCACTATGTGGCTCCTTTACTCCAGCAAAGAGAAGTAGAATCAGCTTTGATGTCCAAAGTGAGCTCAGAGAGCCATGAGCATGTAGCCACAGGTGGAAGCCATGAGCATGTAGCCACAGATGGAAGCCATGAGCATGTAGCCACAGGTGGAAGCCATGAGCATGTAGCCACAGATGGAAGCCATGAGCATGTAGCCACAGGTGGAAGCCATGAGCATGTAGCCACAGGTGGAAGCCATGAGCATGTAGCCACAGGTGGAAGCCATGAGCATGTAGCCACAGATGGAAGCCATGAGCATGTAGCCACAGGTGGAAGCCATGAGCATGTAGCCACAGATGGAAGCCATGAGCATGTAGCCACAGATGGAAGCCATGAGCATGTAGCCACAGATGGAAGCCATGAGCATGTAGCCACAGGTGGAAGCCATGAGCATGTAGCCACAGATGGAAGCCATGAGCATGTAGCCACAGGTGGAAGCCATGAGCATGTAGCCACAGATGGAAGCCATGAGCATGTAGCCACAGATGGAAGCCATGAGCATGTAGCCACAGATGGAAGCCATGAGCATGTAGCCACAGATGGAAGCCATGAGCATGTAGCCACAGGTGGAAGCCGGCCATTGTAATATTTACCTAGGTGGCTTGGCATAGCTGGAGAGCAAATCTGGGCCAATGCTTGTCTTCCACTTGTTCACACCCTCGTGTTTCCTTTTGGACATTAAAGCTTTTTCTGTTTGCCTTTACTTCGAGGGTGTGATTGATTTTACCATGGCCCAAAAGAAAAAAGGAACCAATTACATATAGCAAGTTGTATAGTGTATTATATAATATTATTGTTAACTCTAGGTTTGTATTGTTCATGAGAGTACCAAATAGCGAACGTCAATGTAACCATTCATAATACTGTGGCTCCACCTAGTGAGTATGCAAGTCATGAAACTCTCCATAACGCCAATCATAACAATTGTTATGGATCATCACAGAATACCTATGTCTGATACGAGACAAAATTACTTTCGTCTGGCCTCAGCCCCCACCCCCTCTCCTCAGACGGAAGTATAAACATCGATATGATGATTCCACAATATCAACACTACAGTATCGATAGAGTGTAAAATATTGATGTCCAATGCCAGACAAAACTGCCTCAGACCCCCCTTCCCCCAAACAAAAGTAATTGTGTCTGATATCAGACGTCAACATTCTGAGATGATCCCTTACGCCTATATTTGTTAGCATGGTTTGAACATGGAAACAGGTGTTGGATATTTCAAAATGTCCACTCTTAGGTATAGTGGCATGGGAACTTAATCCCACTTATGCAGTCTTGTAAGATCTAGTAACCTTAATACATAGTTATCCTAGTCTGTGTATTAATAGAAAAGTGTGCAACTAGTGGAGCCACTGCAGATGTTTTAACATCTCGGAGCTGTTTTTCAACATCTAAGCCAAGATCTACGATGTGTGATTTCTTACTGATAAACCATATCATTCTGTAATAATACCCTCTTTGTTTCAGGTGGGGAAGAAACAAGGAATCAAGAAAGCTCACAAGCTGCAGACAGAAGCTGCTTCCACCGATAAAACGAAGGGAGGAACCTCAGCGAAAGAAGATAAAAGTTCTAAATTAAAGAAGAAATTAGCAGCAAAGAGGAAGAAGAAGAAGGCGGAAATTCGCCAGAAGAGATTAAATGAAAAGAAAATTGCACTTTCGTCTGAAGATGGCAAAGACATTTCAAATGATCCGGTTCTCACAAAGGAAGCCAGTAGAATTAAAACAAAGAAAGGGAAAGTGGTGAAAAAGACTGGTAAATTTAATACGAAGAAAGGGACAGCTGTGAAAATGACTGGTAAATTTATTACGGGAAAAGATGTAGTGAATATTTGGGATGAGAATGAGAAGACGGAAGAGGAGAGTCAGGCAACAATGGAGGAAGATGCAGGGACTCGGAAAATGAAACGACCGGGTATGAAATGTTACACACAGTAGACAAGACAGTTTGCAAATTAACATATTGCTTTCCGCTAACTAATACAGCAGTTGTACCAGTACAGATCTAATATTTCTCCGTCTTGTTTCATCTGTCTGTTTCTTATGATCTGTCCTTATATATTGAGATCCCAGATTCATACCTGGAAATCTTGTGTGTCTATGAGGTGCAATAGTGTAGTGCTTATAGCACTGGACTTGCAGTTCTGTGGTTGAATTCACGTACTGCTGTTTCATTCACTGAGATTTCACTCCATATTGCTTCAGTTCATTCAGCAGTATAAATGAATGCCTGGCTGAAAAAGTAATAGACAGTCAGTGTTTCTGCCAGCAGGGTAAAAGGGTAAAGTTACGTACCAAAAAATATTTCTAGGGTACAGATACGTACCCAAAATAAATCCAGATTTTTAAATTTTATTTAACATACTTTGCAAAGAAACTCATAGTTGATGACGTTTTTAATGGTGAAGAATGAGCCCATGCCAACACGTTTATGCTAGCTATTTTGTGATTGGCTAAACGTGGTACACCCTATATTCACTGCGGGATTGAAGCCTTCACCTCAGGATAGAACATGGCGTGCCGGTATATTGGTAGGCTTAGTGTAAAGAATACAGCGTGCTGTCATGTCAGTGCAATGTTTTTGAGTACCCCCGGTATTAATTGTTTCTTGGTGAAGAAAAATAACACAACAAGATACCATACTACATCATGAAACGGAATATTTATTCTAAAATGTGAAGGCAAGTTTACAATTTTCCTGCCGACTGTTATATTTGCATTAATTCTCCTACGAAACATGGAAATGATCATTATGAGCCGGGCGGGATTTCCGACTCCAAATGCCAGGAAATCGCTTCTCCGAGCATATAGAAATCAAATTTTTTTCAGACCCCCCCACCCATCGGTGGCAGACGAAGCCTGCCAGTTCCGTACCCACAGTGGTGGGTATTTGTGAACAAATAGGCTTTGTGTAATATTTGTAACAGAATTCTTCCCAGTCAAGTTGCGATGAATTTGGAATGAACAGATCTGCCAGGAAGTGAAGTGTAAGATCTGGATACTGCACTGTAAAATAACTTACCCTTTTACCTACTTGTGTAAACATATTTTCCTTCACTTCTCAATATGTCTGTAGGCACTGTTGTTATTGTTTCATGCTAACTGTGTGAGATGTGTTCTTTATGTCAGGCGATGCTTCTAATGGCCCAAGGAAGAAGAAGAAAAAGACTAACCCTGCAGAGAAAAGGAAGAAGGAAGAGGCAAAAAGGAAACAGAGGAGGGAAGAGCAGGCAGAGAAAGTCACTGGTATGTTCCTATGCAGTGGTCCAAGCCGTTGCTGGTGTAAGTGTTGTACAAGATGTGGACAGGCATTAGCGTAAGCTACGTCATTTTGTTTGGATACCAACTGAAGTAATGGGTTTGTTTAACCTACCAAACATGTGTGTCACCACTCCAAACAGAGTGCAGCAGAACGCTGATGTTGTGCTATTAAAAGGTGGTCTTACCTTTCTTTCTGGCATCACCTCAGATGCCCTGTACTTGCACCAAAAGGCATAAAAATAGTAGTACAGTCAAACCTTGCTTTAAGGTCACCTCAGTAATACAGCCATTAAGGTCACCCTAGGATAGTCCCAAATTTGTTCCATAATCCATATACCGGGTACACTAAAGTACAGGACACTAGTCCTGCTTATACGATCACCTTGCTATTCAGGTCACTTTTGTTCAGTTCCAAGGGTGACCTTAATAGTGAGGTACCACTGTAGTTTACACCAATGCAAAGATAACATTTTGATGGTTATATATTATATATCTAGACCGAAACGTAACCATTTTATTCGAACGAGTGGAACTGTGGGAATAACGTAGAATGTGTTGATGATTCATTCAAAGATGCCATTGTTGTACATTTGCAGACATGTCTGCCTGGGACAACCTGTTTGTGCCCCCTGCGGTGTTGACCGCCCTCTCTGACCAGGGGTTCAGCTCCCCCACCCCCATCCAGGCTCTTGCCCTCCCCTCGGCTATCCGTGATGGCAAGGACATCGTCGGCGCAGCAGAGACGGTACATTGATGTGATCCAATGTTAAACTAACTTCTGCAATTTCCTTTAGACAACAAGAAATAAACTTTAGAGCAATAGTTGAAACATATGCGACGTTTCGACCTATTTACTGCGGATCTGCTGTAGACAGGTGGAAACGTTGCATATGTTTCAACCATTGCTCCAGAGTAAGTCTGTTTCTTGCTGTCTGTTGAAATCTTGGAGCCACGAACAATATCTTTCATATTACAATTTCCTTGTCTTAAGTTTTTATATTTTAATTTTTTACATTATCCATGTTTTTGTATGAATGATGATAGTGATATTTTCCAGTGCAAAATACTTAATATTGTTATAATGCAATGTTCGTCATGCCACCAATGTTGTAGATATGGATGTGACATCAAAAATTAATTTATAAAATATATGTGCAAAGTAAAAAAATGGTTAATGGCCCCATTAAGACAGTAATTATATTAGATATCGTGTCAAATTACATTGCAAAACAAAAGGGAATAAGGAAAAAAATGCTTGTATTCCTTTTTATGGTGCACATGGATGTAATACAAAAATCATATCATAGTAATGAGCAGTAAGTAATAGGAAAGATTTAAGATATAATGTACTAGTTCTTTATTCATACACCATAGCAAAATCGAAAACAATATTTGAAGTATAATAATAATCTTTATCGCTCCACATAGTAAAGAAGATTAATACAGTACCTTGTGTTAATTATAGTAGATTTCATATACAACTACATAAGAGAGCAAAATAAATGACAAATAGCAAGTAATATAAAAAAGTCAGTATAATGTACTAATTCTTTACCCATATATTATGTGCATATCATAGCAAGATATAAAAAGATTGCTATGCAGATGTATTACAATAAGTTAAATATTTGCATGGTGCGTGTGTGTAGGGAAGCGGGAAGACTCTGGCGTTTGCCATCCCTCTCATCCATCACATCCTTGAGTACAGGGAGCGACAAGAGGCAAAGTCTTCCCACCTCGCTGGTCACCAGGACGACAGCGGTGTGTCATCCGGCAATGACGGTAGTGACTCCGACGTCAATGACGGTAGTGACTCCGACGTCAATGACGGTAGTGACTCTGACATCAGTGCAGGTGATTGCACAGTTAAGGTCTTCTCCCACTGACTGTTGTTTCTTGTTGTTCTTCTCTTCTTTTCCGTAAGTCTCTGGGGTGAGGCTCGCCCCAATACTGGTCGTCGATTTCAGTTTTCTTTTTCTTGCCCTTTTTCTTGACTTCACTGTTCTTGCATTGCTGTCTCCACCCACTGTCTCCAGTCTCCACCCACTGTCTCCGGGCTCCACCCACTGTCTCCAGTCTCCACCCACTGTCTCCGGTCTCCACCCACTGTCTCTGGTCTCCACCCACTGTCTACGGTCTCCACCCACTGTCTCCGGTCTCCACCCACTGTCTCCACCCACTGTCTCCACCCACAGTCTCCGGTTTCCACCCACTGTCTCCACCCACTGTCTCCACCCACTGTCTTCGGTCTCCACCCACTGTCTCCAGTCTCCACCCATTGTCTCCGGGCTCCACCCACTGTCTCCGGTCTCCACCCACTGTCTCCGGGCTCCACCCACTGTCTCCGGGCTCCACCCACTGTCTCCGGGCTCCACCCACTGTCTCCGGTCTCCACCCACTGTCTCCGGTCTCCACCCACTGTCTACGGTCTCCACCCACTGTCTCCGGGCTCCACCCACTGTCTCCGGGCTCCACCCACTGTCTCCGGGCTCCACCCACTGTCTCCGGGCTCCACCCACTGTCTCCGGTCTCCACCCACTGTCTCCGGTCTCCACCCACTGTCTCCGGGCTCCACCCACTGTCTCCGGTCTCCACCCACTGTCTCCGGTCTCCACCCACTCTCTCCGGTCTCCACCCACTGTCTACGGTCTCCACCCACTGTCTCCGGTCTCCACCCACTGTCTCCGGTCTCCACCCACTGTCTCCGGTCTCCACCCACTGTCTCCGGTCTCCACCCACTGTCTCCGGTCTCCACCCACTGTCTCCCGTCTCCACGCACTGTCTCCGGTCTCCACCCACTGTCTCCGGTCTCCACCCACTGTCTCCGGTCTCCACCCACTGTCTCCGGTCTCCTCTGTCTTATACTCTTGCGATAAGAAGAGAAGAAAATGGGAAGGGGAACCAAGAAAAGGGAGGGCACATAAGTCTACGTTATTTTCGTCATTTGACTTAAGGTGATTCTATTTACATGAAGTAAGAATGATTTCGTGGAATTTTCATGTCCAGTTGCGTTTATAGTGTCTCTCGTTTGCAGAATTGATAGGAAATGAGGAAATCAACTCCGATGAAGAGAATGAAGAAGTGGACGAGAGCAGTGATGTGGAAGACGTCTTGGCAGAAGATGGGGAAGGACAGAGTGAGGAAGAGGAATTTGCGGACTCTGATGAATGTGATTTAACACCAGACGAGGATGAAGAAATGGATGATCTAGGGGTAAGAGGAATCTTGGCAGTTCATTTATCGCTTCACGCATATTTTCTGCAGTCAAGTATCAAAGTGCGCTTAGCTGTATAAATACACAATGTTTGGATACTGCAAACTAGATGTTGTGTTGTAGACATACAACTAGTCACCTACACACATACATATTACATAATTTCCTTTCCATAAACTGGGTGTGTTATCTGGATATTGTGACTGCATCCTGCAGTGTTCTTCAGCAGATTGAAGTTGTGGCAAAGGACTGGTGGAAGCTCCTAGCCGACATTGCATTTCATCGTAGGTTTCCCTCTGTGGATGTTGACCACCTGTTGTATCTTTCTTCTGTGCCAATTCTCCTCCCCGTGGTCTAGAATTTTAACGTCTTCAGTCCTTCACCAACTTGTGTCACACGACGTGTTCAGTGATCATTTCTGACGTGTATTTATGTTGTTCTGGTCTGTTCTAGGATGCTGAGATTGGCTGTGTCAAAGTGTTGAACGATGTCATGTTTGATTGGCTGGAGAAGACACCATCCCAGCAAAAAAAACCTCAGGTATCGGACAGACCTCTTCTGGCACTGGTACTGACACCTACCAGGGAGTTGGCGATTCAAGTGAAAGATCACATCGAAGCTGTTGCTGGAAACACTGACATCAGGGTTAGTAATGTTTAATTATACAGTGGTCAGTTTTTATATACATTCTTTGCTGTAAAAAAGCAGTTAGCACTAGGTATGCTCTCATATGTTCAAGTGCATAGTCCAAAAATGTTATGCGTTTAGTATTGATTTACGATCCAAAATGGCTGTTTCATCCAATAGGTGGCACCGTTGTCACAATTTATTTTCCCCACAATGCGGTGATGTCCAAGCCACTCCCCTAACACAGTGCTTAACGTGTTTTGGGACATTGCATGTTGCCATGGATACTCGTTGTAGACGGTGACAGTGATTGGTGGAATGGCATCGCAGAAGCAGGAGCGACTCCTTCGCAAGTGTCCTGAGATCGTAGTCGCAACTCCTGGTCGGTTGTGGGAACTCATTCAATTGGTATGTCGGGGTCATTTCCCCAAATGTCACTGCTTATGTCATGTTCTGATAGCTTAAGAGAATTAACCAGTTGATACAGGTTTAGGACTGTTCTTGAGACTGTTTTTGCATATACATAAAAAGAAATATTACACAGAATTACCTCAGTATTAAGGTCACACCCAGGACTGGGCCAAAGTGACTGGAATGGTGAGAGTATTGTGTTGACAGGACTAATTTCCTATATTTTAGTGCTAAATTATTTGGGGCTGTCTTTTAGGTGACTGTAATTGTGAGTTTGTCATTTTACCAAGATGGCCATAAAGCAAGATGTTGTATATTACAACCAAATAAAATGAATCGAGTGAATAAATTTAATGTACATACCACTATCATAGTAGTTTACATAGTAAATTATCAAAATTGGTGTACAATTGAGCAGAAGTGAATCAACGTTGCATGTGTACCCTGGTAGTCACACTCACGCAGTGATCTTGTGCAAGGTCCACTACATTGCAGTCATTGACAATATTGTAATTTTTTTCCACAGGGTAACGAGCACCTGGCCAAGGTAACGGATGTCCAGTGTCTTGTAGTGGACGAGGCTGACCGTATGGTTGAGAAAGGTCACTTTGAGGAATTGTCAAATCTCCTTGAATATATCAACGAGTAAGTCGGTGAATAATGATGCTAAGTTTGACAGATTATTATAACACGTTTTGACGTGTAAAGATGGTACACTTGTAAAAATGGTACACTAGTAAAGATGATACACTTATAAAGAAGGTACACTTGTAAAGATGATACTCTTGTAATGGTGTTTCACTGGAAAATATTCTACTCTTGTAAAACGGTACTCTTGTAAAGATTGTACACTGGTAAATATGGTACTCTTGTAAAGACGGTACTCTTGTACACATGATACTCTTGTACAGATGGTACTCTTGTAAAAATGGCAGATATATGTCAAGACAGCAGACTTATAAAGGGAGTAGACTTGTAAAAACAACAATCTTGTAAAATTGACACTCTTGTAAAGATGATATACTTGTAAAGACAAGTCTTGTAAAGATGACACACCAATATGACAATTATAAAAATGACAAATTTGTAAAGATGACAGTCTTGTAACTATGGCTCACTTGTAAAGACGGCAGACTTGTTGGACATTTGTTTCTTCTTGAGCTGTGGTCAGTGTGTCATGTTTACAGAGACACAAAGAAGTTGGCACGTAGACAGACATTTGTCTTTTCTGCCACCCTCACGATGGCCCATGGGGGACCGCGCCGCATCATGAAGAAAAAAAAGGTCAAGTACACGCCAGAACAGAAACTTGGTGAGTTGACATTGATAAACAGGGTTAAAGCAAAAAATATTATTATATATCAAAGTAATATTTGTATTATATAAAATAAATACAGCGGAACCTCGCTGTATGGTTGCCTCGGTAATACAGCCAACTCACAATTAAGGTCACCCTGGGATAGTCCAACAAATTTTTCACATACAATAAAGAAGATCCCAGAAGAACATGTGGATGACCTTGGAAAATACAGAGGTATTACTTGGCTAAGCCGTTTGTTGAAAAGAATCCTGGATGGCAGAGTAAGAGCAGTAGTGGGAGGGGAAAGTGGTTTTAGAACAGGAAGAGGAACAAATGTTGGGATGTTTACCCTGAGGCAGCTAGTGAAAAAGAAATTGGAGGGACAGGAAGATAAAGTGGTAGGATACATAGACGTGGAGAAAGCAAATGATACTGTGTCAAGAGAGATGGCGATGGTGACATTGAGATGGATTGGGGTCCCAGAGGCAGAGGCGAGGATGGTAAAAGGGAGATATGAAGAAACAAAGAGCAGGGTGTTGTGTGGACTGGGAGTGTCAGAAGAGTTTGAAGTGAATGTTGGCCTGAGACAGGGGAACGCCCTGAGTGTACTACTGTATGCAGACGATCTGGCAGTGGTAGCGGATGGGGAAGCATATCTCCAAGAACAACCGACAGAGTGGAAGGATATGTTCAGCAGACATGGACTGAAAGTTAGTTTGGAGAAGACAGCAAAACAGAGAGCTGGAAATACACCTTGAGGGGAAGAAATTAAAACAAAGAGACACTTTTGTATACCTGGGTGGAGCGATATGCGGGGACGGTAACTCAGACACCGAAATTCACAGGCATTAAGGCAGGGGCAAACGCTTGGAGGAAAGTTGAAGGTGTAGTGGGAGACAGGCGCATATCGCGTAAACTAAAAGGAAAGGTGCACTGCTCTTGCATACCTGTATGGCCTAGAGATGGTGGCACTGACAGAGAAGCAACAAGAGAGGGTGCAGGTTTGTGAAAACAACTGGGTAAGAAGAATTGCGGGAGTGAGGAGAACTGATAAGCAAAGAAAGGAGGAGTTGAGGAAGGAGGTGGGAATAGAAGAAAGCTTTAAGAAGAAGCTGGTGAGGAGTCGGCTGGGCATGTGGAGAGAATGGGAGGAGAACGGCTGGCAAAGAAAGCAGATGCCCAGATAGTGAAGGGGAAAAGGAGGTGAGGAAGACCTATACTACGATTGTGTAAAGAGAGACTTGGAAGGATTGGGAGAGGAATGGAGAACGAGAGCAAATGATAGAGCGGAATGGAGACAGTTGGTGCAAGATCAGTGAGGGAAAAGAAGAAGAAAAAGAAAGGTAACTTAAATCGAGGATGGAAGCAAGGCCAGCCTCACCCCTGACGACAGGGAACCAAGGCCAACCTCACCCTGATGACGGAACCAAGGCCAGCCTCACCCCTGATAACAGGGAACCAAGACCAGCCTCACATCTGACGACAGGGAACCAAGGCCAGCCTCACAGCTGACGACAGGGAACCAAGGCCAGCCTCACCCCTGACGACAGGGAGCAAAGGCCAGCCTCACCCATGACGACAGGGAATCAAGGCCAGCCTCACCCCTGAAGACAGGGAACCAAGGCCAGCCTCACCCCTGACAACAGGGAACCAAGGCCAGCCTCACCCCTGACGACAGGGAACCAAGGCCAGCCTCACCCCTGACGACAAGGAACTAAGGCCAGCCTCACCTCTGATGAAAGGGAACCAAGGCCAGCCTCACCCCTGACGACAGGGAACCAAGGACAGCCTCACCTCTGACGACAGGGAACCAAGGCCAGCCTCACCCCTGAAGACAGGGAACCAAGGCCAGCCTCACCTCTGACGACATGGAAGCAAGGCCAGCCTCAACCCTGATAACAGGGAATCAATAGAAGAATATAAAAATATTAATATTTGTATTATAAAATATATATTTTTAATTGAGATATTCATTTAAGATTACATAAAATAAATAGTTTGTAGTATAAAAATAGTATACAAAATAAATAGTGTTATATAATATAAATACTATTATTATATAAAATAAATAGTGTTATTATAATATAAAACAAATATTAATTATTATCTGCCTGCCACACAGAGATGCTGACAACACAGATCGGCGTGAAGGAGCGCCCAAAAGTGATCGACCTGACGCAGAAGAGTGGGACTGCCGACGCCCTCACGGAGGCCCGCATCAACTGCTCGAAGGCGGACGAGAAGGACCTCTACGTCTACTACTTCCTGTTGCGCTACCCCGGCCGCACCATCGTTTTCGCCAACAGCAAGGACTGCATCCGTCGTCTCGTCTCTGTCTTCACTCTCCTCGACTGTCAGCCACTGCCGCTCCACGCCGACATGCACCAGCGACAGCGACTGCGCAACCTCGACCGGTTCAAAGGTATACTCTAATTGGAAATTTTGTGTCATGCCAAAAATCAAGTCGTTGAAATCTTGTGTTCTAACGCTCTTGGATTTCGTCAGTCTTTTTTTTATAAGTACTTCCTTAAAACAACATTCGTAACAGTTTGTTTGCACAAATTTGATGGAATAGTTATTAGATATTTTGCATATAGGTATCTTATTTAAGAATTTGATCAGGTTTTTGTTAGAACTGCATAAAACATGCACCTGCAACATTGACTGCACAACCTTGCTGTACAGTGGCGACAGTCACATACAGATGATATAATATTGTCTAACCACTTGCTGTGTTTTTTCTTTCCAAATTTTACTACCCAAAATCCCCTCTCTCCCTCCATCTTTCATCCTCTCCCGATCTTCTCATGTCCCTCGTCATGCTGTGGCCTGGGTTTTTCCGTCTCTGCTAGTTTTTCTGCATCCATCTTTATGAAGTGCTCTGCCCATCTCATCTGGCTTCTCACCAATCCTCCAAAGCATTCCAGCCTTTTTCCTCAGGTCGTTCATCCTTATATATATTTACCCGCTTTTTTAATACCTATGACCGGTAGGTTTGTGTAAAACTGAAAACTGTTTTACTGAAATTTATAATACAGTGCAACGCTTATAACGAACATGGATACAACGAATTGACGGATATAACAAAATCATTTCTTACATACGGATTTTTTTCCTATCTTTTCCATTATAGGTGTTCACGCTTACTACGAATTCACGGTTATTACGAACACCTTTTCTTGAACAAATTTTGCCGTGTAACGAATTTCTGTCCACTGAAAATCGCCCGGTTGTTCGCAAATACTTCCCGCCCATGACCTGGAAGCCATGCCATGGCCGCGCAGATCGCCAGTGCCAAAGTAATTAGGTCAATGAGAGAAATCATTCGTAACAGGACTAGGCAGTCAGACAACGCTGCAGCGCATTGCGACTGGCTTGAGGATTTCCTTTTGTCTGGTGCTCTAGCGAAAAGCAAACAAACGTCAAAGGAGAACTTCTTCAAACAGATTAACTGGTGTCATTCTGAGTGTGTCAGGTCAATGAGGCAAATCATCAAAGGTGATTGTCAGCTGTGCTGACGTTATATGACAGCTCATTAGTAACAGTGCTACACTGTCAGATGACGCTACAGTGCACTGCGACTGGCTTGAGGATTTCCTGTTGTCTGGTACCCTAGCCAACAGCAAACAAACGACAATGGAGGACTTCTTCAAAGCAGATTAACTGGTGTCATTCTGTTCGTGTTTTAGTGTGCTTGGACATGACGTGCTCGGAATGTGTTTACGTCATAGTGTATTTTGTTACTTTTTCACAGACGGTGGACTTCGATGGTATACTACACGTATAACTACACTTAATAGTAACATTTGTTTAAATGTTACACACCAAACTATCTTTACGTTTGATAGACACCTGACGATTAGTTTAAAAACTGTCACATACAACACTGCCACCTAGCAGGTAAACGCGTACACGCATATAACGAATTCACAGATATAACAAGCTCGTATACCCACAAAGTAGTTCGTTATAAGCGTGTTGCACTGTATTCTCAAACGGGATATGTTTACATCTTTGATGGTGTCTCTTAGTTGCCAAATTCTTGCAGCTTTGGTAATAGTTGGCAGAGATAACTATAAAGTAAAAAAGTAAAAATAAAGGTAAGTTCATATCTAGTGCAGTATCCAGTCTTCAGGACTGCTCAAAGCACTTTACACTTTACTCCCTGGCAGACCTGTTCAATCGAACACCACCTCGACTTCTCTGGGAAGCATTCAGCTAAGCAGCAATTAACACATTAAGATTATTCATACACAAATTTCCACTACTGTCTATAGCCAGGTACTCATTCGTGCAGCTGAATGAACTGTAGCAATGTAGAGTGGTTGCCCAACATTCGACCACGCAGCACAAGATTTGAACCCGGGTTCTCCCAGTTGAGAGTCCGAAGCTCTTACTGCTGTGCTTTTGCACTCCACAAACTATACATACATGTGCATGTGCACTCACCGACCCAAGCACGCTAATGCACACGCATGCATGCACACACACACACAAACATGAATGGAATTGCCACAGAATCCCCACCCTTTTCAGTGCTGTAACTGATATCCACAAGCTGATATCATACAAACATACTCCCACATTTGTAAAATTCCATTTTTAAATACGTTAAAAGAAACTACAAATTTTCATAATAAAAAATTTCACAATACTGTACTGCTTGACAGCCGGGAAGTCATATTGTTTCAGCAAACTGGAAGGGCTTGCTGCTGACAACGGATGTGGCGGCTCGTGGGCTTGACATTCCTGACGTCCAACATGTGCTCCACTACCAGGTCTCCCGAACCACCGAGGTGGGAACTTTTAAAATCACATCTTAAAACACATCCTTTTAAGGCCGCATTCATTGATTATTTATGGTACGTACAATATAGTGAATTTAGTTTTAGTCACAGCTTTTTTTAGTAATTTATTATCTTATTATATTATTAATTATGAATAGGTTTAGGCTTACACATTATAAGTTTCAAAAACCTTACTGTTTATTTGTAATTTTCTTGTATTACAAATTTATTTTACATATTAGTAAATAACATTTTATATAATATTTAGACTAATAGTTTCATAAGCATATGTTTAAGCACAAACTATTTTATATCTATGTTGTATCTAATGTTATATTTTATGTGCCTCTGAGCAGAATATCTATATTCCAGATTGTTATTATTATAAAAAACAGAATGAGAAATAGTACAGCTTATAATTCTTGTCTCACGAGCAATTTGGTACATTTAGGTTTGAGCATTTTTTAAGACACCGTAAACATGCTCAAACCTAAACGCCCATTTCACAACAGCCATTGAAGCCAGATACCCAAGTGCATAACCACCTTTATAAGGTAAAGGAGCATTCTAGCTTGACAATTGCATGATGACACATACAGTTATTAGCTCAAGATACTCTCCGGTGATGCAAGTCCCTCTGTCACTCTAGAAATGATCATACCAAGATACTACACAAGTAAATGAACCCAAATTCCACACACAATAGACTATTCATTTAATTAATTAGTCCTCCAAATCTGGTTAAAATCTGTTCAATAGTAACAGAGATGTGGCTATTTTCGACCAGTGGTGATCCATAAAAGAGGGCCCCACCAACCAGCGACGAGGGAATGACGGAATTAATCCCAAAATGCAGTAAGATTTTAAGATTCACTCCCAGCCATAAATCCACATAGTCAGCAGTGCCCATGACGATGAGTTCAAAGTCTAAAGGTGCGATTAAACTACAACGCTGTAACTTAGCTATTTCTCAGCATCTGGTAGAGCAACAATGTGTATGGCAGGCAATTGGCTAAGTACCCACCCTCCCCCTACGTCATGTGTTTCTGTGTACAGAACTACATCCATCGAAGTGGGAGAACAGCCCGAGCAAGCAAGGAAGGTCTCAGCGTGATGTTGGTCGGCCCAGAGGATCTCAAGAATTACCGCAAGATTGTCCTAGCTCTAAATCGAGGTGTGTGTAAAAAAATTCATTTACAACTTTTCATTCGCAAAAATGTATGCTTGCAGAATATGACTGTGTGTGTGTGTGTGTGTGTTTAGAGTCAAGTCACAAAATTATTGTTTAGTTTAGTTGCAGCATGTTTAAGTTGAATGGATTTAGGAGTTTGTTGAACTTGTTTCAAAATTTATAACCATGACAGTGATTAAAACAATTAAGATTGACGCATAATAGTTTTTCTGTGAGACTAAATTGGCTTTTTATGTGTTCTTTTTAAGTGGACAATGTAGGTCTTAACGAGCAACAATTGTTTGTCCAAAATGTGGCTGTGTGGAGGTTTTTATTCTCAAAGTTTCATTTATCTGACGATCAGCCTGTTTAAGATCATTACACTTTGCTGGTATGACTGTGTAAAGAGAGACTTGGACGGATTGAGAGAGGAGTGGAGAATGAGAGTGACAGATAGAAGGGACTGGAGACAGTTGGTGGAGACAGCAGTGCAAGAGAGAGGGGAGTGGAGACTGTTGGTGGAGACTGCAGTGCAAGAGAGAGGGGAGTGGAGACTGTTGGTGGAGACAGCAGTGCAAGAGAGAGGGGGGTGGAGACTGTTGGTGGAAACAGCAGTGCAAGAGAGAGGGGAGTGAAGACTGTTGGTGGAGACAGCAGTGCAAGAGAGAGGGGAGTGAAGACTGTTGGTGGAGACAGCAGTGCAAGAGAGAAGGGAGTGGAGACTGTTGGTGGAGACAGCAGTGCAAGAGAGAGGGGAATGGAGACTGTTGGTGGAAACAGCAGTGCAAGAGAGAGGGGAGTGGAGACTGTTGGTGGAGGCAGCAGTGCAAGAGAGAGGGGAGTGGAGACTGTTGGTGGAGACAGCAGTGCAAGAGAGAGGGGAGTGGAGACTGTTGGTGGAGACTGCAGTGCAAGAGAGAGGGGAGTGGAGACTGTTGGTGGAGACTGCAGTGCAAGAGAGAGAGGGGAGTGGAGACTGTTGGTGGAGACTGCAGTGCAAGAGAGAGGGGAGTGGAGACTGTTGGTGGAGACAGCAGTGCAAGAGAGAGGGGAGTGGAGAGTGTTGGTGGAGACTGCAGTGCAAGAGAGAGGTGAGTGGAGACTGTTGGTGGAGACAGCAGTGCAAGAGAGAGGGGAGTGGAGACTGTTGGTGGAGACAGCAGTGCAAGAGAGAGGGGAGTGGAGACTGTTGGTGGAGACAGCAGTGCAAGAGAGAAGGAAGCGGAGACTGTTGGTGGAGACAGCAGTGCAAGAGAGAGGGGAGTGAAGACTGTTGGTGGAGACAGCAGTGCAAGAGAGAAGGAAGCGGAGACTGTTGGTGGAGACAGCAGTGCAAGAGAGAGGGGAGTGGAGACTGTTGGTGGAGACAGCAGTGCAAGAGAGAATGAAGTGGAGACAGCAGTGCAAGAACAGTGAGGGAGGAAGTAAAAGTAAAGAAAATAGGAGGACCAGTACCGAGGCCGGCCTCACCCCGGTCAGTCAGGGAAAAGAGATCATCAACACCAATAACACCCACAAGAACACTCTTGCTGACCAACACGTGATGTGTGTTTACAATGTTTGACAGTAGTCTGTTTTAGTTTGTTTAGTTCTTTATTAGCAATTTGTTTTAGTGACTTAGAGGAAAACAAGGCAGTTATTTGGGTCTATACAAGTAAAAGTATTAATAAAAACTAACCATTTGCAACTACAGGTAAGAATATCATACCAGTAGTGTACTAGAATAATCCTGTTGAAGACACAAAAATGAAATTGTATGGACAGTGCCAATTGGACAATTTATTAGAATCTTCTGCTTTGAGACCATGTTCCAAATTAACCACTGATGTGAAAGTGTAGATTGTAGTTTCAAGTGGTTAGTCTCTGCCCCCAGATGAGGACTTGCCAGTGTTTCCAGTGGAGTCTGACTACATGGCGGGGGTGAAGGCCAGGGTGAACCTCGCCCGACAGATAGACAAGGAGGAACACAGGTATATACCCTCTAAAACATGGGTTTTGTGCACATACTAGAAATGGTATGTTTTAAAGGGAGTTAGTTCCTCTACCTGGAATTAGCTGGTGTAATAATTTGTAACGGGACATCGAAAATGGGACGTTGTTGAACATCAGAGTTATAGTAGTTAACTCAGCCTGACTTGGTCATATTGCCGATAAAGCATGTTTTGAAACGCTCCGGGGTTGTACCTTCCAAATTGTGATCGTTGTTACGGGCTTAATAAACACAATTTAGCGGGCAGTGTACCTTCAACATAGTAAGTTTAAATTACATCAATGTTTCAGCTACATTCGGTTGTCTTTATCAGGAATTTATTTGTGGAAGCAGAGGTGAAACTTAATTCCCACAATACACTTCTGATGAAGACTATCGACAGTAGTCGAAATGTTGATGGTTGTGATCTAAAGCTTATAGTATTTTTCTTGAATCTAAAGTTTATTTATGATATTTATCACAATGATGAATTTTTATCTACAACCACATTTCTGTTGAGCAATGCTTCATTATCCCATCCTCAATTGTATTATTATTTTGTTATATTCACGAAACATCCAACATTTTTATCGTCTATTTATATTTGACAAATGTATTTTCATACAAAAAATATGTACGTGATTTGTACAGCACTCACAAGGTGGCAATACTGTCCATTCATTTAAAGACAAATCACGATAAAGTGAGCAGAAACAACACACTTGGGGCCTAACCATGATGACAGATGTGTATTTTATGACAAAGACTGAAATGTTGCTGGCGTTGTTGCAATTTCTTTCAGCATAACCAAACGGCGCAAACAAAACAGTTGGTTCGAGAAGGCGGCGAGAGAAATGGACATTGAACTGGATAAGGAGGAACTGTATCTTTTATATGGTTATCACATTTATACTTTTATATACAGTGCATCCTACCACATACCAGAACTTAAGTGTACATGGAAATATATATTACTAACTAAGTTACTTCAGCCTTGCATGGCAAAGAAAAAACACCCTACTAATTTGTTTCTGGTTAAAGCTGCTCTAGATCAAAGGGATTATATGATGCTGCTGTACTGATGAAGTATACAGATGAAAGTCTGTACAAGGCAGTTATCATCTTGGATATGTCAAAAAGAAATTGCTTGAATGCAGACAAATTGGGTTTGTGCCACCTTCTAAAATATATATAATTGATATAGGAGATGGACAAATGAAATCAGATCAAATTAATAAAAAACTCTTTACAATATTTATTACTGTTAATTTTATGAACATTCTGGGTCTGGATAGTCTGACATGAAACACGTGATTTTAAGAGCTACGGAGAAACAACTGAAGAACTCTAGTTTTGTTGGTGAAGTCTCTAGTTGTTCTCGTTTGCAGAAGTTTAGGGTCATAGCCTGCCAAATAGGTTGTCCTAGTAGCTTTGCAAAATAAATATCATTGAACTCCCCGTAATAACAGGGTCAGCTCCAAACAATACAAATAAGCTGTACAGGATGAATTCACACATTGTGGTTACAGATGAACCAATTATTTGTGAGACCAGCCAAACAGATCATTATATAGAAATTTAAATTTTTTGCATTAAAAGTTTGAATTGACTTTCTGTTGATTAGGCTTCGGATTATTATCATTAATATGTTATTAGATACGGAAGATGAGTTACTAGATTATCAGCTTGTTGTTTTGAAAGAAAAACACTGCAGTTTTTTTCTAAATAAATAATAAAATCATGCGACTATTTGCATGTGACCAAAACTATGAATTGAAAGACCTAAAACTGAGGAACAACACTAGGTAAATCCTTCTTTAAATCTTAATATTCGCCGTGTTACATGACCTTGACCTCTGCAGTCTGCATGACCTTGGCGACAACATGGAGCAGTCTCTGCAGCGGCTGCGACTCGCGCAACTGAGACACCACCTAGTGGCAACGCTGAGACAACCAATGGTGACGCAGCACTTCTCGAGCAAGTATCCGACCAAGTCTGGCAAACTGCGCCTTCCCTTCATGCGAGGTTAGTCACATCCTTCTATGTCCTATTTATATGATGTATACGTAGATATTTTTATATATATTTTAAATTATTGATATTTTTAACTTATTGATTTTTTACTTATTGGTAATGTTAACGTATTTTAACTGATCTTTAACTTATGTATATTCTAAACTGTAATTTATATTTTTATCTGATTTATAATTTACAGTATTTATTTTTTATTGTCATTTATATTTAAACTTATTTCTAACTTATTATTTTAATGTATTTATATTTTTCTTATTTATTTTGAATGCATATAAACTATTTGTATAAACATACCAATATTATCTGATAATCATTAGATTGGGTTTTTACTCCGAAATAATAGTATTTGTTCCGTGGGATGAAAACTTGCCACTTTTAATTTTTTGTCTTCTCTTACAAAGTCTTCACTGTCTCACCAGTATTGTTATCTTGTCTTCTCTTACAAAGTCTTCACTGTCTCACCAGTATTGTTATCTTGTCTTCTCTTACAAAGTCTTCACTGTCTCACCAGTATTGTTATCTTGTCTTCTCTTACAAAGTCTTCACTGTCTCACCAGTATTGTTATCTTGTCTTCTCTTCCAAGTCTTCACTGTCTCACCAGTATTGTTATCTTGTCTTCTCTTACAAAGTCTTCACTGTCTCACCAGTATTGTTATCTTGTCTTCTCTTACAAAGTCTTCACTGTCTCACAAGTATTGTTATCTTGTCTTCTCTTACAAAGTCTTCACTGTCTCACCAGTATTGTTATCTTGTCTTCTCTTACAAAGTCTTCACTGTCTCACCAGTATTGTTATCTTGTCTTCTCTTACAAAGTCTTCACTGTTTCACCAGTGTTGTTATCTTGTCTTCTTTTCCAAGTCTTCACTGTCTTACCAGTATTGTTATCTCTTCCAAGTCTTCAATGTCTCACCAGTATTGTTATCTCTTCCAAGTCTTCACTGTCTCACCAGTAGTGTTATCTTGTCTTCTCTTACAAAGTCTTCACTGTCTCACCAGTATTGTTATCTTGTCGCCTCTTCCAAGTCTTCACTGTCTCACCAGTATTGTTATCTCTTCCAAGTCTTCAATGTCTCAACAGTATTGTTATCTCTTCCAAGTCTTCACTGTCTCACCAGTATTGTTATCTCTTCCAAGTCTTCACTGTCTCACCAGTATTGTTATCTCTTCCAAGTCTTTACTGTCTCACCAGTATTGTTATCTCTTCCAAGTCTTCACTGTCCACCAGTATTGTTATTTCTTCCAAGTCTTCACTGTCTCACCAGTATTGTTATCTCTTCCAATCTTCACCGTCTCACCAGTATTGTTATCTCTTCCAAGTCTTCACTGTCTCACCAGCATTGTTATTTCTTCCAAGTCTTCACTGTCTCACCAGGATTGTTATCTTGTCTTCTCTTACAAAGTCTTCACTGTTTCACCAGTGTTGTTATCTTGTCTTCTTTTCCAAGTCTTCACTGTCTTACCAGTATTGTTATCTCTTCCAAGTCTTCAATGTCTCACCAGTATTGTTATCTCTTCCAAGTCTTCACTGTCTCACCAGTAGTGTTATCTTCTCTTCTCTTACAAAGTCTTCACTGTCTCACCAGTATTGTTATCTTGTCTTCTCTTACAAAGTCTTCACTGTCTCACCAGTATTGTTATCTTGTCTTCTCTTACAAAGTCTTCACTGTCTCACCAGTATTGTTATCTTGTCTTCTCTTCCAAGTCTTCACTGTCTCACCAGTATTGTTATCTCTTCCAAGTCTTCACTGTCTCACCAGTATTGTTATCTTGTCTTCTCTTACAAAGTCTTCACTGTCTCACCAGTATTGTTATCTTGTCTGCTCTTACAAAGTCTTCACTCTCTCACCAGTATTGTTATCTTGTCTTCTCTTACAAAGTCTTCACTGTCTTACCAGTATTGTTATCTCTTCCAAGTCTTCACTGTCTCACCAGTATTGTTATCTTGTCTTCTCTTACAAAGTCTTCACTGTTTCACCAGTGTTGTTATCTTGTCTTCTTTTCCAAGTCTTCACTGTCTTACCAGTATTGTTATCTCTTCCAAGTCTTCAATGTCTCACCAGTATTGTTATCTCTTCCAAGTCTTCACTGTCTCACCAGTAGTGTTATCTTCTCTTCTCTTACAAAGTCTTCACTGTCTCACCAGTATTGTTATCTTGTCTTCTCTTACAAAGTCTTCACTGTCTCACCAGTATTGTTATCTTGTCTTCTCTTACAAAGTCTTCACTGTTTCACCAGTGTTGTTATCTTGTCTTCTTTTCCAAGTCTTCACTGTCTTACCAGTATTGTTATCTCTTCCAAGTCTTCAATGTCTCACCAGTATTGTTATCTCTTCCAAGTCTTCACTGTCTCACCAGTAGTGTTATCTTCTCTTCTCTTACAAAGTCTTCACTGTCTCACCAGTATTGTTATCTTGTCTTCTCTTACAAAGTCTTCACTGTCTCACCAGTATTGTTATCTTGTCTTCTCTTACAAAGTCTTCACTGTCTCACCAGTATTGTTATCTTGTCGCCTCTTCCAAGTCTTCACTGTCTCACCAGTATTGTTATCTCTTCCAAGTCTTCAATGTCTCACCAGTATTGTTATCTCTTCCAAGTCGTCAATGTCTCACCAGTATTGTTATCTCTTCCAAGTCTTTACTGTCTCACCAGTATTGTTATCTCTTCCAAGTCTTCACTGTCCACCAGTATTGTTATTTCTTCCAAGTCTTCACTGTCTCACCAGTATTGTTATCTCTTCCAATCTTCACCGTCTCACCAGTATTGTTATCTCTTCCAAGTCTTCACTGTCTCACCAGCATTGTTATTTCTTCCAAGTCTTCACTGTCTCACCAGTATTGTTATCTTGTCTTCTCTTACAAAGTCTTCACTGTTTCACCAGTGTTGTTATCTTGTCTTCTTTTCCAAGTCTTCACTGTCTTACCAGTATTGTTATCTCTTCCAAGTCTTCAATGTCTCACCAGTATTGTTATCTCTTCCAAGTCTTCACTGTCTCACCAGTAGTGTTATCTTCTCTTCTCTTACAAAGTCTTCACTGTCTCACCAGTATTGTTATCTTGTCTTCTCTTACAAAGTCTTCACTGTCTCACCAGTATTGTTATCTTGTCTTCTCTTACAAAGTCTTCACTGTCTCACCAGTATTGTTATCTTGTCTTCTCTTCCAAGTCTTCACTGTCTCACCAGTATTGTTATCTCTTCCAAGTCTTCACTGTCTCACCAGTATTGTTATCTTGTCTTCTCTTACAAAGTCTTCACTGTCTCACCAGTATTGTTATCTTGTCTGCTCTTACAAAGTCTTCACTCTCTCACCAGTATTGTTATCTTGTCTTCTCTTACAAAGTCTTCACTGTCTTACCAGTATTGTTATCTCTTCCAAGTCTTCACTGTCTCACCAGTATTGTTATCTTGTCTTCTCTTACAAAGTCTTCACTGTTTCACCAGTGTTGTTATCTTGTCTTCTTTTCCAAGTCTTCACTGTCTTACCAGTATTGTTATCTCTTCCAAGTCTTCAATGTCTCACCAGTATTGTTATCTCTTCCAAGTCTTCACTGTCTCACCAGTAGTGTTATCTTCTCTTCTCTTACAAAGTCTTCACTGTCTCACCAGTATTGTTATCTTGTCTTCTCTTACAAAGTCTTCACTGTCTCACCAGTATTGTTATCTTGTCTTCTCTTACAAAGTCTTCACTGTTTCACCAGTGTTGTTATCTTGTCTTCTTTTCCAAGTCTTCACTGTCTTACCAGTATTGTTATCTCTTCCAAGTCTTCAATGTCTCACCAGTATTGTTATCTCTTCCAAGTCTTCACTGTCTCACCAGTAGTGTTATCTTCTCTTCTCTTACAAAGTCTTCACTGTCTCACCAGTATTGTTATCTTGTCTTCTCTTACAAAGTCTTCACTGTCTCACCAGTATTGTTATCTTGTCTTCTCTTACAAAGTCTTCACTGTCTCACCAGTATTGTTATCTTGTCGCCTCTTCCAAGTCTTCACTGTCTCACCAGTATTGTTATCTCTTCCAAGTCTTCAATGTCTCACCAGTATTGTTATCTCTTCCAAGTCGTCAATGTCTCACCAGTATTGTTATCTCTTCCAAGTCTTCACTGTCTCACCAGGATTGTTATCCATCCATATGTTATGTAATTATACACATTTTATATGACAAATAATTATTGTATTATAGCGATTATGTTTTAACCATTTTGTATTTTAAGTGCCTTTGAACAGGTTTTTGTATCCGGGCACATGGTGCTATACAAATAAGATGTATTATTATTATCCCCCCTTGCCTCACGTGTTAATGTCGCGAGTATTTCGTTCACAGAATCAGCAGCAGGTGGCGCAGTGGGTGCAGTGAAGCAGGAAGCAAAACACAAGGCCCCGAGGCAAGACGCGGAAAGTAGCGGAACAGGGAAGAAGAGAAGGAAAAGGAGGAACTTTGGGAAGCAAAAGAAGGAGGGGAAGACATGAAGCGGGAAGAAGGACAACTCACTGGAATGTGACATTTGTGTCTGCTATGAAGGAGACATTTAAGATTACAAAATGATCAGTGCTACCACCTGGTGGACAATTTATGCACGGTCACCAGTGTAGCCTAGCCATCTGGTGGTGAACTTTGTGATCGTTTCAAAATTGTTTTTATTTCAGAAATGGTTTACAATAGAGGACAAACGTTCATAAATAAATTCATGTTTGAACTGAATTTCTAAAAAAGGATGTTGATTTGAAAACATTGTATTATTATGTAGGTTAATATCTTTGTTTGTATATCATGCTAGGTGTAACACATATTTGTATGTGTAATAAATACCTAAAAGTAAAGATTTCATATACGTTTGAACTTGTTTAATTTAACACAATGGGATTTATCTAAATGAATAATATAGAACTGTAGTGCACCATCATATGACCTATTCTTTTTTCAAATATCAACCTTCATGATAAACATGTCGGACTGCACGCACGCACACACACACCTCCAAAGATCAAGATACACACCAATTTGTAATACTTGTATTATATTTATTTATACCTTATACGTGTATGTACAATACAAAATACAATGACAATGGGTAGTGTGATTGTCTGCATGCCCTGCCTGTATTTCACAAAAGAAAGAAACCTGATTGATCATGCGCAAATGAACACAAGTCTGGACATTTGCCTGCATCGTCACGAATAAACGAAAATATACATCAAAAAAGCAAAATATGGTCCCTTCGAAACAGAATCAACAGTAAAAAGTAAAAGTAAAGGTGTAAAGGTCTAACACAGTATCCAGTCATCAGGTCTGCTCAAAGCGCTTTACACTTTACTCCTTGGCAGACCTGTTCAATCGAACACCATCTCAACTTCTCTTGGAAGCATTCAGCCATGCTGCAATTAATGTGTGAAGACTGTACATAAATATCCACTGCTGTCTATAGTCAGGTACTCATTCATACAGCTGAGCGAACTGTAGCAATGTAGAGTAAACGAACCTGCCCACGGTTCGAAACCATCGTACAGGATTCGAACCGGAGCTCTTTCTGCTGCGCTACTCCATTAACCAGTAAACATACACGAGCTTACCCTCCGTAAATGCTGCCCAATTCACTTTGACAAACCACGTTCCATTCACGTAATAATTCTACGTATTGCACATTTGTGTTTCTAACATACCAAACAGTAGCCACCTCTTCACCACCACGCATTTGGAAAGGCATTCACATTATTGTTAACAATGGCTTTCTACCATAGGTAATTATTTAATTACAGCATTATGGCGCATGTCTGTTGCTAGCAATGTGCAACGGGGAAATCATAAATGTGGTGCAACTACATCTGAAGTGTGTACCCTAGTTTGAACCTTTCTTTGTTACCCTCATAACTGGACTGTCCCTGTACCATATAGCTGATCGGGACTCGATCGTTAACTCAAGACAGTCGTGGCAGTACTCGTATCCAACAGATTATTAAAGCATGGCAGTAACTGACTTCATTACAAACATATCTCCTACATAACCACTGCGTCTAACGACAATTGCTTGTATCACAGAATGAAATGGCGTCAACACTGATATTTTCAAATTATACCAACCCCATTTTCGTAACAAAAACCGTCCCCTTTGGCATATTGTCGAAAGAACAATATCAACGTAACCCTGTACATGCTGTATTTCTGTACACGGTGAAAACATACAGAAACCTTCTGCCTCGTGTCGTAGAGTTTCAACAAGAATTGACACTACATATGCCACAACATAGAGCTATCCAGTACACAATGTATAGTTTGCGGGAAGGAATGCAACCATATTTATTATGGATTTGCTTTAAATGGAAAAATTTATGAAAAACAATTTGTTTGCCTTTACACAAGTACACCATCGAATGACACTTTCATTACAGTCAAATATCAAATCAAATATCATGGTCCGACAGAAAGTACTTTTTGTTCTAGGCAGATTCCCGACCAAATCTGGAGAAGTTTTTGTTTTGATGTAGAACCTGTATATGTATATATAGTCTAAATTTTGGGTTCTCACAGATAGTGAGACTTTGCATTCCATTACAGAGTGCATTCCACTGTTGAGAGATGTGGTCTTGACAACATTCATCATGTCAACGCAGTTACAGAATGCATCTAACCTGCATTACTGGGAAACCTCCCAATAAAGTCTTGTTATTGCAGCATCTTGGGATGTTTACGCCATTGGTAATGCTGTAACCATTCCAAATCTCACTGACTTCACGTTGGCAAGCCTCTCTCTGACAATATCTCCAAATATGGCATCACTGCACGGCTAAGGTGACCCGTACATTGGTGGACTGGTGCTGTGCTCTGGCTGATCCGACATCAGTTTTGAATTAGCTCTGTCGAAGCCTAACCTGAATACTTGCTTATTTGGCAGATAGGAATGCAACATTTGTTTGACTGTGTTAGAGGTATATGGTTGTTATGAACATCGCATAAACTGTCACGGTTTTCATACAGTACCAAATAGATGTAATACTCACGAAATGTGTAAATCAAACATACACTGATTATACCATTTCCTTCTGTTATTACACGAGTGTACGCTGGGGTCATCATAACAATACGGGTTAAATCAGTCGCATTACCATCCGCTCACAATACTGAAACTAGTTTAATAGTTAAATAAACCAGCTTTTTCGGATGTCATCCATTTCAATTGTTGATCATGCAGTAGTGGATCGACCGCATCAAATGTCGTCTCGGCCAATCAAATCCACTGATACAGTGATGACATCATCAGCCCAGCCAGTTCTCCTACGAATGTCTAGCGTGACCTGGTGTCAGAGGTCACCGGTTGACCCATCGTCTGCGGTTCTCCTCCCATTCTGTGTTACCTCCGTCCTCGTCATCTGTGCGGATGTACGACTCCTGGTCTGTCTCCAGACAAGACTCTTCGTCTGTCATGTAACGGGGATGCAGCAGATCCTGCAACGTGCACACAAACTTGTAACTAATAATCTACTCTTTGATGTACAGCAGAACCTCACTATTAAGGTCACCCTCGGCACTGGGCGAAACTGACCTGAAGTGCGAGATGACTTATTAGCGGGACTAATTTCCTATATTTTATTGTTATGGAAATAATTTGGGACTGTCGTAGGGTGAACTTAATTATGAGGTGGCTGTATTACCAATGTCCCGAAAGGAACAGGAGGGACTAAGTAAGTATTACCGAGGCAAGGTTCGACTGTATTTACTGCTCAAGAAACTTTATCTGTATCTGTATATTTCAGCCTTACCTCGTGGCCTTCTTCAAGTTTTTTTGAGAGAAATGTGCCAAATAATAATAACCAAGAAACCGGATCATTCAAGAATAATCTACATATAACTATGCTAACTTTGGGTCATTGTAAACTGATCTCCTCCCAGGTGCTGCGGTCCTCTTTCTATCTGCACTCGTAGACCAGTCGCTGCTGATCAACACGCATTTCAAACAATGGAAATGGAGTTATTGAGTTTTTTCAGGGGACAAACTGAATGGTGAGGCATTCACCAATGCTACACTTTCACAATGTCCTACAATGTGCTTTTAAAGTGCAAAGTTCACAATCCATACATTTTGAATGTATGTTTGAATAAGAATGGCAACATTTTAAATTTGGCACAGACAAATCAGCCTTTAATTTTCCAACGAAACATTAGTTATAAAATAACAACACCAGTCATAAAATAATAACAAACACTGAAAATAATTGACGGCGGAGCAACCATGAACAGCGGCGACAGACCTTGGAGTGTTGTGGCTGAAGTAGTTCGGCGAACTCTGCCTGTGCCCGTGTGTATTCCTCCCCTTCTGACTTGAGGTAGGATTCGCTTTCTTCGGCTGTATACGCTCCCTCGTCGTCTGTGTGAACGTATGACTCGCAGTCATCTGTCAGCGGGTATCTGCACACAGAACACTGCTTGTTTCACCCGACTCCACATGCCAGCTGTCATGGTTTACCTTGTAACTCTTATTGATTTATGGAAATTTGACCGTCTTATGTACGCATGAAACACTCTACGGTTTCGCGCAATTGAACAAGTATTGCATGATATGACCATGTTTGTCAAATGGCACACGTATGACAGGTTCTCAGTTCAAAACACATCAGAAGCGCAGTTCTTGCGAATACATTAGCCATCTTTTTCGACTGTACATCTTATCAGACCCCTTTCCCCATGCCAAACAAACAATCCCATCTTTTTTATCCCAACCACAGGGCCACCCTAAAGACAACCCCAACCCAACCATTTCCCCCGGCAAGACCAAATCCCAAATTCTTCCCTCCTAAACCAAACAACAACGCCCAATCTCGACAAAACTTCCCCCATTCCCTCCACCCTCCTAAAGAAGCATCACTCACTGTTCCCTGTGTGTGCGTCCGTTGCTGTAGCCTGCCTTGCCTCCCCCTGGCAGGTCCCTGCGAGCCCGCAGCTCCTGCATGAACTGTGTCTCCTGCTGTAGACTCTTCCTCATCTCCTCCTGCCACTGCAGCAGGTCGTCCATTGAGTCTCCATTGCCTGCGAGGAGACACAAGACGGTCAGGCATGGCTGAACTGGTCACACATGGCTGCCCATACACACAGTCATATCTAATACTACATGGTTTTTTGGTGTCGAAATGTTACAAATTTCATGATATTTTTATGTAACAGATCGTTTAAAAAATAATTTCAAATTTATATTAAAAATAACCATGCAAATTATTTATCTAATGTCCCAGATTATACTCAATATTAAATTTTTATTTCCACGATAGCATAATAATATATACATAATTTTTTGTTTTAATTGATTCACAATTACTGTAAAAGAGGAGAAAGCAGAGGTTTAACACCTATGAAGTGCTTTCCCCTTTCAAATGCCCCGCACATTTATCATGCCATTTCATATAAGGCAGCTATTTAATTTTTTGTCTTGAAATGTGTTTTAAAGTGCTAGTGTAGGCACAATTTACGTGATGAAACATTTGCAACTTAAAATTGGCTTTCACATTTGTAGCCAATTTCCCTTTATTGATCCATTTTTCCTTACATCTTCTCTAAATCAACACCCATCCGTGCAAAATTCTCTACATTGTCAATAATTTGTCACACAGACTATGGATATGACCGAAGAAGAATGTCTGGTATATCAAAGAATATCTGGTGAATATCCACTCACCTCTCACTCGTTCATCCTCATCTTCATCTTCACTTTCACTTTCCACTTCTAAAATGAAAGCAAAAACAAGAATGAATTGGTTTACATACAGCATTATCGTAAACTGGCAGGGTTTCTGTTCTATGCTACTGAGAAAGTCCATCGCCAAGGCAAGAACTGCCAAGCAGATATTGATTAAGGACATTGCTGCGAGAACTTTTGCTGCATGCAGAGACACTAAATAGGATGCTGAAAATGGCTGAAAAGAATAGATTTTATTACATCGATATTGTGCTCAATTTAAGAATAACCTTCTGCCCTGTGGATATGTAATATAAAGTCAAATTCCTTGTGAAACTATACCTTTTTACAATTATTAATTTGTTATTCAGACCTAATTAGTTGTCACATGGGTAGGATTAATTTCTGAAATTGGAAGTATCTAGAAGGCTATCATATCACTGAATAGCAGTTGATATTAATAATGGAAAACATGTATGATTAGAAAGCTGATTTCTGTGAATTGAAAAACACCATCAGAAATAGCAGGACTTATGAAGCTACAGTACAGAAATAGTATTATGTAACTACTACAGCAAGATACATTGGCTAAATAATTACAATAAACAATTACCAAGGCAAACCAGAAGTGCACCTAATATAATTACATACCTGAATTGAGTTCTTTGACAAGGGAGGACATTGCATTAGTGACGGAATCAGCGGCAACCAGCAGATCGTTGCGAAGGTTGCGTACACTGCTACTGCCGCTCGGACTTGACTGTTGGGTGAACGCTTCCCTCACGTCCCCTCCCACCCCCGCCAGGGAGTCCCCAGGGGTGGAGGGGGCACTTCCCCGGGGTGGGGGGATGGACGGCGGGGGGGACTGTGCAGCCCGGGATCGAGGACTGCTGGTTGGGGTGGATCGGGGTGTTAGCCGGGGCGAACTGTGATTCTGTGTGAGAAAACACAATATTTGTAACCAAGAGAATATATAATAAAAAAATGATTCCTTCGGGTGATCCAGAAAGGAACTACATGAAACCTATAATAAAATAATCATTATTTATATTGCGTCATATGTCCAGAAATAAAATATGTTCAGTTGTGCTGAAAACAACGTTTATCAAAGTTATTACAATAATATACATAAAGACAAATAAATCTACATTACCAAATTTAAGCGAAATGTAAGGAAATTACTTACATCAACTACAATAGCAGCTAAATATACTAAGAACAAATTTTTTATAAAATGTTATCAGTCATCCCCAACATGAAATGTTGAATTACATCGAATAGTGTCATCCTCGCAAGCCAGGGGCTGTTTGCCATATAAAACTAGCCCTGGCTGATCCCCTACGAGAAGTGCGGAAGTTAGCAGAGTCAAATTAGTAATTGACTTCGCCAGTCGCGACTACATCACCCATGAGAACAGCGCAAATACCCGCCCCAATTTGAAGACGGATAAACGACTTCTGGGAATCCCAATATATAATGACCCGTTTGCCCATTAGCACGAGCAGCTGAACGGTATTGTGTATTAGAATAATTGCTTCTACTTCCTAAACATTGCGTGTAACACGAGCCACGGTTGTTTGAAATTAGTTTATTATGACCATCTGACCTGCCGACATCCACTGATCTAGTGAGCGATTTCATAGGCTGAGCTTAAATTCGGAGTTTCGCAAAGCGATCAACCAGGGGGTACTGCTGGCTGGCACTGACATAATCAGCAGCAGTGGCCCCTGGTGCACGAGGATGAGTGGTGTGCATGTTTGTATTTATCAGGCACCACTTCCATTGTCCTAATGTGTAAATGCCTGCATGTGCAGCACTCTCGTAAACTGTTATTGGAAAATAAATAATGTTTCGTGACAAAATAAATCAATTTGTGACACTAAATATAATAGCTGCTAACTCCACATGAAGGTAATTCTGTATCAAGATCATCCCATGTTATGTATGATGCGTAGTGTAATAATTACACAATTATATACCATCAAAACATTATTTATTTTATATAATTTTCTATAGCAATCACCAACTGTCCAAAACAGAATATGACACGGCATGCAAATGGTGGCTGTGTGGGTGGTACGTGAACATGCATGCATGGGCATGTACAAATTACAGACACTGGCAAATCTGACTGATTAGCGTTGAATGGAATCTGTGTGAAGGGGAACAAATCTGACTGATTAGCGTTGAATGGAATCTGTGTGAAGGGAACAAATTGTTGTAATGAAGCGATGCCATTGGTTTAATAATCGTGAGTATTATTGACTTAATGGAAGCTGATGCGTCGAAGCATAGAGGGCACGTTTGGACTGAGAGCTGTGACGGGGAGGGCAGGTCGGCAATAAAGTGGAACAAATGGCAATAATTAAGTGATATTATCGATTAACAATAACCGAACTGTTGTAGCTAGAACGACATGTTGGACTGACTGATCTGGGCAGAGAAGGTTTATAGTAAGAGGAAGAGTCTTACCGAAGCGATGTAATTATGTTATTGATTTAATGACAGCAAAACCTGAGGTATATTATAGTAAGTTCATAGAAAAGGGACCTGATATGAACCATAATTAAAAGGAGAAACTATGGTTTAACAAAAAGTGTGTTAGTGACAAAGATTAGCCTAACAATAACGTGGTGTTTCACTCATCTAAAAATAAGCGACATAATGACCATATAACATAGCTTCAATGGTTTAAATTATAGTTTAGAGTATGGTGTATATTCCAGTTAAAATTTATGATTTAAACTGGTTTAAGCATTTAAAATTGTGGTTTAAATAGTAGTTTAATAAATTATAAATATGGTTTAAAAAGTGATTTAAACGATAATTAAAATTGTGGTTACATAACATAATAATACGTCATACCAGGCAACAAAACCAATAGTGATGCAAATCATGCAATGAATATTCACAGCAATTTCTGGAAATGGGCCTAGTAACATTGAATGATTAATTTAGCACATCCAACAATGTTTGAAACATGACCCATACCATTACTGCAATCGACCAAATTAAAAGGTACAAATTGGTGCAGTCTCTGTTTGTACAGAAATTCCTGGAAGTCAATAGGACAGGGTCACATGAAAAAGCACATTAGCGACCCGCCTACGGACTGTCAATGTTGCCATTTGTAAAGCACACAAGCTAGGCATGTAATGATATATGCTGCTTGAACTGCTGAATCTGTATGCAAGCAGGGTGGCTGTTGTATGTATATGTCACACAACATGATTTACTTGCTTAAGTGCACTAACTAATCTAATAAATTAGTATTTACTACATTATGACTGTAACATTGTATTGATAGATTGGGCAGTCCGATTATGCTGCATTAATTGCATATATTCAACATGTGCACAATATTTCACATCAGTGTTTACCAGTTTCCTACTGATTTATAACGAGGTCCGGTCAAAAACAAAGAGTGAGCATACACATTGTAGTCGATACTGAGGTTTGAGCTCTGAAAAAAATGAGTCAGTCCAGTGATAGAATTGAATCGAGAGGTTCTTTAAATTTTCCCTTTATTTACTGAAAGGAGGTGATGTTATTTAGAGGTCATTCTCCAATTGTATCATCCTATCCATCTCTCCATCTCGTTTGCCTCCCTGACTTCGCTCACTTGATACTGGGTGTCGGAATTCAAATGCATTCATCACTAGAGCGACCATTTGCTGGTTGAAATTAGAATCCGCCTAACCAATTCAGATACATCTTTCTCACAGATATCGGGAGGGGGGGGGAAAAAAATGTCATTTGGAAGTGACGGATAGAAATGGAGGGCAACCAGAGAGTGTTATTAGAGCTGATAATCCGTCAATGTAGCTCGTGACGCAGGCCCATGTCAACCCGTGTCACACAAGACAAAGAACATGAATAGTTAATCAAATATCTCGTCCATTTATTGTCACACCAATGTCGTTCATTTCTTCTCCGAGGCGTGTATTGCTCTGTGAGACTTCGCTGTTCAGCAGATCAGCCACAAAGAATGCAGCGTCCATGCAGAGGGATGGCTTAATTTTGTGTGCAAGTTTAGTCTTCCGAGTTCAGACGGCATTACTTCCACCGCGATGGATGCCGTTGAGAATGTGTCAAGAGATGGGTTAGTTGGACAGTTAACCCTACAGACAGTTGCTTGGAACGATTCCCGTGAGAAGGATTTCAACCCAAAAAAAGTATAATTATAATTTTACTTTATTTTGTGAATATATCACGGAAATATAAATTGTAATGCATGTCCTATAAACAAAATTAATACTAATCTAAGTAGTTTCATAAAGCAGTTGAGATTAAAAAAGTATAATGTTCCGTTTCAAACAAATATGTCACAGGGTTTTCTGATTTCTGAGGAGACCAAAACTATCCGGGGTACTTAAAATAGCAAGGTCAGCTAGATGTTATAAATACTACACTGTGCACACCAGATACATTTACTATGCACTCTAATGTCATTGACTGAATACTGCTTGTGTAAATGACCAAAAGATGTCTCAAACATTATCAACACTTTAGACACAAACCACCCATCTATAAAACCGATTCCTAAACTGCCCGTAACGGCCCACAAATAGGCTGCACTTTAATGACTCATACATGTGGTGCCATCTACAGGGTAACTGTGTGCTATGTGCCAATTTAAAACTGCCTATTTGCTTTACACAACATGGAACGAAAAAGATGTCATCCTCAAAAACGAGAAGACTATTGATGATGAGGCTTTTTGGCATACGGAAACTGGAAGGTTTTACGTTAATTTGCACTGTTTGAAAACACATAGTGCTGACTGTATACGACCAATCGGAATTCATGGCATTAAAAACGTCTTGGGCTCTAAAGGGTCAAACAAAAACAGAAATAAGAAAAATTTACTCACTTTGAGTAGTTTCATGAGCCCCTCAAGTTGTACAACCAGTTCGCGCCGACTCTCTTGTAATGCGGACATTCGCGCCTCGAGTTCGTCTCGCCGTTGCCTCAGACCCTTGAGTTCGGCCACCAGGGTGGGGTTGCGTGTGACCCCTGACCCTGCATGGCTGGGACTACACCGAGCTTGGCGTTCCTGCTCGGCTCGCAGTTTCTGGATCTCCAATATAATCTCCCTGTGTACAGATGAGTTAAAATATATGTAAGTATTTTGGGTATTTTTCACTTATACATAGATATGATATAAGTTGAACAAACCGCAAATGGCTAGTGTACCGTGTTTATATTTAACATGAGACAAGTCTGGTCAAAATGTCTATAATTTTAGTGACAACTGTCAACTTTTCATCATGTGTTCACCATTAAGAAGTTGCAACAGAAACAATTATATAAGATGAAAACTGTCACAAAGTTCAATGTTAAGCAGAGTATGTATGCATACTGTTACATGTCATATATAGTATGTATGCATACTCTTACATGTCATATATAGTATGTATGCATACTCTTACATATCATATATAGTATGTATGCATACTCTTACATATCATATATAGTATGTATGCATACTTTTACATATCATACATTATATTTTATATATTTACCCTTATACCACCATATATATACGTATATATTTCTACAAACAGAATACAGTTTCAGCAGCCTTCGTCAGGGACTGTTCTCCGACCGACGAACGGATGGACGGCCGGACGGACGGACAGACAGACATACCTGTTGCGGGCCTCAAGCTGTTTGATGAGGTCCCGTTGCATCTGACTGTTGGAGCTGTCCAGGCTGTGGTTCATCTCGCCACTGCTGCAGCCTCGTGACTGAAACAACACGGTTTAACTACTATTACAGCCTCCACACAGCAACATCAATGTACCGTAAACATCCAAATAGATGCTCAGCGTGACAGTGCACAGCCCAATGTCCATACTGCTTGTCATAACAATAATTAACTGCATTTTTCTGTACCATAAATCTGGCAGCCATGGTCATTCAGAGGTACATTAGAGAACTAAAACATATATGCAAAAATTAGTATAAATAAAAATATGAATATCACATTATGTGTAAAAAACAGTTTTCAGTTTTGCTGTACATAGTTAAAACAGAACTTTTAGACTACTACATGCAATACGGTAACTGGACACCAGGCACTGCATGTTAAGTACAGCAAATTTGTCAGGTATTCATAACATTTAAAGGTTACATAAACACATTTTCTGTATGCACAAAGAGCGGGGTTTAGCCAACAAAAACGATCCTGTATGATTGGTATAATCATTGGCAATTGCCGGCAAGGAGTCAAGTTTCATTCATGTAAAACATGTTTGTTATTTTTTTCTAAATCGCCATCAAAGAGGTGCATTAGGGGTGGTCGCAAAAGTTTGCACAAAGGTCTAAAATATGTAAGCATTACATAGGAGGTGCTGCCGCCTATTGAGTGAAACATGTTAATGCAAATTAACTTTAATAAGCATTTTTGTTCATACAATTCGCGAGTCTCTCAGCACATATTGATTTGAACCAATGTTAAACTTTGAGAACTTTAACACCATCACTTAATGATGGCAACAGTAAAACAAACAAAGAAACAAATAAACACAAACTATGCCAGCATCAATCATTTTCAAAACAAACAACTTATCTTAAAACACAGATTGTGTTACCACAAAAAGTTGCAAGATAAGTTGAAGGGTTGTTACCATCACAGTACATCATAGTAGCTGGTTATGATTATGTTGTTGCAGACAGCCATGCTCAGGCAGACATCTCACACCATGTCATTATTTTAACTTTAAACCTGACACTATACTAATACACATGGACGGCAAATAAAATAAAACTTGGTGCTAATTTATTTTAAATATAAATTATCATAAGTGCTATCAATGTCACAATATTTATATAATGGAACTAATCTACATATTAATACACTAATTTTGGATAGTAATAAGTGTATCTCCTCCCAGGCACTGAGGTCCTCTCGTCTCTTTCTAAGTTCAGTTGCTTTCTCTCATGTACCAACTGGCGATGTATGTAACAAAAAGAAAAGGTGGTTATTTTAAATTATTAACTAGTTTTCAGTGGATGCTGTACAGTTATATTTAAAAACTATTATTGGCTGCATGCAATGCATTAATTGGCAACAACAACAATTAAATGGTCACGGAAACAAGTTTAAATTCAAAACCCTGTAATGGTGACAACTGTTACCCTCGGTTGGTTGCTCCATGGTCGAGGTAACGCTGGTGACTAATGGTGCTGTTTTCATGCCAACGAATCCTTTTTGTACCACTAGCGTTTTGTCCCACCCCACCAAACACACACAACAAAACACAATCCAGCGTTTCTGAGAACTATCCGTCATGGAACACTTGGCAAGTACAAATATCGATGAAGACACATTCCACATATGAATGGCGTCCAACAAAGCCCAGCGTGCCCGTAGATCACTTAGACTAAGCGACGCCGCGACCGGAAAGGCAGATCAGTTTGAAATAAGAGAGACACATTGTTCTACTTTACATCCCACATCTCACAGGAAATCACTCAATGTTCCATTCAAACCTACGTCAAAACACCCACAAAAGCTGTTTTTTGTACATGGTTTCCGCGACATGCAAAACAGAATGACAGGCGTATGTCAGGCAGGCAATCGTATGGTCCGTCGCACACTATTTTCTGCGCCTTTCCAACTCTTGGCGAAACGTCATTAAGTTCCACATAATAAACTGTGGATCAATGCTATCGGGGGCCTTGGCTGATTACCCAAGCCTGCAAGACACGACAGCGTTTGTGTTGGCCCATAAACCACAGAGCTTCCCTTTAGCATTCATTCGCATGCAACGATGACGTAGCCATCTCCAGTGGTATCTTGCATGAAACAAACTGTCCTAGTCGTGCAATTACCGGTGCAAGCATCGCTGTCTTCGTCTCGTGATGTTTCCCAGGCTGGCAAACAAGTGTGCTCCCCCCACCCCATTCCCTGATTAGAAACAGGGGAAATAATTATTTAAGCTTTAGGTGGATGTGGATAAAAAAATTATTTTGTGTATGATTGAAAGACTGTTTTATGGATGGTGATTTTTCAGTTAGAACTGCCAATAAAATTTCGAAAACAATTCAAAATAACAATGAAGACAGTATTTATTTATTTACCCGTTACTTAGTTCAAGTAGCAGTTATCCTAGGAACTTTCTGGCTATCAATAGACTCTTAGAATATTTATATCACTATCTTCCAGTTGTGTTTATCTCCAAACCATTGGACACAAAGTAAACCTCCAGAAGCACACGTTGTCCCAACAACACACGACACAGAGTGGCTTCCAACATCACTTCCTGCTCCAAATAAACCGTCATTAGCCAACAATAACCGGTAGGACTAGCACCAGAAATGCCTTGCAGTTTTAACAGCCAGAAATTGCTGCTAATGCACTGTTCCATTACTGGCTGTTACAACACTGACATTGTTACAGTGATAGTTATACAACACTGGTAATGCACCAGTGTTGTAAACCAGAAAGGCTGAACAAACCACAGAGCAAATGACAGGACAATAAGAGGACACCGCGTGGAAAGTTTTGGAAGTTATTTTATGACATATAATACATTCTAACCTCGCTTTACGTAATTTGCTGGTAATTCAGCTACTTTACATTTATGTTTACCCTAGAACAGTCCCAACTTATTTTTTTGTAGCAATAACATATAGTAAATTAGTCTCACTAATGCCACCTCGCTACTCAGTCCAGAGGGTGGCTATAATAGTGAGGGTCCACTGTACCTCACTTGAACGACACACATCCAATCCAGATGTCTTTACAACTCCATAATAAGAACCGCAAAACGTGTCGCCAAACAGAAACTGTTACACCATGTGACAGGACACCCACCTGTGTGGAGTAGAATTCAGGAGGTCCCAACGCCAAACAGGCGGCCAGCTGTTCGGCAAATAGAGCCTCATCAAGATGATAATGGTCAGTGTTCATCGTTACAGACACAACACAACTGGCAGGCTGCAGCCGTTCGACTGATGTAGTTACAGAGAGAGACTGTGAGATGGCCATGCATACTAATCCACTTTGAAGGCGAGAAATTTCCCCAAAGACACCCACGAAGAATCGGCGAGAATATATTTCTCACGGATCAATTGTGTTGCGGTGAGAGAGGTTCGTGGAGCGATTATTCACATAACTGATAGGATTCTCATAGAGATGTAGTGGGAATGATAGGATTCTCATAGAGATGTAGTGGGAATGATAGGATTCTCATAGAGATGTAGTGGGAATGATAGGATTCTCATAGAGATGTAGTGGGAATGATAGGATTCTCATAGAGATGTAGTGGGAATTATAGGATTCTCATAGAGATGTAGTGGGAATGCTGATGTGGGGATGATAGTGGTGATGTCAGTGATGGTGATTGTGGTGTTGGTTTTAATGGTTGTTGTAGAGGCAGTGTTGGGTCAGTTGTGCAGTTGTTGATTGTGGTGTTGGTGTTAATGGTTGTTGTAGAGGCAGTATTGGGTCAGTTGTGCAGGTGTTGACTGTGGTGTTGGTGTTAATGGTTGTTGTAGTGGCAGTGTTGGGTCAGTTGTGCAGGTGTTGATTGTGGTGTTGGTGTTAATGGTTGTTGTAGTGGCAGTGTTGGGTCAGTTGTGCAGGTGTTGATTATGGTGTTGGTGTTAATGGTTGTTGTAGTGGCAGTGTTGGGTCAGTTGTGCAGGTGTTGACTGTGGTGTTGGTGTTAATGGTTGTTGTAGTGGCAGTGTTGGGTCAGTTATGCAGGTGTTGACTGTGGTGACATAGGCAGATCCATGGGGCTAGACCTTTGTAATGTTGTGTGCCCATAGACCTTTTAGAATGGGCCCACTTGACTGTTCCCCCCTAGACCATTTGAAATATGCCCCCATCCAGGTTACAAAAATGTGAAGTTACGCCAATGCGGCAGCGAACATTCAACAGTACCCCCAAATATCACAGTGTAGCCAGCTGCAAGCTAGCGAAGAAGCTGAAGAAGAGCTGAAATACGGCGGTGCGGTGGCAAACATTTTTCAACAGCACTCCTGTCTTCCGATGTTCGAGCTAGATGAGCCAGGGGAAAAGCCAAAGTTACGGTTGCGCTGCAGTGAAACATTTGTACTACACCATTTGGTTCGGCCGCCAGTGGACGTTTTTGTGCCTCCCTAGACTCGCTTTCTGGACCCACCCCTAGGTGGTGCCGGAGGTGGTTGTGGCAGTGTTAATAGTGTTGGTTGTGGTGTAGGTAGTGGTGTTGGAGGAGGTTGTGGTGTTGGGTGTGATTGTGGTGCTGTCAGTGGTGCGGGGGTGGGTGTGGTTGAGTTGGTGGTGTTGTTGTTGTGATGGTGTAACTGGTGTTGATAGTATCTGTGATGTTGTTGTTGTTCTTAATTGGTGATTGAAGCGTTTGCCAAAGATCTGTAATCATTTCCCAACAACAGTTTATAAAGTGCACTGAAATGCCCTGTTACAAATGATTCCCTTTGATTGAACCAAAGGACAAACTGATTAGCCCAATAGCTGACCCAAACTGAAATTGCTGAGGCTTATAATTAGGCCACTTTGACTGGACTGTTCAGCTGCATATCTTGACATGACTCACTGACAGAGAAACACTGGTGGTTGACCTAGCTTTAAGACACCATCATTCTTGCTTAAAACACCCAGTACTTCTTATATTCAATTTTCCATGCTTTGCTGGTTGGGCCTGGAATGCTGGTTTGTACTAAACTGCTGAACACAACCCAATATCTGTGACAGTTTAACAATAATACCTGGTTGTATCGATTCACATGATTATTGTTAAGTCGGAAATTTATACACAAAAGCCAAACTAAATAAATTCTATACAACGCAAAAGTGGATGGTATTGGAACTTAAAAAAATAAGATAACACAGAAATTCCAAAATCTGTACTTTAAAGATAGAAAATCAATATAATAGAATATATAAAAATATATAATTATGTTCATTACAATGAGGTTTCTGCTAGAACAATGTTTACAAACACTAGGGACCAGCCTCACCCTTGACTTCAGGGGGCAAAGGGAGAGGAACTACATGAGGAACTACATCAAAGGGAACAGCCTGTTGAATTAATGACGTCTCCCTAAGGTTCTTATGTGTCATTAGGCAATGGAGCACAGGTCATAGACCAATGAATCAGAGCCAGTCTCCAGGAAACATGACATGTATTATGCATGACAAGATGGCACACAGATACCCATTTGGGTAAACAAATCCACCTCTATGACACCCAGATGGTCTTAAAGCCTCTGATCAGCACATTTAGTGTGAAGCAACACTTGTCATTTACCAAGCACACAGGCCACATCCTGCCTATCATAAAAATGATGGATACATGCTGCGTACATTACAGATCTTAGAGGAATATGGCTGTATCCCGCTTGAAAATGGACTTGCTCCAAATGTAAATGTCATGAAACAGTCTGTATAATACTCTCCTTTTCATCTCACAAGTCTAATTGCAAATGACAAATTTATACCAATCGAAGATATACTTTTGATGCAAGGTAGACGTCCTAGAAAACAGTGAATTTTGTTTGATTTGGATATATTTAGTAGGATGAAAGACACCAACACTCGATTGGAAGACCAATTAAAAAGATTATAGACGCATACAGAATTTCAAGTCAACCATACAGATTTCAACCAAGAAAACGTGGCATGGCGTGTCTCACCAAGTTCATTTCCTGCTTTCATCACAATCATAAAGTAAGATTAATTCAGTGACACTGCCAACGACCACCACAGACAGTGAAACACGTATTTCTTGGACGTGACCCAACAGATTTGCTCATCCTGTCATTGCAGCAAATCAAAATTTTAGATTAATTCACCGGAGCTGCCAACAACTCTTGCAGAGGTAGATCTGGATGACGTGACCTGTCCAATTTTAGTGTATCCATAAAACTTTCATGGATCTGACTGATTAGTCCGTAGCCAACAGGGTATAAAGAATCTGGGAGCAGAGATAAACATTTGACCAGAACTGTAGTTTTACATGAATGCTACCAGACTGTGTATTTAAGAAAACATTACTGTCTTATTTTAGCTACATATGAAACAATGGGCTTAAATAAGTTTAAATTGAAAAGGATAAATATAACAGAATTGTTACATGGAAGAAAATTATGTGTCAACAAGTTTACGGTAACCACCAAATATTCAATATGTAGCCCATGATAAAAGTACGGCGGAGAAATTCATTTGATTTACCAACATGCACAGATTTCCTAGAACACAGATTATTGAATGAATTATAACTCGTGGCAAGCAAATAATCCGATGGCAGAGATGATCCATGACAGAGCTGTCATGTGCATGAAATATTGATTATGAGCTTATCGGAGGTAGGAAATAATCCTCGGTGGCACTGATTGGCGGTAAATAACACGGCTCTTAGTTCCTTGGTATAAACTAGCCTGAACTGTTCAATACTCCTCCAGAAAGTTGGTCCAGCCGGGTACCGATTTGACCACTACTGGTAAAATCAATGAGAGTCCAGCAGAAGGACAGAATGGAAAGCTGATCAATGACATCCCATAGGGCCACGACCTTCACTGACCATGACACTACGTCCAGGAACCCCTGATATATTTGTCTTTTGCAAACAACTAAGAGTTCTGTTCATCTAAGTACTGTGCTGGACAGTTGGCTAGTTTTAAAATTACTAAATATATCCCCCAAAAAATGTTGGGATATCGCTACTTTGTTAAGGAAGTGAACAATTTAGCAGATACATATACATAATAGTAATAAGTGTACTGTTGATGGACTGGAGTTACATAACATAATAGTAATAAGTGTACTGTTGATGAACTGGAGTTACATAACATAATAGTAATAAGTGTACTGTTGATGAACTGGAGTTACATAACATAATAGTAATAAGTGTACTGTTGATGAACTGGAGTTACATAACATAATAGTAATAAGTGTACTGTTGGTGAACTGGAGTTACATAACATAATAGTAATAAGTGTACTGTTGATGAACTGGAGTTACATAACATAATAGTAATAAGTGTACTGTTGATGAACTGGAGTTACATAACATAATAGTAATAAGTGTACTGTTGATGAACTGGAGTTACATAACATAATAGTAATAAGTGTACTGTTGATGAACTGGAGTTACATAAAATAATAGTAATTAGTAATAAGTGTACTGTTGATGAACTGGAGTTACATAACATGATTCGCTGAAAGTATTTAACTGATTAACTTGTTAGCTAATTTCATTATTTATTAATAACGATGTTCATTAATTGTTCATTAAGTGTCTTTTCATTATTTTAATGGTGGCTACTGTCAGTAGTTGACCTTTTCTTGCTTATGTACACACAACGGGAAAGAGAACACTTCACCATGGGTACATTTAAAAATAATAAATCAATGCAAATGTGCACCAAAATAACATAAAATTAAATAGTTCAAGTACCCATTAAAACAAAGTAAAATAAGTGATTTAATTGACATCAACAATCATATAATTATCCTCTTCAAGACATTCAGTCACTAAGTACTGTAATTTTTAGCAAAACTGTTTCTTTAATTCTTTCAAAGTCCTTCATGGCTTAAGTATCCAATATCATGACAGGAAGATATCGTGCTCAAGAAGGCAAGAACTAAAGGCTGCCTGTGGATGGAAAACACAGTAAAAGACATGAATTATGGACCTGGCGAAGAGAGAGATGGAGGTGGCAGAGGTTGTGGAGAACACCAAGGACAGGGTGTCATGACGGATAAGACTCAAGAATGGCCGCTGCCAATACGTAGGGAGTAGACGGTCAAAAGAAAATGATGTCCTTTTGCATAGTTTTGAGACACACAATCGTTGTATGCACGATGATGAATGCCTGCCTACATGGATCAGTCCCAAGGGTAAGGCTAATATGTGTTATGGTGGGTTGCAACACCGTAATCCCTCCGCAGTATACTACAAATCCCCAAATGAGGCTTGACATATGGCTATTTCGATGGGCAATCTCAGATGATCAGATCTCGGTCACCATCCATAAAACAGACTGTCTCGTTATAGGAACCTCAGATTAGGTTGACCTGCCACATTTCTCCATACAGAGATCTTCTATTACGACAACTGTTCAGATTACAATCAGGGTTCAACAGGGTTCAACGGGGCCAATCAAGGGATTTTGTACGTGGACATTCTTGTTCTATTTGGAATTTTGAACAATGTGCAGACCTTGATAAAATAACTTTCCTGGCCATTCTGCGGCCTGTCAGAAGCTAGGTTTACCTAGCTGAATTCATGATGACAAACCCCTCCAGACAACCCCGTGAACAAAGCCCTATACTTTAATGTAAACAGGTACAAATGCCACCACTTTGAATAGACCTACCACAATTAAACTAGGTTAACCACTTTGTCACATCTTAATGTACTGAATCTTGAATGCACTTAGCTGACCCAGGTCATTCTTAAATGTCATAACATAAGGGTTATCAAGATAACGCATCCAGGCCTCCAGATTCTTGCAAAGAATGTCACAAACAAACTTTCTATGGAACAGTTCCAAATAGCACAAGTTTTGGGTTGACGAAGGCAGAGTTTGTGAGAAGAAAACAGAAGATGATGGTAGGAGGAGGAATATCACAATTAAGATGGAGAGGGTTAAGGGAGATCTTGAAAGGGCAGGGATGAACAGCTGAGAGACGGAGAGAATGGTAAAGGATCACGACTGATGGAGATGTCTGTACAGTGGACAGAATAAATTAAGTGATGTAGTCCCAGTCCAGCAAGGGATCACCAGGAAGATGACCTCTAGTTGACCTCCTGGTGACCAATGGTCTGACTGAACTGGTGACCACTACTTGACCATGTTCCTCCCCAAAGATTGTCCATGTAGTATTAAACACAATCTAATTAGTGTTGCAGACAGAGTGTTGCTTACAAAGCAGCAAGGTCCATCTGAGTGAGCACTGACATTCAATTAGACAAGTGCTAGTCTGGACAAGAAATGACGAATGACTAAAATTCTGGCTAACTGGAGATTTTAAAAATTACTAACCAATCAAAATAACTCATCAGGATAATTGTCTTTCGTGTACAAGAATGTGTAGAACACATTGTCCAAGATTTTAGCACCCGTGTGCCATTCTGATGTAGAAAACCCCAAAATAATACCCAATCAGGTAGTACAAATCAGTATTCACAAACATAAGCAAACATGAAAATAATAATTATTATTATCACTATTATTTGCATAATTAATCATTATTTAGATTTCAAGCTTATTTGCAAACATTTTATGGAACTATATGACTGATTGAAGAATGTAATCCAAACGAGAAATTGTACAGTTCAAACTGCCAAAAATGAAATTTTCTATCCACACCGAAAGAAAAATCAATAACTTGATTCAGATCATCGCTGCAGAGATGTGTTTATTTGTTGCCAAGGTAACATGCAAATAAAAACATCTCTGCTGCATGCACATTCCAAATCCTAATGCTGACATCAAATAAAATATATTAATTACGTGATCATGTGAAGACTTACAAAAGGCCACCAATGACAACAGCCTTTTAGATATCTCTAATAATCAATAATTTAGCAAAAACCACCTCAAAACAAAGCCCAACATCATTCTGTCATCATTGAAATCTTCAAGCGGGCTTCTGGGTACAAAACACACTTTAGAATGTTCACTTTTCAAAAGCCCTAATGCATTTAGTTCAATAATTTGTGCAAATTATAAACAGGAAATAGTTAAATGTACCTCTATTGTAATGAGAGTTCCAATCAGAATGGCTGGATTGGTTAACCAACTCTTCAGACTAGAAACCTCTCTAAATGTCTCCAAAATATACTTTTTTCATATATATGGTTCAAAATACACATATATCATACTTTGTATAGCCCTCTAGGCACCTATAGACATAGAACATGAGTGATTAAACGTCTACATCAACGTTCTCATACTACACATCAATAAGGCATCACATCAATCAACATGGGGTTAAGGACTGAGCAATGTCTAATAATCACGCTATTTTACCAGCATGCTCCATCCTTCCACAGTAAGTGACAGCTCTGAGGTGACACACAGGCTAGCCACTTTTTCTGGGTTTAAATCTGTGTTTCTTACTTGAAATTACGTACTTTGTTTTCTATTGGCCATCCGACATAAAACATCCTTGTTCTGATCATGTGTTAACATCTGTCAGGCTGCTATAAAAAATGTCCACGTCAAACAAAATCTGCTGCGTTTTGTTGGAAATTTGCCTAGAATGAAAAGTATTTGCTCTCCGATCACGTGTCATTTTTAATTGTACAAGACTAGAGAGCCAGATGTAATAGACTCTCATTAAAGGGTTAATTGAATAATTATGGACATAGCACCACTCGACTTATGCTATTCCACAATCACAATGGAACCTTTACCGAACCACCACCCTTGTACCAAGACTAACCGAGCCCCTAAAATATGAAACCCTCAGTCATAGTTAAACAATAATACAACAAGTTTATTAACATAAATAACAGCAAGAAATATATTGGAAATGCGATGGTGTTTCGGGAAAGAACACCTTCTGGCATGAAAATATTAACAAAGTGATAGAAATATGGGAGATACGGAGATACAACTGTCCTGGGATTGTTGTTATGTGACAACAACCAATTTGTCACATATTGATAGATGGTTGTGTTCAATTTGACACCGAAGAAATCACTTCAAAAATGTTAAATGAACTATAAAAGATAGCTAAACTGTCATAACAATAATATAAGACTAAAGGGTAAGTCAACTTTTTATAGTAATAATATAACACCAAAAATGAAGTATTCCTCCCCTCCATCATGCCTGAAACCTTCCGACAGAATACACTTTCTGACTACAACATTACAGACTCACCAATAAGACTGCCGCTAACTTTGTTATCATCACAACAACAACAACAACAATGGTCGCCTCACCTCGCTAGACCTGTTTTGTGTGGAGAAACGTCAGAGACAACCTAAGTATCTTCCTTCCGTCATCACACTCTACAAGAATGCGACATCGCTGTCATGAGCAACGTTCCCACAGCGTTAAATGAGCGCGCACCAACGACCATGCGCACTAACGCATACACGCAGGCTATCACAATGTGACATCGTCTCATCTAAAAGCGGCGTTAATCTGGTTGTGGGTGGGTCACTTGGCAATTGTAGTCGCCCTGGTGGCTGCTGGGATACATCGAGTGGAGCAAGCAATCAATAGCTGTCATGAGGCAGTTGCGACCGTCGTGACGATGCTCTTATTAAGAGCAACAGGAGAATGTGGTGCAATGACATGATAATTTAAATTATTAAAACCTGAACCGTGGCGATGCCAGTAAATCAAGGCCGAGCTCTGGCATTTTGACACGATATCTTAAGTGATACTGGAGGATGCAATGTCATGCAAATGACGTCGACGCAGCGTCAGAACCATTCACGATCAAACGTTGATATATAACAGGAAGCAGCGGAAGACATACATTTCACACGCTTCATGAAACAAATGACTGTATGACAATAATCACAGTTGAGGTGGTCACATGACCAGACAGCCACCCCACAGTGAATAGATTAGGATGAAATATATCAAACATGTGACCTGAGGATTAATGGAACCAGTGACGTATCATTAAAGCACTAAACAACCTACATACTTGAAATTGTGCATACTACGCATTAAATGAGAGTTCATGAAAGGTTACAACTGGGAATTACCAGGATTTGGGAAATGACATAGCTGAATCCCAATAAGCCCAGTGCTCTGAAGCATTGTTTTTATACTAATGATGCCAATTTGTGGCAATTCAACACAATAGTGTGTACAATACTGAATTCTCTGTAACTGTATATTTTGGTCAATATTTTGCAAACATTTATGGTTTACTGACTAAACAACGTTTATCTGTGGATAAATTTTTTGTCTGTAGACAAATTAAATTAATTCGGTATTTTAACAGGTAACATTAAAATAAATCACACATGTGGATAATAATTGGTCATCTAAGCGTAGTTTCAAAATCTCCTTATACTTTAAAATTTTAAGATCCATACTTTTTAGAGTTCTATTAATAACCGAACAGTGATGGCTACCAAACAAATGAAATGTAGATGACATCCTGAAAATAACCGCATAAATCTTCAAATCACAAAAGTCAAACACAGAAGCTCAGGCTGGCATTGCTTCGATCAAATAAATACAAAAATGCCTTCAAGGAAACACTATGCCACAGATGGTGCAACTATTTTTGTGTCTGCAACGTCACTAACGCCAACTCGTTGGCTGACATTTAAGACTTTTTAGCGAGTTTCTTTTTTGTGGAGTCAACGGCTACATTACCATACAATAGTGGCAGTACGTGAAAGGTTGATGTAACAATATCACAGGTTCATTTGCATAAATATGCCGTATTTAATTTGTTACGTGCTTAGTGAGCGACCTGTTTGAAGAGTGCCTTCATCAATACAATATGCAAATACTGCAACTGACTTTACTCTTCATCAGTCTATTTTATACCTTTTGAATATTGGCTAATTACACATAAAAACTACTGCAAATAAGGTAACCGTATTTTTGTGTGTCTGGTCCATAAAGGTCCTTTCCCTATTGATTTAGTTCTTTGTTAGCTCGATTCTTTGTTGGTCAAAAATTATTTGTAGTGTTTTTCTATGAGGAATGAATTTAAGTGATATACACAGTCGTACTCATTGGCGTGTACTTTTGTTAAAAACATCGAAATAACTGGCTCTGATTATTAGATTTGGTAACTCGCAAAAGTCTGAATTGCTTCCTGTTATAATTTACTGAGCCCGATCACATTAGCCATTTTTCACTGAACTTTAACCGGATCCCGTCAAAAATAATTTAACAGTTCATCCAATGATTTAATTTTAATCAAAACAAAATAAAAAAGTGTACAAACAAGCCAGAATGTTGTAGTGGAATAAACTAAATAGGTGTAATTTATAAAAAGAAATTGTTTTAAATTACCCAAGGAATATAACCGAATTAAGCAAGATGCTTTAAACCTAACTCTAATCCATGACTCGTGGTTACACCAGCCAACTCACGTAGACCGGTTCCTAGAGTTCCTACCCCACGCAATCTATTGTTTAATATTTACCAGTTGGTACATTTGTGCATGAAACCACTAAAACATTTCTCAAACTTCCACCTTCACTGTGTACCCATTTTCAGAGACAGCAAGGATTTAATCTGCAGACATGCACTTGTTTTTACTGGATGTGAAACGTGGCAATTGACAGTAGGTCCAATTATCAGTCTCTGGGTGTCTCCATCCTTTGAGAAGGCCTTCAAACCTTGACAGTGTCTGACTGGTAAAACTAATCTAAATGTCTATTTCCACTAGGCCATCTAACCAGTCTACCTATTAGTATGCTTCACAGCTGTAGGATAACAGTGGGTTAAATCGGCAGTGACAGGATAGATTTAAATACCCTGGCTTTGCTGTGTCCAAAATGTGAAGCCTTCAAGACCTTGAACAGCACCATTATGAATGGACGACATTAGACAGACAGAGATAATAGAATGTTGCCGAGCATTGGAAACAGCTAGAACTCCCACTCCAAATACATTGGAAATACAATGCAAATATTCTGGCCATAACAAAACCACACATTAAGAACTACTGAAACTGAATGCACAATATGTCTTGTTTACCACACAAAGGTGATGATTATACTAGCCTCGCTTTGCTGAAGGAGCATGGGAATATATCGAAAACCACTTTTAGATGTAACCCTGAAGAAAAACGAAAACAGCGACACCCAAAAACGAACACTGAGAAGAACTAGGGAGAACGAACAGACATATCCATTTTAGCTTGGGCTAAACAGACTGCAGAACGACAAGAAGTGGCAACATCTTGTTATACGTGCCACTAGACACAAGGAGGTTTAAGTAAGTAAACTAACATTTTGACTTACCAGACCATTGCTGCTGGATGCAAGGCATGCAGTGTAGCGAGCTATCAACCTGTGTTCGTCATCGCCACGGTAACTATCCATGCTTGAGTGGAGCTTACTTGGACTGTAAACAAGAAGTAGACCATAGAGCCAGCATCCAAGTGTCTTACCCAAGGTAAATTAAAGGAAACGTCCACCATAATTTACGTGTGCGACAAAAAACATGATTTTATATTTTTTAGAATCATGTCACATACATATTACAGTCAGTAATCTAACTTATATTTAAATGAAAAAGTTTAGATGACCTAACATATTTAATATTTTTGACATGACTTCATTCACTAGCATTCACATGGAAGTTCCAGTTTTGTCGTTTGAAATATGAAAGGAAGGAACAAATGTACTATGCTCCTAAAAAAGTATATATATATATATATATATAAAATGCCAAATCTCGCAAAAAAAACTACTCAAGGCATTTTAAATACATTTAATCTAAAAAATTAATTAAATATTTCAAACTGACTTGATCATCATATCATAGAACTAAAAGACAACACCATGTCTAAATATTTGCAGTGCTCAGTTGAACTGCAGTGGAACATCACTTTCTGTTCACCTCAGTAACAAACCCACCTTGCAATTAAGGTTACCCTCGGACAGTCCCAAATTATTTTTGTAACAGCAAATTGTAAGAAATTAGCGCTGCTAATATGGTCACCTCGCTATTCAGGTCACTTTTGTCCAGACCCAAGGGTGACCTTAATAGGGAGGTTCCACTGTACTGAATAAAAGAGTGCTTCTAACATCATCTCTCTACCTCTTAGACGTGTTACAGCTGTCCACGGAGGAAGCATCCAGGGAGACGTGACTGCGTCCTGACTCATGGAAGCCGTTGTGAGCCATGGGTGGCGTCGGAGGCGGTCTGCAAGCAACACAGGACACAATAACAATGTGCACCTCGCAACATAATTCTTTCCAGCACTAAAAACAAGAGACAGTGTCAGTTTAGTTTAATTTAGGGAAGGGCTCACAAGTCTGCAAAGTCCAATGTTTTTACTCGTCTAGTATTGGTTTAACGCCCCACAACCACCAAAATATTACGTGGGACTTGCAATTTTTATGATCAAAAATTGCTAACGGCATCAATTTGCATTAACATACATTTCAGTTAATGGGCGGTACTGTTGTAGCAATACATTTTTGTCATTCAAATCCCCTTGCACAATGCTTACCATATCTTGGGACTTTTCAAACTGATGCAATCACCCCTTAGTGCCCTGCACATAGTGCAAACGTGGGATTGATGCCATTGTATACAGAGAATATCAAGTTTATGTCACTTGCTTAGGCCTACAGTGTTTCCCAAGCAGGATAACAGGCTGGATATTTGTTTAGTTGGGTCCTGAAAGTTCTGGTTATGTATCAGCAAATGTTTCCCACCATAAAGTAGTCTTTCTGTTCCAGAAAGTATGGCATTTCTATTCCAGCAAGCAAGACATTTTTGTTGTATTTTTACAACATTTATATTTCATGAAATGGCTTAAATGAGCAAAAAACACACGGAGCGTAAACCATTGACACATTTAGACAGCTATTAACAAACAAACCACAAACATAAAGTGGACCTCAGAGAAAACAGGATGGACACTGCTGCAGTAAAATCCCCTTTACAACTTCTGAACATAGGAAAACTTTCCCACAAGTTATTTTAATCTAAGCTTGTCAGACTAGTGGTTCATAAAAAATTGGACTGTAATCCAAATAAATTCAAACACAGTACTTTCTCACGAACCACTCAAAAATAATTAAGTGTTCTATGAAAATGGCACTGGAAGAGAATTAACACCATGTGTTGTGACTGTGGGTCCCTGATCTTCTAAGTAGCAGTGTCTCCGATTGCCACAGGGTGGTCCAGGGACAGGCCAAACTGTGACAGGAAAATACGTCATTTCATGGGAAATTACCTCGTCTGTCATTGACAAGGGTAATTGCAGGATGTTTCACAAAACATGGGTCATCATTATCCGTCATCATGCCTAACAGGCTTGTAATTGGTGATTCATATATAGGATACTAATATGTTGTCAAGGTTTGTATTTTCTTGCTAAGATATCAAACTTTCCATAACTTTCTTCTGACCTCTAAAAGTGCGTGCATGTGCGTGCATGTGCGTGCATGTGCATGCATGTGCATGCGTCTATGCATGTGTACATGCCCTGTGTACACACATACATTCATATTACATTCGTATACATGCATTTATGTGCAGACATGATTTTAGTATTAATTTGAACACAAATTTTAATTAAAATGTCGTAATTCTGCTTGTTAGGAAAACATTTGCATTCAGGACTTCCAAGTAAGTGTATAGTCATGGGACCAGTCAAACCATCAATCAGCCAATGATCGCAAACATAGAGCAACTTGAGATGCAACAAGTGATGTGAATTATTCATACACTCATGGGCTTGCAGACAGACAAACCTACAGGCTACACCACTAACATCACTGAATACACCATCTTATTCCAAAAATAAGCAATAAAAGCCAATAATATACACCTGTAATATATTATTGAAGCTCAGCAAGTAAAACCAATGTCACAGGACAATGTGGGTAGAGAAAACATACCTGTTATGACCAGGTTTTAATAAATAATTAAGCAGCCTTGATTAAAACAACAAGTATTGCTAGAAGGCTTTCTTGCCACGAGCTCCCAAGACCGAAAAAAGCTCATTCAACAGAACGCCACAGACCTCTCCTAAGCTACTTCAACCGAACACCACGGACCTCTCCAAAGCTATTTCAACTTAACACCATGGACCTATCAAAAGCTACTTCAACTGAACAGCATGGACCTCTCCAAAGCTACTTCAACTGAACACCATGGACCTCTCCAAAGCTACTTCAATGAACACCATGGACCTCTCCAAAGCTACTTCAACTGAACACCATGGACCTCTCCAAAGCTACTTCAACTGAACACCATGGACTTCTCCAAAGCTACTTTAACTGAACACCATGGACCTCTCCAAAGCTACTTCAACTGAACACCACAGAGCTCTTCAAAGCTACTTCAATCTCCAACACAAAGAAAACAGCTAATGTATTTATTGGGGGTAATCTTAGGTTCAATGATTAGTTTCTTCATATGGAAACAAGTGGGGGAACTTCCCATTTAGGATAAACCATACTATAGGAGTTGATTCGAATTAAGGACCACCTTCCAAGCACATCCACCTCTAAAAGCATACACCAGCTTTAATCTTCAGCGATACCATCATTATCACTGCCGCTGTAACAATGGGGGATCTTCTTCTTCTTTAGACATTAGCTGTTCTTGTCTTCAGACAAAATTAAATCATAACTGGAGATCTGTGGCTGATGGTGAAACGACCCCTAATATCCCCTACATGTCTGTCTGCCTCTTGTATACTGAGCAACACAGGAACGACACACACCACTTCCGTTGTCACTGACATGTATACATACATACGCTTTCACGACTACATCGTAAGTGATTCACCACAATCCAGGTTACACATGTCCTGGCGTTGTGTCATTAAAAGGACATTATTATTGCCCACCTGGAATGAATGACCTGCCAGTGGACCACACTGGATGATAATACAACCAGTAATCATTAATTAGCAAGATCAAGAGGCTCCTAGAACGCAAGGCCTGAGCCAAGATGGTCAAGTGGCTGTGGTGAAGGTGGCGTCGACCGCCATGCAACAATTACCAGTGGATCAATACACCTAAGAAAGGCCACCAGTGAAGGCAAGGCATCCGTCTTCTTCAGTCATTGTGAATCCACAATCAGTAAAACCGATAGACTGATGTCACAACGCGATAAGCCAACTGACGTAGTCATCTTATGTCCACTACAAACATCCTACCTGTATGAAATGAGGGCGGTCATCCTAGCTGGACTGTCCTGCGTGCATGCATACGCTGACAAAAACGACTGTAGACTGTGACCTGTATATTGTTGCTATGACGTTGACTCACCAGCCTATGCTGCTTTTCAAGCAGTGGACTGCCTATCCACCCAGACTGCTGATATCATCAGTATTTCTGCGATCACAATCAATAATGGCATTGGTGACTAAAGTACCTGTCCTCGGAAGGCTGAATACAAATACCTGTCCTCCTGTCATGCTAGAAGATGGCAGCTGGCCTAATAGTCATCCACAGAGCTGATGGCCAGACTACCTACTAAAGTCCACATTGTTCAGGGAAAACTATTTCCTGCCTGTGTGTGATATCATGTTCCCTGTTCAGAACAGATCAAACGGCTATGTAAATAAGTTGCTAAAAGTGTTCCAAAGTCCTACCCAAGGATTATGTTAGACAGATGGTGTTCTTGCAAGATGTGGTGACATTCCATACTTAATCTAGATATCAGACACCTGTCAATGCTATAACCAGAGGAATGGTTTAATACTGGTTATTTATTGATCATCAAGACATTAGTCATGGTGATTAATGACGGTGTAAACAATTTGTGATAGTTCTATAGCCAAATTTGAACAGAGGGACAGTGAATTATAATCAAAGTATTATAAATGACAACATGTCCATTTATTAATGTTTATGCCTGTATTGGATTGATATTTTGTGTATAAATTATTTTAAAAAATCTCTATTTATTAATATGCCAACTTTGGAGTAATATAAGTGCATCTCCCCTCGGGTGCCAATGTCCACTGGTTTCTATATCATTCGTTCACTTCCTTCAACCATTGGCTTCTGAGCTACCAAATTACGAGTTGACAATGTTTTTTTTAAGAAAACAGAATTACATTGATTTAGACTTATTTACTTATGTGTTTTTTATATGCTCTGCTTCTCTAGAGGGTCTTTCTCCTATGTGACAGAACTGAGTGGTGATCTTCACACGGTGCCAATGTTATATTTATAATAATAATAATGTTTATTTCAGGCAAAAGTCCATATGCATACATACAATACAAGTAAATAAAAAGTAAATACAATACAAGTAAATAAAAAATAAATAAATAAAATACAAAGATGTAAACGCACATGGAATAAAAAAAAAAAGGTTAATAAAAAGTATATATAAAATGTGCGTTTAACTATAAGTATACAATTGATGAAAAGCGTATATTATATAATTATAATTGATGTCGTCTGTTTGTTGGTCCGGGGGGTATAAACTACGACTGTGTGATTGCTATATAATAAATTGTAACCAAATATCATGCCTTGCATTATATATATAATATTATGTGATCAAATGTTTTATAACAAAATGTCTTGTCACTCTTGTGACCAGATAAGATGCAGGTTTTATATTCTGCAGAACAATACTGTCTACCTACATCAACTACAGTATCCACACAGTACGCTAGGCAGATACTAAATATAGTAATATCTCTAGATAAATGCTGTGTCCGTTATAATTCGTTATAATCAAAGGTTGACATTGTCATAACAGAACACCGACTTGTTGCAGAGACATCTTTACCCACCTACAATTCCTTCTGCACCAATCATAACTAAGAATAAACAAAGACTTCCTGGGTTGTTTCTAAAATGGGATTTAGTACACAGGTATATCAGATGCGGCATTTAGTTATGGGCAGCATTACCTTGACCATGATCAGAATAAAACTAATCTGCAGAACATGCACCATTCATAACAACAGGCTACAGATTTGGTATTCAGCTAGATCGAAATATGTAACAAGTCTTTATTATGTCAGAATCATAAGATATAGATTGCACAAATTTTAAATCTGAAAATACCTACACCCATTCATGGCGCAACAAACCAAGTATTTCACTCTCATTACACACTTGACGTTAAACTTGTTTCTGCTGACCATTTAATTTCTGCCGTCACCAAAACATCAAAGTGAATGTATTATCATGGTGGTGCCCTCTACAGGGTGGCCCACCACTTGATGCGTTCACTATGAGGAGAGCAAAAACCATGCAAGTCGATAACTCTAAATATTTAAACTACTGTTTTGTTTCAAATTCATCACCAGTTGGTAGGTCAGAGGTCAATGGTCCAAGGAGGTGAAGAAACATAGAGAGAGGCGAGTGGACCTCGGCACCAGGAAGGAAATACCACCAGTCTGCCCACAAAGTTAGGGAGTTAATACATAGATGACCTATCATGGAACGCCAGTGAAGATGCCAACTTTCCAAGCATCACATGCAGAATGTCACGAAAGAGGCCTACAACAACAGTGGTCACTTCTAGTGAAGTGCCATTGATTCAGTCGCATTACGCCTCTTGACACGTACATCAACTCTAACCTACGGCCAATGGACATACTACCTACTTGACAAAGGCCTCAGAAATATCTAGGCATATTTAGGTCATTTAGTAATACCATGGTGGAATGTTTCAGATTTGACCTATATTTATAGTTTTACAGGTTTTTTCACAGCTTTTATATCACAACGGTTCCGTGTGTTCGGTAATACCGGTAAAATATCATAATAATTTCATAATACAAAAACTTCTATTAGTATTACACCAACATTGTTAGAGAGATTTCAAAGGTGCATAAAAAGGGTTACGCAATCTCAAAATTAGTAGATGGATTCCAAAGAGATGGAGCAGCAACCAAACAACCCCAGTCCCAATGTTTATTTCAACTGTGGGAACAAAACAGACATGAGCTAGATGGTCAATGGCGTTTCTCTCACCAGGCATTCAGGCACGGGAAGGTGTCTCAGATGAGACATTAAAAACTGTGAACATGGGAAGTAAAAACACAATCATTATTGACATGGAATAAATGTTGTGTTGTGCACTCACAAGGCTCGTAGTTTCTGTCTTAATATGCACTCTCATGATTGACATGGAATAAATGTTGTGTTGTGCACTCACAAGGCTCGTAGTTTCTGTCTTAATATGCACTCTCATGACTGACATGGAATAAATGTTGTGTTGTGCACTCACAAGGCTCGTAGTTTCTGTCTTAATATGCACTCTCATGACTGTCATGGAATAAATGTTGTGTTGTGCACTCACAAGGCTCGTAGTTTCTGTCTTAATATGCACTCTCATGACTGTCATGGAATAAATGTTGTGTTGTGCACTCACAAGGCTCGTAGTTTCTGTCTTAATATGCACTCTCATGACTGTCATGGAATAAATGTTGTGTTGTGCACTCACAAGGCTCGTAGTTTCTGTCTTAATATGCACTCTCATGACTGTCATGGAATAAATGTTGTGTTGTGCACTCACAAGGCTCGTAGTTTCTGTCTTAATATGCACTCTCATGACTGTCATGGAATAAATGTTGTGTTGTGCACTCACAAGGCTCGTAGTTTCTGTCTTAATATGCACTCTCATGACTGTCATGGAATAAATGTTGTGTTGTGCACTCACAAGGCTCGTAGTTTCTGTCTTAATATGCACTCTCATGACTGACATGGAATAAATGTTGTGTTGTGCACTCACAAGGCTCGTAGTTTCTGTCTTAATATGCACTCTCATGACTGTCATGGAATAAATGTTGTGTTGTGCACTCACAAGGCTCGTAGTTTCTGTCTTAATATGCACTCTCATGACTGACATGGAATAAATGTTGTGTTGTGCACTCACAAGGCTCGTAGTTTCTGTCTTAATATGCACTCTCATGACTGTTATGGAATAAATGTTGTGTTGTGCACTCACAAGGCTCTTAGTTTCTGTCTTAATATGCACTCTCATGACTGACATGGAATAAATGTTGTGTTGTGCACTCACAAGGCTCATAGTTTCTGTCTTAATATGCACTCTCATGACTGTCATGGAATAAATGTTGTGTTGTGCACTCACAAGGCTCATAGTTTCGGTCTTAATATGCACTCTCATGACTGTCATGGAATAAATGTTGTGTTGTGCACTCACAAGGCTCGTAGTTTCTGTCTTAATATGCACTCTCATGACTGTCATGGAATAAATGTTGTGTTGTGCACTCACAAGGCTCGTAGTTTCTGTCTTAATATGCACTCTCATGACTGTCATGGAATAAATGTTGTGTTGTGCACTCACAAGGCTCGTAGTTTCTGTCTTAATATGCACTCTCATGACTGTCATGGAATAAATGTTGTGTTGTGCACTCACAAGGCTCGTAGTTTCTGTCTTAATATGCACTCTCATGACTGTCATGGAATAAATGTTGTGTTGTGCACTCACAAGGCTCGTAGTTTTAACATGCACTCTCAGCAAACGACTGCAGATTATAAATCAGGTCCTGACATTTTAATTGCACGGAAATCACACCGTAAAAAGTGTTAGACTTGCTGAAATCACGCCAGCAGGCTAGGGATAGATACACCACACATCACAATTTATTACTGTTTGCAAGTGTTGTCGTTAAAGAATAAAACACCTTTGTTGCATGGCTCACACGTCTAACTCTCAAAGCCCCAAAACAGAAACAGAGGTAAAGACATATTATAATACAGCTTTCACCTCCATTTCACTGTTTCGGTCATTTCAGATTAATTTTGTGACAAAAAGAACCTATCAACATGCTTTCTCAATTGTGCAATTAAAAAAAATATATTTGGTGTGAAATCTTCATAACTATTAAATTATTTTTTCAATCTAAATTTGGTCTCACTCTATTTGCATATGTAGATGTTACGCGATCTACTGGTCAAAGTGAATTCTTTCCATGATCTTAGCAGAAGTACACAATGCCTTCTCATGCTACTTTAAATACCGGTATTACCACAATACAAGTCTGAACCTCGGCAAGCCTGATTCATAATGTACTAAATCAACTGCTTCAAGGAGGGATTTTAAACTGATCACAAAATTGAACTTACAAACTTTATTTTACCGACACAATTAAACAGCCAGTAGAAAGGGCAATATGACTCCACCATGTATGACAAATGTCACAAATTAATAATGTCAATATAGTGAAAAAGCAGCTCCGTCAGTTCAACAAAATGTAGATGGTAAAGCTAATTTAAACAGCACATGCACCTATGTAATAACGTTTACGTACACAGAGTCATATATACCCATCAATAAAACCTGTTCATAAGTACTTAAAATATATATCTGATTATTTGTGTAGGACGGTGAAAACCTACACAAATTTGTCATGTCCTTTGAAGAAAAAAAAACAACGTAAGTCGCCTTCTATAATTTACTGTTCATAAATCTACTTTACTGTAAAGTGCAATGATCATTAATAATAATTTAAGATGTGATTACTGCATTCTGTACAGTTGGCTCCGACAGTAGAGACCAACCAGGCCTGGTCTCTGTATGAGTCTCTCTATCCCATAACGATTGTCATATTCTATTTGAAATAGGCATCATATATTACATATGAATATAACAAAATACATAAGTGTGTTTGGGGTTTTCAATGTAACTGTCATGGTGTGTGTGCAATTTATGCATGTGTTGTCAGGCAAATAAAATACATCTTATCTCGTCAACATAAAACAAGTTCCACATTCACAAACAAAATAATATTTACAAACTCGGGTCTACTTACACAATATATGAGAGATCCAGTGTTTTTTCAGGCGTCTCTGGAAACTGGGGAATTTTGTGGCCGTCTTTCGCTGGAACGCACCGAAACGACTTACGTAGAGAACGGCCTAGCTCCTTCGCTGGTGACTTCTGAAATCATACAGAAACAATAACGGTTATAGATAATACACTGGACATTGCTCGCCGCGATTACATTTATTTATAACACATTTTTACCCTGTGACAGCCGTCGAATAATCTGGTGAACCTGATAAACTTCCATGTGTCAGGAAATTCATGTGTAATAATAATTATGTTCCATAAATAAATAGTCCAACATTTTCAATAATTCAACATCTGGTGAAAACAGCACCAGATTCAGCAGATGACAGTACAATATGAATCAAACGCAACTGCCGCTGAAGAAACCGTATGACACCATGTTATATAACACTATATAGCGACAACAATAGACCAACTTGCCTTCCACCACCAACAAGTACGTTTTTGTTTCGTCTGCGCCTTCCCAGAGGGAGTGTTTCCGCAACCACACTTGCCCTGCCAGGGGTTTTCTTCCCACCCTAAGAGCCTACACCGAATCAGCTGCACCATGTCGCTGATGTGCGACCTTAATCTAACGTCCCCGCGACCTGCAAACGGACTGACTGACCGAGACAAGATCTCGGGCAACGACGCTGCTGTAAATCTCTCTCAAGATCTCAACTGAGTCAGTCACGAGTGCCGAATGAAGTATTAGTCAGTGTGTGGAATGCGTGTCAAGCGGCGTCATGCCCACTCATACACCCACTAAGTCATACAACCGGTGGCCGCCTTAGAAAGTTAGCAACAATACGTACATACCGGTGGTGTGACTGGGGACATATCCGAATCGTCACACGCATAATCACGCCATTTTTTAATTGCAACGCATATGACGAGTTCCGATTCAGTGTACGATGTGATTCGTGAAGAATGTTATGCTATTGTCATTGTCAGACAAAACTCGATCGACCAACAGTGTAGAACGCGCAACCAGTCTGCTTAGTGTTGAATGGCACTTCAAGTGCACACATCCTCGACGAGGGGGGCATCTCAAAAGTGAACAAAATAACTGAAGCCACATCGCTATGTTTTAGGCTTTATCACGAGTGGGGGGTCAACTGAAATGTTTTAATTAACAGTTTCTGACAAATTGCTGTCTCATGACATCAACAATGTAGCCCCTGCAAGTCATGGAATGGGCTCATTGAAATAATTGCATAAATTAGCAGGGACACTGTCAAGGGGGCTTATAGGTTGTTGTCTTTGAATGTTGACTGAGTTATTATTAATACCAAAGAGGCTCTGACTGGTGTGGTTCACTTGAGTGGTTGGGTCAGTATGCAATGTCGAGGTTCACAAATTAAGCTCTCACTTGTGGCTTGTTCTACAAAGGTATGTAGGAGATGATTGGGGACCATTTCAAAAGCCACGTACACAACTTATGATGTAAGCAACAGATGATATAAGTTATTTACAATTCGTGTGTATACTGTTTGATGTTGATACTGTTGCCATTGGCGTAAACATTAAATGGTGTTTGTGACTGTGCCAAGTGAATAATGGAAGGTGTGTACAATATAAACAATCAATTTCCAAGCATTAAAAACTTACTTTGAACAACCAAATAAAAAACACTGATATATAATTTCAACTTCAATTTTTATTTCATAACACACATTTAACTGTTGTCATGAATACCTCATTAAATGATATGTCAGTTTGAAAGTTTGTACATGCTAGCATGCTTGTGTTTTTTCTTTGAATGAATGGCATTTAGTGTAAGACATGCTTGTTTTATGCACACCAAAATATTTAGTTTAAAACGTGTCACTAAAATCTGGATTTATGGAGCTATACTAATACAGTGTACAATGCATTTTCATCGCTGAGATATTTCCCAGAAAATACATGAAATTCCTAATGTGACATGTTGTTTTACAGGTTCATAAGTTATTAATAATAATTACTGTCTTACTATCAGACTCTGGATTGATTTAAATTCACATTTAAATTATAAAAAAACATGAATACACTCATGTTCGATTCCATTTAAATGATTTTAATACAAATCTATTTGAATAACATTTTACCACAAAAGTTGTGTTACAAATATATATTATTACATACAATTTCAATATGCACATCTGCTTAGTACGCTGCAGGGAATAATTTGTTATTATTTATTTATTGCCTATCCAAAATAGATTTGTCTGTGACATTTTCATGTGACACATCGAGTCACTCCCACGTGCTGCACGCAAGCTGCGGTGAATAAAATAACGGACGACAGGATGCCGCCAAAAACAACAATATTCCTAGAAGTGCAGAAGTGCAATAAAGCAGGACATTGAATCGCTGTTTGGCACTTGCTTAAGTAAAAACATTTCATGTGTGCAAGTGTTAGGGCCACAATTCAAATGTCAGGGTGGGAAACAAATTATTTCATGACTTCTATATTAACAGATTTGTCAAGAGTGTACGCGTACGTAAGAATTAAGGCCTTAGTTTATTTTGAGTTGTGGTGGAGAGATCAACTGCATGAATACACAAACATTCCAGTTTTTGGGTAGATACATTGACATGATTCTAAGGATGTAAACGCACAGACACAACACCCACACACAACACCCACACACACACACACAACACACACACACAACACCCACACGCAACACACACACACAACACACACACACAACACACACACACAACACACACACACACAACACCCACACACACAACACCCACACACAACACACACAGCACACACACACACAACACACACAACACCCAGACAACACACACACACAACACACACACAACACCCACACACAACACACACACAACACACACACAACACACACACACACACCCACACACACAACACACACACACAACACACACACACACAACACCCACACACAACACACACAACACACACACACAACACCCACACACAACACACACACACAACACACACAACACACACACACAACACACACACACACAACACACACACACACAACACACACACACAACACCCACCCAACACACCCACCCAACACACACACACACACACACACAACACACACACACACAACACCCACACACAACACCCACACACAACACCCACACACAACACCCACACACAACACCCACACACACAACACCCACCCACACAACACACACACACAACACCCACACACAACACCCACACACAACACCCACACACAACACCCACACACAACACACACCCACAACACCCACACACAACACCCACACACAACACCCACACACAACACCCACACACACACAACACACACACACAACACACACTCAACACACACACTCAACACACACACACAACACACACACACAACACACACACATGCGTATGACCCTATACCAACTTGTCCCTTGACACCATAGGCATGTGCACTATGTACACCCTATCCTAATCCAGACTATGCCATTTTAATGACTAATTTCTTGGAATTATGTCCCCAGTACCAACAATACCTGAACTTACTTGTTTACAGCCTTCAAATTGAACCCCAGTGCTGCTTCTTTTATCATTTCCCTGTAGACAAAAGTTCTTCTAGCATGTTCTACTTATGCAGACCTGCCTAACGAATTGTTCTCAAACAAAACGGCTACTACACGGTCATCAAGTTGACATCACCTGGCACTGTGGTCATAAATTTGCACCAATCTTGTCAAACAATTCACAAGGGAGCATGCGCTAAAATATGCAATGCCGACCAGCGTTTTGCGCCTGCTTTAGGTACGGTGGTTATTTTATCTCGCTTTCACGGGCCGCACTTTTCGCCTTCGCAACGAGGCATCTGCGGGGACAGTAATTTCAGCACGATCGACTATCGTGTGTGAGTTATCTCTCCCTCATGTGAATTATTTACACACTTCAGAAATAAGCCACAGGTCACCTGCGTGTACAATCAATAGACCAGGTCTATGAGTTCTTTGCCAGCATTCTTGCACCTTGCAACATACCAACCTTATCTGCACTGTCTTCCTTTACTGGACCTTGTAGTTGTACTTGCATGCAATTCAGCTACAACCCTGCCAAGTGCTAAAGAGATAATCCAAGATAATCATCCTTCTGGTGATATTTGCTGTCGGTTTACAAGGGTTTATCTTGCTGTTTGAAGAGGCAGGTCAATTGCTGCCAGGCAATAACGTAAGGTGAAACGGTCTGGTGATTTGCTCGGGTTATGGGACCTGCTAAATATTCAGCGAATCTACATATCGGTGGTCGATACAGCCATGCAGAAGCTACTGACATCACAGCAACTGGACAAAGTGCAGACTATGGAGAAGGTTATCATGACAATGGTAATATGGTAATATGCAATGTGGTAACCATTAATATATATATATACACAAAAGGAGAATGTTTATGGCTGCTTCACGTCCATACCATACTAAGAAAGAAGAAACTACAATGTGAAAACATGAAAGATACACAGGAAATAAAATTAATCACATTCCCCGTCTTGATTAGGGACAGGCAACTTGTCGTCTCCCAACATTTGTGGACCCTCTTTGCCATGAGATGATAACTATTACTTCACATGTAAGCATACTGGCACACATTACTAATATGGTTAATAATATAAGGACTTCTTTATCACCAATGTCCTTGGACAATCATAGTTCTATGGCACAACAAAACAGAAGGATTTGTATAAAGCATTCTCACAATCATGTGCAGTGTGAAACTCATCAACACACGCACGGAATTACTAAAAAGCTAAGGAGGATCTGCAATAAAAATATAAAATTAAGTTATGTCTTCATGGTACTGCAGTGATACCATGGGATTTTGCCCACTAAGATTTCACCAAATGTACCATATTGTCCAGTTCATTCCACACTACACCATCCATCCAGTCCACTTCAACTACTTGTCACAACAAATTCTTATAACCAGCACTGCACACCTGTCAGAGGTGGGATAATGACTAAAACACCTGTCCCTGGCAGCCTCAACCTGTCAGGGAGGTGTAGAATACTACCTTGCAACTGACAGCACTAGTCAACTTATCACTGGGGTTTATGGTTTCGTTGACAGCCCTTGGACGGGAGCCACCCATGTCATATGGCTTCCATGGAAAGGGGAAGATCCAGGCTACCAAAACTGTGGGGAACTTTCTTAGGGTATTGGGTCATAGCTTTCCAATGGTATTTTTTCCAATATAACCTGTTACACCATGTAACCCGTTACACCATATACCTCTTACACTATATAAATCTATAATAGTCTACCATTAGTAAAACAATCTAAAAAATACAATAGAATTTTTTTAGAAATCTACGGAATTTCAATTTTCTATCAATTATGATTCTATAGAATATCATATGAAATTCTACAGAAGTCTAATGAATATTTACGGCGACATAATTGTATAGAATTCTACAAAAATTATACAGGATTCTTTTGAACAAAATATCCTATAGAAAATTGTCTGCAAAACTCTAAAATAGAGCTAGAGTATTCTGTAGAATGTTTTGCTAAGGGTAAACTCTATATTATCCCATAAAAAACTAAAGGGTGACTCAGTTTGGTTCCTTTCCCACCCCACCATCCTTTGTAAGTTATTTGTACAATAAACATGTATTTCGTGTCCGTATCTTATATGTTATGTATACCACTAACACTACTCGAAAATTACTGTGCACAATAAACAAAATCATAACCTTTTTATCATAACAGATTTGGATAAAAAGATGGTATATATATTTTTTTTTTTAATTAGCATATGAATTGGTGATTCAAACAATATTTTGTTGAGAAACTATGCAGACAGTCAGATTGACATGTTCAGTGGTGTTTTCATATACAGTCAGATTGACATGTTCAGTGGTGTTTTCATATACAGTCAGATTGACATGTTCAGTGGTGTTTTCATATACAGTCAGATTGACATGTTCAGTGGTGTTTTCATATACAGTCAGATTGACATGTTCAGTGGTGTTTTCATATACAGTCAGATTGACATGTTCAGTGGTGTTTTCATATACAGTCAGATTGACATGTTCAGTGGTGTTTTCATATACAGTCAGATTGACATGTTCAGTGGTGTTTTCATATACAGTCAGATTGACATGCTCAGTGGTGTTTTCATATACAGTCAGATTGACATGCTCAGTGGTGTTTTCATATACAGTCAGATTGACATGTTCAGTGGTGTTTTCATATACTGTCAGATTAACAGTTCAGTGGTGTTTTCATATACAGTCAGATTGACATGTTCAGTGGTGTTTTAATATACAGTCAGATTGACATGTTCAGTGGTGTTTTAATATACAGTCAGATTGACATGTTCAGTGGTGTTTTCATATACAGTCAGATTGACATGTTCAGTGGTGTTTTCATATACAGTCAGATTGACATGTTCAGTGGTGTTTTCATATACAGTCAGATTGACATGTTCAGTGGTGTTTTCATATACTTGCAGAGATGACACAAGTCAACATTCCTGGATTGTCAAATAGCAATCTATATAATACAACAAGGTCTAAAAGTGGTACCAAACACTCCTTACAGCAGCCTAACTTTAACCCTGGTGAATCTGGCAATCCTCATGGCCTGTTACACATTACCTGCCTGAGATATACTGCATAGTCCATCACCCACTCAACCAGACCTGAGTGCATTGCCCCAGTTCTTTCATGAGCACATGGGTCGGACTCTATTAAAGCCATGATAAACACTCTGAACACTGCTAAATTTAACCACTTACCAAACAAATAGAACCGTTTTCTGTTGAGTTTTAACTGACACAAAAACTGTACCTCGTTTTGTTTGCTACTAGACTCCCATAAAACGCAGAAAGCTTGAACAGTTATACACTTATGAACTAAGCAATTTATAGTCCTTGAAATCCGACCTTGTCAGTGCTCTACAATCAGCAGGAATTACACTTTCATTAGATCAAACATCCGACCATTTGCACTGTCAAACACACACACTTTCATTTTGCATGACACAAAAACTGACACAGATACCATCCCATTTTCACTACTAGTGCCTAACAAAACCCAGACAGCTCAGAGAATCATACACACATACACCAAACAAACAAGAACCTTTGAAATCCTACCTTATAAACACTACAGTCGGCAGGAATGACAGTTTGCTCAGATCAAACCTGAACATGCTAGTATCCCCCAGTGACCACCCTTACTCCTGCTGACACAGTGGCACCTTGCTAGGACTGGCCACCAGCTCTTATCTCCTTAACTATGGCCAGACACAAGATGAATACTACCCCTAATCACCCCCAGCCCTCCAGAGCACCAATCACTCTCAACCTGCCTCTCAATAAATGCCCTAAGGCCAAACCAAATAACAGGGTGTTTGTCAAGCCAGCTAGCCTTATTTATCTAGCTGGAAAAGTTGGCCTGCATCAGTTTATGCACAGTGCACCCTGTGTTTAGTTTCTGAGAGTATTTTACACACAGCAAACATTTAGCACAAGTGCACCATGGTACTTGATTGTTGCTTTAAGAGAACATTTTGGGGTTGTAAAATAATTCATGGGTTAACTAAATCAAGAACCACAATGGAAACAAGTGCTTGCATTTTCTTGTGTCATCTTTATATAATAATGTAATGTAGTTTGTATATTTATTTTGTATGTATGCACATGCTTACACTTTTATACTGAATAAATCAATCACAAAAATAAATAAATAAAAGTTTTCCAACATTTAATTTATAACTTATCAGTTCGTTAAAAACAACATCCATATATAAAATGTTTCACTATCATGAGTTTTTACCTCTCAACATTGTTCAGTTGCCTAAAATATGCTGGTTTTCCAACATATGTACATATAGACACCACAAAACTTCAATTAAGTTCCTGATTTATACAACATTTTTTCTGATAACAAATATATTACAGCTATAATTTCTTAAAATGCCCATGAAGTGTATGCCAAATTCCTTTATAAAAAAGCATAATAAATGATCTTATCTTACAAAATGCAAAGCACAAGACTGTTAAAGTGAACATGCTGCATGACACAACACATTAATAGAATTATACACTTTTAATTATATGAAACTCTTACTTAACAGCATATATAAATGAACTTAATGAAAATTGATGTACGTTTCCTTTAACACTTTGAAAACTTATACTTTAAGCACATGTTGACATTTATAATCACAATACTAATGTAAATGATAAAAAGTAATCAGAGTGCAAAGGGGTTATCATTATACTGATAAAAACAGTACTTATTTACTTGTAATTGAACTAATGATAGAACTATAACAAATCTAGTAGGATTTTTTTATGCCATGGGTAATACCCCATGGCACTTTATGGTGGAAGTATATGACATTTCCAAAAAAATGCAAGTTGCACCCATACATTGTCGTATCATAATCACAGGGAATAAAGCATGTCCAAAGAGAAGATACTCAAAAGAACCAGCTTTGGTCAGGAGGGCATATAATTTACCTGAAACTCTAATTAACCCCAGGTCTAGTGGTCAAGAGTTCAGGTAGTTTACTACTACAATAGACTATTTTACTAGGTGATTGTGTTTTTTATCATCAAGCTTGTTTGGTGGTCCATTCTGTATCTTATATAATAGCTGGCAAGATTCCTTCAACTAATGATCTAGAAATGAACAGGTCTGCCGGGGGCGGAGTGTAGAGAGCCATGAGCTCTAATCAGAAAGAAAATTAAAGGAAAAAAGAACAGACTGTATTACTAAAAAAGTGGAAATAGCATGAAAAAAGTAACACATTTTTTTCTCAAAAATAAACTAACAGTCAGCACAAATAAATAACACCTTCTTCTAGATGTTTCACTTAGTAAAAATTATATAGCAAATCTATATAAATCGACATACATTTATAAATTGGTTGTAGACACTTCAGTTTTCTATAAAACTGTACAGAACAGTGTATATAATTCTACAGAAATGTATAGCATTATTATGGTCATTGCATTTTCTATAGAATATTCTAGAATTCTACAGAAATCTATAGAATTGTTATGGTCCAATAGAAAACCATCTACAAAAATCCTATAAAATACTCTATAGAATGTTTTGCTAAGGGACGTCTTCCTGTTACTTTCTTTCCTATGACTGGTTTATTATGTATGCTTATTTAATATTTTTTGAATTATTATTTTATTAGTAGTATTACTTTGCTATGTAAAAACATGTTGTATTTATTTTACAATTATTATTACTAGTAGAGTAGTATTTTAAAGTATTTGTTTACAGCAGCTAAATACATTTAGCAACTGTACACTGTTCAGTAATATACTCAAGCTGGTGCTTCCCTTGAAATTCTAAACCCCCAGAGCTTTCAGCACCAATTTCCAGGGCACAGGAAACCCATAGAGGTCTTGCAACCAGAGACTGCCGTTCAGCCCAGCCAAGGGTTTCCCAGGAGTGTGTGTTATTAGTCATAATGTCACCATTAGCTGCTGCACCATCACAAACAAAGACCTCCCCTTTCCTGCATCAGGCCAACTGAAACTAACTTATGTTTCTGGGACATTCACAACATCAAGGTTCTAGGTGAAATTATGTAATTTGTTGTCATGAAATTGACATTCTTAATGATCCTCAACCATCCAAAGTGCAAATTATCAGACAGAATTTTTTGAAGATAATATTTCCAGTCAGTCACTACACTAGAAGTTGTCTGTGCAGACCAGACTTGGGACTATTAACTTGCTAAGTTAATTAATTAAATACAATTAGTTAAAGCATTAACCTCATGAATTCTTGAGATCAACTCTATTATATTTTAAAATGTAACAAAAACAGTTATGTGAATCTAATTAACATATTATTATAATTCATTAATTAGATTCACATAACTGTTTTTGTAAGTTTAAGCATTAAGTATAAGTCATCACTGAAATAGTGTACATTAATTTGTCAAGTAAATGAAACCCTCTTTGGCAAAAGTTAATTTATTAGATTAAACTAACCAAGCCTGACAAAATTAATTAATTAAATTAACATGTGTAACATTAAGCAACACATTAACAACTAATACTTAAGCTTAATCCATGCTTGTTGTACCCAATGTAATAAATCTTTAAAAGCAGTTGTTAGATTCCTAATAAAAAATCAGGGAACAAAAAATAATACAAAGTACAACTGTCTGAAAAACTCTGGCATTATGTTCATCTAGAATGAATGCAGAAGCAGTGATCTAACCCCATCTGTGGGAGTGTTATCTCTGAACATATACAGGTGTCACTGCATCAACAGGTGGTAGAGTGGCGCCATCTGGGGATTGTTGACTGAATGACTAGATCCTGTTCAATTTAGAAGTTTGTTCAAGAACATTTTAATGTTAACCCCTTAAACCTCTGCCGTTTTTTGGCCAAGTTTCCTCACTTATTTGACACAAAACATGAACATGTGATGTCCGTACATTCAAACATCGTTTCTGGTATGGTTTTAAAACTATCCACCAGATAGTGCCACTGGTTATTTTGGGCTGGGTTTGGCTGACTTGAGGTGTATTAGATTAAATGAGTTTTAACAAGCTTCAGGCTGTATATGTTTTCTTATATAGATATATGCAACTGAGGCATACATGTGGAACTATTCTGGTTACATCATAAATAGTATGGCTTCAAATAATAATAAAAAACAAGAACTGCTTTCTGTGCTAACAACAGAAAGTAAATCATTTAAGTTCATGCAAATGACACCGAGCATGCTGCTATAATTTTCCCTAGTGATCATTTACCGTTTCATACATTTTATTAATTAAGCATAAAGATCATATAAATACTGGTTATACAATAGATCTTTCTGACTGCAATCACAAACATGTTACAACATTTTATTTAAAAAGTATAAACCGTTCCGACACTATTATTAAAGTACAACATATCATATACTCACATATGAGGAGTATTCTTTCATTTTGTGGTTGTTGCTATGGTTACCGGAGGTTCGACCCCTCCAGAAACACTCTTGACAGAGGTGGTAGTTATAGCAACGTTGGCATTTGTAACGGAATCCCATGAAAGTTTCGGCACGGCAAGCATCACATTGGATGGGGTGAAAAACTGAAAGCGACAAGAAAAACATAAATGGACATGATCATTTACATTAAACAAATTATGAACATATGTAGGCACATTAATATTGTGATTCCATTATTCCTATTGAAATTGTTGAACAAAAAGTATAACTTAGTTAGCTATGTTCCACCAGGTGGCGAAACTGGATGTTAATACAATGTGGTTCATACATAATCACTAGGTGGCACCACAATGTAAACACAAAATGGAGAGAAATTATTGCCATTGCCGTTTCACCTGCAATTTAAGTTACTCAATCAATATTTAAAAAAAAATTCTACAGTATAACAAGTGCATTAACAAATTGAAAACATTTAACCTAGACCCACGACAAAGAGCACCTTACCATAGTTATATTCTTGCTGTGAATATTCACATCACACAAAACAATGAACTACTGACTAACATAAACTATTTTGTTTAATAAATGAATGAATTAGTTTTAATTTAACAATCAAAAACTTTTGTATGCATGACCAATGCTCTGTAATAAAACATTAATAAAGACATTTTGTGTAGTATACAATTCTCTAATACTATTAAGGCCAGACACGGCAGGTAGATAGGATTATTTTTTAATTTGTGCAAACAGTTAAATTTGGTCTGCCCAATGCATGAAATGGGTCCTACTGAGTAAAATATATATTGAACTTTTTTCAGCCAGACACCCTGTTTCCATGGTAACAAACAAAATGGCAGCCATTTTGAGCAAATATTGGCAAATTTGGAAAAGCTGCCACTTTTTAATGAATCCATATATAGGTATAATTCTTGCAAATCCATGTTCTCTATAGAGGCTATTGTGCAATGATCAGAGCATTTTTTGAAATGTTGTGTTTTTATTTTTCAAATAATTTTTTGGTAAAATACGAAAACAAATCTTGTTTTTTTGCAACAAATATGGCTATATCTTTCAAACTAGTCATGATTTAAAAAGTGTCTGATCATTGCACACAGTAGAATATGCTGAATGCAACACTGAAAACTTTATTTACATAGCGTAATTATTCCAAGAGATATTCCGTTTCCAAATGCAGAAATTTGAAGAAATTTTTTTTGGAGAAAATGGCTGTCAAAGATTGCATAATGGATTTCATTACATGATATCGACATGCTTGATCCATGATTGAAACTCACTTAGAGGTATGTAATTGTCATAGAAGTTAACTTTATTGATAGTATGCATACAAAGGTATAATAATCTGGCAGAAATCCATTTTCAGTATTTTTTGTCAAAAAACACCATTTCACCTGGGGTGTCTGGCCTTAAACCATTATTTTATGCAACAACATGTTATAAACATATTACTAACAGCTAACTGATTAGCATTAAGAGAAAAAATTAATACAAAATATGAGGACCATATTACAGAATTGGTTTCTGCAATAAAGACGTGATAATTGTGTCATAAAATCAATAATAACCTTTTTCGACGGCAGCCATTCGATGCAGTATGGGAAGCCACATGAGGCAATGTGGCCCTGGTTCTGTCATCAGAGTGTCGAGAAATGTGTTCACGTTAACTCGCGCATTCTGGAACAAAAAACAGAGAATATACTATATTATTACCTATTTAATTACTTGGCTAGTAGCTACAGTATTACATCGTCTCACAATTCATATATGTTCATGCGTATGTTTAATATTAGCTATAATAATGCCATTTTGTGGTATCAAGTTATGAATCACAATTTTTAAGCAATAATATTAACTGTTGTAACACCAGATTATGAATGAGGACATTTGACATAATTTCGCAGAGTTTCTATGTTTGTGTTTGTACTGTATTACCTAGTGTTCATTTCTCGTAGCTTCGATGTATCAAATGAACCACACAATTTCACATAATTCCTAACATCTTCACATATACGTGGCAATCAGAACAGGACTGCAATTCAGGCCGGTTACCCAAAGAAAAACATGTATTCAACTATGAATATTATACGGATTTAGACAGCAGAATACCAAATTTCAAGTCAGATATACGGTTTTCAACCAATAAATTGTGGTACGTCTGTAAATGACTTACTAATATTGATTCTTGGAATCCAAGTTTGCAGTTACATACTCTCACACGTCATATGAGCGTACAAAACATTGTAAGTGTACTCTCTTTTAACATAGTCTCATGGTATGGAAATTTAACTGCCAAGAACAAAGCAAAGCTGGCTCAGGTGGTCAACTGGGCGGGCAATATTGTTGGCATGAATCAACTGCAACTATGTGATATTTATCTGCAAGTTTTAAGAAGGAAAGCTGTCCAGATTCACCATGATACCAGTCACCCACTCAGTTCTTCTTTTGAAACTCTGTCGTCTGGGCGACGGCTAAGAATGCCCATTGCACACAAAAACTATTGCATGAAATCTTTTTTGTTCCTTCAGCCATAAACATACTTAATTCTAAGGACTGAACTTGCAGTTGTATACCATGTCAATGTCTAATGTGCAATTGTGTGTATGTGTGTATATGCATGGGGAGATTGAAACTGAACGTACTGTGCTTCCAAACATATCTAATGTGTATATAATGTTTATATGTGTATATGTCCTAACACAGTGTGAGCCCCCAAAAAAAGTTCATACTATGTAAACCATTCTATGGACAATAAAGGTTTTTCAATTCAATAATATATCATATTACTCTACCCAGTGAACCAGGTAGTAAGTCACAGACATATTCCGCACACAAGCCAAAAATAGCTGTCAAGGTAAATTTAGTGATTGTGGCACACATGCATACTTCATAATCCCACCTTCCAATGTCCAGTTAATACTATCCTCAATCAATAATCTAAAATCAATAAAATACATACATTTATGAACCCACATTTAAAAAATTAGCTGCATGAGTCAAGACAACCTCATTTCTCAAAAGTCACTTTTTTGTAAAAGATTGCTTCAATATTAGCAATAAATCAAAAACTACTGAAGATATTTCAACAAATGAAATCAGTTTTAAAGCTTTTGATCTGTGGAATCCAAAAAGGAAACAAAACTCAGTTTCACAGTTTTGTAACTACCCACTTTGCTGTGGCAGGTGACGTATATCAACACATCCACATGTCAAAGTACACTGACCTTGTAGAAACAGGCCTTGGCCGCTGCCTCCGTGTACCCAAAGGACGGACCCTCGAAGACAGCGGTGGGCAGAGAGAGCACCTCGCGAAGATAGTCCTCAAACTTGGACCTCACCAGACAGCCGCTCGAGTCTGACAGCTGGGTGAAGACATCTGACAGAAATATGATGACATGTGATAGAACGTGACCTGAAGATTTCTGACATGCACAACATGAAGACGTCCGACAAAAACATGACATCTAACAGAAACATGACATGAAGACATCTGACAGAAACATGACACGGAGACATCTGACAGAAACAACATGGAGACGTCGGGCAGAAACATGACATGAAGATGTCTGACAGAAACATGACGTCTGGCAGAAACATGACATGAAGATATTTGACAGAACATAACATGAAGACATCTGACAAAAAACATGACATGAAGCTATCTGACAGAACATGACAAGAAGATGTGTGACAAAAAACATAACATGACTGACAGAAACATAACATGGAGACGTCTTACAGAAACATGACATGAAGACATCTGACAGAAACATGACATGAAGATGTCTGACAGAAACATGACAACGTCTGGCAAAAACATGACATGAAGATATCTGACAGAACATCAGATAACCATGCTTTAAAAGCATCATTAATAATAACATTCCATAAAATCTATGCAAGTCAGTGTAAATCTACTCATGATCTAAACCGCATTAAAATCCAATCAACAAATCTTCACTTTTGAACGTGAATTGTAACATTTTTTTCAACATTTTAAACAACTTTTCGTGGTAAATATACTTCAGCAATAAAAATGATGAAATAAAACTGATAATTTAGAACTATGAGATAGAGAAATTTAGAAAATTTGCCAATTTCGACCATATGAAACCATTGACAAACTAATAATGTCGCCTTAGATTAAAAGATACACTTGAGATGAACAAGTAGAGGTTTACTCACATCGTAACTTGTCCATCATCTTCCCGGCACATATCGTTGTGAGCGCCACCTTGATGGAGAACACTCGTATACGACCCTTTCCTTCACTGCAAGAAGAACCACAAACTATACGTAACTCGTAACTTCTCTATTGAATTATACAGAAACGTAAAAGCTGTGTGAAGTAATGTTCTTATATAGCACAGTATCCAGTCCTTAGAACTGCTCAAAGTGGTCTATAGGATTACCCCCTAGCAGATATATTCATCTGAACACCATCACGATTTTTCTGGGATGCTGTCTGATATTGCATAATTTATGTTGACCAGTTTAATTATTTGTATAATTTGTCAAAAAATTTACAACTGCATTGATTGAAATGAGAACTGCCAAATCTCTCCGAACAGTGGTGGGTATAAACACAGTTTTAATCAAAACCATCAAGGGTGAGGCAGCTATATATGTTTTACATATTTACCATTAACACGTACAAAAGGACCTTCGGAAAACAAAAGTAACCAAACTGTAATTTCTATGACTAGTTATGTCATTACTTAATTCCCCGTGCACATAAATCTGCACCTTCCATCTGCCAAATTTGATATAACTGAATTGGGTGGTGTTAGAAATGCCATGCACATGTTAATTACTAATTGCAGTTAATTTGTTGTACACAGCCAGGCAAAATATTATATATACACTATAAATAAACAAATTATCAGACTTTGTAGCTTTAATTTGCATAGCCATGAAAGTAAACTGGCATGAGAAGGCAATAGAAAAATATTAATCCTGTATCAAAAAAGTTCTACTAATAATTCTTTAACAATACATATAGCACAATATACACTCTTTACCAGTATAAGACAATAATAATAATTACGCAATGCAACAAGACAACACCAGATATGGAAGAAATGTGGCCAGAATAACCTTCTGACATTTATTTAATATTCACCCGATAATTGGATGAGTTGTTAGCTAAAACACAATACAATCAAATGTGGGCCATTTGAGGTCTTAAACATTGCCCCATTTATTTTATCTATACATTCTAAAAACAAGGCCCACATTATAGAATACCATACTTAAATTATGGTAATACACCAGAACTATTAAAAAGACGCCTCCCAGACATTTAGACGATTAAAACTACTAACTATTACCACATCCTAGAGAGAGGTGGGGCCATTCCGCCTTCCGCCACACCGTTTATTAATCCTATTTTAATTACCGCCCTAAAAACCCTGCGTACACTTGAAGGAGGAAAAAGCTTTAAGGCAAAACCTCGTGTACCATTTAGAAACAGGGAAAAGCGTCAGCAAAGCTAAAATTAACACATGTGCGTGTTGTGAAAATCCCATACATACTTATAACTAGTCTTATGGCAGGAGGGGAGGGAGGTGGAGTCAAAACTGATACGATATTCGATAAACAACTGAACACGAGGAATTTCAAATGTGGCCGCTGCTGGAGGTGCAGTGGCCTTTTATGTCCTGAATGGTCGGACTAGGTTTTACTGTATCACTACGCTAAAGCGCGGGAAGGCCGGCACGCCTTCAGGCTATTGGACTCTGACCTGGTCAAGGTACAGTGTCAGCTTGTTTACCTAGCCTGCAGGCTGGCTCTAGGACTTTAGTGTTGCCTTGGTTGCCTCGCGTAAAACTTGTTATGCAATGTAATCGCATAAATCCCTTTACGCAATGCAACAAGACAACACCAGATATGGAAGAAATGTGGCCAGAATAACCTTCTGACATTTATTTAATATTCACCCGATAATTGGATGAGTTGTTAGCTAAAACACAATACAATCAAATGTGGGCCATTTGAGGTCTTAAACATTGCCCCATTTATTTTATCTATACATTCTAAAAACAAGGCCCACATTATAGAATACCATACTTAAATTATGGTAATACACCAGAACTATTAAAAAGACGCCTCCCAGACATTTAGACGATTAAAACTACTAACTATTACCACATCCTAGAGAGAGGTGGGGCCATTCCGCCACAAGGTCACCCGAACATGTGACCACCCCACCTCGTAAATAATAATAATGCTGCATTTGAATTAAGACACCAATTAAGTTGTGGAAATATTGCTACCTAATGTGACTAAGATTACAGAAACATTATCATTATAAAATGACAAGGAGTAGAACAACGACTGTGTGTATCTGCAAGAGATACTTAGATACAATTCCAAAGAACTAAGTCTTTAGCCAACATATCAAGTTGGCAAGTCTCCAAGGTTTTAATGTGTGAACGTTATGAAACCTCCCAGTGCCAGTGCAAATGTGGAATGTGGAAAACACTGTTGCCCTGTTCTTGATAAGGTTGTTTGGTAACACTTAGTATTCTTTTTTAAGGGTAATGTTTAGGACATTCTACACATGACCCCAATGTAGCTGATCCGCGTAAGTAAAGCATGTTCTAACTGCGGTGGGCAGCAGTGCAAAAATAACTGTAGTTTCTGGCAAACAGATTTCCAGAGGGCTTAGAACGGAAAGGGAAAGGGTGGAATGCATCTAGGGCAACAAAGGTATTATTTGCTCCATAAAACTGTGGCTAGCAAAGTGCTACATCTACAGTTGGTAGAAGCGTCACTGAATTATCTTATTAAAATTAACTGTTGCATCACCAGTTATTTACGCCAATTGTAATTTTTACAACTATTAGTTGTAACAGAAGACATAAATGTGCAAAATTAATCAGTACATTCTGCAATCATGCAAAAAGGTATAAAAGTAAGTAAATTATTCCTGGAGTTTTGCTACTGGCTGGTGTATTGTGAAATTGTTTCTCCTGTGTCAATCTGCCGAAATACTTCGGAGAAAGAAATGACAGAACCACCTGGTGGCAACTAATTGAGTTAATACAACAGTGGCGAAAAACCTTTTCTGTTAATTGGAGAAAACTGATATTATAGAAATTACAGAAAATGCAAAAAAATACAAAACTATGATGGGGAAACATTGGGAGGAGTGTTATTGAAAGGGCAGAACAGCGTAGCGTGGGAATAACTGCAGAAGATGGGGGGAGAAGTATCATATCAGTACAGATTAGGAGAAGTGGATCCCTCGCAAGGGATCAAGGGGAAAACGAAGAAGAAAAATATGAAGAAAATTATGAAGAAAAATATGAAGAAAATTTGAAAAAGAAGAACAAAGGAAGAAAAGGAAAAAAGGGGAAGAAAATAAGACAAATGAAGACAAAAAAGAAGAAAACAATAAAGACAAAAACAAGAAATTGATCATGAAGAATTAAAAAGAATAAAAGAAAAATGAATAAAGATAAAGAAGAAAAAGAAGAAGACAACTGAAGATAAAGATAACAAAGAAGAAGACAACTGAAGATAAAGACAACAAAGAAGAAGACAACTGAAGATAAAGAAGACAAAGAAGTAAAAAGAAGAAGAAAAGACGATGAATAAAGTAAAAAGATGAAGGACAACAATATGAAGAAGAAAAAGAAGACAAAAAAGAGCAAGAGTAAAGAAGAATGAGACGTACGGGTCGTATGCGGACTGGAGCCAGTTGTAGAGCAGACTTATGCTGTCGTCTGCGTCTATCTGGAGCTTGGTGGAGAGTCGGTTGTTGAGTGAGAGGAAGAGAGAGGCGAGCAGAGTCTCCAGAGTCTTCAGTGGCACCTCCGTGTGGTGACTCATACAGTTGAGGTTGTACTCACGGAACGTCTCAATCATGTTCCATATATCCACCTGGTGGACTGTGCACACAACGCACAACAAGTATAGTCTTATACGTGAACAGACACAGCAAAGTGGTTAAGTCTCAAAATTGGGAAACTGAGTTTTGTACATTTTTGAATTCCCACATCAAGAGCTTTAAAATGATACTTCATTTGTTGAAATATCTTCAATAATGTTTGATTCATTGCTAAAATTGAAGCTAACTATTAAAGACCAAGTAAAATGACATTTTAAATGTCTTTGAAACTTTGTATACATAAACTTAATACTCCTGTCAAGTAACTTACCAAATATGAAGCCTGTTCATTGCAAACTCATGTCACTAAGCCCTGTGCATCCAGCGACACATTTGTAGGTAAGATTATTATCTTGATGGTGATATAAAACAAATTTAAATTCTGCGATTGCAATTTTATGTACAGACTGAAACACCAACCCACATAGATGCGCGCCATGCTAATTCCTAGTGGTGCTACCTGCAGTGATGTCACAACTGCTAGGTGTACAGAAAAAGCCCAATCAAAAGGGGCCTTGATAACGGTGACGGAGAGGGTTAAAAATTAGTTGAATATCATGACACTATTTTTAGATTATATTTCATTCAGATTGGAATTTAAAAAGTAAATTTCACTTAGTCTTTAAAAGCAACATTTTGATAAACAAAGTAATTTTGACTCAGTATTGTTTTTGTATTGTTTATATTTATAACTCCGACACACAGCATATTTGTGAATCTCAATTACAATTTACAAGATGTTGAGCTGCAAAACATGATTGATGCTACTGCAAAACAAACATTCACTTGACATTCACTGTACTTAAAAGTATTAAAAAAAATCTAATTTTAGAACATAGAAACAAATGGTTGTGTTTTGTTAATGTTTTATTATACGAATGGAAGAATTCCTAGTCTGTATGGTGCAGATTTCAGTACAGCATGATGCAGCATGGCGCAGTCTTTGGGCTGAAGTACTCCTGGCAGTCGTTTGATCTAGGACTAGGGAAGGACCATTACCAAAACAAAGTAATTTTGACTGCAAAACAAACAACCTTTCACTTGACATTCACTGTACTTAAAAGTATGTTTTAGATGTTAAGTATTTTGAACAAACTTATGGAGTACATCACACAAAACAAGCACTACTTATGGAATAAATAGGTGTGGTGCAATCACATTATCCATGTTTTGCCCTTCCATAACAATCCTGCGTAAGTAGTTAAGGACATTCAGGAATGCCCAGTTTCATAGTATGGTGAATTCCAGATTGTTGATTATTTCAAGTAAACTTCTGTGCATACAACAATACATTTAATTGAACTAAACTTTAACTGTTGCAAATTTATATTAGTAACACAAGTTAATTTAACTATATTTCTGACAAAATAACCACAATATCCCGCAATATTTTCAGAGGTTCCAATCTTGCAATTATCTAGAAACAACGTAACACACATCATGAACACAAACACTACAAAATCTACAAACCCATGCATTTTTACGGTTGCACTTCCAAAAACATTTCATTCATACAATTCTGCTATTCTGTCACTTACGATTGGTTCTCTTCTGTACAAAACGTAGTTTGCATGCCGTCCTGTAGGTGGCGTAGCGGATAACATCAAAATTCTTCGCCCCTATAACACATACCGATGGATGTCAAATAGTGCACTTATGTAATCGAACAAGCGGAGTGCAGTAACGGCAAGTAATAATGAGCCAAAGTGCAGAAAGCACAAGGAACAAGCTGAGAAAAATAACTGCATTAAAAAACTCTGTCTACCAGCTGCGGTAGTTGCAAACTGATACTCATTTCTTGTCAATAAATTAATGTTTCATGTAAAGTAAATACAGGTTCCACACAAAGAAACTTGTACAGACGTCACATGTGTATGTATGATTCTGTGTATCAATGTTTTATGTTCCATTTGACAAGACTGTGTATCCTCTTTTAAATATCATACAGGTGACGTTCAAGGCTCTTCCTCAATTAATTTTGTTTCTAATATCAATCCTCTAACCAGTGGATTCTCACTATTAAGGTCACCCTTGGGACAGGCCAAAAGTGACCTAAATAGTGAGGTGACCTTATTAGCAGGATTAGTTTATGGAAATAATTTGGGAATGTCATAGAGTGACCTTAATTGCAAGGTAGCTGTATTACTGAGGTGATCATCAAGTCAGGTTCGACTGTACTATTCACTACGATATGCAAGTCTGTTTGTGCAAATGTATTATTTATTTTTGAACAAAATTAATCATTGAACAAACTATGAAATAATTGTCAACTTTTGGCTAAAAAGGGACAAAGGTTGTTCAGGTATATAGAGTGTACCTGAGACAGCATTTATAAGGTTCTTCTTATTCATGCAAGTTGCCAAAAAGTCTATTTGTTTGACGATTTCAACAAAACAAATGTATTCTTTTATTAAACCGACTGTACGTATTAATTAATTAATATCAACCAACACAATTCACAATGGGCTAAACAAAGTCAGGAGAGAGTTTATAAAATATGTCCACCTGAAGCACGCAACAGTCCCTTCGTGCGGTGGGATATAAGACACCAGTTCGGCTCATATTGAATCCCAATTTAGGTTTTTGTATTGCCACCAAACCTTCCAAACCCTGCATGACAAACACAAAGAACTTACTCATTTCTGTGACCAGTTGTCGTCCCTCACAGATAGTCCTTGCCGTGACACTCGTTCGCTCGTCAATTATCCTGTCCTCCTCCATTGATTGCAGATGGCCTACAATTAACGGAATTAATTATTAATTTAGTGCATTTAAACCACTGATTGGTTAACAAGGCAAAAGGTCACTCTATTTACTGTTTCGTGTGGCCTATGTGTAGTTCACTAATATTATTTATATTATTATAAAATAAGGATCATCATTGGCAGATTGTATTATGTGTGTGTGTGTATATTTATATATATATATATACATGTATATATACATATATATATATACATACGTGTGTGTGTGTGTGCTTGCGTGTGTGTGTGCGTGCGTGCGTGCATGCGTGTGTGTATGTGTGACTGTTCTTACTGCACGCAACATGAATATATGATCATATTTGATATAAAAACAAAACATAAATATCCCCACCCACAGTCAGAGAGAGTGTTATTAAGGTTCAATGACTGCCACTAATGTGACACTGACCAGACTGAACCTTCTCTCCAAATGCATGCAAGTGCATCCTCTGTACTGAATGGTTCATTTAGGATAATTCTTGCATTAAGACAGGAGAAAGGACGAGGAAATGTCCAGTGTCATTCAGTTAGCAACATCAACACAAGACAATCCCAAGTGGATGCACAAGACCTGAATACAGCTATCATATAAGCACCACCATCAGTTGAGAGAGAAAGGGAGGGATGGAGGGAAGGAGGGAGAGAGGGGGAGATCTCAACGAGAAGGGAGAGAGATGGATTGAGAGAGGGAGAACAGAGAGGGCAAGAGGGTGGGAGGGAGAGATAGTCAGACATACTAGATTAGTTCTGGAGTATTTGTCAAGGAAAATAAACCTGACATTGAAAGATAACACTACAAGGTACACATTTCTGTCAAATTCTCAAAATTGATGGGACATCACCTTGACAGCTACCTCTAGCTTGTGTGCAGAATAGGACTGTGTCACTTACTACCCGGTTCACCGCGGTGGCTCACACGTCTGTCCAGCTTCACAGAAACAAGGAGGGTCGAAAATTGAACTTCCACCAACATCTTCCCCGAACCCTGGCACCTGTTTGTGGGAAGGGAATTCCATTCCCCGCCAACCTACCACTCCCTGGGAAACCACCAGACCGACCTCTCCCCAGATGTCCTCAAGGAACCAGGGCAATTAGAGGAAGACAGGGAAAAGGGGATCAGCTGTCGGGGAACAAGGAGCAGGTGGTAGGGGGAGGAACATGGTTAGGACACGAGCGGAGGTGATGGGCCCAGGTCAGGTACTATAGGTGGGACAGGTGCTAGGTAATCTACCTGTAGACAGGTGTATAAGGAACCATTGTGTGGGCATAACACATACAATGCACTCAAAATAAAAAATTTGTTATACAAATAATTGTACATATTTCTGGTTATGCTACATATACCTGGTACTGCCGGTTCAAATGTTAAACTAAAATATATATTATCCACGCTGTTAGTTTTCTCAACCCCCAACAATCTGTTAGTTTTTTCAACCCAGAAACACTAGGTGACAAAAAAGAGATCATCTGCATACATCAAATGGTGCCTGCATAAAGACATATAATTTGTAATTAGTTAAGATTTACACTTAAGTCATCCATGTACACATTAAAAAGGTGGAGAGAAAGGATTCCACCTTGTTTAACACCATTTGAGACAGTAAAGAATCTAGAAAAGCTCTGACACCATCTGACAGTGAATTTCAGGGTACTGTACCAGTGATACAGAACGCGTACAATTAAAGCAGGACAGCCACAGTCAGTTAGTTTAGTGAATAGCTTGTTATGATTCACTTTGTTGAAGGCCTTGGAGACATCCAACATAGTGACATACATAGAAGAGCCATTTGCTATGTAGTGTCGAAAAAGTTATCTTAATAGAAATATGAGCATCTACGTTGAATGCTTTTAAAATCCAAATTGGTTGGCACACGTTGTGAAGAAAATGGTAGCCCTTGATAATATTAAAGTTTCAAATAATTTACTAGCAATAGTTGCAAGAGCAATAGGTCTGTAGTTATTGTTATCAGACAAACCACCAGCTTTGCTTTAAATTAATGGAGCTATTATTGTGACCATCATAGCATCAGGTAAAAACCCATGAATCAACAAGCTGCTGAATAGCAGTGACATATAAAAATTTAGTGTTTCATTAGAATACTTAAAATTTTCATTACTTATACAGTCATAACCAGGAGCTTTTCCTGTAGTCATCGCCTGAATTATTTCTTGTATTTCTTTAGCATCAACCAACATTTGGTCATTAAATTGCATATTGCTGCAATACATGTCAATCTTTTTAGTATGTGTCGGAGAACCAGGTACAGAATTAAGTAGAGACTGGTAATGATGACGCCACATATTCTTTACATTTTCAGCACCACATGCACCGCCAACATTGCTAGGATGTGGCAACTTGGCATTGTTTGTTTGTTTGTTTTATATCTTTCCAGATGTTTTTAAAGTCAATTACTACTTTGTTTTGAAATAAGTCATTCAGCCTTAAGGGCTTCAGCATTTTTTCAGTCTTTTATTATGTTTAAATTGAGCACGTTTAATTGTCATTATGTCATACAAAGGACCATGTCGGGGACTCCCTGCAGACAGCCATATGAGAAGACTCTCTAGCAGCCTGGTGGGAGTCTCTGACCATATACTTCCAACCAAGAAAGGCATGGTTCGAAGACATGTTATGTGCCTTAGTAGGTATTACTTCAGAGGCATCCCTGAGTGAATTAATAATGTCTTTATAAAATTTGCATAGCTGTATCTGATGGGCTTCGTCACTACATCATTAAGTGCAGCGCATGTACAAGTGCAAAACACAATAAACATGATTCACTTCATCACAACTGAGAACTCTCCAAATGTACTCTGCATCATACCTGTCTCTCTCATTCAACGCACCTCTCCCTCCATGCAGTACAACCCACATTCCTGACAACGTAACTCACACCATACAACAGATAAGACATAACAAGACACCATCTGTTGTAATTTCATTTACCTGTTCTACAGCACACTTCAGCTTCCCACTGTTACAGCAAGTGAGCAGGCTAACAAATGAGTAGATCACACTTCCTCCTTCCCTGGCCAGTACTGACACCTGAAGAGTGCTAATTAACTCCTGCCTCACAAGGGTTAATTAGCACAGGATTCCAGCAGGTTGATTGGGTCAGGTCTGGCAGCCATGACTGTCATTAACAGTGGTCAGCCAGAACAATAGGCATTTGTTCCTCATGTGGCTCATGGCAAAGCAAACACAGCCATAAGCCATACATACATGTATGATGATTACAGGTTGCTACCAACGAGTGTTATGATAATAAAAACCATCGCCATTGTGGCTGATGAAAAAATTAACAGGGATGACCTTTTGACAACAGTTGCACTGTGTAGCCATTTTCTGAGCAAAGGCTGTGTCATGCACTTTTCCTTGATTAATTGTACATAATAAAATTCAATGCGTCTGTCTTTCGGATGATGCATTAACGCTGCTGGTCCTTTCTACCTGTTGTCTACGCTGGGGGAAAAGAGACAATCCCACAAAGGGAAATGATAATTTTAAACTCTATCCCTAATCCACCTTCATGTATGTAAGTATATAGGTGTTTACGTACGTACATATATATATATATGTATGAATGTACGTATCGTAGAAATGCAACCAGCATGACAATACTCTAGTCACCATGATGTGTGACTAATATATATGACATCACGCAAAGGTCACAATTCCAAATTTGAGGACAGATGCGCATCTCTTTATATACATGTATATGACATGTGCCTCTAACAAAAACCCATAAAATAACCAATCTAGGCGATATTGCCTGGAAATGGGGCCTTCATATGAATACAAAGAAGAAGAATGGCCTGTAATGGAAGAAGAACAGATAAGAACAGAAGGACTGCTGCATAAATACCAGTGATTATGCAACATGATGACAGCATGACACGCTGCCAGCCACTAATGACACCATCAGGACAGGCATGCAGACAAACATTTGTCGAAGCTACACAAACAATAGGATTGATGTGTCAGTGCAAGATAATGTCAGCACAATGGCAAGACTTGACTCTCTCACGCAGAAGTAGCAATTTTGAAATTACATCAAAAGGAGATCACCATGAATTACATCAAACCAAGCAAAATCTAATTTTTTCTGGGAAGCATTCAACCATTCTGGAATTACTATGAGAAGACTACTCGTCCACACATTTCCTCCGTGGTATATAGCCAGGTTCTCGTTTATATAGCCGAGAGAACTGGAGTGGAGCAATGTTGAATGAACAAAATTGCCTTAAAAAAGCCAGTATGAGGACTTGAACCTAAATTCTCTCAAGTGAAAGTCCATTGTTCAACACACTATGCTGCCATACCCCACAAATCTCATCTAATGAACCACAAATTTAAAAACAAAATTTGACCATTATCTACTTATGAACATCGACCTTGCCATTGAGACACCAATGTAGACACATGATATACATAAAACAGTCAAATTAAACAAATAACATTCATAATATATTTAAAACTGAGGTTTAGTAACAAACATTTGGCCAGTAGGAATGTTAGAATTTACATTATTTATGATTACACAATAAAACTGATCAGACATGATGTGCTGGCTAGCCTATAACTCCTGCTTCATCTCCAGCTGGGCCAAAGAGGAGTCGAACCACATAAAATGCTACGAACCTTACACCGATCGTGTCTATGGATTGGTTCTGCTTCAGTTGATCTTCAACAAAGCAAGAACGTTCCTGACCAGACTCCTGCGATGAACATAAATGTTTCACGCCAACATTGCGGATGGAAGCAATTTCACCACGACTCACGAGATGGGTCGCCCGCCGCAAAATGATGTCCTGATACAATTTGCGAATGTGATCTGTGCAAAATTAGTGTAATTTTCTGCATGAAAAACTGGCCTCGACTAATGTTTCCATCACCTGCATTGGTGTGGCATCTGTCTGTCTTGCAAGGTTCCACAGGGTATGGACACTGCATCGGTGTCCTGGAAGTTCACTTTACTAGGAAGTGCAATTTACCATGTCTACGACTAACTGTTGATTGATGGATTGTATAAAATTAAGTAGCACATTGACTACATATTGCTATTAATTTCCCCTTGACTCCATATTTATCTAATGGTGACCAGAAATAAAATAGCAATCTATCTTTTGCTATTAAGATGGTACTGAGATATGTTGGCACGAGAAGTAACGTGATACATTATGTATGATGTGTCACAGAGTGTGTTACAACATCCTGTAACACATAACACACCAGTGTGTAACATGACTTGTTACATGTGTTACACAATGTGTTACACAATATGTCACATGATGTGCTACATGCGTGTAGCATCATGCATTACTAGTTACGTGCTAGGTTACACACTATGTTACACGGTGTTACACACTGTTATACAAAAAGTTACTTAGTAGATCTTCAACTCACACACAAATGTGTGAGGTGCAGAACTGCCAGGTAAAGTGTGCTGTCTTAGTTATTATCAACCTGAGACAACAATTTGACAAGACAAACAACTGTTAGTAAACACAGCCAGGTAGAGCCATCTTTGAAAAACAACCCTGGTGATTCAAAATGGCAAGTTGAAAGGCAGCCAAAACTACTGGCTATGTGGATACAGCATGTTTTATGAGTGACAGCTTAATTACATATGAACTACTGGCGATGTGGATACAGCATGTTTTATGAGCGACAGCTTAATTACATATGAACGATGAAGTCATCTGAAAACGTCCCCAGAACTGGTGTGTAAAAACGTAGCATTAATTCCCTCCTTTGGCACCACAAAACCACCCCAGCCACTGCTAATAAGGAGACAAACATGTGGTTGGGTCGGGACTACTTGAGTGGAAGAAGTTTCCCTCGCTGTCTGTATTGTATTGGGATGAGATTTAGCTGTCCTTGATGATTGATGGGGCAAGGTGATAAAAAGAGAATGTGCTAATACAGCGCTGTATCTAGTTCTTAGCACTTCTAAAAGCAATCTACCATTCACCCCCAACAGAGATGTTTCTTCTAATTCCAACACAATTTTTCTTTGAATTGGAAACATTCAGCTATGAAGCAGCTGTGTAAAAAAGCTGTTCACAAAGCACATTCACACCTGGAAACATGAATTCATACTTTGGCAAACTTGCTTTCTTAACTAATAGTATTTTCTGCTTCATTTTTTGCTTGGCCCACGCTTGTGCAATTAACAATTTGGCTGTACACCAATCATGACTAATCTAATAATTCCAAGCATTTTTCCTTAAATAGCTTGTTAATATTAAGCCTGATTCCCGGAATCAGTTAACGTGTTAGTGTGATGTTGTGTGAGAAAGTGTGACCATAAACACTCACTGATTCTGGGAATCAGGCTTAATGTTAACATGCTATTTGAGGAAATAAATGCTATCATCTGTTAGATCAGCCAACCCATAGCCCATAAATTAAATGCCCCTATGCAGGCCAAAGTTCTGGATTCTTATAATATCATTGGTTAATACTAACAACAACATAATAACTTCTTTTGCACCTAAATCCTTTGAAACTAAGACAACTGGATTGGTCAATCTCAAAATTTATAAGTAGTATTAAGTATTCAGCAGATAGATAAATATGACTTAAAACACCACTGCTGATAGCCAGAAAATCATTTGTACAACTGAATGAACTGAGACAATAAAACTGTCGAACTTAGATATGTGAGCAGGAGGACTGAAATGCTGATCCCTTCATCGGGAATCTACCCTCTTCACCACAGCGCTAACATCATATTTCTTTGAGTAAACTGGCAACATTGGCACATACATAATGCTGCAAACAATTGTTTAACATCCATCTAATACTTGGTACAAACCCTAAAACCAATAACAATTTCTAAACAACAGGGAATTTCACAGAAATAAGATACTTATTTTCTTATGAGTGGAAAAAGCACTGCTCGATCAACAAAGGAAAATAAATATAAATTGAGGACTTAAATGTCAAGGCCAGCTTCACACTGCCACTGGCAGGGAGTGATGGCGCCTTCACAATTTTAACATTGACTGTTAGCCAACCAACCGTTGTATACATTTGTGACCCCCCATTCGAAAATGAGACACTTCTTGCTGACGATCATTATGGGATACGAGGCAAAAACACAAATGCACCAAAAAATTGTGAACAGATCCGGAATAGACTAATCTTTCATGTGTTATTTATGTAAATTATATAAATGTTACCCAAATGTGTTTATTTTGATGTGTTGTGACATCTATCAAATTTGATTTTAATTGCTGAAAATGTATCAAACTACAGCTGATAATGTGAAAACCAGAGCCAACAGCAAAACTCACAGCCTACAAGGAGAAAACCATAGCTAACAGAGTGGAAACCACACAGACAACAAGGTGAACACTATGGCTGATAGAGTGGAAACCACAGACAACAAGGTGAACACTATGGATGATAGAGTGGAAACCACAGACAACAAGGTGAACACTATGGCTGATAGAGTGGAAACCACAGACAACAAGGTGAACACTATGGCTGATAGAGTGGAAACCACAGACAACAAGGTGAACACTATGGCTGATAGAGTGGAAACCACAGACAACAAGGTGAACACTATGTCTGATAGAGTGGAAACCACAGACAACAAGGTGAAAACTATGGCTGATAGAGTGGAAACCACAGACAACAAGGTGAAAACAATGGCTGATAGAGTGGAAACCACAGTTAACATTATGAAAACCACAGTTAACATTGTGAAAACCACAGTTAACATAGTGAAAATCACTTCCGACTGAATTTTGAAGCTGTTTTTCTCAAAGCACTTCAAATTGCTTTATCTTTGGAACTAGTGTAAATATAAGTAACACTGAGGTATCATTTTTTCTGTGTAGCATCTCATTTTGGCATTGCGGGTCACATTTGTCCTACAATCTGACAGCACTTGGAAAGACCGAACATTCTATTACTTCTGCAGGTCAAATAATGGTGAACTGAAAAACAAACCAGATCTCTCTACCTCTTTCTCCTTCGTCTGCCATATTTTGCAAAGGTCACCCAATTTGCATGCATTGAAGCATTGCTAAGATTGCACTTATCCAATAACATGGCTAATAGAACACGTCTCCGTGGTCAACGAATCGTAAGCTGTGACCAGCGGTCAAAGGATGGCTGGATCGGCTTGACCAGCTGATGTCCTCACCAAGAGCTGGACTGTGTAATACTAGAGCAGTCACCCACACCATATAATATGCATACAGATTTGATGCAAGTCGTATTCTTGCAGTGATACTGCAATGGCAAGTGAAGGAATGAGGGATGGATGGAGGGAGGGAGGGAGGGAGGGAGGGAGGGAGGGAGGGAGGGAGGGAGGGAGTGAGGGAGGGAGAGAGAGGGAGGGAGGGAGGGAGGGAGGGAGGGAGGGAAATGGAAGGAGGGAGATGGACGGAGGAAATGAGTGGAGGAGAAGGGAAGATAGTAAACCTATTTTTAGTTTCTCTGAATCAACATGAGACTGTTCAGTCCAAGGTTCGACACATGTTGACCAGGCAAGAATCATCACCTGCAAGTGGACCAGGTGTGACAGAACATGGCTGGACTAGAGAAAACCTGCTGGCTGCTGAAGATTCACTACAGCTGGACCACCCATGCATCATCTAGTAGTACTAAAAGAACAATTTCATGCAAAATTGCAGCCATATGGACCATACAGTGCTGAATGTACTATGACCATACAGTGCTGAATGTACTATGACCATACAGTGCTGAATGTACTATGACCATACAGTGCTGAATGTACTATGACCATACAGTGCTGAATGTACTATGACCATACAGTGCTGAATGTACTAGGACCATACAGTGCTGAATGTACTAGGACAGTGGATTTACCCATGACTAAAAGACATGAGCAAGACATTTTTCGCCTAACACATGACTTTTGTGTATAAATAGAGGATATTCTAAGGGTCAATGGGTGTGTTTAAAATGGTGCTCCTCCATATAGGCATATCCAAAAATGGCACATATTGAAATTATACATATACCGCAACTGAATTAATGAAAAAAATGATACATGAATTAAACACTTGATTCAAAAAGAAATAAAATATAATTAAATTGACCCAAAAAAATCGCAATGTGTGAAAACCTGCTTTCAGATCTATTAAAAAGTTATACAACCTTCAATTATCTCAATTAGGCTGTGAAAGAAATAGACAAACAAGTCATTAACAATCAGTCAGTTTGGCCAATTAACCAAAAGATCAAAGAACCAATCAATCTGACCAATTAACAAAAAAAACAATTAAACAAACCTCATAACTAATTATAAGTAAAACTTATTATAAATACCTATTATAAATAAAACTTTGTTGATAGATCAAAAATAGCTAATACATCTTAAATATAGCATGTTTAAATGTGTATTTTTGTCAGTAAAGAAAATCTGCCATTTTTATTATTATTTCCATTGTGTCATTTTGCCATTTCCGGAAGTGCCTTTTTGGTACATGCCATTTTCGGTTGTGTCTTTATATACGGAGATCGTTTCAATGTGCCATATTGCTAGCAACCATGTTCAAAAGGACCAACCATCGCAATACAACAACACAGATTTTAATAATCGTCTGTAGGCCAACATCGGGAAAACACAAACATGGGATATTTTCACAATGCATCCAGTGCAGAAGTGGCAGTGGAAGGTCAGAGAAAGGAGTATACCCTACAGGGTTACTCACCCAATTAGCACAAGTGGTGGAAGGTGGAAGTGTTATCACACTCTTGACGCCATTCCTGGGAAGTGGGTTAACTCTTTTGACAGCTCTTAAGAGGCTGTCTTCATATAAAAAACAAAAAATACAGCGAGAATATAAACAGCAGATTCTTGTGGCTGCTGGATATTATGAACCTGTTGTTTAATAAATCATAAAAATAAAAACCATACATACATACATACATACAAACAAACAAACATACATACATACGTACATACATACAAACATACATACATACATACAAACATACATACATACAAACATACATACAAGCATACAAGCATACAAGCATACATGCATACATGCATACACACATACATACAAACATACATACATACAAGCATACAAACATACAAGCATACTTGCATACAAACATACATACAAACAAACATATATACAAACATACATACATACAAACATACATACATTAAACGTCATGAGAAGATACGTGTGACAGAGTCACAGAGACAAAAGAACAGGGTGGTAAAACTCGAATACATGAGGGGTTTGGAAGAAACCTGGTGCTAGATCTAGACCTGCGATCCAGTGTTGTGCCAAAGACACTGCACATGTGCATGTATTAGTTGCAAATTGATACTGGACCCTTCCAAACAGTTATTCTGAAAGCTTTCTATTCTAAAAAATAGATCTGAAATACCACTTCACTATGACTATTATATAACCACAGAAACTGCTATATTGTCTCAATATTGTTGTGAGATTAATTTAAAGAAATTTACTCTGTTGTGCTGAGAATTGTGTTGGTCATTCTGTATTGTACTGCATTGTACTGCATTGTACTGCATTGTACTGTATTGTACTGCATTGTACTGTGTGTACTGTATTCATTGTTCAACATTTTAGCAGAGGTTCTCATCTTTCACTCCGGTTGTGAAATGAACCTCTGTGCTGGCGTGAAATAATGGTGAACAGTCACCCTAGTTAAGACGTTAATCTAGTTAACACATATATATGCATGAAGTTTACACAATTGTTGACTGTTGAATTGGTGAGAAGATACCAGTGTGATTAGGAACTAGTTTCTGCATTTTGATTAAAGAAACATACAAAATTTATATGCAGGTGTTCTAATATATTAACATTATATAAACACCAAAGTGTTTAGTTTTTGATAATCAAAATTCCTGCATAGCCTCTTCAAGTTGCCTGTGCACATGTGTATAATTATAATCTTGTATGCCAATTAAAAAAAAAAGGTTTATAATGATACTTATTATTATATTACCAGTTCAAGAAGATTTTTAAGTATAATAGTGATTGGTTTCGATTAATGTTGATGTGTAATTTGTGAACTTGTGACAACAAACTGTATTCATAACTAGAGTAGAATTTAGCTGCCTGTTGATGGTAGTCAACTTTAGTCATTATATCTACAACTGATTGTTAGGTTCTTTTAAATTTGTTAACCTGTTTTGCTATAACATTCCAGTCAGGTTAAGACTGGTTGGCATATCTTTCTGCATGAGAACTCCAGAAACAGTTCACAAGTGTATATATATATACAACTTCAACACCATAATCACTGTCCACATCATTTGACCATAACGTAGCATATATAATTCTTTAACAATAGTAAAACTTCTATCTGAACCCTGCAATGATGCTCTTATAATTTCGTTCTAAACAATTCAAAAGTAGCACTGCTGCTGCTGCTGCTGATGATGATGATGAAGATGGTGATGAAGATGGTGATGAAGATGGTGATGATGAAGATATGCATGTCATGTTAAGTTTCAACGATTTACAATCGGCCTACATATTTATTTTGTCTGCATGATTTTTCTATGACAATTACGGTCCTAATTCCTAGAGCAACATCATTTCTATAACTAATACTTCTATAGCACCCAAGATGAGGTCACTCATAGGCGCATACAAACATTATAAAACATAAATGGAATCATAAGAAAAGCTTAAGACAAAGATATGCTTCATATAATATTAACATTAATAAAGAAAAAATACAGTAGGCACACCCAGAGTCTAATGAAAGTGAACTAATCAAGACAAAGTTTCTGGCAGATATCTAGTTGTCATCGAAGGAATGACATTCAGTCCACAGGGCCAATAAAAGATCATTATTGCCAATCAATGGTCATAAAATTCTCGTTATCTGCCACACAACAGATCTAGATGAGAAAGGATTCTTTAGGTTATCATTGACAGCAAGAAGATGTATTAATTTTAATCAATCGTATAAGGGATGTCGTCTTATATGAGACAGATATTGCCAAATGAAAGCAGATGGTGCTTAATCTTTGAAAACCCTCAAAAAATACTTATTGAGTAAGAAACCAATTATGATGACAATTTAAAATAATTATTTACCAGAAATTGACTGAAATAATAAATGATGGCACCTGTACATACTCAATTAATATACGTTTGCTTATCTCTTATTATCATGGTTTCTAACACAAAATATCTTGATAAGTAGCTTATGACATCAAACCACTGCCAAGCCATCTTTGTATCCCAAGATCTGAGTGATAAATAATCAATTACTACAAGCTCCACTGTGACCAATCAAATTAAAATAGACATATGAATGTCATAAATAAAAGAATAAAACTAACCCAATCACCATGATCCAATGAAACCTACACTTTTAAATGCAGCATGTCAGTCCACACACAGATATATATATGGCATACCTTGAACACTGCAAATCATGGCCGTACAGAAACAAGAAATAAACGTCATAAAAACTCACCCTGAAATTACTATGAATTATCCGAACTGTAACATAAGAGTGTCATGCTGTAACCATCGCCAACAGGAAAGGAGACTCCACCAACCAATTCTGTCCAAGTATTTGGTGTGTTTTGCCACTGACAAACAGCTTGGGTCTACCACAAGGCCAGCCGGCAATGCAGGAATGCACTGTTTCTTGGGATATCCCTGTTCAACGTTCATGAGTAATTAACCAAGGAATTCCAGTTGTACACACTGGGCAAATCCACCAGCAGTAGGTAATTCCTGCACCACCCGCCTGGCCCCGCCAATTAGCTCAAGTCAATGACTGGTCCCTTTCTCAGACCCCCAGACACTCCCACAAACGTTGCTGTCGATGTAGCATATGTGCGTTTGTGTAATCAACACTTTTGAATTATAAACTCTACTATAATGCTTTTTTCTATGTAAAATGCACGTCCCCCCCTCGTACACACAGTCACACACACGCACACATGTTCAGCCTGCATATGAAAGCTGAAATATCCACAGATAATTTTTTTTAAAGAAATAAAAATGTCTAATATCTATAATTATATATCATGTAAATCCATATATAAACATTTCAACTTGAATAATAAAACAATTTCTTTTGCACCTAAATCTTTTGGAACTAAGACAATTGGATTGGTCAATCTCAAAACTGATATATATATATATATATATATATATAGTTTTATATTCACCGGGTTGTGGGACGTTCTGTAAGCCCGCTACTCACGTTGTGGGACGTTGGCCAACATTGTGGGACGTTTTCAACGTCCCACAACCCATGTTGCGTTGTGCGACGCCCATTTGACTGTAAATAGATGTATGCTAATTTCTACGTAATACAATCCCACAGCACTGTGGGATTGTTTGGTTCGCATTAGCTAATGTAGATGGCGCTACCATCGATTGTAATCGTCGACTGGAAACGAGTTGGCACCGCTCGTAGCCGCTACACCCACAGAAGGGTCGAAGGTCAAAGGTGACCCTTCGCAAGGGACTCGGGAGGCATTACGCGGGAAAATGGAAAGATGGTGACAAAAAGCCGGCGGACAGGAATGGTAAGCATACATGTCGTTTAACAGTATTTGTTTAATGATTACATATGTGAATAACTGCAGTCTTGCCCGAACAATTTATATTAAGAAAAGTTTGCAGTCATTAGGTTAGACTAGTTGGTAAATCTGTTTGAACTATTGCAGCAGCCTCAGCAAATATATTGAACGCTAGCAACATTAACGTTTTAATTAATTGACTGTCAGTTTTTGTCATGCAAAGCTTAACGAGATTTGCGCAACAAGTCGCTATTTTAAATCATTCACAAGCATTTAATCGATATTAGGCAAACATATGTAGTTATATAGTTTACATGCGAGAATGACGTTGTTAAAATTATTTTAAACGGCTATAAATAATATAATATATAGTGCAATCATAAACTAATAGATTGCCAAACTAATTTACGTTGCTTAAACGACATTCGTAGCTCATGTTTTTGTGTAAAATCCAGAGGGAGGGTTGGGTCTGTGGGCCTTTTTGCCAATAACGGGATTTACATGCGACATTTCTGTTGAATGAATGTGAAACCTGACCACAGATTTGTAAACACCTTGTGACTTGTCAATGATTAATCATTTCGCTGTACTGCCGCCTGGGTTACCTGTGAGACCAAAATGTTTAGGTAAACTTCCACTGCATCTGCGCGCTACCGAGTTACAAAGTCTAAGACATGAAACAACACATTATAGCAATAGTTGTCAAAATTGTGGCTTCTACATTCCGAGTTTTATCAGACGCCCTGCCCTACTTTACACCCACTGGCACTGCTCTTTGAAAGCTAAAATAGATGGCAACCATGCGAACAACATTATTTTATTAAGACTAAGTACTCTGATTAATCAGTGTTTTTATTATTAAGTACTCTGCTTTATCATGTCATTACATGGAATTTTACTATACACAAGTTTATTTATATAACTAGGACGTTGCCTTATTAACTTTTACTTTTCGAACAGTAATTTATTTAGCTCTCTATATGCGATTTTATGTGTTTTAGATTGATGCCAACATGGTAGGCCTAAACACCTGTGAACAAGGCATTAGCCCCGAATTGGTGTCTAAATAAATAAATTATTATTATTATTAAAACAAAGAATGGTGAGTCAAGTTAAAAAAAAACATGTCACTTGTGTTTGTAGTGTCCTTGTTTTTAATTGAACTGTATAATATTTATATTTGCCATATTGGTGCAACCTGCTGCATATATTGTTGGTGTCTACTAAGCAATGGTGGCTCTCATTGACACTTTTCTTTGACAGCATTGTGAACATTAAGACAATGTATGTTTACATGCATCTCTTACTCAGTTTATGAATTTGTCATTATTTAGATAACACTGACGATGATGGCATCTCTCCAACCAAAATTAACACGAAGGAAACACGGTTAGCATGTTTTTCTGAGACTATTGAAGCGTTGTAATATACTAATCCAGATGTTCGAAGTGTTTATTTGAAGTAACTATTTATTGTATAGGCAATGCTTCTTTGAATTACCGTGCATACATAATATTATGTCAAAAAAGGAAATGGAATGGATAGGTTACTGCCTCATTCAAAATGGCCGCAGAGATGTGGCGCAGACGCAGGTGTGTGACTGTTACCGTCTTGTTCATGGGATAAGGAAGTGTGATCTCAGTATATATCTCGTCAGAGCCCATAAGCATATTCATAGCAAATCAATTTCCTGTCACCCTTTTAACGAAGAGGTTTCTAAATGTAAATGTTATCTTATCATCCACTCTGCAGATCACATTCAAACAGGTTTTGTTTTACAAATATCACTATCCTGGGGAGGCACTTGACGCTCTTGCTCCCCTCCAGGTGCCCATCCTTGGCATAAAATCTATCAACAATCCTCCATTTGCTACATGTTTTTGCCAGTATTTTGTATAAGTAAGATCATTTTGGTATTTCATAAAACAAAAGAATGTTATTCGCTATGCTTCCTCTGCCTTTCCGTTGGACATAACAACATTATGTAATTTGGACGTACTATTTTGTATCACATTTATTTTAGGACCTCAAATCCGGTGAACCAAAGAGTCACTGCAGTTAATTACGACAGCATTCTGCAACAAAATCAAAGATTGTGTCTTCCCCGGCTGTAGATGCATAAGACGCCTGAAAGACAAGCATCTGGGAATACTAAAAGGACGCACGGAGGCACAGATTACTGCTCGACTGCAGAATATGATGAACAAATGATGTTGTTACGTGGGTCAATATTTAATAAAGGGGCAAAACAGTTATACCAACATTCAACGTTTTTTACCACACTGAATATACTTAGGTGTTCTAACTGTGTATGAAAATATGTGTATATATATTTCCATACATATCTGATCTGTTATCTTTAGATAGTTTTGTCTTTTTAAAATGTCCACGAACGCGCAAAGTAAAATACGAAAAACGTTGATATCCTTCTGCCGAATTTGTGTTTCGCCAATGACATGGCGGTAAAATTTGTTCAAAAGAAATACAAGATGTGAACAAATATTGTATTTCATGAACTATAATGGTGTATGCTAATTGTTTAACGCTAATGACACCAGGATATGTATATATTTATAAGCTTATCCTTCCTGTGTTCCAGAGTAAAGCGTGGACCCTTTCTGAAACCCTACTGTATTATATTAATATTATGTATTTTATTGATAACACAACTAGTTGTTTCTCATAGTAAACCGTTTCAAGCAGAGTAAAAGTAAAATATGTTTGCAATAAAGTTTTTATTGTTGTGTCATCATTAATTATTACAACAAAATAAATGTATTTATCATCTGTACTGTTTTATTGTGTAAAATACTGAAGTATGCCTACAGTTTGATTAAAATAAATAAAAAATGTGGACAAGGATTGTATTGCATGAACTTTGTGGTGAAAGATAATTATGTGATGGTTAATAACACCAGGTCTACCTGTCTACACTGTTTGTTCTCTCTGAAACTGAATCCCAGTTTGCAGGTTAAGGCGTGGACAAGGAGAACTCTATATATTACAGATATACAATGACATAAGATAAATGTGTTAACCTATTTTAATGTTTTAGGAGACATAAACTTTTTTTAGCACAACTGTGAAATGTTAATCCTTGTATCACTTTTGTGCTTTGTAATAAAAATTGGATTACGTATCCATTACATTATTTTGTGTATGTTATGAAAACCCATTAGCAAAAACAAATGTCTGTTCGACTAGTATATCTCGTAAAGTAAATTGAAATGCCTGCCACAGTTGATTTTAAAGTAGCAATCAGAGTTAAACTACCTTTGTAAACTGTTTTCAGACTTTTATGTAGTATATAAACAGCATTTTATTACTTGGTCATACTTGCGACCACATATGTCACTTTACTATTTGATATGTTATTTAATAACTTGTTTTTTTTTAAATTGCCGAGATCGGTCGGGGAATAATATATGTTTGGCACGAAAATATAATTTGTCGTCTTTTGAGCTTTATCTTTATTTATAAGCTTTATCTTAAAACTACATATTATGTGAAAAACGTTATTATGGTATTGAGGAAAGTGATATATAGTTTGTTGGGACATGATGATTCACTAGAAATTTGTATTTAAAAGATGAATAATCTCAGAGACCAACTTAAAAAACACTAATTATTTATTAAAATAATACTTTTGATAGGACAATTAAATAAAAATAGAGAAGTTCGTGTTTTAGCCAAACACGTTCATGCACATTCTACCACAATTCACTTCTATCATGGATTGTGGGATGTTATGTATATATACATAATGGTGTTGTGGGACTTTGGTAGGGTTCAAGGTCAAGGCCACTACAAACGTCCCACAATGTAACATCCCACAGTGTAAATATATATTAAGTTAATTAACAACTTTTTTCTTAAAATCGAAGTATATTTATAATTACCGACCCAAGTGAAGAAAATATACATAATGTGAAACTTGTTGGACAACGGGAAAGACGACGTCCCACATACCACTGTATATGTGTAATGCCCACAAACCACCGCAAGTGTGTATATATATATATATCAGTTTTCACCAATCAATATATATATATAATAAATCTGTGGCAAACGACACTCAACCCAGAAACCATAACTCACATTACTAAAAAGCATCAATGCAGCCTTAAGATATGTCAACATTTGTTATGATTACTTCCTAGAAATATGACTATATTGATTGGTGAAAGATGTGCGTCTATTGTGCATTTACCTATGAAAACACACCCGAGAAATATCACCTGATTCATTTAACTGACAAAGACATCCAAACCAATGCACTTGACAATATTTATGCACAACAAATCGGGAGCGCATGATCAATAAAGCTGTATTGTGGACAGTGCAGGAATTACATGAATGAATAGCTTTTGTGCATTGATCACAAATTGGATGAATGGTTTCCAGAGAAGCCTTGTGGTTATTTCAACTGGCAGGTGGGTGAAATGAAAAGTGGTGTGAGAGGTCGTGATGAACAGAGGGTACACAACATAAATATGTATCAAAAGAATTAAGCCACACTGCAATTATAACACAAAAGCAAATTTGTCACCTACAGTCTAGCAATATACCTCATTTATACAGGTGAGAGAACTTGCGTAGCATTTTGCAAACACAATAGCTCGAGTATCGAACAGTAGAAAGTGGACTCAAACCTTGGTCCTCTTCATAAAGAGGCCAGTGCTTCCTCTACACCTGGGATACTGAGGCTGATGTTCCACAAGTTGAACAAGAAACCTGGATGATCTCCAGACAAGACATTCTGATCAGAGCCGTCAGGTACAAGCCAAGGTATTTTGGTGGATTCCAGTCATTCAAGCAGATCATGTTTCCTAGAATGCAGTGACCACGATCAAAAGATGGTCTGGGTAAAAATGATCCAATGTGTAACCCAGTCAACATGAGTGTAATGGGCCTGTATTGATCCAATAAGTTACAGTGTATTGGCAGAAAAAATTGAAACGGTACTTGCCGAATACGGTCTTGCACAGAGTCTGTGCAGGGACAGTAGTAGCATGCATACTGTACTGACCCAAAGCTGGCATCACACTGGCACAGTAGTGGCATGCATACTGTACTGACCCAAAGCTGGCATCACACTGGCACAGTAGCGGCATGCATACTGTACTGACCCAAAGCTGGCATCACACTGGAACAGTAGCGGCATGCATACTGTACTGACCCAAAGCTGGCATCACACTGGCACAGTAGCGGCATGCTTACTGTACTGACCCAATGCTGGCATCACACTGGCACAGTAGCGGCATGCATACTGTACTGACCCAATGCTGGCATCACACTGGAACAGTAGCGGCATGCATACTGTACTGACCCAATGCTGGCATCACACTGGCACAGTAGTGGCATGCATACTGTACTGACCCATTGCTGGCATCAGACTGGAACAGTAGCGGCATGCTTACTGTACTGACCCAATGCTGGCATCACACTGGCTCAGTAGCGGCATGCATACTGTACTGACCCAATGCTGGCATCACACTGGAACAGTAGCGGCATGCATACTGTACTGACCCAATGCTGGCATCACACTGGAACAGTAGCGGCATGCATACTGTACTGACCCAATGCTGGCATCACACTGGCACAGTAGCGGCATGCATACTGTACTGACCCAATGCTGGCATCACACTGGAACAGTAGCGGCATGCATACTGTACTGACCCAAAGCTGGCATCACACTGGCACAGTAGCGGCATGCTTACTGTACTGACCCAATGCTGGCATCACACTGGCACAGTAGCGGCATGCATACTGTACTGACCCAATGCTGGCATCACACTGGAACAGTAGCGGCATGCATACTGTACTGACCCAATGCTGGCATCACACTGGCACAGTAGTGGCATGCATACTGTACTGACCCATTGCTGGCATCAGACTGGAACAGTAGCGGCATGCTTACTGTACTGACCCAATGCTGGCATCACACTGGCTCAGTAGCGGCATGCATACTGTACTGACCCAATGCTGGCATCACACTGGAACAGTAGCGGCATGCATACTGTACTGACCCAAAGCTGGCATCACACTGGCACAGTAGCGGCATGCTTACTGTACTGACCCAATGCTGGCATCACACTGGCACAGTAGCGGCATGCATACTGTACTGACCCAATGCTGGCATCACACTGGCACAGTAGTGGCATGCATACTGTACTGACCCAATGTTGGCATCACACTGGCACAGTAGTGGCATGCATACTGTACTGACCCAATGCTGGCATCACACTAGAACAGTAGTGGCATGCATACTGTACTGACCCAATGCTGGCATCACACTGGAACAGTAGCGGCATGCTTACTGTACTGACCCAATGCTGGCATCACACTGGCACAGTAGCGGCATGCATACTGTACTGACCCAATGCTGGCATCACACTGGCACAGTAGTGGCATGCATACTGTACTGACCCAATGCTGGCATCACACTGGCACAGTAGTGGCATGCATACTGTACTGAGACTACTGACCCAATGCTGGCATCACACTGGAACAGTAGTGGCTCTGTGCTGGCATAGTGTCTTTGTACAGTACTGGACCTGTGCAGGCATGCTGTACTGACCCAATCAATCAACCAATCAGCCAGCCAGCCAGCCAGCCAGCCAGCCAGCCAGCCAGCCAGCCAGCCAGCCAGTCAATCAAATCAATCAAATTTTATTTTGCAACAACAACAATATTTTAGTATAAACAAAGCAACCGTAAAAAAGAGTAAAGTTGTTGTGTTGCATGGTGGTCACATGACATATTATAAGCCGTCTTCCTGTGACCCCATAATTATAAACAAAAACTTTGAAATATATAATTATATGTGTATAATTGTATGGAACAGACTGAGGGTCCAATGAAGAAAAAGGTCGAATTATAAAAAATTATTGCTAATAAACAATTATAAAAGATTTGTTCGAATCCAAACATAGATATAAAAAACAAATATCTAATTGCACTCCACACATCTGGGACCATACAGCCAATGCTGGGTCCATACAGCCAAACCTGCATTCCATAGGTGGTGCTGCATGCTATATACTGACTACCCAGTAGTATTGGGCCAGTATTGGGCCAGTATTGGGCCTGTAAGATCAATTTAATTGTAGTATGTGCATTGTACAAGTGGCTCAATACCGGCTGTACCGTTAATGTCAATAATGGCACAACCGTTACTTGCCAGTATATTGCCAGCATTGACCCCATTCTGCAAGGTTTGCTGGGAAAATAGGACTACAGAAGCATTACATAATCCATGTGGAATTTCAGCCAAGACTGGAAGGCCTGCATTATATTATATTCTTAAACTGCCATGCTGTTTGTGGTATTACACATTCTGTTGGTTCCCCCAGAGGCAGCTTTTTTCGCCTATTTATGAAAAACCTAGTTACAAATTCATAGGTCTTTTTAGGATATGGACCCAGGCCAATATCTATCATTATCTTCATGTGTCAGAACATGATGTTTTGCATCCCTTAAGGAAGCAGATAAATCAATTTTAAAATTGCAGTGATTACAGATACAAAAGCCGACATTAAATGCGTTCAGCTTCCTATGAGAGACATTCCTTAATCTCCGTACACAATGTGTCTTTAATCCCTCGAGCATGCAGTCAAATCAATTTAAAAACTGCAGTTACAGATGTGACAACAGATGTTAAACATTTGAGATTTTACAAACCTTGAAGCTGTAACTTGTATTCTGTACTGACGATATGTGTTTCGAACAAGTAGTAAATAATTGGTACAGTAGCCTTGTATCTAAAAATAGCTTTCAACATAAACACCACTGGCTTTATTTACTACTCGAAACATGATCCGTTAAAAAGCCAACTCCTTGTCGTAACTAACCCGTCCTGTCATGATAGGTCTTGAGCCTGCAGACATACCAAAGGGCACAGGCTTTAGCGGGAAAGTGGAAGGGATGGATATGTTAATTAAAGAGAGTCTGTACGTTCATTTTTATCATAAAATCATCTTATACAGTGTAAACTACATGTATTATAACGCTCTGACTTGGCCCAAATGTTATTTGATGAACCATTTTTTATTTTTTTATTTAAGTGTTTCAGAAGGAAACTGTTTGTTTACAGGTGTTCTCTTTACTTCAGTCGTAACAGCATATTAACATTACAAGTTCCCATATTAACATTACAAGCTCCCATATTAACATTACAAGCTCCCATATTAACATTACAAGATCCCATATTAACATTACAAGTTCCCATATTAACATTAGAAGCTCCCATATTAACATTACAAGCTCCCATATTAACATTACAAGCTCCCATATTAACATTAGAAGCTCCCACATTAACATTAGAAGCTCCCATATTAACATTAGAATTAAGCTCCCATATTAACATTAGAAGCTCCCATATTAACATTAGAAGCTCCAATATTAACATTAGAAGCTCCCATATTAACATTAGAAGCTCCCATATTAACATTATAAGCTCCCATATTAACATTAGAATTAAGCTCCCATATTAACATTAGAAGCTCCCATATTAACATTAGAAGCTCCCATATTAACATTACAAGCTCCCATATTCAGTCAGCTTCTTCTTCGGAATGATCTCAGCTCAATATTCAGGGATTTGAGTACCGGTAATACCGAGCCATTTTTGTAAACACTGAACTGTTGAATTCAACAGTTGTTTCTTGTTCATTAAAACATATATGGATGGTCAGTGCATTAGAACATGTATAACATGATTTCACAATACAACTGATTAGAAAGCACGAACCTTCTGATCTCATACACAATGATATGGTGCTATTTGAAAATATCATTTATGAAACAAACAATGCTTTTAATGGCTGTACTAAATAAACATTTTCACTGAGGTGCTCCATAAATCAGGGAGCATCTCCACATAACAGCAAATTTATACATTTCATCACTGTTTTATAAAAACGACTGCCCATATACTGAAACTATCCCCACGCCACAGGTACAATCATGAACAAACCCCCGATTCTCAATGATCATGCAAAGGGAGCTTAGAAACAGTGACAAATCAATCTAACAAAATACAAAACTAAAAGTATACATATTTCTAATCTGACAATTAATCGAAGCTGCACGCCAGATATTAAATTCCTGGCATACACAAAGAATCGGACTAAAAATCCAGGCTTTGAGCCCCTGTAAATAGATTTCACTAACACGAAATCATAATGATGACAATAATGCACTACTCGAGGTAGCATCTGATGCATGACTGGCTTCATTCAGTCCTGCTGCTCAAATTCTTAGCAATAAAAAGATCCTGCAATTGAAGGAATTACATAAATTATAAATGACAGTGATGGAGTTATGTAAACGAATGCAGCCTCACGGAATGTACTGGTTGGTAGTCACATGATCAGGCCAGGGAAATGTAAGTCACTTTTAGTCAGTGCAAGAGAAGAAAACACTTAGACACGTCTATCACAATTGTGGCTTGTCTGTTACCATGACTATCTGTGGTTCCACTCTGATCAATGTAGATATTATACCACAGTGCAACATAATATTGATATGCTGGGTCATTTGCAGTCCAGACAGTAAAGAAATGGGTATGTTGCATTCATTAAAAACAAAACATCTGAATATGTTTTCTATTTCATATTTCACTCAACTGTTTTTCTTCATTTACTTAAAATATGAAAAAGGGAACTAGCCTGGTGAATCTCTTCACAGAAAAAACGTCTCCTCTGACAGTATATAATCTTACTTGTTGATGGGGTAGGTCCTCTGGCCACCATCGTCAAAGCCGCGTCGAAATGTTCGAAAAAGAATCACTGTCTCAATATGGCTGGAGCTCTATATGTCAGCAGTGGCCAACTGAAATCTTTCAAATACGGATCACCCCATAGTTGGTGATATCTTCCAAAAGTGATGTTTTATATATAGATGCTAGGATTGTCGATATATCGTAAGACGGTATCTTCGGTGGCAAACAGAATCTACTCCTTCACACATTATGTGGATTTACTGTAGTATCCTCACAGGATGTATCGACCGTGTCTAATCTGTTTTCAATGCAACAGCTGTCAAACAAATCCTTTTGTGATGTCTGTGCTACCTTTGAGTCCAAATCTCCCGAACTGATATCCTGCTTCACTCAACAATACAGATGATGCACCCACAAAGTGACGATTAGCAGATGTTACGAACGTCTTCCGAAAACGACTGAAAATTGTGAGTGGGAAACAACCCAGCCTTCTCACAGCCGACTAGTGTTTCCCTGCTCCCTAGGGAAGTTTCCCACAGCATTGACGGCAGATAAGGAAGGCAGTCCTGTTATTGAGGGAAGGACTGTATACCTGTCATCTCTGAAGACCAACATTACAGCAAGGGCCTGAAGCAATAATCACAGTCATAGGGACTCGCTCAAAAGTGTCCAAGTTAACCATTTTCTTGCATTTTTTATAACTGGGAGGAAATGGCAAAATGGCCTGCAGTGAAACCCTTGATTGTTAATTACCCAGTAGATTTCGTCTGTGGATTTTACTAGTAATTAATGTGATGGAAATATTTTAATTAAATGTTTCCTTAAAGTGTTATTGATTTGTTTTTATTGATCACATGTTGACTATTTTACATGTATTGGTAGCTTAACTGTGTACTAAACTTAAAATAATTGTGATATGAAATCTTTCTTAGTAATTTTGCAAATAAATTTTCTTTAACTTAACATCTTTCACATACACATATTACTATTATGGACTTAACAATTTCCAGGTTTTAAGCTGTTGCTCTTTTACATACATTTAATTACAAATTATTAGAAAGATATCTGTTTCATATATTATGTCACTAAAAAGTCATGTTTCTTGGTTGTATTTTCACTAATACTACGCACACAAAAACTTGATGTGAAACTTTTCTCTTGCTACAAATGCACACACTGAAAATAGGACGTCCATGCCTGCTTTTAAGTATACATGTACATAATGCATGCACGCACATGCACACACACGTCACACTCCTACCACAGTCCTGCACTATCTGCTGTTGACATGAGCAGTGATTGTGATAGATGGCAGTGTGTGCAGGTTAATTACATGCACCTGATTAAGGTATGCATTGATGGGATTAATTACCCACACAAGACCTCCATTACACCATGTCTATCCTGTCTCAGTGGCCTGATGCTGCAGTAAATACCTCCATGTTGATGAGCCCAACTTACAGACCTGCAGCGGAGATTAAGCGGTCGACCTGACAGCAAATTTACCGTGAAATATTGTAGTATTCAAAATGTGTTTCTCTGGATCGCAATTGGGAGGATGAGATGTGGACAATATGGAGATGAATGACAAAAGACACTACATAAACAGTATTACAGGAACAATGAATAAGATATGCGGAAGACAAACAAGACAGCATGCAGACACAAAAGTTATGACACAGGTGACCATTAAACCTTACCTGTGCACCGTACTCTGTAAACGACATCTGCAGTGAGTTCACGCGATGCACCGACAGCCGTGCACACAACCTGTGGCCATTATGAGTCAACTCCGGCTGTATAATTCACTACATGTGCCCGCGGTTAATTTTGATGTTTTGTGCAACCATGGCAGATAAAACGTGTAATTGCAGCGTGCCCACCGGTCGATTGTAAAGTATACATTAACGAGAAACACTGGTGTCAGTTGGTGATGCTCCCCAATTGTGACATGGGAAACAGTTTCCCTAATGACAGGACATCACCATGGCAACACTCATAGTGTCAGCAACATTGTAGTTGGTGTCACTGATAATACATAATAGGTGGTGTTATTGTTCATACTTGGTTGGTGTATGAAAAAGTGAAGGTGTTGATCCAGGCATTAATCAAGGGTAAACTGTGCAAATAAGCGGATCAATTACAGCTAGAAATGGTTGCATCAGATAGCTAAGGCTGTCGGACAAATTACCAGGTAGTCACACCTGACTGTAAGAATAGTCAAATATGACTGTCCAAATATTCAAATCTGATAACAAAACCAACTGCACATGTCAGCGTGATGCTAAAAATGGCAACATTTCTTTCTTAAAATAGACGGACAACCAAAACAGCTCCATTTGATTGCCAAAATAGCCATATATGATTTCCACAAAAGCAACACCTAGTGTGTGATTGCCAAAATAATCATAGACTGCCAAAAAAGTTATGTCCTCTATATACAAGATGTGCATGTATACATTTCAGCTAAAATAGTCAACCTGACTGCAAAGTCAGACATTTGAATAAAACTGTCCCTCTCTGGCAGTACAACAAATACTACACAACAGCAACAATTCTGTCTATTAAACAACACAGCACACATCAGTTTGAAAAAGACATAACACAAATTCAAGTTCAATTACCTTTTGCTTCCAATTCCTTATTGATATTCTGAATCATTGAGGCAAAGTTCTTTGGCAATCCATAATCCATCGCAAGAAATTATCAACTTGGACGTCAATTAAAATTTTGCAGACTTAACCTTAGACTTAGCATCGCTGACTGCAAACATAAGGGCAGCTAAAATAGTTCTATATATTCTTCCTGGATGGCGAATGAATATAAATGTGTTGAATGACGTCAGCTATACCAGATGAACTTTCGGGTTTTCATCGAAGAATTAATTTCACATCCTACATATTCACTATGAAAATTTTCCCATGCTAATTCAGCGTGCTGCTCCAAGGAAACATGCCTGTATTCAAGCAGCGTTCGCACAACAGCCGCAAATGAAACGTGCCGTAACGCCACCTTGGTTACAAACAGTGGCGATAGTTCTAAATGGAGAATTCTCCTACGATGCACTTATCGACATCGCATGGGCGAACAAGCGATAATCCTCGACACTGTCCGTGATAATTCGTCAAGTGGACAGACATTCTCAACTCGTGCATAGATGGGTACATGCCGGTGACAACACAGTTATTGTCAGGATAATCTGGCGTTAAGCGCTATCAACAGTATTCCGCAAATCATACAACAGATGGCGGCGTACCGCATTTTAACGATTCAGTCGCCACACCAGTTGATCAATGTGACAGCTGACAATTGTGACGACGAGGAGTGTTGGTGGCGGCCTCGCCTGCAGAGGACCGATTAGCCACCGGGGCGCAGTGAACATGATGATGATTACTACTGATTCCTCCCCCAGGCTGATGTCAAGTCCATCACCCAGCCACTAGACATTGTTGACAATGTCCTGTCTAGTACACCTGTGCAACAATGTAACAGTGTCACAATGTAAGAGTGCAATGATGAAAAAGTGTGAAAATGTAACAATGTAACTGGATATCACTGTAAATGATACTGATAATAGGCATATCATGCAGCCCTGAAAGCATTGTGTTGTGCTTGTAATGTTCTCCAGGTTAGCACAACTATTGAACTTCTTGCAGAAATATATGCTGCATCATTGGTTTTGTGTCATCATGGATTGCAATGTTTGACATTACATTTGTTATACTCTACTGTAGATAGGTGTTATTTTTACCATCATCAGTTAAAGCAACACTCATATTGTCATCACTCCAATATGTTGGTGCAAACATAACCCATCATTACTTGACACATCAGTTATTGGGGCTCTACAAAAAACAAACACAAAGAACTGCACAGCCATGTACAGAGAGACAAGGCTAACATTGTCAAAATAAAACAAGAAATGCAAAAACAGAAGTGAAAATGAGATGTACAGGCGCAGTATTGCAGAAGTGAAAGTATCAAGACAGCATGTTTTCTAGGACCATTCAGCAGGAGTAAAGATTGCATGATAGCATGGACAAAAGTACAAATGTTGACAAATATATGTAACTGTCATCGTTAAGAGTGAATATGTACACTATTTTTATATGCATGTTAATGGTGGTTCGTATTTTGTTAATAATAATTGCGGTCACTTTCAAACACTGGTTATACACTATATGTAGTATTTTCATTGCGAAGGTAGTCAATCCCTTAGGGAATGCCTACTTCAGACTTCACAGGGACACAGAACAACCATTATTCTGTGTCTATCAAATCAGGAAAATATACCCTTTGAAACTGGCATAGGGTTTCCATGGGAACACTTCATGGGTTCACTTCCATGGATGAAAACTAAATCGCCAAGGTTGTTAATCCCTTTCTTCCATAAGTGTTGAGGTACAAGTTTATTGCCAAGGTAATAAATTCAATAGGCAGTGCATATTTCAGATTTTACATCCTTTCTCCCGGGGTAATGGTATGCAGTACTTTCATTACCAAGGTCATAAATTTAATAGGCAGTGCCTACTTCAGACTTGACAACCTTTCTTTTAAGGTAATGTTATGTGGTACTTTCATTATGAAGGTAATCAATTCAGTAGGCAATGACTATTTCATACTTGACATCCTTTCTCCCAGGCTAATGTCATGTGGTACTTTCATTACCACGGTAATCAATTCAATAGGCAGTGCCAACTTCAGACTTGACAACGTTTCTCCCAGGGTAATGTTATGTTGTACTTTCATGACCAAGGTAATCAATTCAGTAGGAAATGATTACTTCAGATTTTACATCCTTTCTCCCAGGGTAATGTTATGTGGTATTTTCATTACCAAGGTAATAAATTGAATAGGCAATGCCTACCTCAAACTTGGCAACCTTTCACCCAGGGTAATGTTATGTGGTACTTTTATTACCAAGGTAATAAATTCAATAGGCAGCGCCTACTTCAGACTTGACTTGCTCTTGAGTATCACTTCAATCCAATAAGCAGAGATGGACTTTATGAGAGACGGTTGACATCACACACAAAATATGAATATAATATGGATGCTAGTTGGACTCTTCAAGTCCATTTGACTAAGTTAACATTTACTGTATTTGTTGTACTTTTAAATGTATTTATAGAAACATTTTGCACAATGTCAACTATGATTCTGTACAATGTTTCTTTGTTTTATTACTTGGAACAAATATGTACTTGATGTCAATATAAGACACATAACCTTGGCAGGTGGTCAACGTTTATATAGGACGGGTATAGAAATGTCATTTTAACGTGTCTGTGGAATCACGGAAATTCACCATTGGGAAATGGCCAAGGTATTTATGGGGCCTGGTACTCATCCATGTTGGAGGAATGTTAATAATAAAAAATTATGTAATTGTCATTAATAACTTACATGAGTGTCAATAAACTTTATTTTCAATGCATCACCATGATAGTTGACATACTCATATATATAATCATCATGTTCTCTCTCTTCCTGAGGTGTTGAGCAACACAAGTTCCTCTCAAAGGTAGTCAATGTCATAGGCAGTGGCTACTAGAAACTAGGACTCATCTTGAACATGTAGAAGAAATGACGACATATCAGTATAGGACATGGAACCTTGGCAGGTGGCCAAGGTATATATGAGTACAGAACTATCATTATTCTGTATCTATGGCATCAGAGAAATTCACGCTTGTGAATTGGACAAGGTCTTTTGGGATGTGGGATCCGGTTCCCTTCCATGTTGGAGGAATGTTCATAATATGTAAGGTACTCCACAGACTCACAACCTGTGAAAGGGCCTGACACCCTTTCCTTGCATGATTGTGATGGTTAACAAATTGTTATAATAATAATTACGTTCCCTTTCTTCCATGGGTGTTGAGGGACAAGTTCGCACCAAGGTAATTGTAATTAAATTCAATAGGCAGTGCCTATTTCAGACTTGACCTCCTCTCGAGCATAAAATAGTAAAAAAATATCATTTAAGAATTGGGCAAATGATGACACTATGATTGTAGATTTGACTACTGCATTGAAGTCACTAAAACTCAATCATAAATTAATTTCAAATGTGTTGCGCATTGAATAGTCTTTAAACTAGAATTGGTGCAATATAAGTATATATTTATAGTAAATATAAGAAAGAATACGTTTGCTTTGTATCTTTATATCTAGCCAACATAGATATATACAACTTTGGTATTATATAGCAGAATACTGTCTGAGACTGGTATTTTTATATTCATTAATTTGTTCTTTATTATGTGTACATCTAATCCAACACGGCTTGACGGCCTTACACCAAATGTGTCATGTTCATGTGTAATCTATGTTACCTGTATTGTGTCATTTGTATGGTCAAATTAGGTTTAATTTTACAATGTTGGTATATTATGACACTTCTTGCCATGACGTCCACTAAACCTAGATTCCATGCACTTGGCTGAGTTTCTGCTATGTAAAATTGCTATACAAAGATAACATAATCAGCTTGTTTAATATCTTGGGACAGCTGAAGGTAAATAACTATATTATGATGAATATAATTTGCCGTGAATGGGATTTAAAGAATTTTTAAAGCCAGCAACACCATGATTAGCATTGGTAGAGATATTGATTGAATAATAATGCCCCTGTGTGTGTAGTTATGTACATAGTGGACCATGTTCTAGAACTAGTTGTAGGTGCATTCAACAGATGGCATCACTGTCCAAAGGTGACTCAAGCCTACTGCAGCAGGTGGCACTGCAGATGTGATATAGAAGATGAGATATAGTATAGAAGAGCAATCACTCCAACTGTCATGAAATTAAATTAAAATCCTACCAATAAAGTAGAATAGCTTTTGTTTGAACCAGTACCGTCAAAATGAGTGAGATAACAGGACATGTTATTAACAGGACATGTTATTAACAGGACATGCAGATATTAACCGAACATAAATTTATATATAATACATCATTGCTAGAGTTGTATCAAAAGTGCACTAGTTGACACCAGAGGTGAGGTATGTATCCAACTAGAGCAATGCCATCTAGTAGCAATTCCTGAAACTTCTTATCATATCACCCATGATGGATAGTTAGTTGACCTAAACAGTGGAGGCATTAGATTAAAAGATACTTTTTTCTACACTCTTAAGTCATCTCCATGTTGAAGGAATGTTGACATGTAAATAAGAGACACAGAACTTTACAAAGTTATAAAGTGTCGATAGTTTTAGAACACCCACTATTCTGTTTGTATGGGACACGTGTTCCAACGGGTTTCTGACCCATGGTACACCATCATGTCAGAGAATGGTGACACATCAGTAGGTGAAAACAGAACCTTGGAAGGTGGCCAAGGTCTGTATGCACACACAACAACCACTATTCTGTATTTATAGAATAACAGAAACAGACACAGGGAACTTGTCAAAGTATTCATGGGGTTAGGTTTGTCGTCATGTCGGAGAAATAATGACATGTCAATAAGGAAAACAACATTGGGTAGTTGCCAAGGTGTACATGGGCACGGGACAACCTTATCTATGCAGCACACATTCATGGGGACAATTTCACTCACATGTCGAAGGAACGATGACATGTCAATAAGGGAAAACACATCATTGGGAGGTTGCAAAAATTTTAACAGGAGCAGGGTTATCACCATGTCAGAGAAATAACAACTTGTCATCAGGTGAAAACAGAACCTTGGAATGTGGCCAAGGACTACTTATGTTCAGAACAGCAATTATTCTGTGTTTAGGAATAAAAGAAACAGACACATGGGAAATTGCCAGTGTGTTCATGGGATTAGATTCATCTTCACGTCGGAGGAATTATGAAACGACAATAAGAAAAACAACATTGGGAAGTTGCCAAGGTGTACATGGGCATAGGACAACCTCATCTATGCAGCACACATGACAAGATGTTCATGGGAAAAATGTTACCTCCATGTTGGAAGAATTAGGACAAGTCTAAATGGGAAAGTGATCCCTGGCAGATAGCGAAGGTCTTCACGGGTCCTCATTCAATGTTGAAAGAATTAGGACATGTCTAAATGGGAAAACGAACCCTGGGAAATAGCGAAGGTCTTCACGGGTCCTGATTCAATGCTGAAAGAATTAGGACATGTCTAAATGGGAAAGTGATACCTGGGTGATAGCGAAGGTCTTCTCATGCATGTTGAAGGAATGAGGAAAACACGTGCATGGGAAGCAGCCAAAGCTTTCATAGGATCTGGTTCTCCTGCATGTTAAAGGAATCATGACATGTAAATGAGGAAAACAAAACCATGGGAAGCAGCAAAAGCTTTCATGGGATCTGGTTCTCCTGCATGATGAAGGAATTATGACATGTCAATAAGGAAAACAAAACCATGGGAAGCAGCAAAAGCTTTCACGGGATCTGGTTCTCCTGCATGATGAAGGAATTATGACAAGTCAATGATGAAAACAAAACCATGGGAAGCAGCAAAAGCTTTCATGGGATCTGGTTCTTCTGCATGTTGAAGGAATTATGATATGTCAATGAGGAAAACAGAACCATGGGAAGCAGCCAAAACTTTCATGGGATCCGGTTTTCCTGCACGTTGAAGGAATTATGACATGTTAACGAGGAAAACATAACCATGGGAAGCAGCCAAAGCTTTCATGGGATCTGGTTCTCCTGCATGTTGAAGGAATTATGACATTTCAATGAGGAAAACAGAACAATGGGAAGCAGCCAAAGCTTTCATAGGATCTGGTTCTCCTGCATGTTGAAGGAATTACGACATGTCAATGAGGAAAACAAAACCATGGGAAGCAGCAAAAGCTTTTACGGGATCTGGTTCTCCTGCATGTTAAAGAAATCATGACATGTAAATGAGGAAAACAAAACCATGGGAAGCAGCAAAAGCTTTCATGGGATCTGGTTCTCCTGCATGATGAAGGAATTATGACATGTCAATGAGGAAAACAGAACCATGGGAAGCAGCAAAAGGTTTCATGGGATCTGGTTCTCCTGCATGTTGAAGGAATTATGACATGTCAATGAGGAAAACAGAACCATGGGAAGCAGCAAAAGCTTTCATGGGATCTGGTTCTCCTGCATGTAGAAGGAATTATGACATGTCAAAGAGGAAAACAGAATCATGGGAAACAGCCGAAGCTTTCATGGGATCTAGTTCTCCTGCATGATGAAGGAATTATGACATGTCAATGAGGAAAACAAAACCATGGGAAGCAGCAAAACCTTTCATGGGATCTGGTTCTCCTGCATGTTGAAGGAATTATGATATGTCAATGAGGAAAACAAAACCATGGGAAGCAGCAAAACCTTTCATGGGATCTGGTTCTTCTGCATGTTGAAGGAATTATGATATGTCAATGAGGAAAACAGAACCATGGGAAGCAGCCAAAACTTTCATGGGATCTGGTTTTCCTGCATGTTGAAGGATTTATGACATGTAAATGAGGAAAACAGAATCATGGGAAACAGCCGAAGCTTTCATGGGATCTGGTTCTCCTGCATAATGAAGGAATTATGACACGTCAATGAGGAAAACAAAACCATGGGAAGCAGCAAAAGCTTTCATGAGATCTGGTTCTCCTGCATTTTGAAGGAATTATGACATGTCAATGAGGAAAACAGAACCATGGGAAGCAGCCAAAGCTTTCATGGGATCTGGTTCTCCTGCATGTTGAAGGAATTATGACATGTCAATGAGGAAAACAGAACCATGGGAAGCAGCCAAAGCTTTCATGGGATCTGGTTATCATGCATGTTGAAGGAATTATGACATGTAAATGTGGAAAACAGAACCATGGGAAGCAGCCAAAGCTTTCATGGGATCTGGTTCTCCTGCATGTTGAAGGAATTATGACATGGCAATGAGGACAACAGAACCATGGGAAGCACCAAAATCTTTCATGGGATCTGGTTCTCATGCATGTTGAAGGAATTATGACATGTCAATGAGGAAAACAGAACCATGGGAAGCAGCCAAAGCTTTCATGGGATCTGGTTCTCATGCATGTTGAAGGAATTATGACATATCAATGGGGAAAACAGAACCATGGGAAGCAATCAAAGCTTTCATGGGATCTGGTTCTCCTGCATGTTGAAGGAATTATGACATGTCAATGAGGAAAACATAATCATGGGAAACAGCCGAAGCTTTCATGGGATCGCGTTCTCCTGCATGATGAAGGAATTATGACATGTCAATGAGGAAAACAAAACCATGGGAAGCAGCAAAAGCTTTCATGGGATCTGGTTTTCCTGCATGATGAAGGAATTATGACATGTCAATGAGGAAAACAGAACCATGGGAAGCAACAAAAGCTTTCATGGGATCTGGTTCTCCTGCATGTTGAAGGAATTATGACATGTCAATGAGGAAAACAAAACCATGGGAAGCAGCAAAAACTTTCATGGGATCTGGTTCTCCTGCATGTTGAAGGAATTATGACATGTCAATGAGGAAAACAAAACAATGGGAAGCAGCAAAAGCTTTCATGGGATCTGGTTCTCCTGCATGATGAAGGAATTCTGACATGTCAATGAGGAAAACAAAACCATGGGAAGCAGCAAAAACTTTCATGGGATCTGGTTCTCCTGCATGATGAAGGAATTATGACGTCAATGAGGAAAACAAAACCATGGGAAGCAGCAAAAACTTTCATGGGATCTGGTTCTCCTGCATATCGAAGGAATTATGACATGTCAATCAGGAAAACAGAACCATGGGAAGCAGCCAATGCTTTTATGGGATCTGGTATTCCTGCATGTTAAAGGAATCATGACATGTAAATGGGGAAAACAGAACCATGGGAAGCAGCCAAAGCTTTCATGGGATCTGGTTCTCCTGCATGTTGAAGGAATTATGACATGTCTATGAGGAAAACAGAACCATGGGAAGCAGCCAAAGCTTTCATGGGATCTGGTTCTCCTGCATGATGAAGGAATTATGACATGTCAATGAGGAAAACAAAACCATGTGAAGCAGCCAAAGCTTTCATGGGATCTGGTTCTCCTGCATGATGAAGGAATTATGATATGTCAATGAGGAAAACAGAACCATGGGAAGCAGCCAAAGCTTTCATGGGATCTGGTTCTCCTGCATGTTGAAGGAATTATGACATGTCAATGAGGAAAACAGAACCATGGGAAGCAGCCAAAGCTTTCATGAGATCTGGTTCTCCAGCATGTTGAAGGAATTATGACATGTCAATGGGGAAAACAGAACCATGGGAAGCAGCCAAAGCTTTCATGAGATCTGGTTCTCCAGCATGTTGAAGGAATTATGACATGTCAATGAGGAAAACAGAACCATGGGAAGCAGCCAAAGCTTTCATGGGATCTGGTTCTCATGCATGTTGAAGGAATTATGACATGTCAATGAGGAAAACAGAATCATGGGAAACAGCCGAAGCTTTCATGGGATCGCGTTCTCCTGCATGATGAAGGAATTATGACATGTCAATGAGTAAAACAAAACCATGGGAAGCAGCAAAAACTTTCATGGGATCTGGTTCTCCTGCATGATGAAGGAATTATGACATGTCAATGAGAAAAACAAAACCATGGGAAGCAGCAAAAAGTTTCATGGGATCTGGTTCTCCTGCATGTTGAAGGAATTATGACGTCAAAACCATGGGAAGCAGCCAAAGCTTTCATGGGATCTGGTTCTCATGCATGTTGAAGGAATTATGACATGTCAATGTGGAAAACAGAACCATGGGAAGCAGCCAAAGCTTTCATGGGATCTGGTTCTCATGCATGTTGAAGGAATTATGACATGTCAATGAGGAAAACAGAACCATGGGAAGCAGCCAAAGCTTTCATGGGATCTGGTTCTCATGCATGTTGAAGGAATTATGACATGTCAATGAGGAAAACAGAACCATGGGAAGCAGCCAAAGCTTTTATGGGATCTGGTATTCCTGCATGTTAAAGGAATCATGACATGTAAATGAGGAAAACAGAACCATGGGAAGCAGCCAAAGCTTTTATGGGATCTGGTATTCCTGCATGTTAAAGGAATCATGACATGTAAATGAGGAAAACAGAACCATGGGAAGCAGCCAAAGCTTTCATGGGATGTGGTTCTCCTGCATGTTGAAGAAATTATGACATGTCAATGAGGAAAACAGAACCATGGGAAGCAGCCAAAGCTTTCATGGGATCTGATTCTAATGCATGTTGAAGGAATTATGACATGTCAATGTGGAAACCAGAACCATGGGAAGCAGCCAAAGCTTTCATGGGATCTGGTTCTTCTGCATGTTGAAGGAATTATGACATGTCAATGAGGAAAACAGAATCATGGGAAGCAGCCGAAGCTTTCATGGGATCGTGTTCTCCTGCATGATGAAGGAATTATGACATGTCAATGAGGAAAACAAAACCATGGGAAGCAGCAAAAGCTTTCATGGGATCTGGTTCTCCTGCATGATGAAGGAATTATGACATGTCAATGAGGAAAACAGAATCATGGGAAGCAGCCGAAGCTTTCATGGGATCGTGTTCTCCTGCATGATGAAGGAATTATGACATGTCAATGAGGAAAACAAAACCATGGGAAGCAGCAAAAGCTTTCATGGGATCTGGTTCTCCTGCATGATGAAGGAATTATGACATGTCAATGAGGAAACCAAAACCATGGGAAGCAGCAAAAACTTTCATGGGATCTGGTTCTCCTGCATGATGAATGAATCATGACATGTAAATGGGGAAAACAGAACCATGGGAAGCAGCCGAAGCTTTCATGGGATCGTGTTCTCCTGCATGATGAAGGAATTATGACATGTCAATGAGGAAAACAAAACCATGGGAAGCAGCAAAAGCTTTCATGGGATCTGGTTCTCCTGCATGTTGAAGGAATTATGACATGTCAATGAGGAAAACAGAATCATGGAAGCAGCCAAAGCTTTTATGGGATCTGGTATTCCTGCATGTTAAAGGAATCATGACTTGTAAATGAGGAAAACTGAACCATGGGAAGTAGCCAAAGCTTTCATGGGATCCACTTCTCCTGCATGTTGAAGGAATTATGACATGTCAATGAGGAAAACAGAACCATGGGAAGCAGCCAAAGCTTTCATGGGATCTAGTTCTCCTGCATGATGAAGGAATTATGACATGTCAATGAGGAAAACAAAACCATGGGAAGCAGCAAAAGCTTTCATGGGATCTGGTTCTCCTGCATGTTGAAAGAATTATGACTTGTCAGTGTGGAAAACACAACTTTGGAAAGTCGCTAAAGTTGACGGGATGGATACGGAACAGCCATTATTCCATGCGTATGCCACACATGTCACAAGATGTTCACGGGAACAATTTCACTTCCATGTCAGAGAAATTTTGACGTGTAATTATGGGAAAACACACCTTTGGGAGGTGGCGAAGGCATAATGGTTACAGAACAGCAATTATTTTGTGTTTATAGAATCAAAGAAACAGCTGATGTGTTCATGGAGTTAGGTTCATCTCCCTGTTGAAGGAAAGGTGACACATCAATAATAAGGGAAATAAACCACTAGGAGCTGACCAAACTGTACATGGCTACAGGTCAACCATATCTATGCAGCATATGTGACAAGATGTTCATGGGATCAATTTCACCTCTGTGTTGGACGAACTAGGACACGTCTCAATGTGCAACGATCCATGGAAGATTGCAAAGTTCTTCATGGATTCCCAATCAAGAAAACTGTAAAAGTTATCATAGCACCATGTCACCTCCATGTCAAAGGAAACATGACATATCAGTAATATGGGAAACAAGTCACTGGGAACTAGCAAAAGTGTTCATGGGACATTGTCAACCTCCATGTCAAAGAAATGGTGACATGTCAATCATGGAAAGACACCACTCGGAACCAGCAACAGTCTTCATGGGATCTAGTTTACTTCTACGTTGGAGGAAAGACGACAATAAGGAAAACACCACTGGCAGGTCGCAAAGGTGTACATGGGTACAGAACAGCCATTATTTATTAACTGTTTCTTTATTACATGCACATCTAACCCAATATTGCTCGACTTCCTTGCACACAATGTGCAACACTGTTTATGTTTAATCTATATGTTACCTGCTTTGTGCCATTTGTATGGTCAAATTATGTTTAATTTTACATTGTTGAATAATGGAAATAGGCTACTATAAGCTTGTCAAAGTGTACATGGCTACAGGTCAACCACATCTATGCAGCACATGTGACAAGATGATCACGGAAACAATTTCACCTCCTGTAAAAGTCATCATAGCGCCATGTTCACCTCCATGTCAAAGGAAACATGACATGTCACTAATAAGGGAAACAAGCCACTGGGAACTTGCCAAAGTGTTCATGGGACCTTGTTAACCTCCATGTCAAAGAAATGGTGACATGTCAATAATGGAAAGACACCACTCAGAACCAGCAACAGCCTTCATGGGACCTAGTTTACTTCTACGTTGGAGGAAAGACGACAATAAGGAAAATGCCACTGGCAGGTCGCGAAGGTGTACATGGGTACAGAACAGCCATTATTCCATGTCTATGCAGCACGTGTCAACATAACATTTTGCCAAGTGAGGATTTACTGCACCTTGGAGAATACATGTGACAAACTGTAAGGACAATCATCTGTACGTAAGAGCAGTATACCCTGGACTGTCGTCATATGTGGCGGTGTACAATCATCTGTATGTAAGAGCAGTATACCCTGGACTGTCGTCATATGTGGCGGTGTACAATCATCTGTATGTAAGAGCAGTATACCCTGGACTGTCGTCATATGTGGCGGTGTACAATCATCTGTACGTAAGAGCAGTATACCCTGGACTGTTGTGATATGTGGCGGTGTACAATCATCTGTACGTAAGAGCAGTATATCCTGGACTGTCGTGATATGTGGCGGTGTACAATCATCTGTACGTAAGAGCAGTATACCCTGGACTGTCGTGATATGTGGCGGTGTACAATCATCTGTACGTAAGAGCAGTATACCCTGGACTGTCGTGATATGTGGCGGTGTACAATCATCTGTACGTAAGAGCAGTATACCCTGGACTGTCGTGATATGTGGCGGTGTACAATCATCTGTACATAAGAGCAGTATACCCTGGACTGTCGTGATATGTGGTGGTGTACAATCATCTCTACGTGACAGCAGTATACCCTGGACTGTCGTGATATGTGGCGGTGTACAATCATCTGTACGTGACAGCAGTATACCCTGGACTGTCATGATATGTGGCGGTGTACAATCATCTGTACGTAAGAGCAGTATACCCTGGACTGTCGTGATATGTGGCGGTGTACAATCATCTGTACGTAAGAGCAGTATACCCTGGACTGTCGTGATATGTGGCGGTGTACAATCATCTGTACGTAAGAGCAGTATACCCTGGACTGTCGTGATATGTGGCGGTGTACAATCATCTGTACGTAAGAGCAGTATACCCTGGACTGTCGTCATATGTGGCGGTGTACAATCATCTGTACGTAAGAGCAGTATACCCTGGACTGTCGTGATATGTGGCGGTGTACAATCATCTATACGTAAGAGCAGTATACCCTGGACTGTCGTGATATGTGGCGGTGTACAATCATCTGTACGTAAGAGCAGTATACCCTGGACTGTCGTGATATGTGGCGGTGTACAATCATCTGTACGTAAGAGCAGTATACCCTGGACTGTCATGATATGTGGCGGTGTACAATCATCTGTACGTAAGAGCAGTATACCCTGGACTGTCGTGATATGTGGCGGTGTACAATCATCTGTACGTAAGAGCAGTATACCCTGGACTGTCGTCATATGTGGCGGTGTACAATCATCTGTACGTAAGAGCAGTATACCCTGGACTGTTGTGATATGTGGCGGTGTACAATCATCTGTACGTGACAGCAGTATACCCTGGATATGTGGCAGTGTACAGTTACATTGTTATTTACACCCTTCGGTTCCTCTTTCCCCATCAATGTTTTTTGGTTTGGCCAATTTGAGAATAAAGAGTAGATTATTATTTTTAATTGTACCTTTAATTAATTACATTTTGTGGATTACCATAATAACCATTTGTATTAAAACACAATGTTTTCGGAGACTCTAAAGTCTTAAAATTTTTTTTTAGTACAACAATTTTTATTTTAGTATTTCGGACACCAATCAGGTTGTTTGTACAGTATGGTTTTATAGAGATGATAATTTAATTATATTTAGGTGTCTGACAGTCACAGTCACCATATACACTTATTAGAAGTACATTTATTTGTACTGTTTACTTCGATATTTTTGTGTTATACTACACTTTATATTTTTATATGTTCCATTGTCTTGATTGCAGCATTGGAGAAGCAGCAGCTTTTATCTTCACTCAGGTTGATTTATGATTGATATATCAAGTGAGAAGGTTATTCATCCGTTGCCGTAATTAGAAACATTTTAAAGCTGAAATCTAGATTTACGTATCAGTTTAGAGAATCATTTGATCTGTTATGACTGTATTGCATATGCAACATGATGACAAAACACTGATGATAATCACAACCTACTCAGTGAAGTTTTCTTAAGATCAATGACTGGCGTGACATTCACAAACTAATCCATACACATCTGGAAGAACTACCCCTCCACTGGCTTTGAAATTACTGAAAATGGCAATAACATGTTCAGTACATAAACACGTATTTAATGTCCCTTGAACACTGATTGTGAAATCCTAGTATAAGGCTGTCCCTGGCCTTTTACTGTGACACGCCATTGTCTCTCATACACTGACACATTTCATTCACTACGGTTACACATCAAGAGCTTCTTTAAGGGAAGCTTAAAGTACTGTTGGATGAAGTCATTAAAGCATTACCAATAAATTATTCATGTGTTTTACGCATTTTACGGATCTGTGCCTAATCTGCAGGTTATTATGGCACTGGCAAAGTATGACGGTTACGCAACAGTGATGACAAATGTATTGGCCTTTTCTCTTGCCACCACTTTGGTTATATTGCCCAAAAGAATAATTACGAAAAAGGTGGCAAGCGAAAAAGGCGAATGCATTTGTCATTGTGATTGAGTAACCAGAACGCTTTGTCAGTGCTGCAACGGCCAACACGCACAAACTGATAACCATGCATGCATGCATATACGCATGCATGCACACACGTACACAATGGATGTGTGACTGGATTATTTCAAAATAGCAAAAGTCCAAGTTACATACTGATGCTGAAACGGATGCCTAAAAAAAGATTAATTCTCTCTGGAAAAATATGAGTTCACTTCATGCGATATCATCACAAGGTGTTAATATGAGTTCACTTCATGCGACATCATCACAAGGTGTTAATATGAGTTCACTTCATGCGACATCATCACAAGGTGTTAATATGAGTTCACTTCATGCGACATCATCACAAGGTGTTAATATGAGTTCACTTCATGCGACATCATCACAAGGTGTTAATATGAGTTCACTTCATGCGACATCATCACAAGGTGTTAATATGAGTTCACTTCATGCGACATCATCACAAGGTGTTAAAATGAGTTCATTTCACGCGACATCATCACAAGGTGTTAATATGAGTTCACTTCATGCGACATCATCACAAGGTGTTAATATGAGTTCACTTCATGCGACATCATCACAAGGTGTTAATATGAGTTCACTTCATGCGACATCATCACAAGGTGTTAATATGAGTTCACTTCATGCGACATCATCACAAGGTGTTAATATGAGTTCACTTCATGCGACATCATCACAAGGTGTTAAAATGAGTTCATTTCACGCGACATCATCACAAGGAGTTAATATGAGTTCACTTCATGCGACATCATCACAAGGTGTTAATATGAGTTCACTTCATGCGACATCATCACAAGGTGTTAATATGAGTTCACTTCATGCGACATCATCACAAGGTGTTAATATGAGTTCACTTCATGCGACATCATCACAAGGTGTTTGGATGCTTATGATAATGAACGCCAGCTTCTCTTGAAATGCTGTGACAAAGCATATGATGAACCTGAGGCAGCCCAAAGGTCACAAGGTCAGTAACGTTTTCTAAGTCAAGATGGTGTTCGATTGAACAAGGTGTTAATATGAGTTCATTTCATGCGACATCATCACAAGGTGTTAAATGAGTTCATTTCACGCGACATCATCACAAGGTGTTAATATGAGTTCACTTCATGCGACATCATCACAAGGTGTTAATATGAGTTCACTTCATGCGACATCATCACAAGGTGTTAATGAGTTCACTTCATGCGACATCATCACAAGGTGTTAATATGAGTTCACTTCATGCGACATCATCACAAGGTGTTAATATGAGTTCACTTCATGCGACATCATCACAAGGTGTTAATATGAGTTCACTTCATGCGACATCATCACAAGGTGTTAATATGAGTTCACTTCATGCGACATCATCACAAGGTGTTAATATGAGTTCACTTCATGCGACATCATCACAAGGTGTTTGGATGCTTATGATAATGAACGCCAGCTTCTCTTGAAATGCTGTGACAAAGCATATGATGAACCTGAGGCAGCCCAAAGGTCACAAGGTCAGTAACGTTTTCTAAGTCAAGATGGTGTTCGATTGAACAAGGTGTTAATATGAGTTCACTTCATGCGACATCATCACAAGGTGTTAAAATGAGTTCATTTCACGCGACATCATCACAAGGTGTTAATATGAGTTCACTTCATGCGACATCATCACAAGGTGTTAATATGAGTTCACTTCATGCGACATCATCACAAGGTGTTAATGAGTTCACTTCATGCGACATCATCACAAGGTGTTAATACGAGTTCACTTCATGCGACATCATCACAAGGTGTTAATATGAGTTCACTTCATGCGACATCATCACAAGGTGTTAATATGAGTTCACTTCATGCGACATCATCACAAGGTGTTAAAATGAGTTCATTTCACGCGACATCATCACATGGTGTTAATACGTTCACAATTGAGCTGTAACATGTGAAATAATCAAATAATTGATTGGATGAGAAACAGCTTATTGCTAATGACATCACCCACTTACACGTCATTCCAAATTGCTGTGCAAACCATACAACGTATTAATGCTATTCGATACTGTTTGATAGTTTGATGAAATCTTACACCTTGCTGCATCATAAAAATATAAAACCTCCCAGTCAAACAATGAAGTTCACACTCAAGTCCATTAAAAATATGTCTTTGTACTAATGCATAATTCTTCCTGGAAAACAGCTGATGTACAAACTTAATAAATATGAGTATTATTGCTATGGGAAAGTTTGACATATATTTGATTGTGGTCATGCTGCTACAGATGAAATGAAGTTACAACAACGATTGGCGACTGTAGAGCAAACATGAATTTATGACCACATTATGTCTAATGGCTTAATCAATGAGAATCAATTACATCTGCACTTGTGAAACGACCAACACCTACACCGGGTAACTGTGGTAATATTAATGACACTTCCTGATTTGAAAAACAAACAAAGAAACAGCCATGTTAGGGAAAAAAAGACACGTCAAAATAATATGCTATAAAAAGTTGTCTACAGGTTTTAGTACTTGATCAAGGTAGCGTGGCTCAGTCTATCAGTGCAGTTTGAAAGGGAGTTAATTCTACAACAGGTGCTACTGTATAGACCAAGCCAGTTGACTGGTATTACAAGTAGCTAGCAGTGTGAGTGATTTCAACAGAATGTGACATGATTTTTACTTCTCAATGTATATTCAAAGACAGGCAGCAAGAAGTGTGGACATGCAGATGGATGGACAGACGGACGGACGGACGGACGGACGGAAGGATGGACAGATGGATGGGCGGACAGACGGACGGAAGGATAGACAGATGGATGGGCGGACGGAGGGATGGGCGGACAGATGGACATGCATACACAGACACACAGACATACATAGGAATGGTCAGCTAGACAGATGGATTGATGGACAGATATGCACACACATAAACAGACGGGCAGACAGAAGGACAGGCTAACAGACAGAAAGATGGACAGGCGGACGGACAATTATTTAGTTACACTGCAGTGAACAATACTTCTAACACTGCCTCATCTAATGACTGTTTTCCAATTAACGTGCAGCAACTTTCACATCATTCTACCTCACCTCCACTCTGGCGAGAGATGACAATATTATTGTTCCCGCATTTCACTCGCAAATGACAACATGAAAGTCAACCTAAAAATCGTAACCATCAGAACTGCAGTTATCCCTAGCCCATTAAGATATTTCCCAGCCGTAAACTCCCACCGAACCCTGCATCATTCATTATGCAGCAGCACTTTTCCCTGCTACTTGTCATAGGTGGCGCCACCGGTTGCAATGTGTGGCTCATAACGCTACATCCATCACTCCTTTCCCTGGCAAGGAAAGCACTTAAAAGCTTCAGTCTCGCAAAGGCTATGGCATCACAATAGGGTAATTTCCCATGGGAGGTGGGGAGGGCTTTTGGGGAATATAAGAGATAGCAGTGGTGATGATATCCATTAAGGAACAGATGTTATTCAATGGTTATTGTTTATATGGGCAAGTAATATGGGACAGAATCAGGCGGGAAATGAATCGATCCAAAACCGAGCTACATGTTCATTTTCCAGTCGTCAGTAAAGTCAGCCTGTAACAATGAATAATCGGTCAGAAACAAGAGGAATAATTATTCAATATTCAACCATTTTCATAGAAATATGATTGGAACATAAACCATATTTTTGCAGATATTGGAAACATCAGTGGTTATTTGGTTCCTGGATAGAGCTACTATTTAACTAGCAAGTTAAGTAATATAAAATAAGAAAAGGTGCTCAGTGTGCATGATTCTGTTGCCTTCATTGCGAGATGTACCATTACCTGACCTAGGAACCGTGAGAAAAACTTAAAACGCTGTCGAGCCGAAACCAGGATCCAGATTCAGAGAGGTATAAGTGTCCTATCTTCTCAAAATGATAACTGCATTTACGTAGCATCGTAAATCAGCATAGCATCCATTGAGAGGTGCTTTTCCAAGTCTCTTCCATTCTGTAATTATTAGCAGGAAGTCTGCAGAATCAGCTGTACTTTGTCCCACTTTGGTCAGGGGCGTGGAAACAAACCAACTTAAAAGAAATTAATGCCAACTGGCCCTGTTTAAAAACTGATCACGCATTTTGTTTATGATCTGAACTTCTCATTTTGTGCAATTTTCAAATAGAAAACATTGTTTCGTGTTTATAAAATACAATTTATCAGGCTGTATATCTTCAACATTGTAGTATTAAGAATAAAATATAAATGTTAATACAACCGTGTACATGAGGCACGGATATTGTACCTTTAATGTTGGCTGTTATAAATACAAATACCCTGCTATGTTACTGAGAAATTACTTCAAAAGACAACATTAGATGTGGAATAAATTCTGGACATTCAATCTGTACAGGTCAGTCTGGGACACTGACCCTTAGATATACGTCCTCATTTGTCCAGTGGTCAGTTGGTGGACAGGCCAAAGTACCACAGGGGAAACCAGAGCCACATGGGTGATGCATTAATAACTGAAGTGTTTTGACCTAGGACAATACAGACCACCTAATCACACCCTGGCACTGTCCACTCCACTGCTGGACACACCTCAAGCCAGCAGTTAAACCAGGCTGCTCATTTCATCACTGGTCACAATTGCTCAAGACATGAGCAATGTAAAAATTGTATTTTATGTATACATATGGACTTTTGTCTGAAATAAACATTTAGTATTATTGTGTAAGTCCTTATGTAGCACTGTTTCCAAACATTTACAGTTCACTGCTCAAAACATTTACACTTCACTCCATGACAGATCTTAACCTCTGTTGGAAGTATTCAGCCATGCTGAAATTACTGTGCAAAGACTACTTTTAGGTGTATACCCATCACTGACTATGACCAGGTATTCTGTTATATAACCGAGTGAACTGAAGCAATGTGGAGTGGGCAAAATTACCCAAGCTTTGAAACAACTGCAAGAGGATTGTAACCATGTTCTCTCAGTTGAGAGTGCAATGTTCTAAACTCTACGCTACCACGCCCCACATACATCCTATCCAGATTTCATCAGTCATGACTATTGCTGTACAAAAGAAGGATGGTTCTCAATATACTACCAAATCTGAAATTTCACACACTTCAAAGCTGATGGTGTGATCTAAGACTGAAATTTATAATAGCCTGTGTCAGCTGTTAATTTTTTTCTCCCTCAAAGCCTGAACAAAAAATTAATGCATCACAAAATATGGGTACTCACCCCTGGCGAAGATCATACTACTAAAATATTGTTTGCATTTTTTGTACCCCCAAAAATTACATGTGATTCTATGAGGATATACATAATTTGTTAATATTATTTAACAATCATATTACCTGTTAATAAACTTCCATATCAGCTTTAAACATGACTTTTATTTGTTTAATTCTTGTAAAATCTCCAGAATGTTTTTAAAAGCCTACCATCATAATAAATTACATTTAACAAGCACACATTGAATAATAATAACTTACCATATCTGAACTGGGAATACATTTTTACAATATTCCTAAAACTCTACCTATCAAATGACAAGCATTTGATTATTTTAAAACCAAACACAACCAGACATGGTGCCACTTATGTAACAGCCATGCTCCGAATGCTAAACCTTACAACTTAACACTAATATTGTGAGTGTGACAAAGTAGAAAAGAAACGAGAGAATTCAGAGAAAAACCTCCCACTATTCACGCACGTGTCTGGACGCAACCCCCACGTAATGGTAGAGGAAATCAATAGCTAGTTTACGCACACCAACCAACAATCATTCTTCCCGTCGTACCTGCGACTCCCAAAAGTCGACAGTCCTCAGGGCGTCATTACAGACAATCAACGACTATTTGTTGACAATATGACAGTAGGTGAAAAATATGAATGATTTCTGAGCAATGCACTGGGAATATGGTATGTACGTGAATTAAAAAAGTACACAAACTTGAAGGAACAAGATGTTCACCAAATAATCATAAACTCGGATGTCAAACCTTACAGGCTTTCACAGGCTCCTGTTGCTCATCTGTCTTGTTTATGACTGCAGTCAAACTGCATATTCTATCTATGGGTCAGAGAAAACAGACAGACAACATTTCAGTTTTCTAATCCGACTGCGGTAATTGTTACTGATTTATTGTACCACAAACTTTGCTAAAACAACGATACTTGTAATTTATGCACAAAAAAGACTATTATTAGAAAAAATTTCATCTCAGAAAGTATCAGGGAGAGGAAGCTAAAACTTGAAATTTTATTTACGAGATATTCTGCACAAAACTAGTAAATAACTGCGGAGCTCTGAAGATCTAGTCTGTGTTTCTAAACAATGTCTAATTAACCTTTCCGTTAAAATATTAACTTATTCTAAGACTCGATTTCTAGACGAGACTATGAAAATGGGTTTCTTATGCTGTAAAATACCATGGTAAATTTTTCGCTTTTGCTAAATCTGGATGTTCACCGATATTTCATCTGCACCATGTGAAAAATCGAGGAATGAAAGCCGCATCTCGTGCCAAGTCAACATGCCTCTCCCAGTGACAGTTGATGAATAGAATGAGAGTTTTTCAATGAACGCAGCACGATAATGCCGGCATAAAGGAGCCAGTGATTGAAACCAAATCTCGTCTGCCTCACAAAGCAACATCAAACGGCGATACGGCGCACACGATTGCCGTGGCACATGTGACGAATGCATGCAATACCGTAATTCAGAAACGCTCATGAGCACCATATATACGACTGGTTTTATTGGGCAGAGGCATGTCATTGTGGAATTCAAATACGCAGTATGTCCGGCATGAGAGCAATTAGTGTAGCTTTTCATAGTCGTGAACGTCTTTCAAGACGACAATGTGACAGTCGGGTGCTGTTTGCGTCTAAAACTACCATTCAAATTAAGTTTAAATGGCATTAGGCGGTTGCTATTACCGCCCTTTCGTAAGGTATGATTTTGTGGGAAAATCAACCTAATCACCTGATGATAGCATCCAATCACACTCTTCTCAACCAGTATTTATTTTGTTGGGAAAATCAACCTAATCACATGATGATAGCATCCAATCACACTCTTCTCAACCAGTATTTATTTTGTTGGGAAAATCAACCTAATCACATGATGATAGCATCCAATCACACTCTTCTCAACCAGTATTTATTTTGTTGGGAAAATCAACCTAATCACATGATGATAGCATCCAATCACACTCTTCTCAACCAGTATTTATTTTGTTGGGAAAATCAACCTAATCACATGATGATAGCATCCAATCACACTCTTCTCAACCAGTATTTATTTTGTTGGGAAAATCAACCTAATCACATGATGATAGCATCCAATCACACTCTTCTCAACCAGTATTTATTTTGTTGGGAAAATCAACCTAATCACATGATGATAGCATCCAATCACACTCTTCTCAACCAGTATTTATTTTGTTGGGAAAATCAACCTAATCACATGATGATAGCATCCAATCACACTCTTCTCAACCAGTATTTATTTTGTTGGGAAAATCAACCTAATCACATGATGATAGCATCCAATCACACTCTTCTCAACCAGTATTTATTTTGTTGGGAAAATCAAATTTCTTTCACAATATTTTCTTCAACCAAGGTGGTCTTTTTATGTTAAGCACACTGAGCTTTCAAGAAAATTTTGCAATATATATAAATTATTATTACCAGCAGAATGCTAAATACATCATTTTCACCACCAATCTGATCTCTGAGCAAGTTCATTTGTGGTTGAAACCACAACACACCACATATATTAACAAATTGTAAAACAGCAGCCACATACCACATCAATAAGTCATAAAACATAAAACCACATGCCACCAACAAAAACATTGTGGCATTAATTTCCTAACTGATAATTCCGCATAGTGATTTCTACGTAGATGCATTGATTACTTATATTGCAACCTACTCCTAGCCAGACCAATCTTTAAAAATAGACCACCTTTCTGTAATCATCAGTTAGGTGTTTCTATCATAAGAATCAATAATAAACACCACTAGTAATTTTAGTTGGAAGGCATGAGTCAAAACAGGTGGATAAACTTGATGCTGTTGGATATTTTGTAATTGACGACAGAAAGAGTGGCGTAGAGTAAAACGAAGGATTGGGAGAGAAAGAACAAAACAATACGATGAAAGTGATTAATGGCCAACTAAACTGATATAAGACTTTGACGTTTGAAATGTTAGCTATCATCTATGTTAATATGTGGTGATGAAACAGATAATTATGCATGCATGCCCCACCACACCCATGCATGCCCCACCACACCCATGCATGCCCCACCACACCCATGCATGCCCCACCACACCCATGCATGCCCCACCACACCCATGCATGCCCCACCACACCCATGCATGCCCCACCACACCCATGCATGCCCCACCACACCCATGCATGCCCCACCACACCCATGCATGCCCCACCACACACATGCATGCCCCACCACACCCATGCATGCCCCACCACACACATGCATGCACACCGCATACGCCAGCATCAGCAATTATTCGGCTAGATAGCAACGTGCAACCAGGTTATCGAACAGAATAACCTCATAATGAATTCACAATGATAAAAACACTTGAGAGGAAATGAAGGATTTCAGGTCAAAATGCGATACATCCATACATTAAATTTTTTGACATTTTGCCCTGTCAAAAATATCACTCGAATTGACATTTATTGTTTTTTGCCCTGAAACCTTTAAAATGTACTTCCAGTAACGAAATGTGCCTCAAAAATAACTCCAAATGCATCCCTGTCTCCTTCGATGGGGATGCTAACAAATACAGTGGACTCTACAATAGAAACACCATAAAGTTCCCGTTCTATGCCAACACTGCACTGTTTGGCGTGAACTAAGGCAAGACATAGCAGGAAGAAAGTCCAAAGAACAACTTTTCTGAGCCAATCTTCCATGTCTGCATAGTGAAGACGTGAATGAGATCACCGATAGTTCTTTCTGTGGTGTGTGCCTAGTTCGATTACCATGAGTGCGCCACGTACACGTTACTACATTACCGCTATATTAGATCAACCCTGGTGAGCAGAGCGGACAACAATGGCCATCGTTCAACGCAGAGAACAGATACGGGGAACTGCAGCATGCCGCATTCCAACATTTCCAGCTTCCCGAAATCAAATTTCTCTAATACGCCATCTAAATACGAAACTAAATCAATGTTGTGCGGACGCAGCCACAAACTGACAGACAGATTTCTGGTAGGTCAAACTCAAACCGACTGCATAATAACCAGAATCAACCTTCTAGCAGCCAAAATCACAAAAGTCTGGTAAATTGGTGTAAAATTGTCAAAAAACAATTGTTAGTGTCTGAAAAATTATACCTTCCAAGTTATTGTAAAATAAAAAATAAGTTACCTTGTTTTGAGACACATCCAAAACAACCTTGTTTTCTCTTCTGTCTTCTACCAGTCTTTTTTGAGCTGTTGTCACGGTTACATACTCCATCTATGCAATCTCCAGATTTCAGATTAAATGACACTGCCTTTGTAACTTTAGTTTTGTCGCAGCACATTTCTCCAGGAAGTCGGGCTGCCGCTATGGCATTTCTGTTGTCACGGACAACAGACGTGGTTGCCATGGCAGCAGTTGCTATGCAGGAGGCACCTGTCCTGACAACATGTGCACTGCTGTCATCTTTACACACAGTGAGGTTTGTGTCGGGTGACGCCGACGCCTTACGTCGCTGAAATGCCACGAACGATGTTTTCAGCATAGCATTCAATTTTGCATGGTTAATACCACTGTTTCTATGTACACGAGTATTCGCCTTGACCACAATGTTTTTTCAGTTTCGCTACAAGAAGTACCATCTCGAAACACCAGGTGGCAAACAGTTCATATCCATGTGGCTAGCTTGATACTTATCTCAAATCACAGGTTTCGTCATTCTGATAAGCTTCTGCAGTGTGTGACTTCACCACGAACACACAGCACATCGACCACACAGTTTAACATCTTCCTCCATCATCGACATCCACTTGCAGAATGACACCACTACGTCACCCTCAATCAATCGCACTCACTCAAGCGTGTCCGTCGCAGTGCACACACCCGCACGCCTCAACTCAAGCAAACATATCACACGTCTGATTCAGCAACAGCAGACAATTCCATTGTTCCTCTATCCAACGACATCCAGTGAACACAATACGGCAATCTCGCAATTACAGACCGCCGGTGCTTCAGCGAGCGCTAGTATTACCGCGCTAGGCCGTCGCTGCACCAACAGCCAGTCTCCGAGTGGCTGTCACATCATTTCAATAGCTGCACGGCTCGGCAGCGCAGGCCATCACACTCACAGCTGTCTCAGACCATTCGTTTGTCTTTCCCCAATGACCGCTGTTTTCAACACAGCTGTTTACGTCACTAGCAGATCTTGCTGCCGTGGTGGGTGTGGTTGAGATTCACTCACTGTACTGGGCAGAGGAGAACGGGCACTAGGCCGTTCTTGCACGCAGACAATCAGATTGCTGTCGGAATCTTTATCGACTCGCTGTAAGTATGAATAAGTAAATGAGATTTGTAGTAAGTAAACGTGTGTTCTTGCAGTGCTAAATTATGGTATTTGTGAATGAAAATAAGGTTTGTGATAAATAAATATTGCAGTGCAAGAAGCTGACTCTGCTTGTTCTTACTTAATCACTTTTATGTTCGCTCGGTGTTATTAAAATAATTCCATTATAATAAATCTACCCCAGATTTCTGATCAAATCTACTACCTATAGAGCATTTGATCCTATTGATAACAATCAACTGCTGGTTTGTCTTAACCGTCCATTCTCAAGGATGTTGCACAATTCACCAACAACGTCACAGAGAGATATGCGTGGCATAAGCAACACGTGCCAAGTGTTGCCGACTGCCTGCGTATTTGCAGACGACTTCAATCAATTTGCGTAATGTGTCCCTACCGCACGGAGCTAATCAATCATTAAACATGTCAACTGGCGTTTAATCTGATGTTCATAATTATTTCATACTTTCTGATGGATGGCGGGGCTTAATCCACGCGTTGCGGATTGTAAAACAAACCGCCTATAAAGTGTCCCTAGATAAGTTCACTTTATTGCGACACACCTGTAGAATAGAGTGAGTGGGAACATGTAGTTGTGGGTAATGCTGTGTAGCGTACAGAGCCATATAGAGGCACTGCTACTTTTACGTGGTTTTGAAACATATATTTTTTACTCATTCAAACCGGTTTTTTGTAGTGTGTTTTCTATTGTATTGGCAACTCCCCAAGCCACCAAAACAAAGCCACATAACTCGAATGAAAAGACAAGACACTTCCTTGCATCAATAAAATATATGATTTCACTTCTTTAATGAACTGCGTATGTCCAGAAGAGTAAACCATAAGTGTTGATAATTGGCCTAGTGCATGCTTAGTCCATAGTGTGGTGCGACTGTCATATTAATATGTATGCATATAATAAAAACATGTCATACATCTTATATTATTGTATCAAATATATGGTATATATTGTAGATCATCATAAGCTAATAATATGACAAGTGTTCCAAAGAGGGCACATACTTCGTATATGCTACAAATCATTCAGTACTTGGGAAACCAGTGATCATCAACTGCCAAATCTCTACAACAAACATTTATAAAACACTGTCACTCCGAGATCAAACTTTTAGTCACGGCACATGTGAAATATGGAAAGACACCCCAGGACATCATCTCCAAGGACTGTTGCAAGTGTCATTGGCCAGTTGAATGATGAAGAATACTTGACGTGGTCGAAGGTGACACCTATGAAATAAGGTAAAGCATCCCAGAATAACAGTTCAAGGGACTGTTCCAAGTGTAATTGGTCAGTTGAATGAACCTGACTACATGAAATGTTTGAAGGATGTACATAGTACATACCAAATAAGGACATATATCGTCAGCGCAACAACACCAAGGATTGTTGCTTATTTTTTGGATTATTTTATTCAATATAAAATGTAAGCTTGTACATACATAACATATAAATACAGGGTACATTAAATATAAAGGATGACACAAGAAAGTGCAGCATTTGTTTCCATTGTGGTCCTTGGACAGACAAACAAATACATGACACATATATAAATAGACTATGACAAAATAACATACTAAAAAAACAATAATAAATAAATACTAAGTTACTGTTAAGATGTCAAAGGACATTCGTAATTATGATATTAAGAAAGAAGAGACATTACCTCCTGATTATAAGCACTATTAAGTCATTTGATAAACCGACACGTGTTACAAATACACAATAAAAGTGTTTTTTTAATGAAACATTTAGCAAAAGATGCATCATCAATAAAAAAATTGTAAAAAAATATTATAAATAAAAATATATAAAATAAAATACAGGTAGGACCTCAAAAATAAGATTGAATTATAAGTAAATAAATGAGCTGGCTTCCTGATCATTAAGATAATTGAACAAAAACTGTTTCACTAAAAGTTTAAATTGGTTCTTGTTCTGAGCACCTTGTATGTTATATGGCAATTCATTCCATGCCTGTATACCTGTGTAGTAAAAAGAAGTTTGACCGAAAGATTTAACATACGGCACATGCAGAGACAAAGTACTAGATCTTGTATTTATACCGTGCTGCTTGCGTGTTACGTTGACAGAATCGGACAAATAAATCGGTGCTCTATCATTGACAATATTATAGACAAGGTTCAATTTTAGTTGCTTAACCCGTAGATCCACTGGTAACATATTGACCTGTCTAAACTCCGTTGATCCAATGTGGGTTCTGGCTGGTGCATTAAGAAGGAAACGGATTACCTTGTTCTGGGTACACTGTAGTCTTGTTTTATATTTCTTGGTTAAACCCGAGAACCATGATGAACAGGCATAGTCAAAATGACATTGTATTAAGGCAGAAGTAAGTAATTTTTTTGTTTTCATGTTGACATTTCTTGTCTGCCTGTACATAAATTTTAACTTAGCATTTGATTTGCAAACTATCTTCTCAGCCACACCTTCTCCAGTTAGTGACTGATCTAACTCTACACCTAGGTATTTAACATGCGTCTGACACGTCAATGTGTTGCCAGCACATTTCACCTGAATGGAGTTGCATGTGTGGAGTTTACGTTTCGATCCAAAAAGGATTGATTCAGTTTTCCCTAGATGGAGGGACAGTTTGTTATTTATCAGCCATTCTCTGGCTGCCTCAAGCTCCGAAGAGAGACTTTCTTGGATGTGTTGGGTGTTCTTACCCGAAGCTATCAGAGCCGAATCGTCAGCGTACAAAAGAAGTTTGCAGCGAACAGCCGATGGAATATCATTAATATAGATTAGAAATAGTAAGGGTCCGAGAATTGACCCTTGAGGTACACCACATGTGACAGTCATCGGTTTTGATAAGGTACCACCAATGTCAACTGATTGTTGTCGTTCATATAAATATGATTGAAACCAGACTATGGCAGATTTGTGAAGTTCTATAGCTTCGAGTTTTTGAAGCATAATTTTATGGTCTACGGTGTCAAAGGCCTTCTGAAGGTCAAGAAGCACCATACCTATATAATTACCTTTATCTAGCTCCTGTTTTAGGAAGTCTGTGAGATGTACTAAACATGTTTCAGTAGAATATGAGGATCTAAAGCCAGATTGATATTCATATAGGATCTGATGTGCTTGGAGATACTCGTCCAGCTGTTGATAGATGATCCTCTCAAATAATTTCGAGATAGTATTAAGAATCGAGATCGGCCTGTAATTACCAGCTTCCTTCTTACTGTTCTTTTTGTAAATGGGCATCACCCTTGCTGATTTAAGATCTTTTGGAATTTCGCCGGTGGACAAAGACAAATTTAAAATATGCGCCAAAGGAGATGCAATGTGCTTGGCACCATCCTTGATAAATCTGGGTGACAATAGATCCAAACCAGTTGCCTTGTTTGAGTTTAGTTTGCTAAGAATACTTAGTACTTTGTTCTCGCTGACTTCACTAAAACAGAAACTATTACTGGTGACACCCATTGACCTGTAGAAGTCTTGGATGTGTTTCTCTTCATATTTACCATTACTTGGTGGGAGTTTGCCAACCAGTGTTGAGGCTACATTAGTAAAATACTTGTTAAAATGCTCAGATACCACTGATTTATCAAAACAAATGTTGTTATCGATACCTAGTCCTATACTTCCTGGCTTAGTTTTACACTGAGACGAAGTTCCGAGGCCTTTCAGCATTTGCCATAATTTCTTTGGTTGTTGTTTGAATTCGTTAGCCTTGTTAGCAATGAAGTCTGATTTGGCCTGTTTCTTCTTACATTGAACCTGATTCCGAAGATAAGTGTATTTTCCGTGCCAACTGATGTCTTTGGTCTTTTTGAATTTTGTAAATGCCCGATCTCTTTCATGAATGAGATGCAGTATCTCCCTGGTCATCCATGGGGTGGTACGCTGTTTAATCCGGACATACTTCAAAGGGGCAATGTTATCAATAACGGCCATCAATTTAGATTTAAAATGATAAAAAGCCTCGTGTACAGAGTTAATATCCGATACATCCTGCCAATCTACCTCCTGCAGTTTTGCTTCAAACATTTCCTTACTGTAGTTTTTGAGCGATCTTAAAGTCACACCATTGTGTTGATTAACAGGAATTTTCTTACATTTGCGTGTACAATGTATTAATTGGTGGTCACTCAAGCCAAGATCTAATACACCACATTGTGTTATTTTATCAGGGTCTGAAATGAGGATGAGATCTAAGATGGTGGATGTTGTACTGGTAATCCTTGTAGGTGTGTTAATAAGCTGGGTCATATCAAACATAGACATATAATGCTTCAGTGACACATGCAACTGATTAGTGTGAGTATTCAGGTGAGAGTAGTCAACGTTAAAGTCACCCATTATGATGAATTCTTGGTTGGTGAAAGAATTACATTCCATGCAGCATTGTTCGAGTATATTAAAAAAGTCCATCTGTTTGGGTGGACGGTAGCCTACACCAATTAAAATAGGTTTGGTCTTAGGTAAATACAGTTCAGCCTAGATTAGTATATATATCGTCTCTCGGTTTGAAGTCACTTCTAATGTAGATACATACACCACCGCCCTCGCGATTCCTGTCGTTGGACAGTTGAACAACAACAACTATATTCGATGGTAGTAGACAGCATGTATGAAATAAGAATAAATACCCCCAGAATAACAGCTTCAGGGAATGTTGCTAGTGTCATTGGTCAATTAAATAACCCTGACTACATTAACTGAATAAAGACAGGATATTCCAAATAAGGAGATTACCCTGTTGCCAGTTTCACTGATTTCATCATGTGAATCACGTTTTTAGTTATTTATTAGTAATGTATTATGGCTAAGTCAACTGTCCACACAGCCAGTATTGCATACCTTAATTTTGTTATTGTTTGTTTTTGCTTTACTACATTTGATATAAATACTGTTTATAGTGTCTGCATGAACATTGCTTACACATGCCAATTTCATATTCGTTATTTTATCTACCATTCAACAGCGTTGCATTTTGCACGACTGCGCAGAAATTCTACATTTTGGATAAGGCTAGACTTTTTTATTATGTGTCTTACAGGCAGAATTGTCCAGAAGGCAGTGACGGGAATCAGAATAAAACTAAATTTAAAATGTCAGGAAAAAAGATCATAGTGCATGTTCAAATATATAACATTTAAATATTAAGATATGTGGCTACATGAAAGTTGGGCTATCGGATGCATCGCGGGCACTACCATGGACTGAATCATAGCTGGTCACAGCATACGGCTGATACATTATTATTTCGCACACGGGTGACTGAATTTAATATAATAGTTGTTAGCATCATATTCAAAGAAAACCATGCATGCGCGGTAGCTAGTGTTGTTAAAACGCCACATGGCCAAAACTGTTCAATTCAAACCCCATACAGTAGCAGGGCATAGTAAGATATTTGATTTATTTCACACATTCAGTTAATAAATAACGACATCAGCGGCAATAAAATTTAACATTATGAATTTTATTTTGATTCTAGATCCGGGAAATTAATGTTGGCGGGCTCGTAAAACATGTAATATAAAAGGTCTGGCCCAACGTTACATAATAAATAAAAGTTTTTAAACAGTTAGTGTTCAATTTGTCCAAAGCACTGTCAAATACGACAATGACAAATGTCTTTGTCAAATGGTTCACGTTTCTCTCAAGACCAAATAAGGAAAGATACAACAGGACATCATCCTAGTGTCATTGGTCAGTTAAAAGATATCAATTAAAACATCCAAAGGACTGCTGCTAGTGTCACTAAAATACCCCAAAGAGGGCTGCTAGTGTCATTGGACAGTTAAAGAACCCTGATTACATTAACTGGGACGAAGGCGACACATACCAAATAAGGTAAAAATACCCCAAGGACATCACCTGCAAGGACTGCTGCTAGTGTCATTAGACAGTTAAACAACCCCAAGTACACCAATTGGTTAAAGGAAGCACATACCAAATAAGGTCAAATACCCCAAGGACATCAGCTGCAAGAACTGCTGCTAGTGTCATCGGACAGTTAAACAACCCCGAGTATATCAACAGGTTAAAGGAAGTACATACCAAATAAGGTAAAATACCCCAAGGACATCAGCTACAAGGTCTGCCGCTAATGTTGTTGGTCAATTAAATGATGATGAATATATTAACTGATTGAAGGCAGCATGTACAGATAAGGAAAAGTACCCCAGGACAACAGTTCCAGAGACTGTTGGAAGTGTCATTGGACATTTGAATGACCCCGACTATATCAATTTGTTTTAGGAAGCATGAACCAAATAAGGAAAAATACTTCCAGGACAACGAATATATAAACTGGCTCAAAACTGGACAAACCATATAAGGAAAGACACACCAAGACATCAGCTGAAAGGACTGCTGCTAGTGTCATTGGATAGTTAAATGACCCCGTCGGCCAAACTACATAAATTGGATGAAGACAGGACAAACCAATGATTGTGTTCAATTTGTCTGCCAGCGCTGTCAAGGGTGACAATGACAAATGTAATGTGATGCTCAGACATCCTGGGACATCTTTATTAAACGGTTCATGTTTCTCTCAAGACCAAATAAGGAAAGATAGCCCCAAGGACTGTTGCTAGTGTCATAGGATAGTTAAACAACCCCGAGTATAATAACTGGTTGAAGGTGACACATACCAAATATGGTAAGATATCATTGGACAGTTAAATGACCCCGTCAGCCAAATTACTTGAATTGGATGAAGACTGGACACATACCAAATAAGATAAAATACCCCATGTACATAAACTGCAAGGACTGCTGCTAGTGTCATTGGACAGTTAAACAACCCCGGTTACATTAAATGGCTGAAGGCGACACATACCAAATATAGTAAAATATCCCAAAGACATCAGCTGCAAGGACTGCTGCTAGTGTCATCAGACAGTTAAACAACCCCGGTTACATTAACTGGCTGAAGGCGACACATACCAAATAAGGTAAAATACCCCAAGGACATCTGCTGCAAGAACTGTTGCTAGTGTCATCGGACAGTTAAACAACCCCAGTTACATTAATTGGTTGAAGGCGATACATACCAAATAATGTAAAATACCCCAAGGACATCTGCTGCAAGAACTAATGTTGGTGTCGTTGGACAGTTAAACAAACCTGGTTACATTAACTGGCTGAAGGCGACACATACCAAATAAGGTAATACCTCAGGACATCAACTACAAGGTCTGCTGCTAATGTTATTGGTCAATTAAATGATGATGAATATATTAACTGGTTGAAGGCAGCATGTACCAGATAAGGAAAAGTACCCCAGGACAACAGTTCCAGAGACTGTTGCAGGTGTCATTAAACATTTGAATGACCCCGACTATATCAATTTGTTTTATGAAGCATGAACCAAATAAGGAAAAATACTTCCAGGACAACGAATATATAAACTGGCTCAAAACTGGACAAACCATATAAGGAAAGACACACCAAGACATCAGCTGAAAGGACTGCTGCTAGTGTCATTGGACAGTTAAATGACCCCGTCGGCCAAACTACATAAATTGGATGAAGACAGGACATACCAATGATTGTGTTCAATTTGTCTGCCAGCGCTGTCAAGGGTGACAATGACAAATGTAATGTGATGCTCAGACATCCTGGGATGTCTTTGTCAAACAGTTCATGTTTCTCTCAAGACCAAATAAGGAAAGATACCCCAGATAACAGCCCCAAGGACTGTTGCTAGTGTCATAGGATAGTTAAACAACCCCAAGTATAATAACTGGTTGAAGGTGACACATACCAAATAAGGTAAGATATCATTGGACAGTTAAATGACCCCGTCAGCCAGATTACTTGAATTGGATGAAGACTGGACACATACCAAATAAGATAAAATACCCCATGTACATCAACTGCAAGGACTGCTGCTAGTGTCATTGGACAGTTAAACAACCCCGGTTACATTAAATGGCTGAAGGCGACACATACCAAATAAGGTAAAATACCCCAAGGACATCAGCTGCAAGAACTGTTGATAGTGTCATCGGACAGTTAAACAACTCCAAGTATACCAATTGGTTAAAGGAAGCACATACCAAATAAGGTAAAATACCCCAAGGACATCAGCTGCAAGAACTGCTGCTAGTGTCATTGGACAGTTAAACAACCCGAGTATATCAACTGGTTAAAGGAAGTACATACCAAATAAGGTAAAATACCCCAAGGACATCAGCTACAAGGTCTGCCGCTAATGTTGGATAGTTAAACAACCCCGAGTATAACTGGTTGCCAAATAAGGTAAGATATCATTGGACAGTTAAATGACCCCGTGAGCCAGATTACATAAACTGGATGAAGGCTGGACATAAATAAGGACAAATACCCCAAGAACAACAGTTCAAGGGAACGTTGCAACTGTCATTAGACAGTTGAATGACCCCGACATCATCAAGTGGTTTTATGAAATACCAAAAAAATAAGGAAAATACTTCCAGGCAATGAGTGCTTCTACTGGATTAAGACAGGAAATACCATATCATAGTCTCTTGCAAAGGACAATTGCAGCCTGTTTGACTTTTATGCATCTTAATCGTGACATGGCCAACATTGTCTGACATACATCCGTCATAAATTCATGCAGCCGGTAATTGTCATAGCAGAAGGTGCACGAGGCTGTTTTATCTGTTCATATGTACAAGTCTAGCAGTGTTTTGGTTATGGATCTATTATCTGGCTGTTCCTCATTTATAGGTACATTAGACTCATAACGAATTGTCTAACATATAAGCTTACAGGTACCAGCTAGATCATGAATTCCAGCCAATGTGATCATTATTTGCTGCAATCTCATCTTAGAAGATAGACTACACTGGATCTACGAGCGTATTCATGCTTCCCATCAGCATCATCTCTGGAACACCACACCACTAAGCGCACCACCGTACTAGAAGCCTTCAAACAACATCTGGGAGTTTGGACAACAAAGATGTAATCCATCATTCGCATATGTTTTGACCATTTTTACTCTGCCACGATGCATGGTTTTTATTCATATACTGCACATGCAATATTCTCGCATCATGTGCGCATAACAGTAAAACAGAATATCCGAGCTGTGGGATATAACCCGGACATCAGGGCCTCCTTATGAAGAAGATCACCTTTGTTCTCAGGTTGTGTCTTCCTAACTATTTAGTAACACTTCATTTTCCCCATCCTTGCCCTGCGTGTATCTGTCTATGTGGCTGTTGGTCTTCCTCCATCTCTTGCTGGGAACCGTTCCCTCCAACACTTCCTTTGACTGCCCTCTTGTCTAAAGATCTGACCAACAGTTCTACATTTTAAAGGAGCCAGTATATAAACTTTGCATTAACCAGTGTGAAAGCCAGAAGAAAAATGCAAACCAGGAGGGCAATAAATCTAACAAATCTCTTTGTGTGGTGTGTCATCCAACAGCCACTAACAGGGCAAGGATATTTGTGACACGGGCTTCACACAAAACTCTGCCAGTGCTCATCATGTCAGTGAGATGTCAATGAGGACAATCATTAGTTCATTATGAGCAGACGCTGAATGTTTTATACAATCTCTCAATGTGGCTGACAGTATCCAGAGCGATCTAGTGTCAGGGGAATAATTACAAGTCAGTGTCATCAATTCTGTCAAAGCAGCAGCTTTACAGGATGAAGTAGAAAGACAAATGGTCTAGAGGATTCACACTGCTGACATCCTAACATGGCTGATGCAGCAAAACAAAACCAACCTTATGTAGTTATTGATTCAAATGTTGAGAATCTGATGAGGACCACCTTTTTGGTCCTCCTATGGCTATCAGGAAACTGTTGTCTGACTAAGAAACTGTTGGTCTTACTAAGAAACTGCAGACAACTGGTCGACATACCAAGCAACTGAGGAAGACTTCTGGTGCACAGGTGGCTTATAAACAGATCTATATCGTATCAGTAAGACACTGTCATTTACTTCTGCGGCACAAAGCAGGACTGCTGAGATGAAAGATATTACTAGTAATCACAGCAATGTGCTCTATTACAGAGAAGACGACACAGCTTAAGACCTTACGAAGGCAAGCATGCTGGAATCATGCTACTGTTAACCAGAGGATGAAAGATGACAACGAAAAGATGATCCTATAAGCAGTCTGGCATCAGTTGCTTGTGAAGTCGTCCATCAATTATGACATTTACCAATAAGCTTGCAGTCGGCACATTAGGCAGGATAGGTGGATATGGGGCAAGAAATATAGCAAGTTACAACTGTATAAAGCACCCAGTATCTTGAAATAGACAAAACAGGATCTAATGAAAACCCAGCATGTGAAAATAAGTAGTGTGCACTGGGTGACAAGCACATCCGTGAATCACATGTGGCTGATGCAATTTTATTCCTAGATTGAGTTTGTCAATGGCTCGTGTTCTGAATGTAATTCGTTTTGATTGAAGGGTAAGGCCACATTTTAAGACCATTGGTTTGAAAAGTAGAATATAGCACTTGGAATAACTTGAAGAATGTGTTCTCTGCACATTGCACATGATGCAGTATCATTCCCAGAAAGGGATTGAATCTGTGGAGCAGTTTAACCTAAAACAGTGTCATTCCTAGAAGTGGATTGGATATGTGGAGCAGTTTCACCTAAAACAGCATCACTCTTAGAAGAGGATTGGATCTGTGGAGTGGTTTCACCTAAAACAGCATCATTCCTAGAAGAGGATTGGATCTGTGGAGCAGTTTCACCTAAAACAGCATCACTCTTAGAAGAGGATTGGATCTGTGGAGCAGTTTCACCTAAAACAGCATCATTCGTAGAAGAGGATTAGATCTGTGGAGTGGTTTCACCTAAAACAGCATCACTCCTAGAAGAGGATTGGATCTGTGGATCAGTTACACCTAAAACAGCATCTTTCCTAGAAGAGGATTGTATCTGTGGAGTGGTTTCACCTAAACAGCATCATTCCTAAAAGAGGATTGGATCTGTGGAGTGGTTTCACCTAAAACAGCATCATTCCTAGAAGAGGATTGGATCTGTGGAGTGGTCTGAGCTAAGGCGGTGTCGTTCCTAGAAGAGGATTGGATCTGTGGAGTGGTTTCACCTAAAACAGCATCATTCCTAGAAGAGGATTGGATCTGTGGAGTGGTTGAACCTGAAGCGGTGTGTCTTTCCCAGAAGAGGATTAGATCTGTGGAGTGGTTGGATTTAAAGCGGTGTCATTCCCAAAAGATGATTGGATCTGTGGAGTGGTTGGACCTGAAGTGGTGCCATTCACAGAAGAGGGTTGGATCTGTGGAGTGGTTTGACATAAAGCAGCATTATTCCTAGAAGGGGATTGGATGTGTGGAGTGGTCTGACCTAAAGCAGTGTCATTCGTGGAAGAGGACTGAATCTGTGGAGCGGTTTCTCCTAAAGCAGCATCATTCCTAGAAGAGGATTGCATCTGTGGAGCGGTATGACCTAAAGCAGCGTCATTCCTAGAAGAAGACTGGATCTGAAGTAATGTAATTCCTAGAAGATAATTGTATATGTGGAGTTGTCTAACCTGAAGCAGTGATATATTCAAATCAAAAATATTTACCTACAAGATTCTTGCATTTCTATGTAATCAGAACTAAAGCAGTGTCATTGGTTCGACATATCGTTGGTATGACATATCAAAGGGCAAAGGATTGTTTATTATTGTAATGAATGATCCCTTATATGGTAGGTGAAAAGTAGTGATGACAAAGTTAGTTTGTAATCTTAAAAGTCAAGGGTTAAGAAATATTATATTTCTGTACAAACATCATGTTTTGGAAACACATGGTCCAATTAGGTTAACACAAATGTCTTTTGTCAATGTTGCCCACCTAAAAGAACATTGTAAGCATTTTTCAAAGTGATTCTGGAGATCAGTGGAAAGTCGATGTGGTTTCCCGTTTATCTGACAGGGAAGTCATGTGACGTCATCAAGATCAAACAAACACCATGGCAGTGTACTTCCTCAGCTCTGGTCATGTCCAGATACTTCAGTGGAGTTCTCCACAACTCTGGTGCCTTATTCTTACAAGCCTAGACGACCGCTAGAGATAACTCTGACTAGTGTACACATCTGAATGTACAATCGGCGGCAACAGGGGGAGAGACTCCATAATCAAAAACTTTATTTCAGATGTCTAATTAGGCAACATTTTAACACCCATAATTGTTCTGTGCTACCGTTAACTGCATCTGTTACCTCTCTGATGCAAGAATATCCTTCCTGCTCATTATGTACAATAAATCTTCTCATATCTGAAGCCAGCCACACATGTTGCGCATTCTAAATAAAAACTGACATAAATAAAAACAGAGCACAAATGATTATGTAATCCCCAAGCCACGAAACAAACACATCTGTCAACAAAAACACAAGAACCTCAGACAATAGGAAACTCGGCGACAATTACAGAACCGGAAAAAAAACATTTCATGGAAACATCCACACATTGAAAACTCCCAATAATGAACGCGCCAACATTTTATGATGTAGTAGCTCCGATAGGTCCTGTCCTGAGAAGTCACACGCGGTTGTTTGCAAACCATTGGCCTCCTGTTATTACATCAGTGCCTGGGTCGGATGTCTGCGTAATCCCTAGTCACAGATTGAGTCCAGTCGGTGAATGGAAAATAAAAACGAGAACGTTTTCCATAATTGCGAAGCACTCATTGCACACGGGTATTATCTGCAAGCTGTATCTTGCTGTGCCGACACAGAATCAATAATTTAAACAAGTGAATTTTCATGAAAATAGCAGGAAGTTAAATGTGATATCGCAATCACAACTGATTGATTGACATGTTGTGATACTGGATTTAAGACAGTACAACACCAGCTCTTGTACTACTAATTAATACAAATAATAACACTGTATATATTAAAATACACACATTTACATATATCCAAATAATAGCATATCATAAATGTATTATAAGGAAGCATGTTCATACGGTAGACAACAACTATGGTGATGTGGTTGATGAATTGACTTAACAAATGACATTCTATGCCAAACATTTGTCTCCATAACTCCCTTTAGCATGAACGTCAAAATCCAATCACTGATCCCAGGAAATCTCCTGGACAAGAACAGGCATGGTTAAATGACAGGACGCAGCCAAGCAGCTGTCACATGTAATTGATGTCCCCATAAAAGCATCATGTATCTCAATCCGTGCCTATAAACAGTATTAAATCAGCAATATTTAGAGGGCTTTCACAAAACATGAGGATGTGTTATTTGTATCATGAGGCAGTGGCAAGGCAGGACATGCTCAGAAACATGAGGATGTGTTATTTGTATCATGAGGCAGTGGCAAGGCAGGACATGCTCGGAAACATGAGGATGTGTTATTTGTATCATGAGGCAGTGGCCAGGCAGGACATGCTCGGAAACATGAGGATGTGTTATTTGTATCATGAGGCAGTGGCAAGGCAGGACATGCTCAGAAACATGAGGATGTGTTATTTGTATCATGAGGCAGTGGCAAGGCAGGACATGCTCAGAAACATGAGGATGTGTTATTTGTATCATGAGGCAGTGGCAAGGCAGGACATGCTCAGAAACATGACGATGTGTTATTTGTATCATGAGGCAGTGGCAAGGCAGGACATGCTCAGAAACATGAGGATGTGTTATTTGTATCATGAGGCAGTGGCAAGGCAGGACATGCTCGGAAACATGAGGATGTGTTATTTGTATCATGAGGCAGTGGCAAGGCAGGACATGCTCGGAAACATGAGGATGTGTTATTTGTATCATGAGGCAGTGGCAAGGCAGGACATGCTCGGAAACATGAGGATGTGTTATTTGTATCATGAGGCAGTGGCAAGGCAGGACATGCTCAGAAACATGAGGATGTGTTATTTGTATCATGAGGCAGTGGCAAGGCAGGACATGCTCGGAAACATGAGGATGTGTTATTTGTATCATGAGGCAGTGGCAAGGCAGGACATGCTCAGAAACATGAGGATGTGTTATTTGTATCATGAGGCAGTGGCAAGGCAGGACATGCTCGGAAACATGAGGATGTGTTATTTGTATCATGAGGCAGTGGCAAGGCAGGACATGCTCAGAAACATGAGGATGTGTTATTTGTATCATGAGGCAGTGGCAAGGCAGGACATGCTCGGAAACATTGCAAACATGAAGAGGTATTTTATTATGAAGTAACAACAAAGTGTTGTGTGCTTTAATGTGGTGAACCTTCTTTTATGAAACACTGCTAATAGAGTGTTTACTAGGCTCCGTTCTAGGCGGCCATGTTGAGTGAATGATAAAAAAACTTGTCTTGACATGTGCAAAATACATCTCAGTGTCTTTCTTTTGAAGAGGCCTTCAGTTAACCAATATGAATGCAGATTGTGGGTCAAACAATTTAAAAATTTGAAGTTTATCTAAATAATGCAGATGTGTGAGCATATATACTGACTAAAAGTAGTCTTGTGTTAAGTTGATGGTGTACACAAACTAAAAGGAAGCACTACCTGCAGACAATTATTTATAGAACCATTCCTCAGGTAACCAGGTAATTTTTATGACATAGCCAATAGATGGCACCACTCGCTGTGACTTGTCAAAGGGTGTGATTATGTACATTGTCACTATTAATGCGTCTTGCAACAGTTTGTCGAACATTTATAATAATCGTTATCAATTATATATTTCTGGGTCACGTTGACACTTCTATAAATGTAAGATTGTTCATGACGTGGATGAGCCCGTGATTGGAGTGATGTAGCCTCATGCAGCGATGCCGAGTGACCACCATCTTCTCAACACACTCGACATGTAACACGTGCTTGTTCAAAAGTATTCTTTTGTGTTTAATTTGTTTGTGAGTGTTGGTATGGATGATATAGTTGTTGTGAATATAACGTAATGACCGTGTGAGAATTCGTTGATTGGTTGTGGGGGGGGGCCATTTAGTTGTTGGCACCACCTATGGGGTTTTTATTTGTAATATTTTATTCTGGAAGTTTCTCTGTGAAAGAATGTAGGAGCAGCACCACAAGGGTTGATTGAGATACCACCATCGTGTGTTGGAGAGAGCCCGGTATTAGGTTTGGAGCGTAAGGTATAATGTGGTGTATGGTAAGGTGTGATGAACGAGAGGTTATAGTAATTTGCCGAATCGGTATCTATTCGACGTGGTGTGTGCGGGAGCTGGGCTACGCATAGGCCTGTGTTATAGCAAAATGGAATTTTTTTCCTGCTAAGTAGAAGCGTTGATTGATGTTTTTTTCTTTTTTTTCCGGCTAAGTGGCGGTCGTCAGCCGAGTGCGCGCTCGCACCGGGCGACATGTTGTTGTTGTTTGGAGAGGTGCCTTTTAACTAGTATATCGGACCTGTGCTATATACGCGAAGTGGCAATGGTATTCTTAGTTTTCTGTGGTCGAGTGTGATGGTTTACGCTCTGGGTGATTCTGTGGTGTTATTTTTCTGGCGATAAATCTGATAGGTGAGTTTAACGAGACGCGGCGACATGTGGTATTTTTTTAGTGAAGTGGGTTGTTGTGGCGTTATTGAGAAGTGCATGGACGTTCAGAGTGTTTTTAAACGACTGTAGGGTGTCGGTTTTACAGTGAGGGAAAACACGAATAATGATAAGCAAATCTAACGAAACAAAAAACGTCTTATTTTTTTACTAAAAAAATCACCATCCGTCAAAAAAACAAGCAACGCTACTGGAGATGTGTCTGGACATGTTTGTTGCAGGAACGATGACAACGTGATGCCGTAAACAAGCGCTCTTTTTTAAATGGGAAGACATGTGTGAATGGGAGTGGAGGGTTGAGATAGGCAAAGATATCACGAACGTCTCCTACTCGCGATGCCGGTAGATCGACCCCTCGGCGTTGGGTCGTCGCCGTCTTCGTACCCACCTCCACCGCCATCATTGCCACGACCGCCTTTGTCAACGTCGATCTTCGCACCGCTAGTGTCTTACATATTGGACGATGCTATTCCGCCGACGACATCCTTAGATCGAGTCCTTGCTGTCGTATCGTCGTCTTCGCTGCCGCCGCAACCGCAACCGCACGCACTCCTGACGTTGTCACTGCTGACCGCGGTGGTGCAGCCATCGTCCAACGAGAGCGACTATGATGTTCCATGCTGTCGCAGCAAGCAGTACATGGAGCTCACCTCCGTAGCGTCGTCCAGCCTGGAGCTTCGACTCGTCCGGGTCTTTGCGGAAGAGATCGGCAAAATGATAGTCACAAGAGCGATCCGCACGTGCGCGGCCTATAACGATCCGGCCAGCACCCACATCGATCATCTGAGCGGCTGCCTTGACACCGCCTAAGGCCTAGTGATGCGACACTACAGACCCGTGCTCCACAAATTCGGTAGTTGGCCTATAATCCCTTCAATCATAAGAACGCTCTCCATCCTCTACGACACGTATGGTTTGCATGGTGATCGCCTGTCGGCCGAGGAGATCATCGGAGAGGTAACGTCGCGGCTGTTACTGGATTGGGCGCGCTGCATCGACGCTTCATCCCTGAGAGAGCTTGTGCAGCAATAATTACGATGCAGACTCGACAAGTAAACTTCGTCTGCCGTACGGACACTTAGTTTTCTAGCTATTACTTGCATTTTGCAACAATCTTTTTAAGAATAATACTTGCTGTATAGCTGACAATTTTTAGGGTTCTATAAATGCTACCTTTACATGTATTAAGAATGATTTCGTTGTTCTATTTTGAACCTTTTGTGATGTACCGGGTAGTTAATAAAACATTGAAACTCTATTAATGCTTATTAATTTTTAGCTTACTATATCATCCTTAATCCTAACCTGTATATTATAGACACTTCTGGAGTTGTGGTTACTCCTGCCTTTCTAATCAAGTCATGTATATAGGATTTAAATGTGTTCATGGGATTAGATTAATCTCCATGTTGAAGTAAAGATTATTGCACGTTTATGTATAACACATCTTTTCTAATCAAGTAATCTATATAGGAATCGTATGCATTAATCTCAGACATGCATGTAGTTTCACTAACCTTTAGTAGACCCTGGAACCAGACAGTGCCATGTTAAGACAAAATAAACAAAATGTCTGACCAAAGACTGCACACATCCATGCAAGAGTTTGTAATTGTGAGCTCAGTAGACAACAGAAGTAAATTACAAAATTGTACCTGACGATACAAGAGATCCTTGCAGCTTTTGTATTGTTGAGAGGAGCCCAGACACGGAAGGTGTCAACAAATGCAACTGACGATTCAAGTAAGAGTTTCTAATCGTGTACTTAGTAATCAACAGAAGAGTTACAAAATTGTAACTAACGATACAAGAGTTCTTTGCTGCGATTGTACTGTTCAGAGAGTCCCAGACATGGCAATGACACAGTGCCATGCCAAGACAAGATAAAAATGTCTAACCAAACACTGTGCACACACACGGCAGTGTCAAATGCAGTGCCATCTGGTCTATTAATACTCCACTTACATGATTGTATGTATCTGTATTCATTATCATTAATAATTTTCTTGATCATGCCTAGAAGTTAGTTCTAGCAATGAGCCTGGTGTTTCAAGAATGTATTACATTATTTGGCCTGCTAAGAGACTCCAGCGATAAACCTCATGTTCAAGAATGTTTGTATTCAACACTGATCCTAACAAAGAATTGTTATCAGCTGCTGGTTTGTTAAGAGTTTATAGCAATTAACCTCACATTACAAGAACATTTCTGCGCAATTGCATTGTTAAGAGACTCCAACAATAAACAACCCATCATTCTGCGATGTCTCAACTGTGAACGACTCCAGCGACGGGCAACAGACTGCCCACAATAGTCTGAATGCCCTCGATCAAGTATGTTGGGCTTGACAAGAGTGGTGCGAGAGACATGAAGATCAATCCGGACATGTCACAAGCAAACAACATGTCAACATTCTTTTACATCCCAGTCCTAGTTCGTCATTAAAAAAACAAATAGTAATGTTTGTTTCTCTGTTTTAACCTCTTACACTCCAACTGTATATTTAATAATAATTTTTTACCAGCATTATTCTGGCAAGAATTGTTCGCAACTGAATTTTCTCGAACACTCCTACTTCTCTGTACCGTCACATCTTGTCTGTGAGTAAACAACACACCTCGTTAAATGTGTATACGTTACGTGAAGGTGTGTTCTGGAATGAGTTCTGTCAATAAGGGAAACCATGGTAGGTGGTCAAGTTGATTAGGGCCATAGGTTCATCTCCATGTTGAAGAAATGCTGGTACATTGTACATAGATAGGGGAACAAAACCTGGGAAACTGGCCAAGGTACAGGAAAGCAACCATTATTCTGTGTCTATGCAGCGCAGGTTTAAATGTGTTCATGGGATTAGATTAATAATAATAATAATAATGTATTTATTTCAGACAATCATCATGTCCATATATACAAGTACATCAATAAAAGTATGTAAATAAATAAAAAAATACATCGATAAGAACAATATGTTTAAAAATTATATAAATCCCAGACCCACTGGTGCCGCAGTTTCGAAGTACAATACACGTCGCTAGTTTTAATGCTATCAATAATGGGATTCAAAGACATGTCAATCCTATTCATTAAGCTAAAAATAGCCTTTCTGATTACACATTTACCCGAGCTGACATTAGCTGTAGCAAACATGTGGCTAGCGCTACATCTCATGGGCAAATTGTTCAATATTCTGAAAGAGTTATTATATGCAATGACGAATTGCTGAAAATTAACTTTTCTAAAGTTCACCCATAACGCACACAGATATTACCAAAATACACTGTAAATAGCTTATTTTTTACCGCAGTTGAACAAAAGTGGAACTTTTGACGTAACATGTTACTCTTGGCATACAAAAGTCTCACTTTGGCTTGCATGTAAGACTCATCAGACAAGTTATTAGAAATGACATGTCCAAGATATTTACAAGAGGTGGCAAAGTTTAGCTTCTTTCCTCCTAATGTCATTTCTTTAGACAGATTGACATTCTAGATTCAAAGAACATGACCAGGGATTTACCCGCATTGTATTGCACGTCATGCTCACATCGATATGAGTAACACATGTCAAGTAGTGTTTGTAGTCCTTTAGCTGAAGGTGTAAACAGAAGTAGATCATCGGCGTATATAAGGTGATTAACAACCATGTTACCAAGACTACAACCGATTTGTTTTTTGTGCAGTTGTATACTCAAATTATCCATATAAATGTTAAAAAGCAGAGGGGATAACTTCCCACCTTGCTTAACACCATTGCCTACCGAGAAGAAGTATTTTCCCATCATATGCATACACATTGATTATTGAATTCATTGCTGAGTACTCTTAAGATATAGTTCGGTACATTTCGTTGTTCTAGTTTCGTTATAGTATATCGGTTGACACGATCATACGCCTTTGATGAATCTAAAAATGCGACGTGCGTAGCTGAACCATGTTCAGTGTAGAACCTTAATAATTCCTTAAATGCAAACACGCATAACTCCGTTCCATGTTTAGGCTTAAAGCCAAATTTATTAGGAGTGGTTTCCAAGTACATTTCCATTAGTTAATTACAAAATTGTAACTGACGATACAAAAGATACTTACCGCAGTTGTACTGATCCAAAAAATGGTAGATAGCTTTACTGATCTTACTTTTAAGAAGTAAGTTTCAAAACTGAACCTAACAATACAAGAGTTCTTCGGGGCTCTTGTAATGTTGAGAGGATCCAGATACGGAAGGTGTCAACAAGTTGTCAACAAGTGCAACTGACACCTGTTGCTAATCATGTGCTCAGTTGTCAACAGAAGTGAGTTACAACATTGTATCTGACAATACAACAGTTCTTTGGAGCTCTTGTGTTGCTGAGAGGATCCCAGACACAACGTGTCAACAAACGCAACTGACGATTCAAGAAAGAGTTTCTAATCGTGTACTTTGTAGTCAACGGAAGAGAGTTACAAAATTGAACCTAACAATACAAGAGTTCTTTGGAGCTCTTGTAATGTTGAGAGGATCCCGATACGGAAGGTGTCAACAAGTTGTCAACAAGTGCAACTGACGATTCAAGCAAGAGTTGCTAATCGTGCACTTAGTTGTCAACAAAAGTGAATTACAAAATTGTAACTGACGATACAAAAGATCCTTACCGCAGTTGTACTGATCCAAGAAATGGGAGATAGCTTTACTGATCTTACTTTTAAGACGTAAGTTTCAAAACTGAACCTAACAATACAAGAGTTCTTTGGAGCTCTTGTAATGTTGAAAGGATCCAGATACGGAAGGTGTCAACAAGTGCAACTGACACCTGTTGCTAATCATGTGCTCAGTTGTCAACAGAAGTGAGTTACAACATTGTATCTGACAATACAACAGTTCTTTGGAGCTCTTGTAATGTTGAGAGGATCCAGATACGGAAGGTGTCAACAAGTTGTCGACAATTGCAACTGACACCTGTTGCTAATCATGTGCTCAATTGTCAAAAGAAGTGAGTTACAACATTGTATCTGACAATACAACAGTTCTTCGGAGCGATTGTACTGTTGAGAAGACCCCAGATATGGAAGGTGTCAACAAATGCAACTGACGATTCAAGCAAGAGTTACTAATCATGTATTCAGTAGTCAACAGAAGTGAGTTACAAAATTGTATCTGACTATACAAGATTTCCTTGCAGCTTCTGCAATGATCTCAGACATGGGAGGTAGCTTTACTGAGCATACCTTTTAGAAGAGTTATAAAATTGTAACTGATAATACAAGAGCTTCCATTGATCTCAGACATGAGAGGAGCTTCACTAACCTTTAGTGGACCCGGGAACCACACAGTCCCATGTTAACGCAAGATACACAAAATGTCTGACCAAACACTGTATATATCCATCCAAGAGTTTGTAATTGTGAGCTCAGTCGTCAACAGAAGTTACAAAATTGTAACTAACGATACAAGAGTTCTTTGGTGCTCTTGTGTTGTTGAGAGGATCCCAGACACAACATGTCAACAAATGCAACTTACGATTCAAGAAAGAGTTTCTAATCGTATACTTTGTAGTCAACGGAAGAGAGTTACAAAATTGAACCTAACAATACAAGAGTTCTTTGGAGCTCTTGTAATGTTGAGAGGATCCCGATACGGAAGGTGTCAACAAGTTGTCAACAAGTGCAACTGACGATTCAAGCAAGAGTTGCTAATCGTGCACTTAGTTGTCAACAAAAGTGAATTACAAAATTGTAACTGACGATACAAAAGATCCTTACCGCAGTTGTACTGATCCAAGAAATGGGAGATAGCTTTACTGATCTTACTTTTAAGACGTAAGTTTCAAAACTGAACCTAACAATACAAGAGTTCTTTGGAGCTCTTGTAATGTTGAAAGGATCCAGATACGGAAGGTGTCAACAAGTGCAACTGACACCTGTTGCTAATCATGTGCTCAGTTGTCAACAGAAGTGAGTTACAACATTGTATCTGACAATACAACAGTTCTTTGGAGCTCTTGTAATGTTGAAAGGATCCAGATACGGAAGGTGTCAACAAGTGCAACTGACACCTGTTGCTAATCATGTGCTCAGTTGTCAACAGAAGTGAGTTACAACATTGTATCTGACAATACAACAGTTCTTCGGAGCGATTGTACTGTTGAGAAGACCCCAGATATGGAAGGTGTCAACAAATGCAACTGACGATTCAAGCAAGAGTTGCTAATCATGTATTCAGTAGTCAACAGAAGTGAGTTACAAAATTGTATCTGACTATACAAGATTTCCTTGCAGCTTCTGCAATGATCTCAGACATGGGAGGTAGCTTTACTGGGCATACCTTTTAGAAGAGTTATAAAATTGTAACTGATAATACAAGAGCTTCCATTGATCTCAGACATGAGAGGAGCTTCACTAACCTTTAGTGGACCCGGGAACCACACAGTCCCATGTTAACGCAAGATACACAAAATGTCTGACCAAACACTGTATATATCCATCCAAGAGTTTGTAATTGTGAGCTCAGTCGTCAACAGAAGTTACAAAATTGTAACTAACGATACAAGAGTTCTTTAGTGCTCTTGTGTTGCTGAGAGGATCCCAGACACAACGTGTCAACAAATGCAACTGACGATTCAAGAAAGAGTTTCTAATCGTGTAGTTTGTAGTCAACGGAAGAGAGTTACAAAATTAAACCTAACAATACAAGAGTACTTTGCAGCTCTTGTAATGTTGAGAGGATCCAGATACGGAAGGTGTCAACAAGTTGTCAACAAGTGCAACTGACACCTGTTGCTAATCATGTGCTCAGTTGTCAAAAGAAGTGAGTTACAACATTGTATCTGACAATACAACAGTTCTTTGGAGCGATTGTACTGTTGAGAAGACCCCAGACATGGAAGGTGTCAACAAATGCAACTGATGATTCAAGCAAGAGTTGCTAATCATGTATTCAATTGTCAACAGAAGTGAGTTACAAAATTGTATCTGACTATACAAGAGTTCCTTGCGGCTTCTGCAATGATCTCAGACATGGGCGGTAGCTTTACTGAGCATACCTTTTAGAAGAGATATAAAAGTGTAACTGATAATACAAGAGCTTGCATTGGTCTCAGACATGAGAGGAGCTTCACTAACCTTTAGTGGACCCGGGAAAAACATAGTCCCATGTTAAGGCAAAATAAACAAAATGTCTGACCAAACACTGTATACATCCATCCAAGAGTTTGTAATTGTGAGCTCAGTCGTCAACAGAAGTTACAAAATTGTAACTAACGATACAAGAGTTCTTTGGTGCTCTTGTGTTGTTGAGAGGATCCCAGACACAACGTGTCAACAAATGCAACTGACGATTCAAGAAAGAGTTTCTAATCGTGTACTTTGTAGTCAACGGAAGAGAGTTACAAAATTAAACCTAACAATACAAGAGTTCTTTGGAGCTCTTGTAATGTTGAGAGGATCCAGATACGGAAGGTGTCAACAAGTTGTCAACAAGTTGTCAACAAGTTGTCAACAAGTTGTCAACAAGTGCAACTGACACCTGTTGCTAATCATGTGCTCAGTTGTCAAAAGAAGTGAGTTACAACATTGTATCTGACAATACAACAGTTCTTTGGAGCGATTGTACTGTTGAGAAGACCCCAGACATGGAAGGTGTCAACAAATGCAACTGAAAATTCAAGCAAGAGTTGCTAATCATGTATTCAATTGTCAACAGAAGTGAGTTACAAAATTGTATCTGACTATACAAGAGTTCCTTGCGGCTTCTGCAATGATCTCAGACATGGGCGGTAGCTTTACTGAGCATACCTTTTAGAAGAGATATAAAAGTGTAACTGATAATACAAGAGCTTGCATTGATCTCAGACATGAGAGCAGCTTCACTAACCTTTAGTGGACCCGGGAAGAACATAGTCCCATGTTAAGGCAAAATAAACAAAATGTTTGACCAAACACTGTATACATCCATCCAAGAGTTTGTAATTGTGAACTCAATCGTCAACAGAAGTTACAAAATTGTAACTAACGATACAAGAGTTCTTTGGCGTTTTTATGTTGTTGACAGGATCCCAGACACAAGGTGTCAACAAATGCAACTGACGATTCAAGAAAGAGTTTCTAATCGTGTACTTTGTAGTCAACGGAAGAGAGTTACAAAATTTAACCTAACAATACAAGAGTTCTTTGGAGCTCTTGTAATGTTGAGAGGATCCAGATACGGAAGGTGTCAACAAGTTGTCGACAAGTGCAACTGACACCTGTTGCTAATCATGTGCTCAGTTGTCAAAAGAATTGAGTTACAACATTGTATCTGACAATACAACAGTACTTCGGAGCGATTGTACTGTTGAGAAGACCCCAGACGCGGAAGGTGTCAACAAATGCAACTGACGATTCAAGCAAGAGTTGCTAATCATGTATTCAGTTGTCAACAGAAGTGAGTTACAAAATTGTATCTGACTATACAAGAGTTCCTTGCAGCTTCTCCAATGATCTCAGGCATGGGAGGTAGCTTTACTGAGCATACCTTTTAGAAGAGTTATAAAATTGTAACTGATAATACAAGAGCTTGCATTGATCTCAGACATGAGAGGAGCTTCACTAACCTTTAGTGGACCCGGGAACCACACAGTCCCATGTTAAGGCAAGATAAACAAAATGTCTGACAAAACAGTGTATATATCCATCCAAGAGTTTGTAATTGTGAGCTCAGTCGTCAACAGAAGTTACAAAATTGTAACTAACGATACAAGAGTTCTTTGGTGCTCTTGTGTTGTTGAGAGGATCCCAGACACAACGTGTCAACAAATGCAACTGACGATTCAAGAAAGAGTTTCTAATCGTGTACTTTGTAGTCAACGGAAGAGAGTTACAAAATTAAACCTAACAATACAAGAGTACTTTGCAGATCTTGTAATGTTGAGAGGATCCAGATACGGAAGGTGTCAACAAGTTGTCAACAAGTGCAACTGACACCTGTTGCTAATCATGTGCTCAGTTGTCAAAAGAAGTGAGTTACAACATTGTATCTGACAATACAACAGTTCTTTGGAGCGATTGTACTGTTGAGAAGACCCCAGACATGGAAGGTGTCAACAAATGCAACTGACGATTCAAGCAAGAGTTGCTAATCATGTATTCAATTGTCAACAGAAGTGAGTTACAAAATTGTATCTGACTATACAAGAGTTCCTTGCGGCTTCTGCAATGATCTCAGACATGGGCGGTAGCTTTACTGAGCATACCTTTTAGAAGAGATATAAAAGTGTAACTGATAATACAAGAGCTTGCATTGGTCTCAGACATGAGAGGAGCTTCACTAACCTTTAGTGGACCCGGGAAAAACATAGTCCCATGTTAAGGCAAAATAAACAAAATGTCTGACCAAACACTGTATACATCCATCCAAGAGTTTGTAATTGTGAGCTCAGTCGTCAACAGAAGTTACAAAATTGTAACTAACGATACAAGAGTTCTTTGGTGCTCTTGTGTTGTTGAGAGGATCCCAGACACAACGTGTCAACAAATGAAACTGACGATTCAAGAAAGTGTTTCTAATCGTGTACTTTGTAGTCAACGGAAGAGAGTTACAAAATTAAACCTAACAATACAAGAGTTCTTTGGAGCTCTTGTAATGTTGAGAGGATCCAGATACGGAAGGTGTCAACAAGTTGTCAACAAGTGCAACTGACACCTGTTGCTAATCATGTGCTCAGTTGTCAAAAGAAGTGAGTTACAACATTGTATCTGACAATACAACAGTTCTTCGGAGCGATTGTACTGTTGAGAAGACCCCAGACATGGAAGGTGTCAACAAATGCAACTAACGATTCAAGCAAGAATTGCTAATCATGTATTCAATTGTCAACAGAAGTGAGTTACAAAATTGTATCTGACTATACAAGAGTTTCTTGCGGCTTCTGCAATGATCTCAGACATGGGTGATAGCTTTACTGAGCATACCTTTTAGAAGAGTTATAAAATTGTAACTGATAATACAAGAGCTTGCATTGGTCTCAGACATGAGAGGAGCTTCAGTAACCTTTAGTGGACCCGGGAACCACACAGTCCCATGTTAAGGCAAGATAAACAAAATGTCTGACAAAACAGTGTATATATCCATCCAAGAGTTTGTAATTGTGAGCTCAGTCGTCAACAGAAGTTACAAAATTGTAACTAACGATACAAGAGTTCTTTAGTGCTCTTGTGTTGTTGAGAGGATCCCAGACACAACGTGTCAACAAATGCAACTGACGATTCAAGAAAGAGTTTCTAATCGTGTACTTTGTAGTCAACGGAAGAGAGTTACAAAATTAAACCTAACAATACAAGAGTACTTTGCAGCTCTTGTAATGTTGAGAGGATCCAGATACGGAAGGTGTCAACAAGTTGTCAACAAGTGCAACTGACACCTGTTGCTAATCATGTGCTCAGTTGTCAAAAGAAGTGAGTTACAACATTGTATCTGACAATACAACAGTTCTTTGGAGCGATTGTACTGTTGAGAAGACCCCAGACATGGAAGGTGTCAACAAATGCAACTGACGATTCAAGCAAGAGTTGCTAATCATGTATTCAATTGTCAACAGAAGTGAGTTACAAAATTGTATCTGACTATACAAGAGTTCCTTGCGGCTTCTGCAATGATCTCAGACATGGGCGGTAGCTTTACTGAGCATACCTTTTAGAAGAGATATAAAAGTGTAACTGATAATACAAGAGCTTGCATTGGTCTCAGACATGAGAGGAGCTTCACTAACCTTTAGTGGACCCGGGAAAAACATAGTCCCATGTTTAGGCAAAATAAACAAAATGTCTGACCAAACACTGTATACATCCATCCAAGAGTTTGTAATTGTGAGCTCAGTCGTCAACAGAAGTTACAAAATTGTAACTAACGATACAAGAGTTCTTTGGTGCTCTTGTGTTGTTGAGAGGATCCCAGACACAACGTGTCAACAAATGCAACTGACGATTCAAGAAAGAGTTTCTAATCGTGTACTTTGTAGTCAACGGAAGAGAGTTACAAAATTTAACCTAACAATACAAGAGTTCTTTGGAGCTCTTGTAATGTTGAGAGGATCCAGATACGGAAGGTGTCAACAAGTTGTCGACAAGTGCAACTGACACCTGTTGCTAATCATGTGCTCAGTTGTCAAAAGAATTGAGTTACAACATTGTATCTGACAATACAACAGTACTTCGGAGCGATTGTACTGTTGAGAAGACCCCAGACGCGGAAGGTGTCAACAAATGCAACTGACGATTCAAGCAAGAGTTGCTAATCATGTATTCAGTTGTCAACAGAAGTGAGTTACAAAATTGTATCTGACTATACAAGAGTTCCTTGCAGCTTCTCCAATGATCTCAGGCATGGGAGGTAGCTTTACTGAGCATACCTTTTAGAAGAGTTATAAAATTGTAACTGATAATACAAGAGCTTGCATTGATCTCAGACATGAGAGGAGCTTCACTAACCTTTAGTGGACCCGGGAACCACACAGTCCCATGTTAAGGCAAGATAAACAAAATGTCTGACCAAACACTGTATATATATATCCAAGAGTTGGTAATTGTGAGCTCAGTCATCAACAGAAGTTACATAAATTGTAACTAACGATACAAGAGTTCTTTGGCGCTCTTGTGTTGTTGAGAGGATCCCAGACACAACGTGTCAACAAATGCAACTGACGATTCAAGCAAGAGTTTCTAATCATGTATTCAGTTGTCAACAGAAGTGAGTTACAAAATTGTAACTGAATATACAAGAGTTCCTTGCGGCTTCTGCAATGATCTCAGACATGGGAGGTAGGTTTACTGAGCATACATTTTAGAAGAGTTATAAAATTGTAACTGGTAATACAAGAGCTTGCATTGATCTCAGACATGAGAGGAGCTTCACTAACCTTTAGTGGACCCGGGAACCACACAGTCCCATGTTAAGGCAAGATAAACAAAATGTCTGACCAAACAGTGTATATATCCATCCAAGAGTTTCTAATTGTGAGCTCAGTCATCAACAGAAGTTACAAAATTGTAACTAATGACACAAGAGTTCTTTGGCGCTCTTGTGTTGTTGAGAGGATCCCAGACACAACGTGTCAACAAATGCAACTGACGATTCAAGAAAGAGTTTCTAATTATGTACTTTGTAGTCAACGGAAGAGAGTTACAAAATTGAACATAACAATACAAGAGTTCTTTGCAGCTCTTGTAATGTTGAGAGGATCCAGATACGGAAGGTGTCAACAAGTTGTCAACAAGTGCAACTGACACCTGTTGCTAATCATGTGCTCAGTTGTCAAAAGAAGTGAGTTACAACATTGTATCTGACAATACAACAGTTCTTCGGAGCGATTGTACTGTTGAGAAGACCCCAGACATTGAAGGTGTCAACAAATGCAACTGACGATTCAAGCAAGAATTGCTAATCATGTATTCAATTGTCAACAGAAGTGAGTTACAAAATTGTATCTGACTATACAAGAGTTCCTTGCGGCTTCTGCAATGATCTCAGACATGGGTGATAGCTTTACTGAGCATACCTTTTAGAAGAGTTATAAAATTGTAACTGATAATACAAGAGCTTGCATTGGTCTCAGACATGAGAGGAGCTTCACTAACCTTTAGTGGACCCGGGAACCACACAGTCCCATGTTAAGGCAAGATAAACAAAATGTCTGACAAAACAGTGTATATATCCATCCAAGAGTTTGTAATTGTGAGCTCAGTCGTCAACAGAAGTTACAAAATTGTAACTAACGATACAAGAGTTCTTTGGTGCTCTTGTGTTGTTGAGAGGATCCCAGACACAACGTGTCAACAAATGCAACTGACGATTCAAGAAAGAGTTTCTAATCGTGTACTTTGTAGTCAACGGAAGAGAGTTACAAAATTAAACCTAACAATACAAGAGTACTTTGCAGCTCTTGTAATGTTGAGAGGATCCAGATACGGAAGGTGTCAACAAGTTGTCAACAAGTGCAACTGACACCTGTTGCTAATCATGTGCTCAGTTGTCAAAAGAAGTGAGTTACAACATTGTATCTGACAATACAACAGTTCTTTGGAGCGATTGTACTGTTGAGAAGACCCCAGACATGGAAGGTGTCAACAAATGCAACTGACGATTCAAGCAAGAGTTGCTAATCATGTATTCAATTGTCAACAGAAGTGAGTTATAAAATTGTATCTGACTATACAAGAGTTCCTTGCGGCTTCTGCAATGATCTCAGACATGGGCGGTAGCTTTACTGAGCATACCTTTTAGAAGAGATATAAAAGTGTAACTGATAATGCAAGAGCTTGCATTGATCTCAGACATGAGAGCAGCTTCACTAACGTTTAGTGGACCCAGGAAGAACATAGTCCCATGTTAAAGCAAAATAAACAAAATGTTTGACCAAACACTGTATACATCCATCCAAGAGTTTGTAATTGTGAACTCAATCGTCAACAGAAGTTACAAAATTGTAACTAACGATACAAGAGTTCTTTGGCGTTTTTATGTTGTTGACAGGATCCCAGACACAAGGTGTCAACAAATGCAACTGACGATTCAAGCAAGAGTTGCTAATCATGTATTCAGTTGTCAACAGAAGTGAGTTACAAAATTGTAACTGACTATACAAGAGTTCCTTGCGGCTTCTGCAATGATCTCAGACATGGGAGGTAGGTTTACTGAGCATACATTTTAGAAGAGTTATAAAATTGTAACTGATGATACAAGAGCTTGCATTGATCTGAGACATGAGAGGAGCTTCACTAACCTTTAGTGGACCCGGGAACCACACAGTCCCATGTTAAGGCAAGATAAACAAAATGTCTGACCAAACACTGTATATATCCATCCAAGAGTTTCTAATTGTGAGCTCAGTCATCAACAGAAGTTACAAAATTGTAACTAACGATACAAGAGTTCTTTGGCGCTCTTGTGTTGTTGAGAGGATCCCAGACACAACGTGTCAACAAATGCAACTGACGATTCAAGCAAGAGTTGCTAATCATGTATTCAGTTGTCAACAGAAGTGAGTTACAAAATTGTAACTGACTATACAAGAGTTCCTTGCGGCTTCTGCAATGATCTCAGACATGGGAGGTAGGTTTACTGAGCATACATTTTAGAAGAGTTATAAAATTGTAACTGGTAATACAAGAGCTTGCATTGATCTCAGACATAAGAGGAGTTTCACTAACCTTTAGTGGACCCGGGAACCACACAGTCCCATGTTAAGGCAAGATAAACAAAATGTCTGACCAAACAGTGTATATATCCATCCAAGAGTTTGTAATTGTGAGCTCAGTCATCAACAGAAGTTACAAAATTGTAACTAACGATACAAGAGTTCTTTGGCGCTCTTGTGTTGTTGAGAGGATCCCAGACACAACGTGTCAACAAATGCAACTGACGATTCAAGAAAGAGTTTCTAATCGTGTACTTTGTAGTCAACGGAAGAGAGTTACAAAATTAAACCTAACAATACAAGAGTACTTTGCAGCTCTTGTAATGTTGAGAGGATCCAGATACGGAAGGTGTCAACAAGTTGTCAACAAGTGCAACTGACACCTGTTGCTAATCATGTGCTCAGTTGTCAAAAGAAGTGAGTTACAACATTGTATCTGACAATACAAGTTCTTTGGAGCGATTGTACTGTTGAGAAGACCCCAGACATGGAAGGTGTCAACAAATGCAACTGACGATTCAAGCAAGAGTTGCTAATCATGTATTCAATTGTCAACAGAAGTGAGTTATAAAATTGTATCTGACTATACAAGAGTTCCTTGCGGCTTCTGCAATGATCTCAGACATGGGCGGTAGCTTTACTGAGCATACATTTTAGAAGAGTTATAAAATTGTAACTGATGATACAAGAGCTTGCATTGATCTGAGACATGAGAGGAGCTTCACTAACCTTTAGTGGACCCGGGAACCACACAGTCCCATGTTAAGGCAAGATAAACAAAATGTCTGACCAAACACTGTATATATCCATCCAAGAGTTTCTAATTGTGAGCTCAGTCATCAACAGAAGTTACAAAATTGTAACTAACGATACAAGAGTTCTTTGGCGCTCTTGTGTTGTTGAGAGGATCCCAGACACAACGTGTCAACAAATGCAACTGACGATTCAAGCAAGAGTTGCTAATCATGTATTCAGTTGTCAACAGAAGTGAGTTACAAAATTGTAACTGACTATACAAGAGTTCCTTGCGGCTTCTGCAATGATCTCAGACATGGGAGGTAGGTTTACTGAGCATACATTTTAGAAGAGTTATAAAATTGTAACTGGTAATACAAGAGCTTGCATTGATCTCAGACATAAGAGGAGTTTCACTAACCTTTAGTGGACCCGGGAACCACACAGTCCCATGTTAAGGCAAGATAAACAAAATGTCTGACCAAACAGTGTATATATCCATCCAAGAGTTTGTAATTGTGAGCTCAGTCATCAACAGAAGTTACAAAATTGTAACTAACGATACAAGAGTTCTTTGGCGCTCTTGTGTTGTTGAGAGGATCCCAGACACAACGTGTCAACAAATGCAACTGACGATTCAAGAAAGAGTTTCTAATCGTGTACTTTGTAGTCAACGGAAGAGAGTTACAAAATTAAACCTAACAATACAAGAGTACTTTGCAGCTCTTGTAATGTTGAGAGGATCCAGATACGGAAGGTGTCAACAAGTTGTCAACAAGTGCAACTGACACCTGTTGCTAATCATGTGCTCAGTTGTCAAAAGAAGTGAGTTACAACATTGTATCTGACAATACAACAGTTCTTTGGAGCGATTGTACTGTTGAGAAGACCCCAGACATGGAAGGTGTCAACAAATGCAACTGACGATTCAAGCAAGAGTTGCTAATCATGTATTCAATTGTCAACAGAAGTGAGTTATAAAATTGTATCTGACTATACAAGAGTTCCTTGCGGCTTCTGCAATGATCTCAGACATGGGCGGTAGCTTTACTGAGCATACCTTTTAGAAGAGATATAAAAGTGTAACTGATAATGCAAGAGCTTGCATTGATCTCAGACATGAGAGCAGCTTCACTAACGTTTAGTGGACCCAGGAAGAACATAGTCCCATGTTAAAGCAAAATAAACAAAATGTTTGACCAAACACTGTATACATCCATCCAAGAGTTTGTAATTGTGAACTCAATCGTCAACAGAAGTTACAAAATTGTAACTAACGATACAAGAGTTCTTTGGCGTTTTTATGTTGTTGACAGGATCCCAGACACAAGGTGTCAACAAATGCAACTGACGATTCAAGCAAGAGTTGCTAATCATGTATTCAGTTGTCAACAGAAGTGAGTTACAAAATTGTAACTGACTATACAAGAGTTCCTTGCGGCTTCTGCAATGATCTCAGACATGGGAGGTAGGTTTACTGAGCATACATTTTAGAAGAGTTATAAAATTGTAACTGATGATACAAGAGCTTGCATTGATCTGAGACATGAGAGGAGCTTCACTAACCTTTAGTGGACCCGGGAACCACACAGTCCCATGTTAAGGCAAGATAAACAAAATGTCTGACCAAACACTGTATATATCCATCCAAGAGTTTCTAATTGTGAGCTCAGTCATCAACAGAAGTTACAAAATTGTAACTAACGATACAAGAGTTCTTTGGCGCTCTTGTGTTGTTGAGAGGATCCCAGACACAACGTGTCAACAAATGCAACTGACGATTCTAGCAAGAGTTGCTAATCATGTATTCAGTTGTCAACAGAAGTGAGTTACAAAATTGTAACTGACTATACAAGAGTTCCTTGCGGCTTCTGCAATGATCTCAGACATGGGAGGTAGGTTTACTGAGCATACATTTTAGAAGAGTTATAAAATTGTAACTGGTAATACAAGAGCTTGCATTGATCTCAGACATAAGAGGAGTTTCACTAACCTTTAGTGGACCCGGGAACCACACAGTCCCATGTTAAGGCAAGATAAACAAAATGTCTGACCAAACAGTGTATATATCCATCCAAGAGTTTGTAATTGTGAGCTCAGTCATCAACAGAAGTTACAAAATTGTAACTAACGATACAAGAGTTCTTTGGCGCTCTTGTGTTGTTGAGAGGATCCCAGACACAACGTGTCAACAAATGCAACTGACGATTCAAGAAAGAGTTTCTAATCGTGTACTTTGTAGTCAACGGAAGAGAGTTACAAAATTGATTTGTAATGTTGAGAGGATCCAGATACGGAAGGTGTCAACAAGTTGTCGACAAATGCAACTGACACCTGTTGCTAATCATGTGCTCAGTTGTCAAAAGAAGTGAGTTACAACATTGTATCTGACAATACAACAGTTCTTCGGAGCGATTGTACTGTTGAGAAGACCCCAGACGCGGAAGGTGTCAATAAATGCAACTGACGATTCAAGCAAGAGTTGCTAATCATGTATTCAGTAGTCAACAGAAGTGAGTTACAAAATTGTATCTGACTATACAAGAGTTCCTTGCAGCTTCTGCAATGATCTCAGACATGGGAGGTAGCTTTACTGAGTATACCTTTTAGAAGAGTTATAAAATTGTAACTGATAATACAAAAGCTTGCATTGATCTCAGACATGAGAGGAGTTTCACTAACCTTTAGTGGACCCGGGAACCACTCAGTCCCATGTTAACGCAAGATAAACAAAATGTCTGACCAAACACTGTATATATCCATCCAAGAGTTTGTAATTGTGAGCTCAGTCGTCAACAGAAGTTACAAAATTGTAACTAACAATACAAGAGTTCTTTGGCGCTCTTGTGTTGTTGAGAGGATCCCAGACACAAGGTGTCAACAAATGCAACTGACGATTCAAGAAAGAGTTTGTAATCGTGTACTTTGTAGTCAATGGAAGAGAGTTACAAAATTGAACCTAACAATACAAGAGTTCTTTGGAGCTCTTGTAATGTTGAGAGGATCCAGATACGGAAGGTGTCAACAAGTTGTCAACAAGTGCAACAGACACCTGTTGCTAATCATGTGCTCAGTTGTCAAAAGAAGTGAGTTACAACATTGTATCTGACAATACAACAGTTTTTAGGAGCGATTGTACTGTTGAGAAGACCCCAGACACGGAAGGTGTCAACAAATGAAACTGACGATTCAAGCAAGAGTTGCTAATCATGTATTCAATTGTCAGCAGAAGTGAGTTACAAAATTGTAACTGACTATACAAGAGTTCCTTGCGGCTTCTGCAATGATCTCAGACATGGGAGGTAGCTTTACTGAGCATACCTTTTAGAAGAGTTATAAAATTGTAAGTGATAATACAAGAGAGCATTGATCTCAGACATGAGAGGAGCTTCACTAACCTTTAGTGGACCCGAGAACCACACAGTCCCATGTTAAGGCAAAATAAACAAAATGTCTGACCAAACACTGTATATATCCATCCTAGAGTTTGTAATTGTGAGCTCAGTCGTCAACAGAAGTTACAAAATTGTAACTAACGATACAAGAGTTCTTTGGCGCTCTTGTGTTGTTGAGAGGATCCCAGACACAACGAGAAAGAGTTTCTAATCATGTACTTAGTAGTCAACGGAAGAGAGTTACAAAATTGAACCTAATGATACAAGAGTTCTTTGCGGCTCTGGTACTGTTGAGAGGATCCAGATACGGAAGGTGTCAACAAATTGTTAACAAGTGCAACTGACACCTGCTGCTAATAATGTGTTCAGTTGTCAAGAGAAGTGAGCTTCAACATTGTATCTGACAATACAACAGTTCTTCGGAGCTATAGTACTGTTGAGAGGACCCCAGACACGGAAGGTGTCAACAAATGCAACTGACGATTCAAGCAAGAGTTGCTAATCATGTATTCAGTTGTCAAGAGAAGTGAGTTACAAAATTATAAATGACTATACAAGAGTTCCTTGCAGCTTCTGCAATGATCTCAGACATGGGAGGTAGCTTTACTGAGAGTTCTTTGCGGCTCTGGTACTGTTGAGAGGATCCCAGACACGGAAGGTTTCAACAAGGTGTCAACAAATGCGACTGACAATTCAACCAAGAGTTGCTAATCATGTGCTCAGTTGTCAACAGAAGTGAGTTACAAAATTGTAACTGACGATTCAAGAATTTCTTGCAGCACTTGTACTGTTGAGGTCACAGACATGGAAGTTTTGAACAAGTGCAACTGACAATTCAAACAAGAGTTGCTAATCGTGCACTTAGTTGTCAACAAAAATGAATTACAAAATTGTAACTGACGATACAAAAGATCCTTACTGCAGTTGTACTGATCCAAGAAATGGGAGATAGCTTTACTGATCTTACCTTTCAGAAGATAGTGTTAAAATTGAACCTAACAATACAAGAGTTCTTCGTGGCTCTTGTACTGTTGAGAGAATCCCAGACACCGAACGTTTCTAAAAAGGGAGTCAATAAATGCAACTGACAATTCAAGAATTCCTGGCGGCAGTTGTACTGTTGAGAGGAGCCCAGACATGAAAGGTGTCAACAACTTGTCAACAAGTGCAACTGACACCTGCTGCAAATAATGTGTTCAGTTGTCAACAGAAGTGAGCTACAACATTGTATCTGACAATACAAGTTCTTCGGAGCTATAGTACTGTTGAGAGGACCCCAGACACGGAAGGTGTTAACAAATGCAACTGACGATTCAAGCAAGAGTTGCTAATCATGTATTCAGTTGTCAAGAGAAGTGAGTTACAAAATTATAAATGACTATACAAGAGTTCCTTGCAGCTTCTGCAATGATCTCAGACATGGGAGGTAGCTTTACTGAGAGTTCTTTGCGGCTCTGGTACTGTTGAGAGGATCCCAGACATGGAAGGTGTCAACAAGGTGTCAACAAATGCAACTAACAATTAAAGCAACAGTTTCTAATCATGTACTTAGTAGTCAACAGAAGTTACAAAATTGTAACTAACAATACAAGAGTTCTTCATGGCTCTTGTACTGTTGAGAGGATCCCAGACACGGAAGGTTTCAACAAGGTGTCAACAAATGCGACTGACAATTCAACCAAGAGTTGCTATTCATGTGCTCAGTTGTCAACAGAAGTGAGTTACAAAATTGTAACTGACGATTCAAGAATTTCTTGCAGCTCTTGTACTGTTGAGAGGTCACAGACATGGAAGTTTTGAACAAGTGCAACTGACAGTTCAAACAAGAGTAGCTAACCGTGCACTTAGTTGTCAACAAAAATGAATTACAAAATTGTAACTGACGATACAAAAGATCCTTACTGCAGTTGTACTGATCCAAGAAATGGGAGATAGCTTTACTGATCTTACCTTTCAGAAGATAGTGTTAAAATTGAACCTAACAATACAAGAGTTCTTCGTGGCTCTTGTACTGTTGAGAGAATCCCAGACACCGAAGGTTTCTAAAAAAGGAGTCAATAAATGCAACTGACAATTCAAGAATTCCTGGCGGCAGTTGTACTGTTGAGAGGAGCCCAGACATGAAAGGTGTCAACAACTTGTCAACAAGTGCCAGTGGTAAATATGATGAAATATAACATATTAATTACCTCACCGTCAGTCGGCTTTCAAAGATTATGCAATAGTGAAATAAACTTGATATGCTTGTTGTTGTGTTTTTATGACAAATGCCCTCCAACTTGAACTTTGAAATATGATAGTCGTCTAGACCTGATAATACACTTTGGATGGTTAGATCCACTACCTACCCCAATACAAGATTGCTGGGTTTATGGGTCCACAAAAAGTATATGCTGTCTATCCCAAATATGAGGAATGTGATAGTAAAGAATGCAAAGATAATAAGTAATTCACTTCCACCTTGAACTGTGACAGACGATAGTCACCTAGATCTAATGTTTCCGTTTGGTCACTGCCAGACCCTCAACCTACTCAGACACCAAGTATCTGGGTTTACGGGTCTAAAAGGTTGTCTGTGCGTGACAGATTTGTTCAAATACATTAAGTTTCAACTTTTACACATGTCACAAATAACATTCTGCTATACACCTGTCCAGGTCTAGCATGTCTATGAGTATTAAACAGAATGTAGATGAGAATGATTTCAAAATGGAAAACACAGTGCAAATAAGAACACCGTAAAATTATGTTTTGCAGATCATGTAAGCCGAGCTAAGATATATCACAAAGACAGACACGAGTACTTTGTGTTACCTGCCAGTGCATTGCAATCTTGTCTGTGAGAAAAATGACACACGTATTCAAATATGTGTACCTATTGATCATGTCAATGATTTTCTCGACTGTACCCTAAATCGGATTCTAGCAATGAACCTGATGCTTCAAGAATTAACTGGAAGTGAATCCTTTGCAACATTCTGATTTAATCATGTTCAATGTTACTTTGTCAGTGAATATCTGACAACTGTTGGTCTTCAAAACAATACTTTGCAAACCATAACTTCACAGTTGCAGACATGTCACAAATAACATTCTCCTTCACAATGCTACATACCAGTACAGTGCAATCTCATCTGCTATTACACGATGCACATGTTCAAATGTGTATGCATTCATATTGTTAACAATTGTCTTAACAAACTAGTTCCAACAATGAACCTGATGCATGGAGAATTCTTTAGTACTGTCCATTTCTAAGACAATAGTTTTACAGACATTCACTTCACAATGCCAGACACAAATGCAAAGATAGTTTGAATTTGTGTGTATTCATACCATACACAGTTGAGCTAAGATGAAGAACTCTCTACTTTAAGGCAGTAGGTTACAGTTCATGTAAACCAATCCCTGACATGTCACAAAAGTCACCATCATTCCATCCTGCTATATGTATATGGCTCTCCAGTGCCATCATCTGAAGTTGACGGATATGTTCAAATATGAAATTAAGAACTATCCAGGTAATGGTTTGCAGCTGGTGTAAGCCAATCCCATATACATAACACATGCAAACAATCAAATACACAATAAACCCACTTAAATGTGTATACAATCACATCACAAAAGGAATGCTCTTGAACCTCCAGAAACTGGTTCCAACAATGATCCTGATGCTTCAAGAATTCTTGGCACCTACGTCCCAAAGAAGTGACTTTGTGATTACTAAACAGACGTGTTTAGGTATTTTAAAAATTTTCTATTTTTACAAACATTTCGTGAGACACAGCTTATGGAATGTCCTTTTCACTTAACAAATTCTGTGTCGTATTTGTGTTGTCAAGAAGATGAAACAAAGAAGGATGATTGATTTCTGGTATGGGTAAATTGGTCAAAGCTCACTACAAGAATTGTTTCCAGCACTGCGGTTGTGAAGAAGACCACAAGAAGGTGGCAAGCAGTCTTGTTTATTGTTCTGTTATTAGGAATACATACAGTAAATATTTTCTCTGTTAGAATGACTGTCGAGTCTGTCCTATTTCCATCGAACAGCCATATCACAAGATTGGTGTGTGATCTTGTGTCACACATGTCACAGTATTGGTGACATTTCAACCACTTGGAGAGCAATGATTACCAAGTGCTCGCTGCGAACAAGAGGAATTACACAAATTTATTATTTCAAACATATCACCATGCAAGAGTTCAACAGTGCAGCGACATTGGCTAGTACAATGGCCGGAATAGAGAGGATTATGATAACAACGTCACAGACGAACCTATCTAATGGCCATATTTATAGAACTGACAGGAAACAACAGAATTAATAACATTTATATTTACATCAGTTTACTATTTCAACCACCTAACTGTACAAGAATTCTTGCTTGCAGCAACAGTGGCCAGAATAAAGAGAATTATGATGACTAGTTAGTATCCAAATATTGCTCAGATCTAATCTCACATGTCAGAGTACTGGTAACATCAAGACCAGACGGTATCCAAACATTACTGAGATCTCATCTCTCAGTACTGGTAACATCGAGACCAGTCGGTATCCAAAGATTGCTGAGATCTCATCTCTCAGTAATGGTAACATCAAGACCAGTCGGTATCCAAAGATTATTGAGATCTCAACTCTCAGTAATGGTAACATCAAGACCAGTCGGTATCCAAAGATTGCTGTGATGTCATCTCACAGTAATGGTAACATCCAGACCAGTCGGTATCCAAACATTACTGAGACCTCCACAAAGAAGCATATGTTGCCAGTGGCAAATATGATGAAATATTACATCAGAAAGGTCAAACATATTAATTACCTCACCGTCAGTCGGCATTCAAAGATTATGCAACAGTGAAATGAACTTCATGTTTGTTGTAGTTTTTCATGACAAATACCCTCCAACTTGAACTTTGAATTACGATAGTCATCTAGACCTGACAATACACTTTGGATGGTTAGATCCACTACCTACACCAATACGAGATGGCTGAGTTAATGGGTCCACAAAGAGGATATGTTGTCTATCCCAAATATGATGGAATATGATAGTAAAGAAGGCAAAGGTAATAAGTAATTCACTTCCAACTTGAACTGTGACAGACAATAGTCACCTAGATCTAATGTTTCCGTTTGGACACTGCCAGACCCCCAACCTACTCAGACACCAAGTATCTGGGTTTACGGGTCTAAAAGGTTGTATATGCTCTCAGTGTAAAATATGACGGTATAACAAGACATGAAGGAGAGCAAAGGTTGTAATAACAAGCAGACCAGGTGGTATCCAAAGATTACTGAAATCTCATCACAGGTGCAACAGTGGCAGTAACGTGGCAACCAGTGGCATTCAAAGATTACTGAGTATTCTGATAAATTGAGTTAGGTTCTTTCAAATGGTTATTCATGATGAATGACTTCCAATATTCACAGTGAATGCTGGTGGACTTGACTTGATGCTGATCTTGTTCTTTGGATTGTTAGACCCATCCATCTACACCTACATAATATGCAAGTTAATTCTTTTCCACATTCTGCTACATGCCCGTTCAATGTTCATAGAATCATGAGGGTCACTAGCTGGTAACGTGGATTGTGTTGGGTTGAGAAAAATACACGTTTTAACACGGCAGTTGAATTGACTCGCTCTCAACATGGACATATACATTTGGGTAAGCGTCTAGTGCATCTATGTAATGTGATTAAAACGCCGTGAAGACGTAGCACGAAGTCCCGAAGAGATATTTATTCAAGTGTCTGTATTTCGTGGTGAATTATCGCCCAGACAACGCCTAGACAACTGATGCGTGTCGGCTAGCCCCATTGTCAAAGCAGCATAGCCAAAGTCCAGATCGGCTATACAGCCTCACGTGCGCAAATAACAAACAATCACTGATGGGGCGGAAGTCGCCGAAGACGTGTACGGGGTCGACGCCGTGCAAAGACAGCTCAGCGAGCGACGACCCTATTACGGCTAAGCTAATGGACATTTTGACAGATGAACATTTTGTCTCGAACGTCGCGGATCAAATCGCAGACATCCTCGCCCTGAAACTGAGCACGCGCCTTGAAAAGCTAGAAAAAGAGGCTTCTGTACTCACCAAAAAGGTGCAAACGCTGGAGGAGAAGGTGGAAATGTTGGAGACGGAGGCGGACAAACGTGAACAATACACGCGTCGTCCGAACCTCCGCATCTCCGGCATTCCAGAGACATCAGATGAAGTCACAAACAACTTAGTCATCGACACAATAAAGAAACTGGGGTTAGAAGACATTGGTATCAGTGACCTGGAAAGAAGTCACCGCCTAGGTAAAAAGACCGACGAACGTGGACGCCCCCGAAAACAAACAATAATTGTACGTTTTCGTAGTGAAGCGGTGAGAGACGAAGTGTACCGTCAACGCACCAAACTGAAGAACCATAACCAGCACCACCGGGACGAACAGATATATATAAACGAAGATTTGACGTCTAAGAGAGCAGCACTTGCTTTCAAAGCAAGATTCCTTAAGAAGGAAAATCAAATCAATGATTGCTGGACATATGTAGGAAAGGTTCTTGTCAAAACAAACGTGGGAACAGTAAAAGAAATCCTTTCTGCAAAGGACCTGGACATGTATTAGACGGATCTTTGTGTAACGCCATTATTGGGACAAAAAGACTTAAATACATATTGAGCGTCTCCGGACGTTATTTTGAAGAAAAAAATTCGGATCATTTGAAGTTTCTACTACTGCGCCTCTGAACTGTCCAAGTAAGATACTATGATTATCGTGGTAGAGACTGCAACATATAATTTACAACCTACTATGCCATCACTGTATTACTATATTATTATTATATTATTGTATTACTATTATTATTATATACTTATTATATAATAATTATTATTATATAATTATTACGGCTTTTAAGTCTTCCCGAAAACAACATTCAAAGTCACTACTACTATGCTTTTTACCTTTTTAGTGACACGTGATATTTATGATTATTGGGCCAAATATTGCAACATGTTAGTTCCAATATATTATGCTGTCACTGTATTTTGAACTTCTAAATGATCACCGGGCCAGAGACTGTAATGCACACATTATGTTACCATTGTAATATTGGATTATTGTTCTATAATTAAGGGTAATTTTTTTGTTTTTATTTTGACACTTTGGCATTTTTTCAATCAAATTTGCTATTACTTTGCCTTTCAAGTTTCTAAGTTGGCATATGATATTGTGATTATCGGGATATATACTGCAACATATTAAATTCAACATATGTTACTACTGTAAAATTGCTTGATTCTATAATTATAAGGTTTTGTTTTATCATTCAAAGCAGCCTTTAAACGTTCAAAGTGGCGTATGATAGTATGATTGTCAGGTGGTCAGAGATTTATATATGTCATATTATGTTAGCACTGTCAATGGCAGTGATTAATCACTTGCAGTCAGTGGTGTTTAGTATGTTTTATATTCTAACTTGCAAACCGGCCTAAAAAGTGAATTTTTTTTTCTTTTTTCTTTTAAGTCTCCCAACATTTTTTTATTATTCTCTCCCAAGTACATATCATGATGTTATTGACTCTAAGCCTAGTTGGCCTTTCTTTTCTTATTTTGTTAAGTTCCCTGATAGAAATCCATGCGATGTCTATCTCTACTTACTCTTTGATACTAACAATTGAATTTGTATTCTTTTGGTTAATCGTCAACATCAACGTGTTTATCATTACTTGTATGTATACAACTGTTCAACGGATATGTACTTATGATGTATATTATGATATGCATTCATACACTACCCGGGTAGTTATATTTATGTACATATTTTTGAATGTTTTTGTAATTTTTTTTCAACGAACTCTGAAAGAATCACTATGATGTGCTCTAATACATTTGTAAATGGCAGAATCTATTAATATTAGCCGGATCCAAACAAATAAAAGCTTTGACTTAAAAACAATATTCAATGAAGCCAAACACATTGAAAATGAAAAGTATGATGATTCTCCATTTTCTCTTAACACACATGATTGTAAATATTTTACTGCAGTTGAGTTTTCTGAAGCATTCAAACCAGAAAACATATCTTTATCAATGTTCTGCATCAATTGCCGTAGTTTGGAGACACAATGGGATTCTCTTCAAGAATTACTTTTTAATATGTCGTCAAAAGGCCTGACTCTAGATCTCATTGGACTAACTGAAGTTTTTAAAGTTCAACATGTTTTACGTTATAAAATAAATGGGTATCACAATTTACTATTCAATACAAGACTAGATACAGACGACGGGCATGGTGGAGTTGGCCTATACATCAGTAAAAAATACACCTATTTTAAACGTGAAGACTTGTCAATATTTATTCCTCATGTATTTGAGTCCATTTTTGTAGAGGTTCAAATTAAGAAATGTAAACCTATAATTGTGGGTGTAATCTATCGTCCCAACTCTCATCCACGTGCAGATCTTGATCTATTTATGGGTACCATACTAGACATCCAAGACAAAATCTCAAATGAAAATAAAGTAGCGTACCTGATGGGGGATTATAATATTAATTTACTAAACTTTGTTACTCACAACAAAACTAATGATTTTATAGATAATGTAATAGCACAAGGATATATTCCACACATAACAAAACCAACACAGATAACACCTGTTACAGCAACTCTTATAGACCATTTATATTCTAATCATACTCACCCCAACTATGAATCGGGGATTATCGTTACAGACATGACTGACCATTTTGGAATATTTCATTTAATATATGGTAAACCTGCTACACAAAAATTAGTATATAAACAAAAACGCCAGTTAAACTTGACCAACATTTTAAAATTTAGGAGTCTTTTGGCCACGGCTGACTATTCCTCTGTCCTATCTACTAGCAATGCAAATGATGCATACTTAATATTAACATATACATCACTTTATGAAATATCTTGCCCAGTTAAAACTATCAGAGTAAATAGTAAATATATTAAAAGAGAGCCCTGGGTAACATCAGGCATTATAGTGTCCTCAATAAAAAAAGACAAATTACTCCGCAGAAAGCTAAATAAGCCCAGTACAGCGAGAGAGGATGCTTATAAGGTATATTGTAGACTATTTAATAAGATCAAAAGAGCAGCAAAAATTAAGTATTATACTGAAATACTGGAAGAACGTAAACATAGCATCAAAGAAACCTGGACCATACTGAGAAAGGCAATATTTAATCAAAAAAAGAGTTTTCAATTACCTCAAACTTTCATTGTAAAAGGAGAAAAAGTATCAAATTCTGCTTTTATTGCTGAAGAGTTTAACCGTTTCTTTGCTGATATAGGTAAATCAATGAGTGATCTAATACCTCCTCCCACAACCTCGTTTCATGCACACCTAAAAGATAACTATCCTGTAAACTTTTTCATGCAACCTACTGATGTAAATGAAATCAAAAGAATAGTGCAAAAACTAAATGCACTGAAGGCTTCGATAGTTTATCTACAAAACTTGTACAACAGACCATTGAGGAAATAACAATCCCACTTGTGCACATCATAAATAATTCCTTTGTTACAGGTGTTGTACCTGATAATTTAAAAATCGCTAAAATAATTCCAATTTATAAATCAGGAAATATTAATGTGTTTAATAACTACAGACCAATAAGTATTTTACCAACACTTTCTAAAATAATGGAAAAAATAGTATGTAACAGATTAGTAATATATTTAGAGAAATATAATATACTGTATAAACATCAATACGGATTTCGTTCGAAACATTCCACTATACACCCTATATTGCACTTACTTAAAGACATAGCAGATGCAAATGACAAAACTACCAAAGATATTACATTGGCTGTGTTTCTCGACTTATCTAAGGCGTTTGATACAATTAACCATGACATTTTGTTGTATAAGTTAAATCGTTATGGAATCAGAGGAATAAGTAATAGATGGTTTGCCAGTTACCTTTCTAATCGTAAACAATATATTGAAATAAATAATTGCAAATCTCCACTAATCAATATGACACATGGAGTACCACAAGGATCCATACTAGGACCTATGCTTTTTATAATTTATATTAATGACATAGTGAATTCTAGTTCTCTAAACTTGCTATCCTTTGCAGATGATACCACTGTTTATTATTCAGGATATGATATTGAAAACTTAGTCATAAAAGTGAATCAAGAACTAAAACAATTATACAATTGGTTGTGTGCTAATAAATTGTGCTTGAACGTCAAAAAGACACATTTCTGTGTTTTTTAGTCCAGTAAACTCAAACTACGAAGTAAACAATAGCATTAAAATAAATAATGAAGTCATCAACCAAGTTGGCAAGTATAAAAATGACGAATCTGTAAAATTCCTGGGATTGTATATAGATAAGCACTTAACATGGAAAGAACACATCAACATAATTAGTTCCAAAATATCTAGAGCTATTTTTGCAATAAATAGAGTGAAATATTTCTTACCATATAAGTCATTAAAATCATTATATTACGTTTTAATTCACAGTCATATAACATATGGTATACAAGCATGGGGCAATGGAAATACAAAGAAAATAGAAATCTTACAAAAACGTGCTTTAAGAATAATTAATAAAAAAGGATATAGGAGTCATACTGATCCTTTATTTAAGTCTGACAAAATACTAAAAGTGTCAGATGTATATAAACTACAGGTCTCACTATTTATGTACGACTTTAAACATGATTTATTACCCAAGTCATTTACAAATTTTGCGATCAAAAAGACTTTAAACAAAAGTATAAGAATAACCCGACAATGCAACCTTCTTGTTAAACAGACACCTAGAACACATTTTTCGTCTAAACTACCAAAACATAATTTCACAAGAATCTGGAACAATATAAACGAAAAAATAAGAAACACTAAACACAGGTTAACATTTTGACGCGTGTTGTGTGACTTCTACTTAAACGCATATCTTCGACAAGTGAATTGTATAAATCCTAGATGTTCAGAATGTAATGAAACTGATTAAATTAAACTCTACCTTTGTTTGTAAGTCTATTACTTTGAATTACGATAGTCATCTAGACCTGACAATACACTTTGGATGGTTAGATCCACTACCTACACCAATACGAGATGGCTGAGTTAATGGGTCCACAAAGAAGATATGTTGTCTATCTCAAATATGATGGAATATGATAGTAAAGAAGGCAAATGTAATAAGTAATTCACTTCCAACTTGAACTGTGACAGACAATAGTCACCTAGATCTAATGTTTCCGTTTGGACACTGCCAGACCCCCAACCTACTCAGACACCAAGTATCTGGGTTTACGGGTCTAAAAGGTTGTATATGCTCTCAGTGTAAAATATGATGGTATAACAAGACATGAAGGAGAGCAAAGGTTGTAATAACAAGCAGACCAGGTGGTATCCAAAGATTACTGAAATCTCATCACAGGTGCAACAGTGGCAGTAACGTGGCAACCAGTGGCATTCAAAGATTACTGAGTATTCTGATAAAATGAGTTAGGTTCTTTGAAATGGTTATTCATGATGCATGACTTCCAATATTCACAGTGAATGGTGGTGGACTTGACTTGATGCTGATCTTGTTCTTTGGATTGTTAGACCCATCCATCTACACCCACATAAGGTCAATGTAACTTTGTCAGTGACCATATAACAACTGTTGGTATCTAAGACAATAGTTTGTAGACCATCAATTCAGACCCAGTGCAAACAAAAACACTCTAAAATGATGTTTTGCAGATCATGTAAGCCGAGCTCAGATATATCACAAAGACAGACACGAGTACTTTGTGTTACCTACCAGTGCAGTGTAATCTTGTCTGTGAGAAAATGACACACTTGTACAAATATTTGTACGTATTCATCATGTCAATGATTTTCCCGACTGTACCCTGAATCGGATTCTAGCAATGAACCTGATGCTTCAAGAATTAACTGGAAGTGAATCCCTTACAACATTCTGCTTCACTCCTGTTCAATGTTACATTGTCAGTGAGTATCTGACAACTGTTGTTTTCCAAAACAATACTTTGGAAACCATAATTTCACAGTTGCAGACATGTCGCAAATAACATTCTCCTTCACAATGCTATATACCAGTGCCACATGTTCAAATGTTAACAAATTGTTAACAATTGTCTTAACAAACTAGTTCCAACAATGAACCTAATGCATGGAGAATTCTTTACTACAGTCTATTTCTAAGACAATAGTTTAACAAACCTTCACTTCACAATGCCAGACACAAATGCAAAGATAGTTTGAAGTTGTGTGTATTCATACCATACACAGTTGAGTTCAGATGAAGAACTCTCTACTTTAAGGCAGTAGGTTACAGTTCATGTAAACCAATCCCTGATATGTCACAAAAGTCACCATCATTCCATCCTGCTATATGTATATGGCTCTCCAGTGCCATCTTCTGAAGTTGACGGATATGTTCAAATATGAAATTAAGAACTATCCAAGCAATGGTTTGCAGCTGGTGTAAGCCAATCCCATATACATAACAAAATAAAACAAGCAAATACACAAAATTAACCAAAAAAAGATGCAGCATATGCAACGACTTCCTTTGTCGAATTGTGATGCATTCTCAATTTGTCTTTTGTCCAAGCCAGGTATGGTGAGCATATTTTATATATATAGAATATCATATTTCAAACCATCACATAGAGGATTCAATTGTCTGTAAAATAACTACTACTTGCAGTAATAGAAAATCAATATCAACAGACATGCCCAAAAAACCAACACACACACACACACACACACACACACACACACACACACACACACACACACACACACACACACACACACACACACACACACACACACACACACACACACACACACACACACACACACACACACACACACACACACACACACACACACACACACACACACACACACAATTTTCACAGTTCAATGTAAAATCTCTGAGGAAGCAGACTTTCAAAAAAGTTGCTCAGTTCTAAAGGGTTAAGAACTATCCAGGAAATGGTTTGCCGCTGGTGTAAGCCAATCCATTATACATAACAAATGCAAACACAATAAACCCACTTAAATGTGTATAAAATCACATCACAAAAGGAATGTTCTTGAACCTCCAGAAACTGGTTCCAACAATGATCCTGATGCTTCAAGAATTCTTGGCACCTATGTCCCAAAGAAGTGACTTTGTGATTACTAAACAGACGTGTTTAGGTATTTTAAAAATTTTCAATTTTTACAAACATTTCGTGAGACACTGCTTATGAAATGTCCTTTTCAATTAACAAATTCAGTGTCGTATTTGTGTTGTCAAGAAGATGAAACAAAGAAGGATGATTGATTTCTGGTATGGGTAAATTGGTCAAAGCTCACTACAAGAATTGTTTGCAGCACTGCGGATGTGAAGAAGACCACAAGAAGGTGGCAAGTAGTCTTGTTTATTGTTCTGTTATTAGGAATACATACAGTAAATATTTCCTCTGTTAGAATGACTGTCGAGTCTGTCCTATTTCCATCGAACAGCCATATCACAAGATTGGTATGTGATCTTGTGTCACACATGTCACAGTATTGGTGACATTTCAACCACTTGGAGAGCAATGATTACCAAGTGCTCGCTGGGAACAAGAGGAATTACACAAATTTATTATTTCAAACATATCACCATGCAAGAGTTCAACAGTGCAGCAACATTGGCTAGTACAATGGCCGGAATAGAGAGGATTATGATAACAACGTCACAGACGAACCTATCTAATGGCCATATTTATAGGAGAACTGACAGGAAACAACAGAATTAATAACATTTATATTTACATCAGTTTACTATTTCAACCACCTAACTGTACAAGAATTCTTGCTTGCAGAAACAGTGGCCAGAATAAAGAGAATTATGATGACTAGTTAGTATCCAAATATTGCTCAGATCTAATCTCACATGTCAGAGTACTGGTAACATCAAGACCAGTCGGTATCCAAAGATTGCTGAGATCTCATCTCTCAGTAATGGTAACGTCAAGACCAGTCGGTATCCAAAGATTACTGAGACCTCCACAAAGAAGCATATGTTGCCAGTGGCAAATATGATGAAATATGACATCAGAAAGGTCAAACATATTAATTACCTCACCGTCAGTCGGCATTCAAAGATTATGCAACAGTGAAATGAACTTTATGTTTGTTGTAGTTTTTCATGACAAATGCCCTCCAACTTGAACTTTGAATTACGATAGTCATCTAGACCTGACAATACACTTTGGATGGTTAGATCCACTACCTACACCAATACGAGATGGCTGAGTTAATGGATCCACAAAGAGTATATGTTGTCTATCCCAAATATGATGGAATATGATAGTAATGAAGGCAAAGATAATAAGTAATTCACTTCCAACTTGAACTGTGACAGACAATAGTCACCTAGATCTAATGTTTCCGTTTGGACACTGCCAGACCCCCAACCTACTCAGACACCAAGTATCTGGGTTTACGGGTCCAAAAGGTTGTATATGCTCTCAGTGTAAAATATGATGGTATAACAAGACATGAAGGAGAGCAAAGGTTGTAATAACAAGCAGACCAGGTGGTATCCAAAGATTACTGAAATCTCATCACAGGTGCAACAGTGGCAGTAACGTGGCAACCAGTGGCATTCAAAGATTACTGAGTATTCTGATAAAATGAGTTAGGTTCTTTGAAATGGTTATTCATGATGCATGACTTCCAATATTCACAGTGAATGGTGGTGGACTTGACTTGATGCTGATCTTGTTCTTTGGATTGTTAGACCCATCCATCTACACCCACATAAGGTCAATGTAACTTTGTCAGTGACCATATAACAACTGTTGGTATCTAAGACAATAGTTTGTAGACCATCAATTCAGACCCAGTGCAAACAAAAACACTCTAAAATGATGTTTTGCAGATCATGTAAGCCGAGCTCAGATATATCACAAAGACAGACACAAGTACTTTGTGTTACCTACCAGTGCAGTGTAATCTTGTCTGTGAGAAAATGACACACTTGTACAAATATTTGTACGTATTCATCATGTCAATGATTTTCCCGACTGTACCCTGAATCGGATTCTAGCAATGAACCTGATGCTTCAAGAATTAACTGGAAGTGAATCCCTTACAACATTCTGCTTCACTCCTGTTCAATGTTACATTGTCAGTGAGTATCTGACAACTGTTGTTTTCCAAAACAATACTTTGGAAACCATAATTTCACAGTTGCAGACATGTCGCAAATAGCATTCTCCTTCACAATGCTATATACTAGTGCCACATGTTCAAATGTTAACAAATTTTTAACAATTGTCTTAACAAACTAGTTCCAACAATGAACCTAATGCATGGAGAATTCTTTACTACAGTCTATTTCTAAGACAATAGTTTAACAAACCTTCACTTCACAATGCCAGACACAAATGCAAAGATAGTTTGAAGTTGTGTGTATTCATACCATACACAGTTGAGTTCAGTTGAAGAACTCTCTACTTTAAGGCAGTAGGTTACAGTTCATGTAAACCAATCCCTGATATGTCACAAAAGTCACCATCATTCCATCCTGCTATATGTATATGGCTCTCCAGTGCCATCTTCTGAAGTTGACGGATATGTTCAAATATGAAATTAAGAACTATCCAAGCAATGGTTTGCAGCTGGTGTAAGCCAATCCCATATACATAACAAAATCAAACAAGCAAATACACAAAATTAACCAAAAAAAGATGCAGCATATGCAACGACTTCCTTTGTCGAATTGTGATGCATTCTCAATTTGTCTTTTGTCCAAGCCAGGTATGGTGAGCATATTTTATATATATAGAATATCATATTTCAAACCATCACATAGAGGATTCAATTATCTGTAAAATAACTACTACTTGCAGTAATAGAAAATCAATATCAACAGACATGCCCAAAAAACCAACACACACACACACACACACACACACACACACACACACACACACACACACACACACACACACACACACACACACACACACACACACACACACACACACACACACACACACACACACACACACACACAATTTTCACAGTTCAATGTAAAATCTTTGAGGAAGCAGACTTTCAAAAAAGTTGCTCAGTTCTAAAGGGTTAAGAACTATCCAGGCAATGGTTTGCCGCTGGTGTAAGCCAATCCATTATACATAACAAATGCAAACACAATAAACCCACTTAAATGTGTATAAAATCACATCACAAAAGGAATGTTCTTGAACCTCCAGAAACTGGTTCCAACAATGATCCTGATGCTTCAAGAATTCTTGGCACCTATGTCCGAAAAAAGTTACTTTGCGATTACTAAACAGACATGTTCAGGTATTTTAACAATTTTCAATTTTTACAAACATTTCCTGAGACACAGCATATGGAATGTCCTTTTCATTTCACAAATTCTGTGTCATATTTGTGTTGTCAAGAAGATGAAAGAAAGAAGGATGATTGATTTCTGGTACGGGTAAATTGGTCAAAGCTCACTACAAGAACTGTTTGCAGCACTGCGGTTGTGAAGAAGACCACAAGAAGGTGGCAAGCAGTCTTGTTTATTGTTCTGTTATTATGAATACATAGAGTAAATATTTTCTCTGTTAGAATGACTGCCGAGTCTGTCCTATTTCCATCGAACAGCCGTATCACAAGATTGGTGTGTGATCTTGTGTCACACATGTCACAGTATTGGTGACATTTCATCCACCTGGAGAGCAATGATTACCAAGTGCTCGCTGGGAGCAAGAGTAATTACACAAATTTATTATTTCAAACATATCACAGTGCAGGAGTTCAGCAGTGCAGCAACATTGGCTAGTATAATGGCCGGAATAGAGAGGATTATGATGGCAACGTCACAGACGAACCTATCTAATGGCCATATTTATAGGAGAACTGACAGGAAACAACAGAATTAATCATTTATATTTACATCAGTTTACTATTTCAACCACCTAACTTTACAAGAATTCTTGCTTGCAGCAACACTGGCCAGAATAAAGAGGATTATGATGACCAGTTAGTATCCAAATATTGCTCAGATCTCATCTCACATGTCAGAGTACTGGTAACATCCAGACCAGTCGGTATCCCAAGATTACTGAGATCTCATCTCATATGTCACAGTACTGGTAACATTAGATTACGCAACAGTGAAAGGATCTTCATATGTTTGTTATAGTTTCTCATGACAAATTCCTTCCAACTTGAACTTTGGAACATGATAGTCATCTAGATCTGACAATACACTTTGGATCGTTAGACCCACTACCTACACAAATACGAGATGGCTGAGTTAATGGGTCCACAAAGAGTATATGTTGTCTATCCCAAATATGATGGAATATGATAGTAAAGAAGGCAAAGTTAATAAGTAATTCACTTCCAACTTGAACTGTGACAGACAATAGTCACCTAGATCTAATGTTTCCGTTTGGTCACTGCCAGACCCTCAACCTACTCAGACACCAAGTATCTGGGTTTACGGGTCCAAAAGGTTGTATATGCTCTCAGTGTAAAATATGATGGTATAACAAGACATGAAGGAGAGCAAAGGTTGTAATAACAAGCAGACCAGGTGGTATCCAAAGATTACTGAAATCTCATCACAGGTGCAACAGTGGCAGTAACGTGGCAACCAGTGGCATTCAAAGATTACTGAGTATTCTGATAAAATGAGTTAGGTTCTTTGAAATGGTTATTCATGATGCATGACTTCCAATATTCACAGTGAATGGTGGTGGACTTGACTTGATGCTGATCTTGTTCTTTGGATTGTTAGACCCATCCATCTACACCCACATAAGGTCAATGTAACTTTGTCAGTGACCATATAACAACTGTTGGTATCTAAGACAATAGTTTGTAGACCATCAATTCAGACCCAGTGCAAACAAAAACACTCTAAAATGATGTTTTGCAGATCATGTAAGCCGAGCTCAGATATATCACAAAGACAGACACAAGTACTTTGTGTTACCTACCAGTGCAGTGTAATCTTGTCTGTGAGAAAATGACACACTTGTACAAATATTTGTACGTATTCATCATGTCAATGATTTTCCCGACTGTACCCTGAATCGGATTCTAGCAATGAACCTGATGCTTCAAGAATTAACTGGAAGTGAATCCCTTACAACATTCTGCTTCACTCCTGTTCAATGTTACATTGTCAGTGAGTATCTGACAACTGTTGTTTTCCAAAACAATACTTTGGAAACCATAATTTCACAGTTGCAGACATGTCGCAAATAGCATTCTCCTTCACAATGCTATATACTAGTGCCACATGTTCAAATGTTAACAAATTTTTAACAATTGTCTTAACAAACTAGTTCCAACAATGAACCTAATGCATGGAGAATTCTTTACTACAGTCTATTTCTAAGACAATAGTTTAACAAACCTTCACTTCACAATGCCAGACACAAATGCAAAGATAGTTTGAAGTTGTGTGTATTCATACCATACACAGTTGAGTTCAGTTGAAGAACTCTCTACTTTAAGGCAGTAGGTTACAGTTCATGTAAACCAATCCCTGATATGTCACAAAAGTCACCATCATTCCATCCTGCTATATGTATATGGCTCTCCAGTGCCATCTTCTGAAGTTGACGGATATGTTCAAATATGAAATTAAGAACTATCCAAGCAATGGTTTGCAGCTGGTGTAAGCCAATCCCATATACATAACAAAATCAAACAAGCAAATACACAAAATTAACCAAAAAAAGATGCAGCATATGCAACGACTTCCTTTGTCGAATTGTGATGCATTCTCAATTTGTCTTTTGTCCAAGCCAGGTATGGTGAGCATATTTTATATATATAGAATATCATATTTCAAACCATCACATAGAGGATTCAATTATCTGTAAAATAACTACTACTTGCAGTAATAGAAAATCAATATCAACAGACATGCCCAAAAAACCAACACACACACACACACACACACACACACACACACACACACACACACACACACACACACACACACACACACACACACACACACACACACACACACACACACACACACACACACACACACACACACACACACAATTTTCACAGTTCAATGTAAAATCTCTGAGGAAGCAGACTTTCAAAAAAGTTGCTCAGTTCTAAAGGGTTAAGAACTATCCAGGAAATGGTTTGCCGCTGGTGTAAGCCAATCCATTATACATAACAAATGCAAACACAATAAACCCACTTAAATGTGTATAAAATCACATCACAAAAGGAATGTTCTTGAACCTCCAGAAACTGGTTCCAACAATGATCCTGATGCTTCAAGAATTCTTGGCACCTATGTCCCAAAGAAGTGACTTTGTGATTACTAAACAGACGTGTTTAGGTATTTTAAAAATTTTCAATTTTTACAAACATTTCGTGAGACACTGCTTATGAAATGTCCTTTTCAATTAACAAATTCAGTGTCGTATTTGTGTTGTCAAGAAGATGAAACAAAGAAGGATGATTGATTTCTGGTATGGGTAAATTGGTCAAAGCTCACTACAAGAATTGTTTGCAGCACTGCGGATGTGAAGAAGACCACAAGAAGGTGGCAAGTAGTCTTGTTTATTGTTCTGTTATTAGGAATACATACAGTAAATATTTCCTCTGTTAGAATGACTGTCGAGTCTGTCCTATTTCCATCGAACAGCCATATCACAAGATTGGTATGTGATCTTGTGTCACACATGTCACAGTATTGGTGACATTTCAACCACTTGGAGAGCAATGATTACCAAGTGCTCGCTGGGAACAAGAGGAATTACACAAATTTATTATTTCAAACATATCACCATGCAAGAGTTCAACAGTGCAGCAACATTGGCTAGTACAATGGCCGGAATAGAGAGGATTATGATAACAACGTCACAGACGAACCTATCTAATGGCCATATATATAGGAGAACTAACAGGAAACAACAGAATTAATAACATTTATATTTACATCAGTTTACTATTTCAACCACCTAACTGTACAAGAATTCTTGCTTGCAGAAACAGTGGCCAGAATAAAGAGAATTATGATGACTAGTTAGTATCCAAATATTGCTCAGATCTAATCTCACATGTCAGAGTACTGGTAACATCAAGACCAGTCGGTATCCAAAGATTGCTGAGATCTCATCTCTCAGTAATGGTAACGTCAAGACCAGTCGGTATCCAAAGATTACTGAGACCTCCACAAAGAAGCATATGTTGCCAGTGGCAAATATGATGAAATATGACATCAGAAAGGTCAAACATATTAATTACCTCACCGTCAGTCGGCATTCAAAGATTATGCAACAGTGAAATGAACTTCATGTTTGTTGTAGTTTTTCATGACAAATGCCCTCCAACTTGAACTTTGAATTACGATAGTCATCTAGACCTGACAATACACTTTGGATGGTTAGATCCACTACCTACACCAATACGAGATGGCTGAGTTAATGGATCCACAAAGAGTATATGTTGTCTATCCCAAATATGATGGAATATGATAGTAATGAAGGCAAAGATAATAAGTAATTCACTTCCAACTTGAACTGTGACAGACAATAGTCACCTAGATCTAATGTTTCCGTTTGGACACTGCCAGACCCCCAACCTACTCAGACACCAAGTATCTGGGTTTACGGGTCCAAAAGGTTGTATATGCTCTCAGTGTAAAATATGATGGTATAACAAGACATGAAGGAGAGCAAAGGTTGTAATAACAAGCAGACCAGGTGGTATCCAAAGATTACTGAAATCTCATCACAGGTGCAACAGTGGCAGTAACGTGGCAACCAGTGGCATTCAAAGATTACTGAGTATTCTGATAAAATGAGTTAGGTTCTTTGAAATGGTTATTCATGATGCATGACTTCCAATATTCACAGTGAATGGTGGTGGACTTGACTTGATGCTGATCTTGTTCTTTGGATTGTTAGACCCATCCATCTACACCCACATAAGGTCAATGTAACTTTGTCAGTGACCATATAACAACTGTTGGTATCTAAGACAATAGTTTGTAGACCATCAATTCAGACCCAGTGCAAACAAAAACACTCTAAAATGATGTTTTGCAGATCATGTAAGCCGAGCTCAGATATATCACAAAGACAGACACAAGTACTTTGTGTTACCTACCAGTGCAGTGTAATCTTGTCTGTGAGAAAATGACACACTTGTACAAATATTTGTACGTATTCATCATGTCAATGATTTTCCCGACTGTACCCTGAATCGGATTCTAGCAATGAACCTGATGCTTCAAGAATTAACTGGAAGTGAATCCCTTACAACATTCTGCTTCACTCCTGTTCAATGTTACATTGTCAGTGAGTATCTGACAACTGTTGTTTTCCAAAACAATACTTTGGAAACCATAATTTCACAGTTGCAGACATGTCGCAAATAGCATTCTCCTTCACAATGCTATATACTAGTGCCACATGTTCAAATGTTAACAAATTTTTAACAATTGTCTTAACAAACTAGTTCCAACAATGAACCTAATGCATGGAGAATTCTTTACTACAGTCTATTTCTAAGACAATAGTTTAACAAACCTTCACTTCACAATGCCAGACACAAATGCAAAGATAGTTTGAAGTTGTGTGTATTCATACCATACACAGTTGAGTTCAGTTGAAGAACTCTCTACTTTAAGGCAGTAGGTTACAGTTCATGTAAACCAATCCCTGATATGTCACAAAAGTCACCATCATTCCATCCTGCTATATGTATATGGCTCTCCAGTGCCATCTTCTGAAGTTGACGGATATGTTCAAATATGAAATTAAGAACTATCCAAGCAATGGTTTGCAGCTGGTGTAAGCCAATCCCATATACATAACAAAATCAAACAAGCAAATACACAAAATTAACCAAAAAAAGATGCAGCATATGCAACGACTTCCTTTGTCGAATTGTGATGCATTCTCAATTTGTCTTTTGTCCAAGCCAGGTATGGTGAGCATATTTTATATATATAGAATATCATATTTCAAACCATCACATAGAGGATTCAATTATCTGTAAAATAACTACTACTTGCAGTAATAGAAAATCAATATCAACAGACATGCCCAAAAAACCAACACACACACACACACACACACACACACACACACACACACACACACACACACACACACACACACACACACACACACACACACACACACACACACACACACACACACACACACACACACACACACACACAATTTTCACAGTTCAATTTAAAATCTCTGAGGAAGCAGACTTTCAAAAAAGTTGCTCAGTTCTAAAGGGTTAAGAACTATCCAGGCAATGGTTTGCCGCTGGTGTAAGCCAATCCATTATACATAACAAATGCAAACACAATAAACCCACTTAAATGTGTATAAAATCACATCACAAAAGGAATGTTCTTGAACCTCCAGAAACTGGTTCCAACAATGATCCTGATGCTTCAAGAATTCTTGGCACCTATGTCCGAAAAAAGTTACTTTGCGATTACTAAACAGACATGTTCAGGTATTTTAACAATTTTCAATTTTTACAAACATTTCCTGAGACACAGCATATGGAATGTCCTTTTCATTTCACAAATTCTGTGTCATATTTGTGTTGTCAAGAAGATGAAAGAAAGAAGGATGATTGATTTCTGGTACGGGTAAATTGGTCAAAGCTCACTACAAGAACTGTTTGCAGCACTGCGGTTGTGAAGAAGACCACAAGAAGGTGGCAAGCAGTCTTGTTTATTGTTCTGTTATTATGAATACATAGAGTAAATATTTTCTCTGTTAGAATGACTGCCGAGTCTGTCCTATTTCCATCGAACAGCCGTATCACAAGATTGGTGTGTGATCTTGTGTCACACATGTCACAGTATTGGTGACATTTCATCCACCTGGAGAGCAATGATTACCAAGTGCTCGCTGGGAGCAAGAGTAATTACACAAATTTATTATTTCAAACATATCACAGTGCAGGAGTTCAGCAGTGCAGCAACATTGGCTAGTATAATGGCCGGAATAGAGAGGATTATGATGGCAACGTCACAGACGAACCTATCTAATGGCCATATTTATAGGAGAACTGACAGGAAACAACAGAATTAATCATTTATATTTACATCAGTTTACTATTTCAACCACCTAACTTTACAAGAATTCTTGCTTGCAGCAACACTGGCCAGAATAAAGAGGATTATGATGACCAGTTAGTATCCAAATATTGCTCAGATCTCATCTCACATGTCAGAGTACTGGTAACATCCAGACCAGTCGGTATCCCAAGATTACTGAGATCTCATCTCATATGTCACAGTACTGGTAACATTAGATTACGCAACAGTGAAAGGATCTTCATATGTTTGTTATAGTTTCTCATGACAAATTCCCTCCAACTTGAACTTTGGAACATGATAGTCATCTAGACCTGACAATACACTTTGGATCGTTAGACCCACTACCTACACAAATACGAGATGGCTGAGTTAATGGGTCCACAAAGAGTATATGTTGTCTATCCCAAATATGATGGAATATGATAGTAAAGAAGGCAAAGTTAATAAGTAATTCACTTCCAACTTGAACTGTGACAGACAATAGTCACCTAGATCTAATGTTTCCGTTTGGTCACTGCCAGACCCTCAACCTACTCAGACACCAAGTATCTGGGTTTACGGGTCTAAAAGGTTGTATATGCTCTCAGTGTAACATATGATGGTATAACATGACATGAAGGAGAGCAAAGGTTGTAATAACAAGCAGACCAGGTGGTATCCAAAGATTACTGAAATCTCATCACAGGTGCAACAGTGACAGTAACGTGGCAACCAGTGGCATTCAAAGATTACTGATTATTCTGATAAATTGAGTTAGGTTCTTTCAAATGGTTATTCATGACGAATGACTTCCAATATTCACAGTGAATGCCGGTGGACTTGACTTGATGCTGATCTTGTTCTTTGGATTGTTAGACCCATCCATCTACACCCACATAAGATGCAAGTGAATTCTTTTCCACATTCTGCTACATGCCCGTTCAATGTAACTTTGTTAGTGACCATAATAATAACAACTGTTGGTATCTAAGACAATAGTTTGTAGACCATCACTTCAAACCGACACATATAAATAACATTGTTTCACTACGCTATATACCGATGCAATGTGATCTTGCCAATTAATACATAACAGACATGTCGTCATATGTCAGAAATACTTTTCTTCACCATTCCCAGAAATTAGTTCTAGCAGTGAACTTGACAATTCAAGAATTAATTCCAAGTGAATTATTTTCCACATTCTGCTACACGCTTATTCAATGTTAGTTTAGCAGCATGTATATAACAACTGTTGGTCTCCAAGACAATAAAATAACATTCTATTTCGCTATACTATAACATTCTCCTTCACAATGCTACATACCAGTGCCACATTTTCAAATGTGTATGCATTCATATTGTTAACAATTATCTTAACAAACTAGTTCCAACAATGAACCTGATGCATGGAGAATTCTTTAGCACTGTCCATTTCTAAGACAATAGTTTTACAGACATTCACTTCACAATGCCAGACACAAATGCAAAGATAGTTTGAATTTGTGTGTATTCATACCATACACAGTTGAGTTAAGATGAAGAACTCTCTAATTTAAGGCAGTAGGTTACAGTTCATGTAAACCAATCCCTGACATGTCACAAAAGTCACCATCATTCCATCCTGCTATATGTATATGGCTCTCCAGTGCCATCATCTGAAGTTGACGGATATGTTCAAATATGAAATTAAGAACTATCCAGGTAATGGTTTGCAGCTGGTGTAAGCCAATCCCATATACATAACACATGCAAACAATCAAATACACAATAAACCCACTTAAATGTGTATAAAATCACATCACAAAAGGAATGTTCTTGAACCTCCAGAAACTGGTTCCAACAATGATCCTGATGCTTCAAGAATTCTTGGCACCTACGTCCCAAAGAAGTGACTTTGTGATTACTAAACAGACGTGTTTAGGTATTTTAACAATTTTCTATTTTTACAAACATTTCCCAAGACACAGCTTATGGAATGTCCTTTTCACTTCACAAATTCGGTGTCGTATTTGTGTTGTCAAGAAGATGAAAGAAAGAAGGATGATTGATTTCTGGTACGGGTAAATTGGTCAAAGCTCACTACAAGAACTGTTTGCAGCACTGCGGTTGTGAAGAAGACCACAAGAAGGTGGCAAGCAGTCTTGTTTATTGTTCTGTTATTATGAATACATAGAGTAAATATTTTCTCTGTTAGAATGACTGCCGAGTCTGTCCTATTTCCATCGAACAGCCGTATCACAAGATTGGTGTGTGATCTTGTGTCACACATGTCACAGTATTGGTGACATTTCATCCACCTGGAGAGCAATGATTACCAAGTGCTCGCTGGGAGCAAGAGTAATTACACAAATTTATTATTTCAAACATATCACAGTGCAGGAGTTCAGCAGTGCAGCAACATTGGCTAGTATAATGGCCGGAATAGAGAGGATTATGATGGCAACGTCACAGACGAACCTATCTAATGGCCATATTTATAGGAGAACTGACAGGAAACAACAGAATTAATCATTTATATTTACATCAGTTTACTATTTCAACCACCTAACTTTACAAGAATTCTTGCTTGCAGCAACACTGGCCAGAATAAAGAGGATTATGATGACCAGTTAGTATCCAAATATTGCTCAGATCTCATCTCACATGTCAGAGTACTGGTAACATCCAGACCAGTCGGTATCCCAAGATTACTGAGATCTCATCTCATATGTCACAGTACTGGTAACATTAGATTACGCAACAGTGAAAGGATCTTCATATGTTTGTTATAGTTTCTCATGACAAATTCCCTCCAACTTGAACTTTGGAACATGATAGTCATCTAGACCTGACAATACACTTTGGATCGTTAGACCCACTACCTACACAAATACGAGATGGCTGAGTTAATGGGTCCACAAAGAGTATATGTTGTCTATCCCAAATATGATGGAATATGATAGTAAAGAAGGCAAAGTTAATAAGTAATTCACTTCCAACTTGAACTGTGACAGACAATAGTCACCTAGATCTAATGTTTCCGTTTGGTCACTGCCAGACCCTCAACCTACTCAGACACCAAGTATCTGGGTTTACGGGTCTAAAAGGTTGTATATGCTCTCAGTGTAACATATGATGGTATAACATGACATGAAGGAGAGCAAAGGTTGTAATAACAAGCAGACCAGGTGGTATCCAAAGATTACTGAAATCTCATCACAGGTGCAACAGTGACAGTAACGTGGCAACCAGTGGCATTCAAAGATTACTGAGTATTCTGATAAATTGAGTTAGGTTCTTTCAAATGGTTATTCATGATGAATGACTTCCAATATTCACAGTGAATGCTGGTGGACTTGACTTGATGCTGATCTTGTTCTTTGGATTGTTAGACCCATCCATCTACACCCACATAAGATGCAAGTGAATTCTTTTCCACATTCTGCTACATGCCCGTTCAATGTAACTTTGTTAGTGACCATAATAATAACAACTGTTGGTATCTAAGACAATAGTTTGTAGACCATCACTTCAAACCGACACATATAAATAACACTGTTTCACTACGCTATATACCGATGCAATGTGATCTTGCCAATTAATACATAACAGACATGTCGTCATATGTCAGAAATACTTTTCTTCACCATTCCCAGAAATTAGTTCTAGCAGTGAACTTGACAATTCAAGAATTAATTCCAAGTGAATTATTTTCCACATTCTGCTACACGCTTATTCAATGTTAGTTTAGCAGCATGTATATAACAACTGTTGGTCTCCAAGACAATAAAATAACATTCTATTTCGCTATACTATAACATTCTCCTTCACAATGCTACATACCAGTGCCACATGTTCAGATGTGTATGCATTCATATTGTTAACAATTATCTTAACAAACTAGTTCCAACAATGAACCTGATGCATGGAGAATTCTTTAGCACTGTCCATTTCTAAGACAATAGTTTTACAGACATTCACTTCACAATGCCAGACACAAATGCAAAGATAGTTTGAATTTGTGTGTATTCATACCATACACAGTTGAGTTAAGATGAAGAACTCTCTACTTTAAGGCAGTAGGTTACAGTTCATGTAAACCAATCCCTGACATGTCACAAAAGTCACCATCATTCCATCCTGCTATATGTATATGGCTCTCCAGTGCCATCATCTGAAGTTGACGGATATGTTCAAATATGAAATTAAGAACTATCCAGGTAATGGTTTGCAGCTGGTGTAAGCCAATCCCATATACATAACACTTGCAAACAATCAAATACACAATAAACCCACTTAAATGTGTATAAAATCACATCACAAAAGGAATGTTCTTGAACCTCCAGAAACTGGTTCCAACAATGATCCTGATGCTTCAAGAATTCTTGGCACCTACGTCCCAAAGAAGTGACTTTGTGATTACTAAACAGACGTGTTTAGGTATTTTAACAATTTTCTATTTTTACAAACATTTCCCAAGACACAGCTTATAGAATGTCCTTTTCACTTCACAAATTCGGTGTCGTATTTGTGTTGTCAAGAAGATGAAACAAAGAAGGATGATTGATTTCTGGTATGGGTAAATTGGTCAAAGCTCACTACAAGAACTGTTTGCAGCACTGCGGTTGTGAAGAAGACCACAAGAAGGTGGCAAGCAGTCTTGTTTATTGTTCTGTTATTAGGAATACATACAGTAAATATTTTCTCTGTTAGAATGACTGCCGAGTCTGTCCTATTTCCATCGAACAGCCGTATCACAAGATTGGTGTGTGATCTTGTGTCACACATGTCACAGTATTGGTGACATTTCAACCACTTGGAGAGCAATGATTACCAAGTGCTCGCTGGGAACAAGAGGAATTACACAAATTTATTATTTCAAACATATCACCATGCAAGAGTTCAACAGTGCAGCAACATTGGCTAGTACAATGGCCGGAATAGAGAGGATTATGATAACAACGTCACAGACGAAACTATCTAATGGCCATATTTATAGGAGAACTGACAGGAAACAACAGAATTAATAACATTTATATTTACATCAGTTTACTATTTCAACCACCTAACTGTACAAGAATTCTTGCTTGCAGCAACAGTGGCCAGAATAAAGAGAATTATGATGACTAGTTAGTATCCAAATATTGCTCAGATCTAATCTCACATGTCAGAGTACTGGTAACATCAAGACCAGTCGGTATCCAAAGATTGCTGAGATCTCATCTCTCAGTAATGGTAACGTCAAGACCAGTCGGTATCCAAAGATTACTGAGACCTCCACAAAGAAGCATATGTTGCCAGTGGCAAATATGATGAAATATGACATCAGAAAGGTCAAACATATTAATTACCTCACCGTCAGTCGGCATTCAAAGATTATGCAACAGTGAAATGAACTTCATGTTTGTTGTAGTTTTTCATGACAAATGCCCTCCAACTTGAAATTTGAATTACGATAGTCATCTAGACCTGACAATACACTTTCGATGGTTAGATCCACTACCTACACCAATACGAGATGGCTGAGTTAATGGGTCCACAAAGAGTATATGTTGTCTATCCCAAATATGATGGAATATGATAGTAATGAAGGCAAAGATAATAAGTAATTCACTTCCAACTTGAACTGTGACAGACAATAGTCACCTAGATCTAATGTTTCCGTTTGGACACTGCCAGACCCCCAACCTACTCAGACACCAAGTATCTGGGTTTACGGGTCCAAAAGGTTGTATATGCTCTCAGTGTAAAATATGATGGTATAACAAGACATGAAGGAGAGCAAAGGTTGTAATAACAAGCAGACCAGGTGGTATCCAAAGATTACTGAAATCTCATCACAGGTGCAACAGTGGCAGTAACGTGGCTACCAGTGGCATTCAAAGATTACTGAGTATTCTGATAAAATGAGTTAGGTTCTTTGAAATGGTTATTCATGATGCATGACTTCCAATATTCACAGTGAATGGTGGTGGACTTGACTTGATGCTGATCTTGTTCTTTGGATTGTTAGACCCATCCATCTACACCCACATAAGGTCAATGTAACTTTGTCAGTGACCATATAACAACTGTTGGTATCTAAGACAATAGTTTGTAGACCATCAATTCAGACCCAGTGCAAACAAAAACACTCTAAAATGATGTTTTGCAGATCATGTAAGCCGAGCTCAGATATATCACAAAGACAGCCACGAGTACTTTGTGTTACCTACCAGTGCAGTGTAATCTTGTCTGTGAGAAAATGACACACTTGTACAAATATTTGTACGTATTCATCATGTCAATGATTTTCCCGACTGTACCCTGAATCGGATTCTAGCAATGAACCTGATGCTTCAAGAATTAACTGGAAGTGAATCCCTTACAACATTCTGCTTCACTCCTGTTCAATGTTACATTGTCAGTGAGTATCTGACAACTGTTGTTTTCCAAAACAATACTTTGGAAACCATAATTTCACAGTTGCAGACATGTCGCAAATAACATTCTCCTTCACAATGCTATATACCAGTGCCACATGTTCAAATGTTAACAAATTGTTAACAATTGTCTTAACAAACTAGTTCCAACAATGAACCTAATGCATGGAGAATTCTTTACTACAGTCTATTTCTAAGACAATAGTTTAACAAACCTTCACTTCACAATGCCAGACACAAATGCAAAGATAGTTTGAAGTTGTGTGTATTCATACCATACACAGTTGAGTTCAGATGAAGAACTCTCTACTTTAAGGCAGTAGGTTACAGTTCATGTAAACCAATCCCTGATATGTCACAAAAGTCACCATCATTCCATCCTGCTATATGTATATGGCTCTCCAGTGCCATCTTCTGAAGTTGACGGATATGTTCAAATATGAAATTAAGAACTATCCAAGCAATGGTTTGCAGCTGGTGTAAGCCAATCCCATATACATAACAAAATCAAACAAGCAAATACACAAAATTAACCAAAAAAAGATGCAGCATATGCAACGACTTCCTTTGTCGAATTGTGATGCATTCTCAATTTGTCTTTTGTCCAAGCCAGGTATGGTGAGCATATTTTATATATATAGAATATCATATTTCAAACCATCACATAGAGGATTCAATTGTCTGTAAAATAACTACTACTTGCAGTAATAGAAAATCAATATCAACAGACATGCCCAAAAAACCAACACACACACACACACACACACACACACACACACACACACACACACACACACACACACACACACACACACACACACACACACACACACACACACACACACACACACACACACACACACACACACACACACACACACACACACAATTTTCACAGTTCAATGTAAAATCTCTGAGGAAGCAGACTTTCAAAAAAGTTGCTCAGTTCTAAAGGGTTAAGAACTATCCAGGCAATGGTTTGCCGCTGGTGTAAGCCAATCCATTATACATAACAAATGCAAACACAATAAACCCACTTAAATGTGTATAAAATCACATCACAAAAGGAATGTTCTTGAACCTCCAGAAACTGGTTCCAACAATGATCCTGATGCTTCAAGAATTATTGGCACCTATGTCCGAAAAAAGTTACTTTGCGATTACTAAACAGACATGTTCAGGTATTTTAAAAATTTTCAATTTTTACAAACATTTCCTGAGACAGCATATGGAATGTCCTTTTCATTTCACAAATTCTGTGTCATATTTGTGTTGTCAAGAAGATGAAAGAAAGAAGGATGATTGATTTCTGGTATGGGTAAATTGGTCAAAGCTCACTACAAGAACTGTTTGCAGCACTGCGGTTGTGAAGAAGACCACAAGAAGGTGGCAAGCAGTCTTGTTTATTGTTCTGTTATTAGGAATACATACAGTAAATATTTTCTCTGTTAGAATGACTGCCGAGTCTGTCCTATTTCCATCGAACAGCCGTATCACAAGATTGGTGTGTGATCTTGTGTCACACATGTCACAGTATTAGTGACATTTCATCCACCTGGAGAGCAATGATTACCAAGTGCTCGCTGGGAGCAAGAGTAATTACACAAATTTATTATTTCAAACATATCACAGTGCAGGAGTTCAGCAGTGCAGCAACATTGGCTAGTATAATGGCCGGAATAGAGAGGATTATGATGGCAACGTCACAGACGAACCTATCTAATGGCCATATTTATAGGAGAACTGACAGGAAACAACAGAATTAATCATTTATATTTACATCAGTTTACTATTTCAACCACCTAACTTTACAAGAATTCTTGCTTGCAGCAACACTGGCCAGAATAAAGAGGATTATGATGACCAGTTAGTATCCAAATATTGCTCAGATCTCATCTCACATGTCAGAGTACTGGTAACATCCAGACCAGTCGGTATCCCAAGATTACTGAGATCTCATCTCATATGTCACAGTACTGGTAACATTAGATTACGCAACAGTGAAAGGATCTTCATATGTTTGTTATAGTTTCTCATGACAAATTCCCTCCAACTTGAACTTTGGAACATGATAGTCATCTAGACCTGACAATACACTTTGGATCGTTAGACCCACTACCTACACAAATACGAGATGGCTGAGTTAATGGGTCCACAAAGAGTATATGTTGTCTATCCCAAATATGATGGAATATGATAGTAAAGAAGGCAAAGTTAATAAGTAATTCACTTCCAACTTGAACTGTGACAGACAATAGTCACCTAGATCTAATGTTTCCGTTTGGTCACTGCCAGACCCTCAACCTACTCAGACACCAAGTATCTGGGTTTACGGGTCTAAAAGGTTGTATATGCTCTCAGTGTAACATATGATGGTATAACATGACATGAAGGAGAGCAAAGGTTGTAATAACAAGCAGACCAGGTGGTATCCAAAGATTACTGAAATCTCATCACAGGTGCAACAGTGACAGTAACGTGGCAACCAGTGGCATTCAAAGATTACTGAGTATTCTGATAAATTGAGTTAGGTTCTTTCAAATGGTTATTCATGATGAATGACTTCCAATATTCACAGTGAATGCTGGTGGACTTGACTTGATGCTGATCTTGTTCTTTGGATTGTTAGACCCATCCATCTACACCCACATAAGATGCAAGTGAATTCTTTTCCACATTCTGCTACATGCCCGTTCAATGTAACTTTGTTAGTGACCATAATAATAACAACTGTTGGTATCTAAGACAATAGTTTGTAGACCATCACTTCAAACCGACACATATAAATAACATTGTTTCACTACGCTATATACCGATGCAATGTGATCTTGCCAATTAATACATAACAGACATGTCGTCATATGTCAGAAATACTTTTCTTCACCATTCCCAGAAATTAGTTCTAGCAGTGAACTTGACAATTCAAGAATTAATTCCAAGTGAATTATTTTCCACATTCTGCTACACGCTTATTCAATGTTAGTTTAGCAGCATGTATATAACAACTGTTGGTCTCCAAGACAATAAAATAACATTCTATTTCGCTATACTATAACATTCTCCTTCACAATGCTACATACCAGTGCCACATTTTCAAATGTGTATGCATTCATATTGTTAACAATTATCTTAACAAACTAGTTCCAACAATGAACCTGATGCATGGAGAATTCTTTAGCACTGTCCATTTCTAAGACAATAGTTTTACAGACATTCACTTCACAATGCCAGACACAAATGCAAAGATAGTTTGAATTTGTGTGTATTCATACCATACACAGTTGAGTTAAGATGAAGAACTCTCTACTTTAAGGCAGTAGGTTACAGTTCATGTAAACCAATCCCTGACATGTCACAAAAGTCACCATCATTCCGTCCTGCTATATGTATATGGCTCTCCAGTGCCATCATCTGAAGTTGACGGATATGTTCAAATATGAAATTAAGAACTATCCAGGTAATGGTTTGCAGCTGGTGTAAGCCAATCCCATATACATAACACATGCAAACAATCAAATACACAATAAACCCACTTAAATGTGTATAAAATCACATCACAAAAGGAATGTTCTTGAACCTCCAGAAACTGGTTCCAACAATGATCCTGATGCTTCAAGAATTCTTGGCACCTATGTCCGAAAAAAGTTACTTTGCGATTACTAAACAGACGTGTTCAGGTATTTTAACAATTTTCAATTTTTACAAACATTTCCTGAGACACAGCATATGGAATGTCCTTTTCATTTCACAAATTCTGTGTCGTATTTGTGTTGTCAAGAAGATGAAAGAAAGAAGGATGATTGATTTCTGGTACGGGTAAATTGGTCAAAGCTCACTACAAGAACTGTTTGCAGCACTGCGGTTGTGAAGAAGACCACAAGAAGGTGGCAAGCAGTCTTGTTTATTGTTCTGTTATTATGAATACATAGAGTAAATATTTTCTCTGTTAGAATGACTGCCGAGTCTGTCCTATTTCCATCGAACAGCCGTATCACAAGATTGGTGTGTGATCTTGTGTCACACATGTCACAGTATTGGTGACATTTCATCCACCTGGAGAGCAATGATTACCAAGTGCTCGCTGGGAGCAAGAGTAATTACACAAATTTATTATTTCAAACATATCACAGTGCAGGAGTTCAGCAGTGCAGCAACATTGGCTAGTATAATGGCCGGAATAGAGAGGATTATGATGGCAACGTCACAGACGAACCTATCTAATGGCCATATTTATAGGAGAACTGACAGGAAACAACAGAATTAATCATTTATATTTACATCAGTTTACTATTTCAACCACCTAACTGTACAAGAATTCTTGCTTGCAGCAACACTGGCCAGAATAAAGAGGATTATGATGACCAGTTAGTATCCAAATATTGCTCAGATCTCATCTCACATGTCAGAGTACTGGTAACATCCAGACCAGTCGGTATCCCAAGATTACTGAGATCTCATCTCATATGTCACAGTACTGGTAACATTAGATTACGCAACAGTGAAAGGATCTTCATATGTTTGTTATAGTTTCTCATGACAAATTCCCTCCAACTTGAACTTTGGAACATGATAGTCATCTAGACCTGACAATACACTTTGGATCGTTAGACCCACTACCTACACAAATACGAGATGGCTGAGTTAATGGGTCCACAAAGAGTATATGTTGTCTATCCCAAATATGATGGAATATGATAGTAAAGAAGGCAAAGTTAATAAGTAATTCACTTCCAACTTGAACTGTGACAGACAATAGTCACCTAGATCTAATGTTTCCGTTTGGTCACTGCCAGACCCTCAACCTACTCAGACACCAAGTATCTGGGTTTACGGGTCTAAAAGGTTGTATATGCTCTCAGTGTAACATATGATGGTATAACATGACATGAAGGAGAGCAAAGGTTGTAATAACAAGCAGACCAGGTGGTATCCAAAGATTACTGAAATCTCATCACAGGTGCAACAGTGACAGTAACGTGGCAACCAGTGGCATTCAAAGATTACTGAGTATTCTGATAAATTGAGTTAGGTTCTTTCAAATGGTTATTCATGACGAATGACTTCCAATATTCACAGTGAATGCTGGTGGACTTGACTTGATGCTGATCTTGTTCTTTGGATTGTTAGACCCATCCATCTACACCCACATAAGATGCAAGTGAATTCTTTTCCACATTCTGCTACATGCCCGTTCAATGTAACTTTGTTAGTGACCATAATAATAACAACTGTTGGTATCTAAGACAATAGTTTGTAGACCATCACTTCAAACCGACACATATAAATAACATTGTTTCACTACGCTATATACCGATGCAATGTGATCTTGCCAATTAATACATAACAGACATGTCGTCATATGTCAGAAATACTTTTCTTCACCATTCCCAGAAATTAGTTCTAGCAGTGAACTTGACAATTCAAGAATTAATTCCAAGTGAATTATTTTCCACATTCTGCTACACGCTTATTCAATGTTAGTTTAGCAGCATGTATATAACAACTGTTGGTCTCCAAGACAATAAAATAACATTCTATTTCGCTATACTATAACATTCTCCTTCACAATGCTACATACCAGTGCCACATGTTCAGATGTGTATGCATTCATATTGTTAACAATTATCTTAACAAACTAGTTCCAACAATGAACCTGGTGCATGGAGAATTCTTTAGCACTGTCCATTTCTAAGACAATAGTTTTACAGACATTCACTTCACAATGCCAGACACAAATGCAAAGATAGTTTGAATTTGTGTGTATTCATACCATACACAGTTGAGTTAAGATGAAGAACTCTCTACTTTAAGGCAGTAGGTTACAGTTCATGTAAACCAATCCCTGACATGTCACAAAAGTCACCATCATTCCGTCCTGCTATATGTATATGGCTCTCCAGTGCCATCATCTGAAGTTGACGGATATGTTCAAATATGAAATTAAGAACTATCCAGGTAATGGTTTGCAGCTGGTGTAAGCCAATCCCATATACATAACACATGCAAACAATCAAATACACAATAAACCCACTTAAATGTGTATAAAATCACATCACAAAAGGAATGTTCTTGAACCTCCAGAAACTGGTTCCAACAATGATCCTGATGCTTCAAGAATTCTTGGCACCTATGTCCGAAAAAAGTTACTTTGCGATTACTAAACAGACGTGTTCAGGTATTTTAACAATTTTCAATTTTTACAAACATTTCCTGAGACACAGCATATGGAATGTCCTTTTCATTTCACAAATTCTGTGTCGTATTTGTGTTGTCAAGAAGATGAAAGAAAGAAGGATGATTGATTTCTGGTACGGGTAAATTGGTCAAAGCTCACTACAAGAACTGTTTGCAGCACTGCGGTTGTGAAGAAGACCACAAGAAGGTGGCAAGCAGTCTTGTTTATTGTTCTGTTATTATGAATACATAGAGTAAATATTTTCTCTGTTAGAATGACTGCCGAGTCTGTCCTATTTCCATCGAACAGCCGTATCACAAGATTGGTGTGTGATCTTGTGTCACACATGTCACAGTATTGGTGACATTTCATCCACCTGGAGAGCAATGATTACCAAGTGCTCGCTGGGAGCAAGAGTAATTACACAAATTTATTATTTCAAACATATCACAGTGCAGGAGTTCAGCAGTGCAGCAACATTGGCTAGTATAATGGCCGGAATAGAGAGGATTATGATGGCAACGTCACAGACGAACCTATCTAATGGCCATATTTATAGGAGAACTGACAGGAAACAACAGAATTAATCATTTATATTTACATCAGTTTACTATTTCAACCACCTAACTGTACAAGAATTCTTGCTTGCAGCAACACTGGCCAGAATAAAGAGGATTATGATGACCAGTTAGTATCCAAATATTGCTCAGATCTCATCTCACATGTCAGAGTACTGGTAACATCCAGACCAGTCGGTATCCCAAGATTACTGAGATCTCATCTCATATGTCACAGTACTGGTAACATTAGATTACGCAACAGTGAAAGGATCTTCATATGTTTGTTATAGTTTCTCATGACAAATTCCCTCCAACTTGAACTTTGGAACATGATAGTCATCTAGACCTGACAATACACTTTGGATCGTTAGACCCACTACCTACACAAATACGAGATGGCTGAGTTAATGGGTCCACAAAGAGTATATGTTGTCTATCCCAAATATGATGGAATATGATAGTAAAGAAGGCAAAGTTAATAAGTAATTCACTTCCAACTTGAACTGTGACAGACAATAGTCACCTAGATCTAATGTTTCCGTTTGGTCACTGCCAGACCCTCAACCTACTCAGACACCAAGTATCTGGGTTTACGGGTCTAAAAGGTTGTATATGCTCTCAGTGTAACATATGATGGTATAACATGACATGAAGGAGAGCAAAGGTTGTAATAACAAGCAGACCAGGTGGTATCCAAAGATTACTGAAATCTCATCACAGGTGCAACAGTGACAGTAACGTGGCAACCAGTGGCATTCAAAGATTACTGAGTATTCTGATAAATTGAGTTAGGTTCTTTCAAATGGTTATTCATGACGAATGACTTCCAATATTCACAGTGAATGCTGGTGGACTTGACTTGATGCTGATCTTGTTCTTTGGATTGTTAGACCCATCCATCTACACCCACATAAGATGCAAGTGAATTCTTTTCCACATTCTGCTACATGCCCGTTCAATGTAACTTTGTTAGTGACCATAATAATAACAACTGTTGGTATCTAAGACAATAGTTTGTAGACCATCACTTCAAACCGACACATATAAATAACATTGTTTCACTACGCTATATACCGATGCAATGTGATCTTGCCAATTAATACATAACAGACATGTCGTCATATGTCAGAAATACTTTTCTTCACCATTCCCAGAAATTAGTTCTAGCAGTGAACTTGACAATTCAAGAATTAATTCCAAGTGAATTATTTTCCACATTCTGCTACACGCTTATTCAATGTTAGTTTAGCAGCATGTATATAACAACTGTTGGTCTCCAAGACAATAAAATAACATTCTATTTCGCTATACTATAACATTCTCCTTCACAATGCTACATACCAGTGCCACATGTTCAGATGTGTATGCATTCATATTGTTAACAATTATCTTAACAAACTAGTTCCAACAATGAACCTGGTGCATGGAGAATTCTTTAGCACTGTCCATTTCTAAGACAATAGTTTTACAGACATTCACTTCACAATGCCAGACACAAATGCAAAGATAGTTTGAATTTGTGTGTATTCATACCATACACAGTTGAGTTAAGATGAAGAACTCTCTAATTTAAGGCAGTAGGTTACACTTCATGTAAACCAATCCCTGACATGTCACAAAAGTCACCATCATTCCATCCTGCTATATGTATATGGCTCTCCAGTGCCATCATCTGAAGTTGACGGATATGTTCAAATATGAAATTAAGAACTATCCAGGTAATGGTTTGCAGCTGGTGTAAGCCAATCCCATATACATAACACATGCAAACAATCAAATACACAATAAACCCACTTAAATGTGTATAAAATCACATCACAAAAGGAATGTTCTTGAACCTCCAGAAACTGGTTCCAACAATGATCCTGATGCTTCAAGAATTCTTGGCACCTACGTCCCAAAGAAGTGACTTTGTGATTACTAAACAGACGTGTTTAGGTATTTTAACAATTTTCTATTTTTACAAACATTTCCCAAGACACAGCTTATGGAATGTCCTTTTCACTTCACAAATTCGGTGTCGTATTTGTGTTGTCAAGAAGATGAAACAAAGAAGGATGATTGATTTCTGGTATGGGTAAATTGGTCAAAGCTCACTACAAGAACTGTTTGCAGCACTGCGGTTGTGAAGAAGACCACAAGATGGTGGCAAGCAGTCTTGTTTATTGTTCTGTTATTAGGAATACATACAGTAAATATTTTCTCTGTTAGAATGACTGCCGAGTCTGTCCTATTTCCATCGAACAGCTGTATCACAAGATTGGTGTGTGATCTTGTGTCACACATGTCACAGTATTGGTGACATTTCAACCACTTGGAGAGCAATGATTACCAAGTGCTCGCTGGGAACAAGAGGAATTACACAAATTTATTATTTCAAACATATCACCATGCAAGAGTTCAACAGTGCAGCAACATTGGCTAGTACAATGGCCGGAATAGAGAGGATTATGATAACAACGTCACAGACGAACCTATCTAATGGCCATATTTATAGGAGAACTGACAGGAAACAACAGAATTAATAACATTTATATTTACATCAGTTTACTATTTCAACCACCTAACTGTACAAGAATTCTTGCTTGCAGCAACAGTGGCCAGAATAAAGAGATATGATGACTAGTTAGTATCCAAATATTGCTCAGATCTAATCTCACATGTCAGAGTACTGGTAACATCAAGACCAGTTGGTATCCAAAGATTGCTGAGATCTCATCTCTCAGTAATGATAACGTCAAGACCAGTCGGTATCCAAAGATTACTGAGACCTCCACAAAGAAGCATATGTTGCCAGTGGCAAATATTATGAAATATGACATCAGAAAGGTCAAACATATTAATTACCTCACCGTCAGTCGGCATTCAAAGATTATGCAACAGTGAAATGAACTTTATGTTTGTTGTAGTTTTTCATGACAAATGCCCTCCAACTTGAACTTTGAATTACGATAGTCATCTAGACCTGACAATACACTTTGGATGGTTAGATCCACTACCTACACCAATACGAGATGGCTGAGTTAATGGGTCCACAAAGAGTATATGTTGTCTATCCCAAATATGAAGGAATATGATAGTAATGAAGGCAAAGATAATAAGTAATTCACTTCCAACTTGAACTGTGACAGACAATAGTCACCTAGATCTAATGTTTCCGTTTGGACACTGCCAGACCCCCAACCTACTCAGACACCAAGTATCTGGGTTTACGGGTCCAAAAGGTTGTATATGCTCTCAGTGTAAAATATGATGGTATAACAAGACATGAAGGAGAGCAAAGGTTGTAATAACAAGCAGACCAGGTGGTATCCAAAGATTACTGAAATCTCATCACAGGTGCAACAGTGGCAGTAACGTGGCAACCAGTGGCATTCAAAGATTACTGAGTATTCTGATAAAATGAGTTAGGTTCTTTGAAATGGTTATTCATGATGCATGACTTCCAATATTCACAGTGAATGCTGGTGGACTTGACTTGATGTTGATCTTGTTCTTTGGATTGTTAGACCCATCCATCTACACCCACATAAAATGCAAGTGAATTCTTTTCCACATTCTGCTACATGCCCGTTCAATGTAACTTTGTCAGTGACAATATAACAATTGTCGGTATCTAAGACAATAGTTTGTAGACCATCACTTCAATCCCAAATATGATGGAATATGATAGTAAAAATAATAATTAATTCACTTCCAACTTGAAATGTGAAAGATGATAGTCACCTAGACCAGCGGTTCTCAAACGGGGATCCCCGGCCCACTGGGGGGCCACAGAGAATTGCCAAATGGTCCTTGAGATGGCAGGAGAAAATGGTAATTTTAAATAACCAGGTACAATTAAAACAAAACATAGTTTCTGACATAACTATGAAAACGGCCACCTATAGCCGCCAGATGTCTCCTCGTGTAACTAAGATACATACGCGCCATGTTAACACAGCCATACATTTATTGCCGTATAACAACCAACAAATAAAAAACAAACACAAAGCTCCATGATTACCATAGTCCATATGCAATAATTTTGCAATTTGATTACAGTGAATCCACTAGGTGGTACTATAGTATAAGGTTCACTATAAGCAGTGTCTCCTTGGGGATTCATAGTGGAATTTTGCGGCGTTAAAGTTCAAACTGAGAAAATGGACATATTTATTACTCGTACAGCCTCAAAACAAGTGCTAATGAAGACAAATGCAAATGTTGATGAGACTCAGATGCCACAGCGACTGTGAGTAAAAGGCAGAATTCCTCATATAATGCTAGCGAGGCAAATGTCGAAAATATGCAGACAGCTACCTCAACTATGGCTTCGTAGTATTCCCCGCGAGCAGGAACACTCTCCAACCACAATACGCGCTTTGCTCACAAGTGCTGTCCAACGAGTGTATGAAATCATCCAAATTACTAAGACATCTTCATACGAAACATGGCCAGTACAAGCATAAGCCCAGAGTGTTGTTTGAGCATAAGGCAAAAGAACTGACTAGCACGCAAGCAGGGATGAAAGCCACTACCGCTGTGGATAAGAAACTAGTTAAGATATCCTACATTGTGGCTCAAAAAATTAGTCAACAGAAGAAGTCTCATATAATCGAGACAATTTTGACTATACCTTGTGCAACAAAGGAGAGGAGAAAGCCAAGGCGCTGGCGAAAATGGCACTGTCAAATGACACTGTTAAACGCCGCATCTCATCTATGTCTGAGGACATAACGGTACAACGTACTGAACGCGTACGTACTCGTGCAACATCATGGAGACCGGTACGGCCTACATCCAGCACAAGTCTTGTGGTATTTCCAACATCTTTCTATGCAAGAATTTTTTGCTGCAGTATCACTGGCGGCATAGACAGGTTAATGATGGCGATGTCACAGACAAATCTCTCTCATGGACATGTTTGTAACAAGAACGCCAGGAAATAAGAACTAATACCATCCATATTAGCAACTGTCTATTACTTCCACCACCTTTTAATACAAGAATTCATGTGTGCAGCAACACTGGCCGGTACAGAGAGGACCATGATGACAATGTCTAATCTATCTCATGGACATGTTTATGAGAGAACTTCCCAGTAACAGCGAGAATAGTGGATTCTTCTGCTCACTGCCTCAGGATCAGGTTGACAATGTTGTTCATATCCACTATAATCAACTATAAATGTGCCATGTGCCTTCATTCAATGCACATGAGTGTTGGTGCTAGCAGGAGTGATGGTGATATGACAGTTATCTATACTTGATGTCGATGTTATCTTTGGGCTGCTAGAGCTGTCTCCTGTACTGCATGATCTCATCTCACATGTCAGAATACTGGAGACGTCACAACCAGGTGGAATTCAAAGATTACTGAGATCTTATCACAGGAACAACTGTCATAGTAACATCACGACAGGTGGCGGCATTCAAAGATTACTGAGATCGCATCATGTCACACCATGCACAGGTGGCATTATTGAGTATTCTAATAAATTAAGTAAGGTTGTTTGGGTTATTCAAGATGAATTACTTCCAATATTTACAGTGAATGCTGGTCAACTTGATTTAAGGCTGATCTTGTTATTTTGATTGTTAGACCCTCCACCTATACTGACAGTGGATTCTTCTGCTCACTGCCTCAGGATCAGGTTGACAATGTTGACGATACTAAGAGTGATGATGATCACAACAACAGCTGCAATCATTGTGTCAGTGACTTTATTATTCATATCCACTCAAACAAACTATAAATGTGCCATGTGCCTTTATTCAATACACATGAGTGTTGGTGCTAGCAGGAATGATGGTATTTCCAACATCTTTCTATGGAAGAATTTTTGTCTGCAGTATCACTGGAGGAATAGACAGGTTAAATGTGCGATGTCACAGACAAATCTCTTTCATGGACATGTTTGTAACAAGAGTGCCAGAAAATACGAACTAATACCATCCATATTAGCAACTGTCTATTGCTTCCACCACCTTTTAATACAAGAATTCATGTGTGCAGCAACACTGGCCGGTACAGAGAGGACCATGATGACAATGTCTAATCTATCTCATGGACATGTTTATGAGAGAACTTCCCAGTAACAGCGGGAATAGTGGATTCTTCTGCTCACTGCCTCAGGATCAGGTCGACAATGTTGTTCATATCCACTAAAATAAACTATAAATGTGCCATGTGCATTCATTCAATACACGAGTGTTGGTGCTAGCAGGAGTGATGGTGATATGGCAGTTATTTATACTTGATCTCGATGTTATCTTTGGGCTGCTAGAGCTGTCTCCTGTACTGAATGATCTCATCTCACATGTCAGAATACTGGAGACGTCACGACCAGGTGGGATTCAAAGATTACTGAGATCTCATCACAGGAACAACTGTCGTAGTAACATCACGACAGGTGGCGGCATTCAAAGATTACTGAGATCGCATCATGTCACACCATGCGCAGGTGGCATTATTGAGAATTCTAATAAATTAAGTAAGGTTGTTTGGGTTATTCAAGATGAATTACCTCCAATATTTACAGTGAATGCTCATCAACTTGACTTGAGGCTGATCTTGTTTTTTTGATTGTTAGACCCTCCACCTATACTGACAGTGGATTCTTCCGCTCGCTGCCTCAGGATCAGGTTGAGAAGGTTGATGATACTAAGACTGATGATCATCACAATAACAGCTGCAATCATTGTGTCAGTGACTTTATTATTCATATCCACTAAAACAAACTATAAATGTGCCATGTGCCTTTATTCAATACACATGAGTGTTGGTGCTAGCAGGATAGAAGGTATTTCCAACATCTTTCTATGCAAGAATGTTTTGCTACAGTATCACTGGCGGAATAGACAGGTTAATGATGGCGATGTCACAGACAAATCTCTCTCATGGACATGTTTGTAACAAGAGTGCCAGAAAATTCGAACTAATACCATCCATATTAGCAACTGTCTATTGCTTCCACCACCTTTTAATACAAGAATTCATGTGTGCAGCAACACTGGCCGGTACAGAGACGATCATGATGACAATGTCTAATCTATCTCATGGACATGTTTATGAGAGAACTTCCCAGTAACAGCGGGAATAGTGGATTCTTCTGCTCACTGCCTCAGGATCAGGTCGACAATGTTGTTCATATCCACTAAAATAAACTATAAATGTGCCATGTGCATTCATTCAATACACGAGTGTTGGTGCTAGCAGGAATTATAGTATTTCCAACATCTTTCTATGCAAGAATTTTGGCTGCAGTATCACTGGTGGCATAGACAGGTTAATGATGACGATGTCACAGACAAATCTCTCTCATGGACATGTTTGTAACAAGAGTGCCAGGAAATAAGAACTAACACCATCCATATTAGCAACTGTCTATTACTTCCACCACCTTTTAATACAAGAATTCATGTGTGCAGCAACACTGGCCGGTACAGAGACGATCATGATGACAATGTCTAATCTATCTCATGGACATGTTTATGAGAGAACTTCCCAGTAACAGCGGGAATAGTGGATTCTTCTGCTCACTGCCTCAGGATCAGGTTGACAATGTTGTTCATATCCACTAAAATAAACTATAAATGTGCCATGTGCCTTCATTCAATGCACATGAGTGTTGGTGCTAGCAGGAGTGATGGTGATATGGCAGTTATTTATACTTGATCTCGATGTTATCTTTGGGCTGCTAGAGCTGTCTCCTGTACTGAATGATCTCATCTCACATGTCAGAATACTGGAGACGTCACGACCAGGTGGGATTCAAAGATTACTGAGATCTCATCACAGGAACAACTGTCGTAGTAACATCACGACAGGTGGCGGCATTCAAAGATTACTGAGATCGCATCATGTCACACCATGCGCAGGTGGCATTATTGAGAATTCTAATAAATTAAGTAAGGTTGTTTGGGTTATTCAAGATGAATTACCTCCAATATTTACAGTGAATGCTCATCAACTTGACTTGAGGCTGATCTTGTTTTTTTGATTGTTAGACCCTCCACCTATACTGACAGTGGATTCTTCCGCTCGCTGCCTCAGGATCAGGTTGAGAAGGTTGATGATACTAAGACTGATGATCATCACAATAACAGCTGCAATCATTGTGTCAGTGACTTTATTATTCATATCCACTAAAACAAACTATAAATGTGCCATGTGCCTTTATTCAATACACATGAGTGTTGGTGCTAGCAGGATAGAAGGTATTTCCAACATCTTTCTATGCAAGAATTTTTTGCTACAGTATCACTGGCGGAATAGACAGGTTAATGATGGCGATGTCACAGACAAATCTCTCTCATGGACATGTTTGTAACAAGAGTGCCAGAAAATTCGAACTAATACCATCCATATTAGCAACTGTCTATTGCTTCCACCACCTTTTAATACAAGAATTCATGTGTGCAGCAACACTGGCCGGTACAGAGACGATCATGATGACAATGTCTAATCTATCTCATGGACATGTTTATGAGAGAACTTCCCAGTAACAGCGGGAATAGTGGATTCTTCTGCTCACTGCCTCAGGATCAGGTCGACAATGTTGTTCATATCCACTAAAATAAACTATAAATGTGCCATGTGCATTCATTCAATACACGAGTGTTGGTGCTAGCAGGAATTATAGTATTTCCAACATCTTTCTATGCAAGAATTTTGGCTGCAGTATCACTGGTGGCATAGACAGGTTAATGATGATGATGTCACAGACAAATCTCTCTCATGGACATGTTTGTAACAAGAGTGCCAGGAAATAAGAACTAACACCATCCATATTAGCAACTGTCTATTACTTCCACCACCTTTTAATACAAGAATTCATGTGTGCAGCAACACTGGCCGGTACAGAGACGATCATGATGACAATGTCTAATCTATCTCATGGACATGTTTATGAGAGAACTTCCCAGTAACAGCGGGAATAGTGGATTCTTCTGCTCACTGCCTCAGGATCAGGTTGACAATGTTGTTCATATCCACTAAAATAAACTATAAATGTGCCATGTGCCTTCATTCAATGCACATGAGTGTTGGTGCTAGCAGGAGTGATGGTGATATGGCAGTTATTTATACTTGATCTCGATGTTATCTTTGGGCTGCTAGAGCTGTCTCCTGTACTGAATGATCTCATCTCACATGTCAGAATACTGGAGACGTCACGACCAGGTGGGATTCAAAGATTACTGAGATCTCATCACAGGAACAACTGTCATAGTAACATCACGACAGGTGGCATTAACGAGTATTCTAATAAATTAAGTAAGGTTGTTTTGGTTATTCAAGATGAATTACCTCCAATATTTACAGTGAATGCTGATCAACTTGACTTGAGGCTGATCTTGTTATTTTCATTGTTAGACCCTCCACCTATACTGACAGTGGATTCTTCTGCTCATTGCCTCAGGTTCAGGTTGACAAAGTTGACTATACTAAGAGTGATGATCATCACAACAACAGCTGCAATGATAGTGTCAGTGACTTTATTATTCATATCCACTAAAACAAACTATAAATGTGTCATGTGCCTTTATTCAATACACATGAGTGTTGGTGCTAGCAGGAATGAAGGTATTTCCAACATCTTTCTATGCAAGAATTTTTGGCTGCAGTATCACTGGCGGAATAGACAGGTTAATGATGACGATGTCACAGACAAATCTCACTCATGGACATATTTGTAACAAGAGTGCCAGGAAATAAGAACTAATACCATCCATATTAGCAACTGTCTATTGCTTCCACCACCTTTTAATACAAGAATTCATGTGTGCAGCAACACTGGCCGGTACAGAGAGGACCATGATGACAATGTCTAATCTATCTCATGGACATGTTTATGAGAGAACTTCCCAGTAACAGCGAGAATAGTGGATTCTTCTGCTCACTGCCTCAGGATCAGGTTGACAATGTTGTTCATATCCACTAAAATAAACTATAAATGTGCCATGTGCCTTCATTCAATGCACATGAGTGTTGGTGCTAGCAGGAGTGATGGTGATATGGTAGTTATTTATACTTGATGTCGATGTTATCTTTGGGCTGCTAGAGCTGTCTCCTGTACTGCATGATCTCATCTCACATGTCAGAATACTGGAGACGTCACAACCAGGTGGAATTCAAAGATTACTGAGATCTCATCACAGGAACAACTGTCGTAGTAACATCACGACAGGTGGCGGCATTCAAAGATTACTGAGATCGCATCATGTCACACCATGCGCATGTGGCATTATTGAGTATTCTAATCAATTAAGTAAGGTTGTTTGGGTTATTCAAGATGAATTACCTCCAATATTTACAGTGGATGCTGATCAACTTGACTTGAGGCTGATCTTGTTTTTTTGATTGTTAGACCCTCCACCTATACTGACAGTGGATTCTTCCGCTCGCTGCCTCAGGATCAGGTTGAGAAGGTTGATGATACTAAGAGTGATGTTCATCACAATAACAGCTGCAATGATTGTGTCAGTGACTTTATTATTCATATCCACTAAAACAAACTATAAATGTGCCATGTGCCTTTATTCAATACACATGAGTGTTGGTGCTAGCAGGATAGAAGGTATTTCCAACATCTTTCTATGCAAGAATTTTTTGCTACAGTATCACTGGTGGAATAGACAGGTTAATGATGACGATGTCACAGACAAATCTCTCTCATGGACATGTTTGTAACAAGAGTGCCAGAAAATTCGAACTAATACCATCCATATTAGCAACTGTCTATTGCTTCCACCACCTTTTAATACAAGAATTCATGTGTGCAGCAACACTGGCCGGTACAGAGAGGACCATGATGACAATGTCTAATCTATCTCATGGACATGTTTATGAGAGAACTTCCCAGTAACAGCGAGAACAGTGGATTCTTCTGCTCACTGCCTCAGGATCAGGTTGACAATATTGTTCATATCCACTAAAATAAACTATAAATGTGCCATGTGCCTTCATTCAATACACATGAGTGTTGGTGCTAGCAGGAGTGATGGTGAAATGGCAGTTATCTAGACTTGATGTCGATGTTATCTTTGGGCTGCTAGAGCTGTCTCCTGTACTGCATGATCTCATCTCACATGTCAGAATACTGGTGACGTCATGAACAGGTGGGATTCAAAGATTACTGAGATCTCATCACAGGAACAACTGTCATAGTAACATCACGACAGGTGGCAGCATTCAAAGATTACTGAGATCGCATCATGTCACATCATGCGCAGGTGGCATTATTGAGTATTCTAATAAATTAAGTAACGTTGTTTGGGTTATTCAAGATGAATTACCTCCAATATTTACAGTGAATGCTGGTCAACTTCATTTGAGGCTGATCTTGTTATTTTGATTGTTAGACCCTCCACCTATACTGACAGTGGATTCTTCTGCTCACTGCCTCAGGATCAGGTTGACAATGTTGACGATACTAAGAGTGATGATGATCACAACAACAGCTGCAATCATTGTGTCAGTGACTTTATTATTCATATCCACTAAAACAAACTATAAATGTGCCATGTGCCTTTATTCAATACACATGAGTGTTGGTGCTAGCAGGAATGAAGGTATTTCCAACATCTTTCTATGCAAGAATTTTTGGCTGCAGTATCACTGGCGGCATAGACAGGTTAATGTTGGCGATGTCACAGACAAATCTCTTTCATGGACATGTTTGTAACAAGAGTGCCAGGAAATAAGAACTAATACCATCCATATTAGCAACTGTCTATTGCTTCCACCACCTTTTAATACAAGAATTCATGTGTGCAGCAACACTGGCCGGTACAGAGAGGACCATGATGACAATGTCTAATCTATCTCATGGACATGTTTATGAGAGAACTTCCCAGTAACAGCGGGAATAGTGGATTCTTCTGCTCACTGCCTCAGGATCAGGTTGACAATGTTGTTCATATCCACTAAAATAAACTATAAAAGTGCCATGTGCCTTCATTCAATACACATGAGTGTTGGTGCTAGCAGGAGTGATGGTGATATGACAGTTATCTAGACTTGATGTCGATGTTATCTTTGGGCTGCTAGAGCTGTCTCCTGTACTGCATGATCTCATCTCACATGTCAGAATACTGGAGACATCACAACCAGGTGGAATTCAAAGATTACTGAGATCTCATCACAGGAACAAATGTCATAGCAATCTCACAACCAGGTGGCATTCAAAAATTACTGAGATCTCATCACAGGAGCAAATGTCATCAATCTCACGACCAGGTGACATTCAACGATTACTGAGATCTCATCACAGGAACAAATGTCATAGCAATCTCATGACCAGGTGGAATTCAAAGATTACTGAGATCTCATCACAGGAGCAAATGTCATAGCAATCTCACGACCAGGTGACATTCAAAGATTACTGAGATCTCATCACAGGAACAAATGTCATAGCAATCTCACGACCAGGTGGCATTCAAAGATTACTGAGATCTCATCACAGGAGCAAATGTCATAGCAATCTCATGACCAGGTGGCATTCAAAGATTACTGAGATCTCATCAGAGGAGCAAATGTCATAGCAATCTCACGACCAGGTGACATTCAAAGATTACTGAGATCTCACCACAGGAACAAATGTCATAGCAATCTTACGACCAGGTGGCATTCAAAGATTACCGAGATCTCATCACAGAAGCAAATGTCATACCAATCTCACGACCAGGTGACATTCAAAGATTACTGAGATCTCATCACAGGAACAAATGTCATAGCAATCTCACGACCAGGTGGCATACAAAGTTTACTGAGATCTCATCACAGGAGCAAATGTCATAGCAATCTCACGACCAGGTGGCATTCAAAGATTACTGAGATCTCATCAGAGGAGCAAATGTCATAGCAATCTCACGACCAGGTGACATTCAAAGATTACTGAGATCTCATCACAGGAACAAATGTCATAGCAATCTCACGACCAGGTGGCATTCAAAGATTACTGAGATCTCATCACAGGAGCAAATGTCATAGCAATCTCACGACCAGGTGGCATTCAAAGATTACTGAGATCTCATCACAGGAGCAAATGTCATAACAATCTCACGACCAGGTGACATTGAAAGATTACCGAGATCTCATCACAGGAACAAATGTCATAGCAATCTCACGACCAGGTGGCATTCAAAGATTACTGAGTATTCTAATAAATTATTCAAGGTCGTTTTTGTTATCCATGATAAATGACCTCTAATAATCACAGTGAATGCTGGTCAACTTAACTTGATGCTGCTATTTGGACTATTCTTGTTATTTGGACTGTTAGATCCTCCACCTACACCAACACAAAACTGGTGGGTTTACGACTAGGAGGTATATGCTGTCAGTGTCGAACACGATAGAATATGATACCAAAGAGGGCAACAGTGGTAGTAACGACAAGACCAGGAAGTATCTAACGATTTAAGATTGACACCGTCGCCTCAACCAACAGTCCAGTGTTCTACCGTGCAGCCACTGCTCCCGTCTTATTTAAGACTTTCTTATTTCATTTTTTCAGACTGTTTATTACCACGTAGCATTTAGAATGTACGAGGAATTCTTGGCGTTGTGGCGTCAACATACATGCACGCTTGTCTCCCCTGCCCCCATCATGCACACGCAAAATATACAATCAGAAACATTTTGAAACTATGCTAAAACTAGTATAAATTTAAACCAAGGCCAACTGCCAACATATTTTAAGACAGTCGTATATCTATTGACATAAAGTGAACTTGATAACATAATATTAATACCGTCTGAACATTACCTAAAAAGTTAAAAAGTATACTACATGTAGTTAAATAAATAATAAATAAATGTATAAATAAATTAGCTGACGATATAAAAACTAAGCTGACAGTTAAAAAGTATGCACATACATGTAGTCAAGTTAAAAAAGAATAAATAAATAATAAAAATAAATAAATAACTAAACATTTTTTAAATAATTTAGCATGGCGGCATTTCGCGGTTCAAGTGACTCACAGCCTGCAGATAAACATTATTTTTAAGTCTAGTGGTCCTTGTCTTAATACTTCTATAGCGCTTGCCAGAGGGAAGAAGTTCAAAGAGATGGTTGACTGGGTTGGTAGTGTCCCGTACAATGCTCTTGGATTTTCGCGCACAGCGAGCATGGTAAATAGATTCAATGGATGGCAACTCACGCCCAATGATTCTAGATGCGCCCTTCACGATAACTTGTTTCTCCTCCTGACTGGCGCGGCCAAACCACACTACAATCGAGAAAATAAGGATACTTTCAATGATTGCGCGGTAGAATCGTATCATAATCTCCTGAGCAATGCCGAATCTCATGAGCTGCCTCAGGAAGAACAGGTGTTGTTGTGCCTTTTTTGTAATGCACAGTGTGTTTGTGCACCAGCCGAGATCGTTTGAAATTGTTGTTCCAAGGAATCTAAAAGATTCAACCTGCTCGACCTCCACGCCATTTATCGAAAGAGGGTGGATGGGAGTCTTCTTTTTACGAAAATCAACAATCATTTCTTTAGTCTTTGAAACGTTCAATTCGAGATTGTTATCCGCACACCAGCCAACCATTCTCTGAACTTCCTCCCTGTATGGCGTCTCATCCGCATTCTCAATGCAGCCCTCCACAATAGTGTCATCGGAAAACTTGATCAGAACGACAGACATTACTCAGATGGGTGCCCAGCAGAGTAGGGGGAGGACAGTTACTGCATGTCAACTCAACAACACAAAAGAAAGTATAGTCACTGAAACTGCACTGAAACCTGCAATGGATTCAATGGATGACAAAATACTTGTCAGTTTAAACACAGCATTAAATGAGAATGTGGCTGTATATTTTGAATAATGTCAAATAAGTGTTTTATTTGTTGCAGATTGGTTAAGAAAAACGTGATAGTAAACACATTTGTTGGGCTGTGGTGTGTAGTCTCTGTTCTAGTTGTTCTAGAACAGAGACTACACACCACAAGTTTTAGTTAATATTACTAATTATACTTGAATCTAGACCTAGTATTAAATCATGATTATGTATTTATGATTTAAATTATGAAAACAATTATAATTAATTAGTAGACCTAAACAAAGAATAAACAACTAGTGAAATACAAATCCCACAGGCACAGCTAGAAGGATATCAAGTTTCATAAACCACAATTACAAGCCAAGACTGCAAGATTCAAGTCTCAACTCAAGTCAAGTCTTCATCAAGATGGTTCATTTTTTACAGCAGTTAATGTGTTAGCAACTTAACATGGGGTGTGGAATCTGACACTTGATTTTGGGGCCAAACTCCAATCTCCCACCTGTTTTGGGGCCTCCCTCCCACTAGTTTGAGTGTCCATCTTCACATTCCCCCGATCTAGGGCAATCCAACCCCTTCCAAAACACAACTGTATTGGACAGTGCTGAAGTTTGTTGGATTCAGATTGGGAAGTAAATGAGATGAGTAGAGTTGTATTGATGCAGTAACCAACAGAAATCAACAATCTTGAAACAATTCTTGGAATTGATTTGGTGATTATGATGATTAATTTGAATCAGTTGCAAGACGTCTTGAAGACCTGGTCTTGACCATGGAACCAATTACCAGTGTAACAGGCCAAGAGCAGTTCCATGCCCGAAGTAGGCACCATTAGGACCGTGCAAGAAGCAGATGTTGCTTCTACTGTGATCTGTGCCAGTAACACGTTGAAGTTTATTATCTTAAGAGCTAGAAATCGTAGAACAAGCATACATGTAATCATTTGTGCAATTATGTATATGAAAACGTAATAAAAACACAAACTAAAACTGGCTTCTGGCACAGCAGCGCATTCTGTGGTAAAAAGTGAGATCATAGGTCGAAGCAGCAGGTCAAGTTGTTCGCTGTGTTTGCTATTCATGGATTATATCAGGCAGAACTTGACGAAAACATACATACACTGTGTGTATATATATATATATATATATAAATTGAGACAGCCTATGCACTATATTGCTGAAACTGACGCAGTTACTTCATGTGGTGATCACACAATAGTTCGCAAAGTCCAAAAAAACACATACTGGTAGTATTACATACTGGTGGGTGGTGACTTGTGACTGGTATGATATGGTCATCAACACATATTAAATCATCACGATAGCACCACCTATTGATTGGAACATACATACAATTTACACATTGATGCATTGTAGATATCAGAACTCGGCAGTTTGGTGAGTAACGTTTTGACAACCTTGTCCTATTGGCTGTTTCTGAAAGCCAACATGGAATGCTCAAAATCCTTAAGACCGACACCATGAATGTGTCTATTAGTGGGGGTGGTTGGGGGTTTGAAACAATATATAAAGCAAACACATTTTTGACCTTTACGAACTAATGAGACACCCGCTTAATAAACAAAAACACACACCTACCTATCTGTGAATGACATCGCTCTTGGGTGGGTTTATGTTTCAGCCTCCATCCTCTGAGGTCATTTTCTCATCTTGCTCTTCAACATCATCTCCACTGACGCTTCAGCGATCCGGTCCAACTTTCACAACTTTGCCACATCGACATGTCTGGAAACAGAGATGTCCCTTTCCAGACACCTGTCGTGTTGTCATCGTTCTGTATGTGTCAGCAGTTTGATTAAACAGCAACCTAATATAGGGGATACCGGGTATATATATATATATACACAGACACATTGCGTCTCACAATGGACCTATAAACCTATAGAATAACTGCGACACTGTGTATAGTGATGGTAGATTCATCATGTAGCAATTTATAGACAGGCCAGTGGACATCATGTTTTCAAGTGCGTGCACATGTTAATATATGTGTGCATAATAATAATAAATACATTTTAAAGTTACACTGAGGAGAGTGCATTTAAATCACTTCAAACCATGCAGCATGAACAGTTATTATACAATCATGCTTGCAGACAAAGTATATTTTGAATAATGTCAAATAAGTGTTTTATTTGTTGCAGATTGGTTAAGAAAAATGTGATAGTAAATGAGTGTTATAAAAAAATGCGATACAGCATGCACAATCACTCCACGTAGCTGCATGTGTGGCAAGGCTGTGCTAATTGGCTAAAAATGGATATATCGCGTTTTGATAAAAAGACAAATTTTGCATACCCTGTGTAAACAAGTTTTAATTAATATTACTAATTATACTAGAATCTAGACCTATTATTAAATCATGATTATGTATAAATTTGATTTTAATTATGAAAATTATAATTAATTAGTAGGCCTAAACAAAGAATAAACAGTAACTAGTGAAATATAAATCCAACAGGCACAGATGGATATCAAGTTTCATAAACCACAATTACAACCCAACACTGCAAGATTCAAGTCTCAACTCAAGTCAATCTTCATTAAGACGGTTCATTTTTAATTAATGGCCAAAACTAGTTGTCCTTCTACTGGCCCTAATGTCATCTCAGGGAGCACCTAAAATACAAGGAGAATGCAGCTAATAATTAAGTAAAAGATTGCTGCTGTAACCATAGGTAGTTTTTGGGCGATATTTTAGCCTTTAGGTCACTCCCTGTCAGCAGGCAGGTAACGCTTGTTTATTTTTTTGTCACGGCTACAAAGATTTTCAACTTCATCAATGCATACACCCAGGCCACGACTAAAAAATTTGGGGCAGGTGAAAATGTGGCACTGAAATCTTGTGTTCTAATGGCCTGCTTTAATACACTGCATGGTCTCGCACTGATTCATGTAACAAGCGAACGATTTAGTTACACAACATAGATAGGACCCACAATTTTTTAAGCAGGCGTCTTCGACAAGATTTGTATTTTGACGGTATATTTTCGTAAGTACTTCACTCAAAACAACTTTTGTAACAATCTGTTTACAGAAATTGGAAGGAATATGTGTTAGAGATTTAGCACATAAATATCTTATGGAAGAATTTGATCTGGTTTTAGTAAAAATGGCAAAAAACAATTGGTCTCACGATTATTGCCCTCACCAGTATACAGTTGGGATCCATACAGTTTACCATAACTTTCCTATGGCTATGACTATGCTAAGCCTAAGTTTTTATCGTTCAAACTCCGACTTAATTTAGCCTGGATAGCTAACAAGAGTTGCTAAAACTGCAAAAAAATAGCACATACATCGACATCGGCAAAATGTGTCACCCGCAACGTCAAAACATGTTCGCCGTTTTGCCACCGTGTCATCCATGTTGATTGGTTTACTCCTTTGACCTTTTAACCTCTTTGAGAGTAGAGCTATGTGCCACTGGTTTGTGCACGGTCGAGTGAACACGGGGGTCGTCTGCGCACAATGTCAATGGTTTCAACACTCAACTGACTGAACAAAGCTCCAAAGACAAACTTCACAAAGTCGCAAACACCAAACGGCACTTGTGTCTTGTGTAGAATCCGGACCCACCTCAATTTCGCCGTTATAAATAACTTTTGCCTAACTCTGATACCTCAGACTCAGAGCGTTAGTTCCATCATTCAACATCATCCCAGGCATATTTATATTACGAAAACATTGTCTCTCATTTTTGAAGCCGAAATAACGACCCGGTTTGCGCTAGTCTGCACTGGTGCGGTCGTGCGTTACCACATCGTGGTAAAAACTACAATGAGCGATATAGCGGCAAGTGTTTATGCAAACCGGGGTGCTATTTACGTCTCAAAAGTGCGCTAAGACGCAATATTCTTAAACGTAAATATGCCTGGAATAATGTTGAATGATGGAACTAACGCACGGAAGTATCAAAGTTAGACAAAACTCAAGTTATAACGGCGAAAGCGAAGTGGGTCCGGATTGTCTACAACTTCAAGTTCACGATACAACTTCACAAATTACAACGTCGCAAGTGCGGATCAAACTGACCATTCTTGTGCTAGCGCGTGACTGCGAATTCCTACCTGTTCAGACGGATCCGACCTCGTAGTTTTGCACAATTGACGTTTCCAAGCATGTGTACACGCTGCATATCGAAGCAGTAGCTTCTGCCTATGCGGCAATTATAGCCTATGTATTATCTATATTTATAACCACCGATGAGGTTATACTCTACCACGTTTGCCGTTGACGTCTTCTCTTATGCCAACAACAATAATGAACAATAGTACGACCTGATTAATAAATTATAATATACTGAACCGCATAATTATGCAACAACTATCGGCGAGTTTATGGTTTCAAGCTAACAACACGCAATCACAAATCGCGACCCAATCCGTGCACCTTGCCAGTGCTGAAATATTAGCCGACATCCACTAGGTGGCGCACGTAGTCAACTACGTACAGAGCCATTGACTGCGTACGTCAGTGCTGGTCAGTTGTATGCTTGAACATAATATCTGATGGGTTTCAGATGGCCGAGGCCTTGAATGAGTATTTCAACTCTGTGTTTACCTTAACACATAAGATATCAGTTCACTGCCAGTACCAGTTACTAAATTTGAGTGGCATGAATCATATCATTTAGGGCAGTTGTTTGTTTGTTTGTTACTCCTGAAATGATATCAAGGAAAATTAAGAAGATGAAAGAAAACAAATCAGCTGGAGTTGACGGGATACCACTGAAGCTGCTTCTTAAGGAAATTGTAGAGCAAATCTGTACACCGCTTTCCACTAGAATGAAAAGAAACAAACACTTCACCAAATCGTTATATATTTAAAAGGGGATCGATGAGCAAGACAGATAATTACAGACCAGTCAGTTTAGCATAAGTTTTATGCAAATTACTAGACACGCATATAAGAGACCACATTGTCACGATATTGATATTTATTACTGGGACTTTCTCCGACAGCGACACTGGGCATCGGGGTCACGGGGTCGAGTACGTGTCACGATGGCGCGAAGCAAGTGATTCTGTTTGTATTAATTCAATAAATACTTATAACACTTTCTATGCCATGTACAGTTCTAATCAAAGCACCACCGCAACATAACATGGTGTCAGTGCGTATGTACACGAACCGCTAACGCCCAGTTTGTGACATTATCGCTTGTGGTGAGTGTTCTGAACTGTTTAGTGTTCGCTGGCACTGCTGTACTCTGGCCTACCGTATCTGACAACGTCAACGATGGCAACGTCGAACATTCCTACGCCAAAACCGTTGAACATCAATGATAAATCGGCCGCAATTCTGTGGAAGGCCTGGCGTAAAACGTGGAATCGGTTCGAAATTGCGACCGGCATCGACGAGGCGTCAGATAAGACAAATTAAGAGTGTGTACACTTCTGTCGGTGATTGGCGATGACGCTGTCAAAGTGTATGACGCCTTTCAATACGCGGATGGTGAAAGTGAAGACAATTTGGAAGACGTCCTGCGGAAGTTTGAAGGGCACTGCAACCCACGACAAAATACCATATTTGAGAGGTACAAATTTCAATGCCGAAACCAAGAGGCTGGAGAGTCCGATGCGCAATACATGACAGAGCTACGCCATGCTGCAGACAGCTGCGATTTCGGTGGCATAACGACCAGCCAAATCATTCGGGACAGATTCGTACGCGGTTTGCGCGATGCGAAAGTGCGCGAACGCCTACGGGAGAATGCTCTGACTCTCGAACGAGCGTATGAAATTGTGCAAGCTGCTGAAGCAACGGTAGTGCAGACACACGCCATGTCAGGTGATCAGGCAGTGTGCACCGTGCAGGCGCCCAACAGATTCCGCGGACGCGATCAAGGTCATAAAGATAGAGAAGGCAGGGTGGTTTGCAAGAACTGTCCGTACGACCACGGTCACAGAAGCTGCCCAGCCTACGGCAAGGAGTGCCGGAAGTGTGGAAAAAAGAATCATTTTCAAAGCAAATGCCACAATAAAAGCATAAGACAAGTGCAGACATCAGCATCAGATGATGAGTATAGTGTTGGAACACTAAGAGTGAACAGTGTGGGCATTAGACGTTGGGCGATGATAACACTTGGATTGGGTGACGACGGCGTGCCGGTGCCGTTCCAGATAGACAGTGGGGCTGATTGTTGCGTGCTGCCGCGCGATGAGTACGTGAGGGCGACAGGGGACAGATCTCTGGCGAATCTGAGGCCAATTAAACTCGTCATTGTAAAATACACAGGAGCACGCGAAACCGCTCTCGGCCAGTGCAAGCTACTAGTCACTAGGCGAGGCGTCAAACACCGAATTGTGTTCAACATTATCCAGGGAAAGTATACGCCAATTCTCAGCTTAGCAACGTCTGAGGGCATGGGGCTTCTGAAGATACATGACTGCGACTCTCTTGACTCTGTCTACAGTGTTTGCGCGACCACCGCAGGGCTGACAGCGAACGACGTGCTAGCCGAGTATGCAGACGTCTTCAAGGGCGTAGGCAGGCTCAAGGACACGTACACTATCCAGATTGACGAGTCTGTGAGGCCTGTAGTGCACGCTCCAAGACGTGTACCGGTACCACTGCGTGAACAGCTGAGGGAGAAACTCGACGAGCTGGTGGCCGATGCAATCATAGCACCCGTAACAGAAGCCACCGACTGGGTGTCTAGCATGGTTGTCGTGCAGAAACCCAATGGGAAAATCAGGCTGTGTCTAGACCCCAAAGACCTGAACACTGCCATTCGGCGCGAGCATTACCCGATTCCAACCATCGAGGAGGTGAGCATTCGAATGAAACAGGCACGCTTCTTCACAGTGATGGACGCAAAAAACGGGTTTTGGCAGATTTCGCTAGATGATAAGTCCAGCATGCTAACCTGTTTCAACACGCCATTCGGCAGATACCGGTGGTTGAGGATGCCGTTTGGCATAAACTCAGCCCCGGAAATCTGGCAGCGCTCAATGAATCAACTGGTGGAAGGCCTGGCCGGCATTGAAGTAATTCACGATGACTTCCTTATCGTCGGTTGCGGTGCTACTGATGAGCAAGCGGAGGCTGACCACGACCAGAACCTGCGAGCATTCTTGGAGCGGGCTAGAGAACGAAACTTACGGATGAACGCGGGCAAGATGAAGTTGAAGTTGACAGAAGTCCCGTACATCGGACATATTCTGACGCGATCAGGTCTCCGGGTGGACCCTACGAAGGTCGAGGCCATCGTGCGAATGCCGGTTCCGGAAGACGTCAAGGCGGTGCAGCGGCTACTTGGTACTGTCAACTACCTGGCGAAGTTCGTGCCACATTTATCAGCGATACTTGAGCCGCTCAGACATCTCGTGAACAAGGAGATTGAATGGAGTTGGCTACATATCCACGAGCAAACATTCAATGAGATGAAGAGGGCCCTCACAACTACGCCGGTGCTGCAATACAACGATGTGACGAAGGCAGTGTGTATCCAGTGCGATGCATCAGACAGCGGTCTCGGGGCGAGTTTGCTGCAAGATGGACTTCCGGTGGTGTATGCGTCTCGGGCGCTGACGGCGACCGAGAGAAACTACGCCCAAATAGAAAAAGAGCTTCTCGCGATCGTGTTCGCCTGCGAGAGATTTGACCAGTACATATACGGGAGAGAGAATGTGTCTGTGCAGAGTGACCACAAGCCTCTGGAAGCGATCTTCAGAAAGCCTCTCGTAACTGCACCGAAACGCCTACAGCGCATGATGCTGCGTCTGCAGCGGTACACCTTGGACGTGACGTATACACGTGGGATCGATATGCATATCGCCGACACACTGAGCAGAGCGTACATTCCCGGCAAGCGTCCACGCCGTCAACATCGCAGAGATCGACATGACGAAAGGGTTGTCGGTATCGCCAAGCCGACTGAAAGAGCTGCAAGCAGCCACCGGTGAGGACCGTGTCCTGCAGAAACTGATCCGGGTGACGGTGGACGGGTGGCCTTCGCAGAAATCGGACACTGATCTGGATCTTCGAGCGTACTACAGTGTGCGGCACGAACTGACGGTGCAGGATGGTCTGTTGTTCAATGACTCCAGGATAGTGGTTCCCGCTCGATTGCGCAAGGACATCATCTCGTCTATTCACAGATCGCATCAAGGGATACAGGGCTGCATACGTATAGCGAAGGACACCGTCTACTGGCCGTTGATGAACCAGCAAATTGCCGATTACGTCAGTCAATGCAGCGTCTGTAACTCGCACAGGCCAGATCAATGCAAAGAGCCGCTGCTGCCTCATGATGTTCCTGGGCGGCCGTGGGCTAAGGTTGGCGCCGATTTGTTTGAACTGCATGGCCAACACTATTTAGTCCTGGTTGACTACTATTCAAACTTCTTCGAGCTGATGAGATTGACGTCAAGTACGCGCGCGAAGTGTGTGATCGACGCAATGAGATCCCAGTTTGCGCGTCATGGGTCACCAGAGCTTCTTATGTCGGACAATGGCCCGCAGTTCTCGTGCGGCGAGTTCCAGGAGTTTGCGAAGAAATGGGACATAGAGCATATAACCAGCAGTCCGAGATATGCCCAGAGTAATGGTCAGGTCGAGAGGGCCGTGGGCACCGTGAAGAACCTCGTCAAAAAGGCAATCGATGATGGCGGCGACATCCAGTTGGCGCTGTTGAGTTTCCGGAACACCGTCCGTGAAGGTTACAGCGCGTCTCCGGCACAACTGTTATTCGGACGCCGCTGCAGAACACTTCTACCGACCCAACGCAGGATGCTGAAACCTAAACTTGCCGTCAATGTGTCTCGCGACAGAGCCGCAAACAAAAAGGCGCAGTGTGCACAATACAACCGATCGGCACATTACCTGGCGCCAATAGCACTGGGCAATGCAATTCGGATGAAGTTGCCTGGCGACGAGACATGGACGCTTGGGGAATGCACGAAGCAGCTGTCCCATCGTTCGTATGCTGTGCTGATCAACGGTCACGTGTACAGGCGCAACCGGCGAGCTCTACGGGTCGTCGACGAAAGGCTGCCGGCGTCGCTACTTGATAGTTCACGCGCGGCGCCTTCTACACACCGTGAAGAGTCACGTCCGGAAGAGTCGCCCAGTTGGGAAGACTCGGCACCTCCGGACGATTCGCCAAATCATGAAGACGCGTCGTGTCGTGAAGATGTCGAAGTGACGCCTGTCACGCCAGCACGTGTCACCCCATCTCCGACGCGCAGAGAGACACGTGCTCGCAGGCCACCGGCGTATTTAGCAGACTATCAGCAGTAGCGCCTGTGTTGTATAGTTCTGTTTTGTTTCGTTCCTATTGTTAAAAGAGGGAGGATGTCACGATATTGGTATTTATTACTGGGACATTCTCCGACAGCGACACTGGGCATCGGGGTCACGGGGTCGAGTACGTGTCACGATGGCGCGAAGCAAGTGATTCTGTTTGTATTAATTCAATAAATACTTATAACACTTTCTATGCCATGTACAGTTCTAATCAAAGCACCACCGCAACATAACACACATGGTGGAATTCCTTGTAAAACACAAATTAATAAATGGATCTCAACATGGGTTCTTAAAGGCTAGATCTTGTCTAACCAAATTCTTGTTTTTTAGAAGAAATTACGAAGCGGGTAGACGACGTGGATGTTCTTTACTTAAATTTTCAGAAAGCATTTTGATAAAGTGCCACATAAAATATTATTGCTTAAACTTAAAGCACATATGTATATGGTATAGGAGATGGTTTGTTTGATCTGCTGATAGAAACATGGTTGATAGACAGAAGACAAAGAGTAATAGTAGAGGGGTAAATTTCAAACTGCACGAAACCAGTTTTGAATGGAGTGCCAAAGCGGTCAGTTTTGGACCTATATTATTCTTGACATGTATAAATTATTTGGATGATGATATACCAAGCAAAGTACTGACATTCGCAGACGATACAAACATGTTCAGAAGAGTTAAACATATGCAGATAAACACACTCTACAAGATGGCCTAGCTAAATTAGTCAAATGGTCTGAACAATAGGATATATTATCTGGAAATGTGAATAAAGAATACTTAATGGGGGGTACTATGTTAGGTAACACTATAAAAGAAAAGGATTTAGGAGTGACAGTTTGTGCTGACATGAAACTTTCAGAGCTATGTGGAAATGGTACTTCAAAGGGTAACCAAATACTAGGGCTAATAAGAAGAAATATCACGTATAAGAAGAAACAGCTGACGGTACCACTGTACAAAGCAATACTTAGACCTCATTTGGAATATTGCATAACGCCATGGATGTCATATCGTAAGAAGGACATATATGAGCTAGAAAGGGTACAACGAAGACCATCTAAGCTGATTCATGAACTGAACGATCTTAGTTATGAAAGATGCCTATTAGAATGCGGGTTGACAACTTTAGAGACTATAGTTTTAAAACATTGAATGGTTATAAAGTTATTGATAGAAATATTTTCTTCACACTTATAAAAGTTATGAGAACCAGATGGCACAATGCGGCATTGATCTAAGAACAGTGCAGGTTAAATGTTAGAAAATATTAATTCTTTCAAAGAACAATAAATGATTGGAACAAATTATGTGATGATTGTGTTAATGCTAGCGGTGTGAATATGTTCAAAAATAAAATTGAAAGCTATCTGGGGAGGGCGGGCTAAACCTATAGTTGGAAAATTTATGGACTCTCGATAAGCCAAAGGCTTCCTTGTCCGCATGTCGTATGGAGCTTGTTAAATCAACGTGTTTGACATTTCTGCTAACAACATCTGATTGTCTTACTTACATTAATGGTTATAGCATAATGCGTTCACAATGTGTTCAATGTAGTGCCATCTCTTCCAATATTACCAAGTATACATATCCAATAGTTCGTCTGACTGAATCCGGCTAAGGATGTTGTGGAGTTGCAACCTATCTATTTAATGCGTGGAACCCAATAATGCTTTCGTTGCTTGCTGTGAATGTTTGGCGGTAATCTAACAAACAAGTAACTTTTCTTTTGCTGAGCTGCACCACTCACCATCCAAACTATTGTTCGTCGCAAATAAAGAAAAGCAGCAGGAGGAAAGGCATGTCTGTATGTACACGACCACTATCCTGTTGAATGTGCTTGACATGCATGTAATACGAGGCGTGTGTCTGCTTCCTTACTTAGATAAACATAGTTGATTTTGCGCTTTTGTTGTCTTGAAATTCCCCACCCACGACGAGTTCACACCCATCGAGCAAATGTTCACCGTGCTCCATCGTGTACTGGATGAGAGAGTGAGCCAGGACTGATTTGTTTTCATCTAGGAACATGAATGGACTAAACACTAGGCAACGGGACAATGTTTGGTGTTGGTGTCAAATATAATGTTCACCCGTATAACACTTGCAGTAACACAGCTAGTTATATATATATATATATATATAAATTATGTTAACAATGGGATTTATTATGGGAGTCATTGTGCCATTGTCGTTTTCCGGTGCCTTGAGAAATGGAAGCACACCCAACGTTGTGACAGAAGGTTTAATGGTGCTGGTAGTTTCAATGAAACTGGGCCAAGGTGGTACATTTTAGCTTGCATCATTGAAAATATGAGATAACACCCATGCATCACCAGTCTTCTACACATATTTTTGTTAGGGTGGAATACAGGGGATCATCAAGTACCAGTGGCCATTTTGGCATGGTGCGATATGTGAAGCTTAGAATCTATCGTTTCGTGTTGGAATACTTTTGGTCTGCCGATAATGCGATCATCATCAGATCGTTCAGGAACTGATCCTCGTTGTTGCCAGAGAATCACCTGTCTACTGTAACAGTGGAAGGTACGTGTTCTTTCCGACGATGATTTCTTCAAAGAACCATTAATGCACGTTAAAACAATCTGATATGATTGGCAGGTTACAACACTGATTTTATCCTGTCATATGAGGTTTAAAATGGCTACTTAATAATTTGTTGATCAGATGTGTTGGAATTTCTTAAACAAAAAGGCCACGTGTAGGCTTTTGCCTATTTCTGTGTCAAATTTGGTATTCCGCAAAAAAGGCTTATAATGGGCACATAATAACAGAGGAATTCATCTGTAGGTTCTGTGTTGTTGTCCATATCCACTTGGCGGTGTCAATCAAGCCGGGTATACAAGCTGGGTATATAATAGCTGGTAATTGTATAATTATGTCATCGGCGACACGCAGATTCGGTAGGAGGGTATCATTGTCGGTCATCCTTTTTTCTTTGCACGCGACAATTTCCAAAAGACAAAGACATCCAATAATACCATGCACATGTAGAAATATGTACAATACATCAGCGTTATTAATTTTTTTCACTGTTACCCCTTGAGAGAGCCAACAAAACCATAATTACCCCTTCATTTCTAGTCGCATAATTGTTATGTATAATAATTTGTTAGAAAACTATAACATCAGCTATACATTGGCTTCCCAACCTTTTAAGTAAGGTCATAAGATCAAACGTATGACAAACAGTACTTTACATATGAATGTATTGGTGTATGGCTGAAGGTGTAACTTGTTGATAAGCACCGACATGCAAGGCTTTGTCACAGCTCGAGCACATCGCACGTCATTAGCAAAATTCAATATTAATTATTTTGTGCCTTGGTTTTAATATTGATCCTCGACGAAATGCCAGTTCTCCACAGCAATACACTGGGATGAGGAATGTAACACTTATGTCAGATCCAATATTGAGTGTTCAAGTTACCAGTTCAGAATCCAGAAAGTATTTTTGTCAGCGGTCTGTCTACTAGCAGGCCAAGGACATCATCTTGTCCTATTTGACGACTCCTTCATCAACAGAAAAAGGATCACTATCCCTGCATTCTTCTCAGTGTTACAGACTTGGGAAATATTGAAGGATGGCCTCTTCCATGGAAGATATGTACGGCATGTTGTCAGCTAGCGGAGACTATTCTTCGTTCTCTTCAAGTGACGATGACAATTTGGAGAACATGGAGACCTCAATAACATGAACTTCATGTTGGTGAAACTGGATTTGCAAAAGGAGCTGGCATATATAACAACTGTTTAGCCTCTTTATATTGATATTTTGGTCTAGCGTTTCTCGCCATTCCAACAACTTTTTCTTAATACGAAGACACGATGAAATACTGTTTCCACGATTCACCCTATTTAATTGCAACTACTGAACACAACCTCACATTTGAACGTACCTGGTATGCAAATACATACAGGTAGCATGATAATTGTGTAACGTAGTCACAACAATCCGCCCCCAGGCTTAGATATTAAGTATCTCTGTTGTCTCTTTGTCTGCTTATTCAGATTTCAAACGTAACATACTGTACCAGTTCTCACGAGGATTAAGCTACCGATCAGCAATATTCAACAATACATGTGTGACCCGCTGACTTAGTCCAAGTCATCTGTTTGGCCCTCCATTCAAAAAGGTTGCCGCCCACTGCGGTAGATCTACCACTCGTCGAGTGGGGGCAGTAGATGAGGGTTCTTTAATGTTTGCCTGCATTTGTTCATTTTGGGGCGTTTACATATGGATGCGAAACCTGGACTCTTAATAAGAACATTACTAAACGTATAAATGCATTTGAAAACAAGTGTTATAGAATGATATTACGAGTTTCGTGGACTGAACGCAGAACTAACGAATCCATCGCAGATGAGCTTGGTGTTATACCCGGGACTTTATTGAACTTTGTAAAGAAACATAAACCAAGTTATTTCGGCCATGTGAAACGGCATCAGTCTCTAGAGAGACTACTAATGGAAGGAAAAGTGGAAGGCAGAAGAAGCAGAGGAAGACCTAGGAGACAATGGGGGAAGGACATAGAGGAATGGATGGGAGCCGACGTCTGGCGAGTGGGGAGACTGGCAAATGAAAGAGCGGTCTATTGACAATCCATCAAGGCTGCAACGTCCGGAAATGGATATGCAACCAACAACGTAAAATGTTGGCTAGGCAGAAACGTAGGATTCAAAACACGAGTAACTGTTTTTTTAACCGCTGTAGTATTGCCGAGCGGTGTTTAGCGATGTGTGTGTGTGTGTGTGTGTGTGTATATGTGCGCGCGCCTGCATCTGACGTATTGGTGAGGGGTTCTGATCATGCCTCCCCTTTAGCAATAACAAAATCATGTATAAGTCATAATCTGGCGAGTCACATTTTAGCAAGGAAAACTATATTTGCCCCCTCTCCCCGAGTATCCCCCATTATGTCATCGATTACAAAACAAAAACCATTATGTCGAAATTTAGCAAGGATATGCATTCTTACAAGAGACTGAGGTGGCCTCACAGTTTTACTTTTCCCCAATACAACGAGAACATTCAAGTATGTTTCCAGTCAACTACCTAGTCGACTACCCTAACTTCCGCTTGGTGTCTGAGGCAAACTGCTCTAGTCCCTTGTAACTCTACCCATTTGAGCAGCACACGAGCTAAATAGGCTGTATTATAGGGCGATTCAGATCCGAGTCGCCGAGCCTAGAATTTAGAAAGGTTAGAATGTTGTACTTACACATGACTACTGTCAGATAGCTTTAATGATTGATATATACATATACACCAACATGTAGATAACACACGCACGCACGTGCACACACACACACACACACACTGAATAGTTGATCTCTTTATGGCACTTTGATGTTTCCAGTGCAGTTCAAATGGGCAAAATATGAAGGGACCAGCAGTTCGCCTCAGAGGCCAAGCGGAAGGGAAGAGAATGTGAAGGTTGCTGGGCTGATAAAGCAGCCAGGGAAGCTTCAAGAAAGCGGGAACAGACAAGACTGTACGGACCATAAACCAATAAATGTGCCACACCTGGGCACGAAGAGGATATGGAATTGTTCACCATATTACAGCTTTAAAACTAGGCTCACCTAGTCCTATTTCCATATTTCCCCATCTTAAACTTACAGCCAAAAGCACAACATCCGGGTTATTTTAACAGCATAAACATGTATTCGGTATATACACTTCGACCATACATATACATACACATTTTGTTGTCATCAATATGAACATATATTCACCCTTTGCAATGATGAAATCAATTTCTATTAGCAATTCAATGCTTGACTGACCCTGACTTTTGATAAATTCACTCTGTGATTCTACCCGACACAACAAATTCAGTCAACTTTCACACCCAGTCACAGACAGGCAGTGATATGTAAGCAAGTAATTTTACACATCTTGTGCTTAGACAATTCGTTGCCGAGATGCAGGAGTCGCTTGTTGACAACTTCCAACACATTCAGCTTTGTAACCAAGACCATTGGCCAAATGGTCGAAACATTACTAAAAATACTGTTCCAACGTAAGCAAACCTTACTGTTGTCAAATGTTCAAACTACAAACAACATTTTCTCTGCCAATTTTACCGCAAGATTAAAAAAACAGAAGTTCAACTCCTCATATTTTCGACATCAACACGTATTATGCACAGTTCTACAGTAAGATTGCCAGTACACGTGGGCATGGATTTAGCCTGACAACAGTTCATCAACAATAGCTTTCAAACAAGTTTTTCACACACTCTACCACCTCTGAAATTAATGTCATTGTGTACACTTTTTTAAGTTTACGAGAATATAATCCAGGAACTTTTTTAGTAATGACCGTTAATTTATTTATCCTATACATACAGAACATTTCTATATCACTTCCAGGGAATTAAATTTTGTCTTGGTTTTACCAAGTGAAATGTGATGGCTTTTATGTATTTTTTAAACACTGATGTTATTGTGGTTATGGAGAATTTTTCAAACAGCAAGATGTCAAAATAAAAAATAGCAGCCAAGTAATGATCTAAATTGCACTATTTCTAAGCGCAACCCCTTTCTGAACACTACCAGCAGGCGGTTTGGTGTCAGCTCCACAGGTGATTGCCAGCTGTCAATCATTACTCATGTAAACACCTCATGCACTATATAAAGCAATCGCCTCACAAAATGGATCACACTGTCATACAGTCTACATACAAGCACACAATACACATGTACATAATTATAATAGGTGCTGACCCGACAGATTTCAGGGTACCAGAAAGGGGCAACTGATCACCTTTATTCCTGAGATGGGGTGCCATTTCTATGGTGCCCATATTCGGCAGTCGTTTTAATCTTATTACGTGATCCAATCATGTGGATCCTAATGCACTGTGCAAGAAATTAGGCAATCATTTGAATTTTCAATACAAATTGAAGCAGTATATTTCTCACAAAATTTAAAGGGTACCCCAAAAATTCTGGGCGGGTCGACACCCACGATACAAAGAAACATGGTTGGCATCGACGTCCAAACTGCAGCTTTTTGGTCTATCTACAAAGATCATTTACAACAATTCCACAAATTTTCTCACGTATTTTTACACATACCCCCTAAACGCATACATCCTCCTTTCAGCTACACCATAACAACGGTAATAAATAGAATCCTAGGATTTCGTACAAAAATAGATTATTACGTGCTGCAATGTGAACGCTTGCCGTACATGTCGCATGATTAACCGAGAATGTACAGTATGAGACAGCCTACCTTCAAGCCACAAAGTGTCAGACCTAATGTCATCGCCACCTTTGCCATGTAGGCGCCGTCAGACTCACTATAATATACAATGGCTACGAGGCACCAACCTTCAGTTAAATACAGTATATGCATAATTGACAAGTGTGCGCATGTATTGTTTTGTAATGAATTGTGAATGAATGCAGTGCCCAAACAAGGTTTCCAACATTGGCAATGCGTCAGTCACCCAATTCACAATGTAGATACTGGCTCTGGTCCTGTGACCTTTAAGCATAGCATTAAGACAGGAAGCCTGCCATACAGAAATTTAAAATATGAATCTCCCACACTGTCATTTCCACGTCACACATACGCATTCACATATTTACATTTGTATACCTTTATACAATCGGCGTGAGAAACAGGGCCGATCCTGTTTCCCCAGGATATTGTGTTGCAACTCCACAACCTAAAAAAATCGTACAAAACTTCCTACATCTGTTCAGCAACAACTGTGCGATATATTTCTTGTGGAATCGATTCCTTTGTGACTTGTACTGTATCGGTGATTTTGCATAAAAGATTGTAGACTGACTGATTGTGAACATGCTCCGGTGCGGGTGTAGAGCCATGAACTGTAGTTATCACAGACTGGGCAGCTCAACATATGGCATGCTACAAGAACGCTGATAACTATACTACGTACTTGTATCACCATGTGTCTCGCAATAAATTCAAATCAAATTATTGGTTAGAGGTACAAAACCAAAGATTGTCAGCCGAAGGAACGCAAGTCAAAGTACGTCTTCCGTAACATGCAGGCCAACAGTTTACAACATGCTGTGAAATGTCGCGACGTGAAAGTATGGTGTAGCATTTCATTACGTACCGTTCCATAACATGATGTAACATTCCATGACATCACATTAATTTACACAACACAACAGCAATTACATGACGTCCCGATACATCAACAGCAGCTCTTCGGTTATTTTGAAAGTTACAGATTGCAAGGAATACTGGGTCATTCCCGGGTCCACGGTTATATCCTTCCTTATTCATTTTATCATTTTATCAGTCCCTCAAGACGACGCCTATTCCTCTTCAATCCACACCAGTGTCAATTCCGTGTATTTAGCACCGTCGAGTCGTCACCGTACTGTTGTCTCTACCTCGTCTCACTCGCAAGGTCTTCACTTCTTTATTTTCCTCACAGCCCTTTTGATACGCCTGTTGGCGATGTTGCTGCCCGCAGGCGCACGGTTGATACTGAAGGAGTTGCTGGCTCCAGTCGCGGCACTAGGCTGGGCCCTACGACATAAAAGTTAAAATGTCATACAGGACAGTATCCAGTTGTTACTGAAAGTGCATTACCCTTTACTCCCTGGCAGCCCTGATCAATCGGGCTGATCATTTCATCACTGGTGACAACTGTTATAGAGATGAACAATGGAAGTTCTTATATAGCGCTATTTCTAATTGTTACGACTGCTCAAAGCGTTACATTTTACTCCCTAGCAGACCTGTTCAATCACGAACACCATCTCGACTTCTGTGGGAACATTCAGCCAGGCTGCAATTAATGCACGAAGACTGTTTGTACAGAAATATCCACCAGGTATTCATTCATACAGCTGAGTGAACTGGAGTAATGTATAGTGAACGAACTTGCCCAAGGTTCAATACCGCCGCCGGGTTCTCTCGGTTGAGTGTCCAAAGCTATAACCACTATACCACGGCACTACACTGGAGTATTAGGGCCCTATGACATACACTGGAACATTGGGGCCTTATGATATACATTGGAGTATTAGGACCTTATGACACACACTGGAGCACTAGGGCCCTACAACATACACTGGAGCATTAGGGCCCTATGACATACTCTCGAGTATTAGGACCTGACAACATATACTGGAGCATTAGGGCGCAGTTATGATTGGATACATCATACATGGCCATGGTACCCAAGGTCGCTGCTGCCGATGGTGGCATAAAAAGAAAAATAATAACTAAAAAACAGATTAAAATTCAAACCTCACTGAACATTATCATTCAAACCATATTTTTAGTGGCAATAATCTGAAACAGTCACCGTACTTCGGTGTTGGGTCCCACAATCTGGTACTTACCCAAACTGGAATGGTGCTGCATTTTGACTTGCACCGAAGTTGATATTTGGAGTTGCGCTGAAGTTGAACGAGGGTGCAGACTGCTGGGGGGCAGGGGCTCCCACCCCCAGAGCCGTCGGCTGGCTCTGTCCGCCAAAGGGAAAGCCTCCCGATGGTTTTGGGGCAGACGTACTCTGAGCGGGCTGAAAGAAACAGACACACACATGAAAACAAGCTCAAGACTCCCACCTGCATCGACTATGACAAGCAGGGATTTTAAAAAAGCTTTCTTCCTGTACTATTTCAAACATAATGTATCCTAGCATGCAACTATCCCCCAACCAAATGAAAGGTTATGCTCTACACCAGTAAAGACTATCCTGTGTTTTGTTGTCATAACACACACAAAATTGTCATATCTAAACTTTAATATATAAATAAAACACAACCGATCATTATCGTCTTTAGAAATGCTGCTATTATTATACCATTATATCTATATTAGTCATTTTAAATTGAGTAGGTACAGCAAAAACCTCTCGTTAGTGGATACTGCTGGGACTGCACAATATGTCCATTATGGCCAGGTGACCATTATGGCCATGAAGTGGACAAGGTTAACTACTTTCAAGTGTAGACGGGTATTCGTTATGAAGAGCCTGCATTTACGTGTACAATTAGAATTGATTAAATACAATTTAGAAGTGCTTTAGATAATGCAATAATGTTTCTAACAGTTTTACAGAAGATAAAAGTTACATGAAAACAAGTGTTCAAACAAGTTGATAATGAGATATGAATCTGCGAGCTAAATGTAATGCAATTCAGTTTTATGTTTGTGTTGAAATGTATCAATATTCAAATGCTTCTAATAAGCAGGAACTCTAGGTAATTGAGTGTAGAATCCTACCTGACTGCCGCCAAATGAGAACATGCCAGTTGTAGGCGGAGTAGCACCGAACTGGAATGGTGTCTTTGCTCCCAATGATGTCGCCGCTTGCGGTGCATTGAAGGCGGGCGGTGCAACCGTTGGCGCTGCAAACATAGACCCAGCACCAGGGGCGATAGATGTGGTCGCCCCGAAGGCAGGTGGATTGAAGGTTGTCGCTGCTGTGTTCGTTGCTGTGGCGCCAAACACTGGCGTTGTAGAGCCGAACCCAGTCGCACCGGCGCCAAACGGCGATGCACTGGCAGACGCACTTGTTGTCGTGTTGGCACCGCCAAACACAAAGCCTCCTGCACCGCCAAATCCTGTAGCCAAAATAATAGTAACACTTATATAGTGCCAGAAATCTAGATAAATCCATTCGGAGGCACCTAAAATACATAATTACACATACACAACATTAATAAGTTACATACATTTTTTGATAATAAATTAAATTACAACATATCAAATTAATAAAATAAGTTATATAAAGATATTAAAGATACAATGATAAAGTGAAATATAGTTGTCACTATACAGCCTTTTTAGGTAGTCTGGAACACATTTATATTACAAAATACTTAACCAAATAAAATATATGTAAAATTTTAGATTTGAATTTCCCATCAGAAACATTTTGTAAGCGCATTTAGACTATTTTAAGTACATTTGAGAAAAACATATTACTGCTGTCATGAAAGCATCATTATGAAAAATTAGTCTCAGACACATATATAATTTGTATTTCTAAGCAGTGCGAACACAAATAATGTCTCAACACCTACAACTTCCAAAGTTTGTTGAACAACAACATTCCCGCAAAGTTCTTGCTAATCCACAAAAGCGAAACTCTGAACAGTTGGGCCGCTCACACAACCGTACCTTTGCTCCTCTTAACGGGAGCGTCGTTGTCATCGCTTGCCCTCTTCCTGAAAGCAAACCCAGTGTCTGTTCCAGCTGTACTTGCTGCACTGCCAGCAAACGTAAATGTAGAGGGCGCCGCCGATGTCTCTTTGCCACCAGACGGCACTGATGTCGCTGCAGCCCCACCGAAGGTAAAGCCCCCACTCGGGGGTTTGCTCGTGGAAGAAGCTGCCGCCGACCCAAACACAGCTGCAATCGAGCATCAAATGATTACACTAAAATCGCTAATTAAAAAGCTGTCAGAGCAATCACAGTTCATAAGTGGACAGTTTTCAAATATGCAGTGAATTTTCAACTGCACCAGGACTATTAAACTTTTTTGGAACTTGTCATAAGTTATTGACTGAAAAACTCTCAATCCATGTCACATTTATATGCAAGTGAATGAGACATACAAAACGTATGGGTGACACGTTTGAAAGGAGAAGCATAGAAGTAACATTACTTAATGTAAATTTTTAGATTCAAGGGCCCCTGTAACCACAGAGCGTCGACATAACAAATGGCCATCACTATCTTTCAACAAAAGCATTACAAGAATAAAAAAACATATACATCTACTTACATTGTTTATTATCACTAACAACCAGGAAATCATAGTTTAATTCAGCGTGAATATAATAATACATAAAATGCGTCAATTGAGAAAAACCACCAGTGATTTTGGTGACATGGATGAATGAACGTTTATTCAACAACAACAACAACATAATACATGCACAGTATGGTTTGCTGCTGCTGCTGCTGCTGAAAGGACATAGCTGAAGTCATAGACTTATGTGTTGCTATGCCCTACTCGAACTATGAAAACTGAATAAATACTGCATGTCAACTCACATTTACTTTGTTCTGTCGTTGTGGCGGTGGAAGTACTCAATGTCGTGGGAAACTGGAACCCGCCTATGTTTGGAGTCCCTGGCGTCATAACCATCGGGCTGAATGTGCCAGCCGGTGACGTTGCAACTTTCTCCGCTGTTTCCGATGTCTTTGCACTTGCTCCAAAGTTAAAACCACCAGCAGTACTGGTGCTTCCGGTTTTCGCATCCGACGTTTTCGTGTTTGCCCCAAAACTGAATCCACCAGCTGCGCTATTGCCGCTTACGGTTTTCGTTTCGGATGTTTTCGTTGCTCCACCGAAGCTGAACCCACCAGCCACACTGCCGCTTTGCGATTTTGTATCAGATATTTTTGTGCTACCACCAAAGCTGAAGCCACCGATTTTCACCTCAGATGATGACACAGGGTTCGTGAAAGCAGCAGTTGTTGACGATGCCCCAAACTGAAACCCACCCTTTTTGGGTGACGTTGTATTGTTACTGGCATCAGGGGCAACGGAAGCAGGTTGGCCAAATGAAAATCCACCTGCAGATGGCTGTTTTACCTGAGTGCCACTGGAGGAGCTATTGGTCGTTGTAGCCGAGAATCCACCAAACGATGGAGCTGTAGTTGTCGCTGTCACACCTGTTGCTTTCACAGTTTCTGAGGCAATCTCGCCAAATTTCACCCCATTGGAGCTGAGAGATGCGGTGTTACCCGTCTGATCGAACAATCCAGCGGTGTTAGAAGTGGTGGGCGGCGCAGATTCACTCGTCTTTGCTGCAGCACCGCTCGACGACGCAGCTGCAGCATCAAACTTAAAACCACCTGATGGCGCCTTGGCAACAAACTGAGAGCTATTGTCAACAGGTGGCGCTGCCGACTGTCCAAACTGAACGCCACCAAACGGTACTGTCTTTGCCAAGCCCTCCGTTGGCATTGCTGGTATAACATTGGAAGACGAATCGCTCAGTTTAAATCCTGTTGAACTAGACGCCGACACTGAAGACTCGCCAAACATAAATCCTCCTGCGGAACCCAACTCTTTAGGCACTGAAGAGCCCTGGCTGAACTTAAAACCGCCATCAAGGGGCTTGTCTGTTGTGTCAGTGGGTTTGCTGGTCGGTAAAGTCGTCCCAAACGAGAATACTGGAGTGGCGCCTGTGGAATTTGTCGTCATCGTTGTTGATGTCAGCACAAGTCCACCTGTCGTACCGAACTTGAAACCACCAGGACTCGTGAAGTCTACAAGATGTAACAGGTTTATTAGAAACTTTCTTTCATATACCAGGGACAATCTTAATTTTGTCACTAATTGGGCAGATGCGATCATAATGTAATACATGTTAACATCAAAACAAAATCAGAGGGTAAAAGTAAAAGACAAAACTACTAAACCTTCTACAAAGGTAACAGTGAAATTAGAAAATGCTTAGCAAATATTGATTGCAATAACTGATACTAACAAATCATATGCACATTTAATGTGAATAAAACATGGTAATCGTGCACAAATAAAATGCTTATCTTCATGACGTAATGATAGGTTTATTTCTCCTCTGCCTGGTAAGTTTACATCAACAAGGGGTCATCCATAAAGTAAGTCATGTTTAGGTGGGGTTGGACGGGGTAAGAGCTATGTAATCATTTTGTTAAATGTTGGCTCATTGAGCTGTCATTATCAAACATTGCAGCACTTCCTGTCCAGCTATTTTTGGTAGATTTAAATATTTCGACACTTCAACAGCAATGTGTTGTTTTGTTATTACTTTTATACTACTTATATTATACACTTAAACAAATCAATACCATGCAGAGTATAATTATTATAGATATATGGGTCTTCAGTTCCAAATTAAAAATCACTATTGTTCATTCAACCTCACTCAAATCAGTTGATTTCATTGGCTCATGACTGCTGCTACAAACAAATTAATTCCAACTAACTTTCACAAAGTGGGCAAAAGAGGGTTTAGAATTGGAGTGCCTGATATCCGATGAACACAAATTAACATTTAGCTGCAAAAAAATGAGAAACATTTACTTGTTGTTGTGCTCGTGGTTCCTGGCCTCGGTGTCTCACAGGCGATACACTTGTTCGACTGCCCCTTGTTGGTCACCATACACGTGTCGCAATCCCATGATCCTGCAGGCTTCGCAAACTGCGATGCTAAACTCGGTCCCGTCAACGGTGGCAACGGAGAAAATGACATCTGTGAATTCATCAGCATAAATTCAAGACGGTTATTGATATAGATTATTTAATAACCTTACACATTATCAGTGTCTAAATTCTATTGTAAATACAAAATAGTGCATTTTTTTACATGCCTTAATTCGCATTCAAAATCCTAGCTCCAGAGTTCTTTCGTTTGAAGGAAAACACATAGGATGAAGCTGCATAAGGGTCTAGCATGGTATTTGGTCTAGTAGATCTCACATTCCTATTGTTACATAAGTAGTTCACTATCTAATAACAAATCATTTGGTTTACTTCAATTCTCTACAACAGTTGTGTATTGCTCAAAAACATCTCCATCCATGAGTATCCGACATGCCTTGCTCTGCAGTCAATAACCTTTTAAAATTAAACTGTCATCAGTATTTACTGAACCGGGTCCACATTAAAAACTTGTCAGTTCCAGCCAATCAGACACACGGACACAGTGACAGCCAATCAAAACATGCCTTATTGTTGCCTACCTTTATGGGCTCATCTGCAGACTTGCTTGGAGCGCCTGGCCTGGCCGTACTGCAGGCAGGACAGACATTGTGCGTTGAGCCATTCTGTACCATACACGTTGGACACTCCCAACTACCCGATGGCTTCTTGAACATCGTTGCCAGACTGTTCCCGCCAACCGGGGCAGACATCTGTACACAAAGACATGCTTGTAGGAACATAAAATCTAAATTTATGTTGATTGTGTTATTCAATCACTCATCCCTTGACTGGTGACTACAGGGGAACCGTTTGGAGTGTGATTTTATTCCAACTGGGACAGTTGTGGGCTGCATTGCATAATTCCCTCGGGTGTAGACCCGTCCACTCTCGGACATTGTCCATGTACATTTGTTGTGGTCTTTCATGTTTTCTGCTGCCTTTGACCATCATGCCATGTAGTATTTCTTTGGCAAGCTTGCTATGTCTCGTTGTATGTTCATTACTAGTTTCAAAACATCAACTTTTTACATTGAAACCCAACTAATGCGCACCCAAGTAATCACGTAAGTTCAACAACTGGACATTATTTCATGGGAATGGAATTTCCAAACTCTCATATACGACGTTTTGATTTGTAGACCCGGGACATTGGAATCGATGTGATTGGATTGATGACGCTCATCTATGGTGCTAGCATCAGACACAGCTGAGATTACAAAATCTTCAGCAAGTCTGAAACATTTATCCATTGCTTACACAAACTACAGTGATCATTCCATATGATGTTTCTCGCAGTTAGAAGGCAAGACTTGTAATACATGCAACAACCGCCGAGTCTCACCTCGTTACTGGATAGTGCTGTCACGTGGCTGTTGCTTGCCTTTGCGGTCTCGCAGGCGACACACTTGGCCACGTCAGCCTTGTTCTGTATCATACATGTGGGACACTCCCAGCTGCCTGCGGGGGTCTTGAAGAGACTGCCGAGACTCTGAGTACCTGGCGTAACGCCGAACGCAATGGTCTGCTGGAAAAACAACAAATTTTTTGTTTCAAAAACAAATGTTACTATAATCGAGCATATGGGTGCATTTATAATGTCGGTATGTTCATGTTTTCATCTTGGGTGTCAAGATATTGTCTAGAACCCTGGGATAAAGCAAGCAATTATCAAAATTCCCCATAAGTTAAGGCCTGGTACGGGTGCTAATTTACGCTTTTTTGAAAAAATATGTCAATTTAATTTTCCAGCGCCAGATAGTAGATTTGTATGTTTACTATAAATAAACTTCACTTTTAGACCAACAACATACCTCTAAACGACTTTTATTCGTGTATAAAGTCCACCCTTATCACACTGATATATCCATTTTTATTGGGAAGACGCGAAATGCGCTGAAAGTTGTCAATGTTTACGCCATGACAACGCGGTCCTTCCTTTGACTTACGCCATCTTGTTTGATATTTTTGGAACCGCCAAAACGTCGTCTGTCAATCACCGTAGTCGGTAATCCCGCCCTTGTGAAAGCATTCGGCCAACATCGTTATTTATGCAAGCTATATTTTGCCGAGAATGACCTTATTTGGCATTCGGTAACCGTCGTGTCGTCATCCGCTAAGTTCCGTGACGCGCCTCGTGTCTACGAACACTCTGATTGGTTTACGAAGTTGCGCGAGCGCAAAACTCTCCCAGCATGCCACTTGTTGCTACTTCCCATTGTTTATAAAATATGGCGGTTTTCTCGAGCGATGTGAGTTTTGTCTCTGACGATGTTGATAAGAGATAGTTTAGAGTTAGTTAGCATAGAGAAAATTTGCGGAAAAGGACGTTGTGGCTGAATGTCATTTGTGAAGAAAAGGCAGCAGTTATTGGCGGCTTCTGCGTGGGGAAAACGCAAGTTAATTTCGTCGCGTGTCAGAAACGCTGGCGAAGACGCGGCAATGCCAGTCGGAGCTGTCACTTCGACTTCGCTGCCCGTTGCCATGGCTGAGTTTGGGGCTTGTGCTAATGTTACTATCGGCACCAGTGACGGTACGATAGTTGAAGAGACTGCAGCTTTGCCAAATAGTGCGTCCTGTAGCCGGACAAAGCTAGTATTGATGTGTGATGACAGCAGGCCTGTTAACAGGCCTTGCCCTTGGGCTTGACATGTTAACTGTTTGGTATATAAGACTAAGTTATTGCTTTGTTAACTTATATTTACAGAACTGTGCAACTTATATATGGGCGTCTGTTCTTTTCAGTAAAACCTGTAACTTGCTGTTGCCCCAGATTTGTTGGCATATAAATAAAATTGTATTGTTTTCATGTGGATATATTTCATTTGTTGGCATATAAATAAAATTGTATTATTATCATATGGATATATTTCATCATAAACATGGCTTGTTATGCATAATTAATGTTGTGAGAAAACAAACACCTTTAATTGAATTGTTTTGGCTGTTTACAGCCATTACTATTCACATCTTGACATTTCAGTGTCAGATGGACGTTTACAGAAAATCAGATGATAATGCAAATGACCTATATATTTATTTAAAAAAAGCTAAATTGTATAAATTCTGTGGGTGTATTTCATCTCAGATATTATTTATTGTGCATAATTAATGTCTGGGAGATAAACAAACACAATTTATTGAATGTTTTACTTGTTTACAATAATATTATTCATATTATCACTGTGTAAACTTTGACGGCCGTTTACAGAAAATCACGTTTTTGGCCATATAAACTTGCAACACTCTGGAAGTAAAAATGATATGATAATCTGGTTTTGATTGTTGTGTTCTCCTGAGTATTCTGCACAATCTGTATAAAAAACATTTTGGATTTGTGTTTTATCTTTGTAGTTATCTAAAAAAAAAGTTGCATTTTCAATCAATCGGTTTTGAAAATTCAAAATAAAATATAAATATTAAAAAAAATTGAAATGTTTTTTATACGGATTGTGGAGAATATCCAGGAGAATACAACAGGCTAAGTTAGATTACCATATCATTTTTACTTCCAGAGTGTTGCAATTTTCTAGATGTGCTATGAATACCACCATTTGGTGGCCATTTTGTTTATTACCATGGAAACGGGGGGTCTGGCAGAAAAAAATGTCATACATTTTTTACTCAGTAATAGCTTTTCTACAGCTTGGATGCAAAAAAATTATATTAATTATGCATTTTAAAAAGTGTCCTATCTAGCTGCCATACCTCCCCTTAAGGGTTCTTACTGATCAATTGTTCACAACGATAGGCTTGCTTTGTGCGATTGTTTTCCGAGCTACAAAATGCTCAGATTTACATCACAACAAACACCAGGTATGTCTACTTGAAGAAACCTTCTACCGCATGTGTCATAAACAAACGCAGAAGTTTTTAATTTATGCAGGGAGGTTATCTCTTCCGTTACCTACAATCAGCCAGCTGTTATCATTATTAGTAGGAAATTGACTGAAGCAGCTATACTTAATACCTAACATGGACTGGTGTATGGGAACTATCCCAGTTGAAAGGTATTAGCAGATAGAGACATCTGCCGTGTAAATTACAGGCAATGGCGGTATATGAATGTGTGCTTACAATTTAACATTTCGTGAGTCCGACTTTTAATTTGCAAACACTATTTCAGCATTTTCAATTAAATTGTTAGTTTTTGGAGCGGAGCGTGGGGGTCAATCATATCCAATTTTTTACAACCTCCCTATCAATAAAAATCCTGGTACATTCGCTCAACACAACCATGCGATCAACTCCCCAGCACATTCAAGAGATTACAGAAATAAATGAACCTACCTTGATGGCGCCGTCATCAGCAGTGGTGGAAGGCTTCGATGTATTGCACGCCACACACTTGTTCACCTCTGCCTTGTTCTGTATCATACACATGGGACAATCCCAGCTTCCAGCCGGCTTCTTGAACAGGCTCGACAGATCACTGGTTGCACCCCCGCTCACTTTACCGTCACCTGTAAACGGAAATTCATGTCAAAATTACTTTTGTTTATCTCTTATTATTACTACTACTAAAGCAGCTGCTTATAAACTGCATCATACCACTGTAAGGGATTCAGGTGACTTAGTGAACCTCACTATACGGTCACCCCTGTAATGCAGCCACCTCGTAATTAAGGTCCCCCTTAAGAGTCCCAAATTATATCCGTGACAGTAAATTATAGGGAAATTAGTCACCTTCCCATTCAGGTCACTCACCTTCCCATTCAGGTCACTTTGGTCCAGTCCTGAGGTTGACCTTAGGTCAAGATGGTGTTTGACTTTATAGGTCTGCCAGGAATTGAAGTGAAAGACAGTGCCCTGAGTCTTAAGGACTGGAGACCACGCAATATATGAATTTACTGAAGTGGTAATTTTCTCACTCACCAGTGCGGTTACTTGTTGCATTGCTGGCAGACTTTGAGAGGAAGTCCATCACGCTTCCAGCAGCCAACTCCTTGGCTGGCGAGAAACCACCCGGCTCTGTCAAACAAACCACACATGGAAACAAGAGTGGACAAAACGTCATCACAAGTTTAAAGATTTTTGTATTGTATGCCGTATGTATGCTGTTTCGTAAACACACAGTTAGCCCATATATTTTTTACAAAGGGGCAGAGGATCTTTACTTTGAGCACTGGCATGTTTTTGACAAATATTCAAGATATCTTCATAAGAACAGAGCACAGAATTGGCTTTATTGTATTTCTGGTCAATTTGTTGTACACAACCAAGATCAACAATTGTATGCAATCAAAATCGAGCAACACCTTGACAAAGATTAGGAGTCTACAAATTGAAATAAAGATTGTCATTTCAACTGAACAAATCCTCGTTTTTTCAGATATATCTCAATCTAAATGACGTACAGTTATGGATAGTGGTGGTGTAGACCATTTGACCAGAAACACAGTAACGCTTGTTTTCGATTGATACTATGTGACATAACGCACGTTCACAGTTGAAGTGGTGCGAACAACAATTCCATTGCCAAATCGACAAATAGATTGTACCACTCCCCTGGCATTCCGACCACCATTCATTCTGAACATATAATCAATCTATGACAGTGGTGATATGGATGTCATGTGACTTCTCTGCTTGGGAGTTTGGGAAAGAAAAGCACCTACCAGGGGCTGGAACCGATGAGGGGGGTGACTTCATCTTGAGCTTGGCCGAGTCGACCTTGTAACTGAAGGCCAACGAAGGGCTACTACTGAACGAGGTATTGCTGAACGGGGGCGACATAGATGAGCGGGTTGTGTTGACTGTGGAAGGCATGTCCACCGTGATAGGAGAGCTGAACTGGAACGACTGCAGCACACCAACATACAGTCTATGAACAGCTTTAAATATCCCCTTAACCAAGTGAAAGATAATACCAGACAACATATGTAGAGTTTGTATTCATATTCATAATCGATCATTGGTTTGTTGGCGGTCATTCTAAGTAAAGTTTGATCATGGCAGTACTATTGCAACCGATCAATGGCAGTTGATGTAAGTATTTATCAACATATTTGACGATAGTTTGTAATAATCACAGATTGAAATATATATTGAAAGTCTATAAACAGATTAAAAAAAACATTTAAATCAAAGAAATTTGAATGTCCCGATCTTTTCCCAACCCTGCCGACACAGGTACCATACATCTGATTGTTTTAGTATCTTTTTTCAATCCTGCCTACGTAGGTTCCATAAATCACACACAAGTTGTCTTCAGCTTCAAAGGAACAAAATACCGCAATTCACATACACGACTGGACGCTGGTGATGATGCCACTCCGAGGGTGTTACCCCCCTCTTTCACGATGGGGCTACTGAACCGGAAGAGGGGTGAACTTGGGTTGGCGCTGACAGCCGACCGACTCGGTTGCGTCGACGTCGCAGTGTTCGACGTGTCACTTGGCATCAGGTTATTGCCAAAGCTGATGGTCGGCATACTACCAATGGGAAGCGTGAAACTGGTTGGCAGGGAGGGAAGTTCCACCTGGAGGGATACAGAAATGGCACCTTTAAAGGTGAAATCGAAAAAACTACTAAAAATGCGTTTCTATCAGATTATGATAGCTATTAATAAAATTCACTTTCAAAGAACTAATTATCTTTAAAATTCATTTTAATTCACAGATTCACAGCCGCCAGTGTAATGGAATCACATTTCAAAGTCCCTCTTTTGCAGTGTTTCCCCTGGTATATGACAAGCGAGGTGGGCCGCCTCGCCGTTTTTCTATGCCACCTCGCCCAAAATATGCCCAAATTGCTGCCTCGTAGCTATTTGGCACGCTCATTTTTTTTCGTTCTTTCGCGATATATTCAGCGTCGGCGAGCAGCGCGAAATGACACCACAGAGTCACTTATATGCCTGCAAAATTGCAGATTTGTAGCAACATCGTTTGGTCGTCTTAACGTCGCTCAGAGCGGTTAGGATTGAAATCCACTGGACAACGTGAAAGACATCAGTTGTCAGTTGTCCAATCACGGAATCTTCCTGCGGGATCCTCCGTGTCTCCGATGGTGACACCTTGTGAAGTTTCGACATACTAGAATTCTAGATATTCATGTAAAATGGTGCCAAAACAGTAGCGTTTTGGTTTATGACGGTGGTGGGAATAAAAACCGTGCAGGCTGATGGCACTACGTCACTAGTCGACACTTTTGTCGAATAGGGACTCTTTTGAAGCCCAAATAAAAACCGTGCATCCTATTCACTAGTCTGCACTTGTATCGAATCCGGACCCTGTTGAAGCTCAAATAACGACCTGGTTTGCGCTAGCCAGTGCCACTGCGGCCGTGCGTTACCGCACAGCGCGCGTAAAATGAGAGATATAGCAGCGTATGTTGATACAAACCGGGCGCTATTTACGCCTCAAATGGGCGTAAGACGCAATGTTCTTAAAGGTAAATATGCCTAGGATAGTGTTGAACGATGGAACTATCTCATTGAGGTATCAAAGTTAAGCAAAACTCAAGTTATAACGGCGAAATCAAGGTGGGTCCGGATTCGACACAAGACCCAAGTCTTCAAGCCCACAAGTCTATTCAACTACTCATAATGTTCTATGCCGGTTTTTTTTAACAAAATAAGGATTGTGATTCGTAAGATATCTTTGTGCTAAATATATAATACATATTCCCACAAAGTTGTACAAAGAAACTTTCGGGAAAGATGATTTCAGTGAAGTACTTATGAATATAAACCACCGAAGTTCACATCTCATAAAAGACGCCTATTGCCCAAAACTGTGTGTACTAACGGGTTTTCAATAACTTGGGTTAGACATGATATGTTTGCACAGAAATTGGATATACTAAACAACTTATACCGTTTTAGAAAAAGGACACAATTTGATAAACGTTTTTGCGATTAATAGAAACATATTTTTGTGGCATTCCAAAAAAGACTGTTTAATTAATTGCATAGCATGCTAGCAACAAATAAAATATACTCTTTGGAACATAAACCACCACTTTACCATATTATGATATTATAATCATTTAAAGGTGATGATGAAAGAGTCTTCCGATGATACCACTGGATGCTTCCCAGAGAAGTCGAGATGGTGTTCGAATGAACAGGTCTGTAAAGTGTAAAGCGTAAAGCGCTTTGAGCAGTCCTTAAGACTGGATACTGCACTATATAAGAACTTACCTTTTACTTTTTTACTGACTCTGTCAGCGGGGTAAGAAGGATTAGTGCAAGAAAAAAACATAACCACAACCAAGTACCAGTGGTCAAGTGGAAACCACATCTCAACTGAGTACCAGTGGTAAAATGGAAACCACACGTAAACACGATAAAATAATAATGATTACTGACTTTATCAATCATTATTACTACATTTACAAGTAGTGTCTTGTTGTTTTATTTCTTCCCTTCTATATTCAAAAGTAAAGGTTAAACCGTACCTCAGAATGCACCATTTTAAAGCTAGTTTTAAAAAAATCTCCAGGGGAGCCCCGGACCCCCCAGCAAAGTTTCGCGCCTGCGGCGCTCCCGTATCCCATCCCTGCCACCTCACCCATCATTTTACCCAGGGAAAACACTGTTTTGGGTAAGAACAACCGCATATAGTTAAGACAAACAATTATTTTAGTTTCACTATTCTAAGTATGATCAATTGTTAAAAATAATGGTTCCGTTGAACCATAAACATACAATTTTGGGATCATCTCAGAACGTTGATGTCCGATATTGGAAGTCAATGTTCTGAGACGATCCCTTATCCAGTTTACTAAACCTATCTAACTTTGGCGAACACCAAAGTAAAGATAAGTTCTTATATAGCGCAGTATCCAGTCCTCGGGACTACTCAAAGCATTTTACACTTTACTCCCTGGCAGACCTGTTCAATCGAACACTATCTTGATTTCTCTGGGAAACATCCAGCCATGCTGCAGTTAATGCGGGAAGACTATTCGTACACAAATATCCTCCATTGTCGATAGCCAGGTACTCATTCATACAGCTAGTGAACTAGAGCAGAAGGTTTGACACTGCAGCGCAGGATTTGAACATGGGTTTTCTCGGTCGAGAGTCCGAAGCTCTAACCGCTGCGCTCCAAAACACTGCGACATAGTAAACAGCTCGAATCAATTCATCAAAACTCACCTCCTCCTCCTGGTCGACTTTCTTGCTTGAGTAGTGCTGGCTGCGTTCTCGCTTCATCTTTCCGGTTCTCGCACCCCCGTCGCTCCCACCCTGCCTCAGGGAGTCCACGCCCCTCTCAGGGGCGGTCGACCGGGTGCGGTGCTGCGGGGAAACGTGTGGGGTGAATTGACTGGTGGGGCCCTGTAGGTTCCTCATCACGGGGGCCATTGTTGGTGGGGCGAGACCAGTCACTGGGGGTGGCTGTCAACAGGCAGTAGTAGACTATGTCAGTATAATCACGACTGGAAAATTTGTGTAACCGAAACCTTGTATCCTAATGCTCTTGGGCTATTTTAATACATTGCCCTGATCTCGCATGAATTCACAACACATTCTGGCCATACAGTGATTTACACTGCGCAGATAGGATGCACGGTTTTTCATGCGTCTTTATGATTTTGAATTCACCAGTTCACTTTTATAAGTACAGTACTTCAATGAAAACAACTTTTCCAAGAGTCTGTATGCAGAAATTTGACGGAACAGGTGTTAGAGATTTAGCACCTAGGTTTTTATGGAAGAACGTGATCAGGCTTTTGTTAAAACAGGAAAGAACGATTGGACGCATAATTTGTGCCCTCACCATTATATGTTGTCATGCACATACACATAATTATTTTAAACTAATTTCTGTGTAACCATGTCTAAAAACTATAGTTTGAAATCGAATACTGCATTTTCTGAGTTAACAGCAAAATTATGATTTACTAAAGATCCGTGTCTCCTCCTCTCTTACCTGCTATACAAGTCAGACATGGGGTCAAATGCAAATGCATTTAAATGCAACTGATCCAGTATTTGCATTTGAAAATTTGGAGCAAAAACTATTTGCATTTAAATACATTTTAAAAGTATTTGAAAAATCAAATGCTTTTCAAATACTTATAACATTTAATTCTGTCAATGAAAACTGTTATCACAGCTGTGCTTAATTAAATTGTTGCTTGGTCTAGGCAGTTGATACAGGTCACTCGGGTTACATATGTGATCACCAAGGAATGACATTCACTGAGAGAAAACTGGCCTTCCTATAGCTCTTTTATTAGCTGACCAACTGCAATCAGTTGCATGCTTTGATCATTAACTCAGCTTTAACTTGGGTCATTGTCAGATGGATGATCAGTGTATCAGCTGGTCTGCTACAGAGTCAGGTTAGCAAGCATTTAATTAACAGTGGGTGGCTTAATCTAACAGGAAAACAGGAAATTGAAAACAGGATAAACGTCACAGGGAATTTTTTTTAACAATGTGTGACCAATTATAGCATGGTACTATTGACTCAATGAACTCCCTTAATTCTGGATAAACAATGGTCAAGTATAGCTCATTTTTGTCATTATTTATTGTGCACGAGGATGTCAAGAGAATTAGAAAAGTATTTGAAAAGTATCTGAAATACTTTTGAAAAGTATTTGCATTTGACATAAACAAAATGTATTTGCATTTGAAATGTCAAAAGTATTTGCATTTGCATACTTTTCAATGTATTTGACCCCATGTCTGATACAAGTACACGTCGTATATGATAAGATAAAAAATAATCTGCAGACACTTCTTTCTAACTCAATGCTCAGCTCAACAACGTCAGATAATAAGCCCACAGGATTTCTAGAGAATCTCTTGAGTTACTTGATGAAACTATATTTAGGTTTTTACATGTAATAAATAACATTGTAACCGAGTAACCAAAAAGATATATACCATGATGCACTGGACACTCACCTCTGAAGGTGACCTGTTCTGATGATGCATCGGCAGACTGCGGCGTCTGTAGTTACCAGGCTGCAAAGAACACAACGGTCGTCATTGAAGTAACGATTTACAGGAATTTACAATGATAATCGAAGAATGGTGGAGCTGAGAGAGTAGGCTGGCATATAAGAAATTTTTTAAGTACAAGCTGGCGAGGAGTCGATTAAAGTTGGCCGGAGATGTGTAGATAATGGAAGTAGAATGGTTGGCAAAGAAAGCAGACGTCCAGAAAGTGGAAGGGAAACGGAGGCGAGGATAACTTGGACTGCAATGGGAGGACTGTACAGAGATTTGGAAGGATTGAAAGAGGAGCAAAGAACGAGAGTGAATGACAGAGGGGAATGGAAACAAATGGTAGAGAAAGCAGTGCAAGATCAGCGAGGGAAAAGAAAAAACAGAAATGAAGGATCAGAATTGAGGCATGACAGACAGGGAATCAAGAGAACAACATATCAAGATCGTTAACGAAATCGATATAGGTCATCAGGTCCCTGTCCCCAAAGCTAACAATGAATCAGACGTGACCATCTCACGTACATTCTTATGAGCTCATAGCCAGATTTTGCTCTTTAAAACCAATTTCGCCCCTCTACAGTTATCTTGTATACCGAAAACTGTAAACACCAGGGACACTTTTGTATGCATCACAGAAATAGTGTCCTCTGTCATAGCTGCATAAATTTAACAGCAGATTATGTTTAATGGTGAATTTTTCTAATGATCTCATATGTAGGTATATAACAGTGTTGACAGGGTACAATTGTGAACAACTCCTTATGCAGTTAATTGTCATTACTGCAAATTACAAAATTAGTGAAACTCAAATCTTCTCAGAACATGGAAGATATTAATGAGAAATCCAAAAGCCCCCCCATGGACTATAGTATACACGACAGCACTTACAGTGAATGACATAGGCGAATCAACAAGGCTTGAATTGTATGACGGAATTTTCTTTGCATCCTGGAAACAGCCACAATCACATTTTTGTCTAATGTACACACAAAGTTGATTTTGTTTAGGGCATTACAACTAAATAATTAATTACGATGCTATATGCTAAATGAGCATATAATATTTAGCAGATATTAACACAAGGTCAATACAACTGATACATAAAAAATGAAGACAAACTGTGGTAAGACCACGATCAGTAAGTGCAACATTGGATGCACTGCATTTGTGTCTATGGTTTGGAATTACAAGTGACTGAACAGAGATTGCCATAATCCTACATCAACTGATGCTTACTTTAATTTCATATTACGAAACCCGACACTCAAAAGTCATGCTGCAAAACGGTCTACTCACTTTGATCGGAGTCGACATCTTTTCTAGTGTGTCGAGTATCCGTTTCGCTGTTGAACTGGTAACGCCACCTAGTGTGGAGTTGTTCAGTGGCCGAGCTGTCACTTGTCTCTTTGTCAGTGGTGACTAAAATGAAAGCAGATACACGTAATATGAAACCAAAGGATATTTACTTAAAAGATATGGGCTAAGCTTACAGCAAAAGATTCAACAGATGTCATAATTGTAACACAACTAAGTTAACATGATTATTATAATATAATTATTATGACATTACATCACAGCTGGATGACATGGCTAACAATGAATCTGCTTCATTAGTCCACACAAATGTTTCAAGCATGTAAAAACTGTATCTATCCTACTGTCAAGGGAAAAGCTGAAACTCTACCAGATGCACTTTTCATAGAGAATACTATATAAAATGGACCAAGAGGCCCTGAAGTCCTTTCGACTATATTTTGAGTTTGTAATTATTAATCAAATGTTTTTTGGTGAATCATGGTTACAGATCATTAAGGGTTATGATGGAAGTAAAATGTTGACATGTTTAGCGGAGACTATATGCATGCCAGTGAAGATACACATGGAAATAAAATATTCGAGTAGACCATTTCGTGAAGATTGTATATAATATTATGGTTGTAGAAAGATGTAGAGTTGGTGAGCTACAATCTCGCATGTAGAACGGTTAAAGGTTGTTTAAGAAAATTTAAGCAAATACAGATTTCTTGTGTATAGTGGTATTAGTGGCACTACCACATGGAATGTCAATACCAAATTACAGAAAAAGTTAATGCAGATTACTGTAGTTTTTAAGAAAGTAGACAAAATGTGAAAATTTGGCATTTTCAATCAAATACAGATTTCTTGTGTATAGTGGCACTACCACAAGAAATTTCTATGCAAAATCAGAGAAAAGTGACTGAAGAGTTTTTGAAAAAAATTGAAAATTTAACCAGTATGGGGGGCCGTTAGAATGATTCAATCAAATACAGATTTCTCGTGCATAGTGGCAGTACCCTAAGATATGTCTATGCAAAATTAGACAAAAAGTTAAACGGTTTCTGAGATACGGCAATTAACGGCGCCCACAGAGTGATGGCACAAGTCTGTTGGACCTTCAGCCCAAAGGACTAAAAAGTTGCACTTTCCTATCACTGACATGTATTCCCTGGTTGTTGCCACATCTGCCCTATTTCTGCCATTGGCACAGCAGAAATACCTTTCTACCAGGCAGCAGACCAACCCTGCATCATGAAGTAATGAATCATTCCAGCCCTACTCACAATGATGGTGTTAGCTCCAGACCTTCAGTATACTGAACACTCACATGATAAGGTGACGAATGTTTTAAGCGATTCTTCCTGTGTGCAGCTGCGCCTCCAAAAGTTGTTTTGCCCGGATAGTAAGGCGACTGCTGATAATCCTTTCCCAACTCATGCCGCCGAGTGGATGCATTCTGTTTTGAGACAAGTCCAAATACCACTAATTTATCATCCAACAACAAAATAATTGTTATATTGTTCGAGAACTTTTCGTACTGCCTATGAAGGGTTTTGGACCAAAACTTGATAAAGACCAAGTCGAGTGCCATTTTTGACAGAGCAAGTTTTGTTTGAATTGGAATGTACAAAAAAATAGCTTAGACCTTGCTATCAGTCATGATTTTATATTTGCGATATCATGTGCAGGTTTTCATTTACGTTGAAGGATGAAGCACAGAAGTGCAATTTTGTCAAAAATGTCTACATCAGGTTTTGTCCAAAAACCCTTCACATGTAAATAATAATAGCATTGTTTACCACTGTCGCACAGGAATTAAACAAGTCTGAAGTAGCACAAAATTACGTGTGGAGACGATTGTTTATATAATTTCATATGTTGTTAAACTTATGCACAACCATTCAGTCAACAGAATCAATGTATGACTGCCTTGGCGTCCAGTAATCCCTACATTAAAATCACGTATAAGTATAGGTACATCAAATGAAAAATGCAGAACAACCAGTTCTTCTACCTGAATTGGGCTGCCAAATATGGAGACGTTGAAGGCTGGACGCTGACTCTTGGCTGGAGGTTGAGGTCGGCTAGGACGCGATGGCCGTGCCGTGCTTGACCACAGGAAACTCTTGCTGTTGTTGCTCACCGACAACTTGCTCACGTTCCGTCCGTCCAAAGCTTAAATAGTAACAATAACATATTTTATATACCGTCAGATTCAAATTTGTTTATGGCGATTCACAACATATTAAAGTACATAAAATAGTATAGAATGGCAAAAGTATTGAAAATACTACTAGTAATAAGAAGTTTTAAATAAATACAGCAATAAGTGTAGAATTTATAAATAAGGAAATTACTAAATCAAAATATTAGGGGCTAGTAAAGGCCCGTTTTGTCATGGCGTTGACGGAGTCGTCCAAGTTGGGGGCTAGCTAGCTAGCTGTGGAGAGGACACACTTATTAATAATAATTATGAGTGATGTTTGTTCACCTGTTCAACACTATACAAATTATTATTGTCAGACTTGAGAGATTCTGAAAGTGTCTCCTCATACATGCATTTGTGGAATGGCCCCAACATGAAATAACTCACCACCGGCCTGACGCGGCATCGGTGGGTCTATCTCCTTGCTGGGGGTCACTGATCCCCCCAGTTCCTGTCGCATCTGTACGATCTTCGACTCACTCAGCTGCAGGATGTCCCTTTGGTAGTCTCGCTGGTCTGGGTGGGGGACGAGTGATGAGCACCCACTGGTCGATATTGAGTACTCACTCACTTCCGATTGGTCGTCTCCTTCTGAAGAACGCAGATAAATACGTATACTAAACAATGTGCAATTCAAAACTGTTTATACGCAATACATTATTTGTTAACCCTGTACCTCCTTGGCTGTATATTACATAATACAAAAAAGACTGTTTGTATATTTAGTGCCTGTAATATATGGACATATATATTTATGATGTTGTAATGATGCACTAATTCTACTAGTCTTTTATATAAGGTAAATAATTGTTTAAGTTAATTCATAGGGTGGCTATTATGAGAGCAACTATATTTAGTCTTAATAGGAGTCTCCCGTGACTTACTATAACTTTTTTCTTTTCTTACCATACATTCAGGGTTCATACAGAATGAACAAAGTCAAATTCAAGAACATTCAAGAACATTTTCGGGGGAAAAAGTAGGACTTTTCATTAACATTTTTAGAAGTGCTATAAAGAAAAAATGTCATAATTTTAAGTCATGTATTTATACATTTCCACTAGAAATTTGTAATTGTGTGTAGGTGTTTTTTTGACAAGTTTTGATTAGAAGATTCTCACAGAAGACTATTAAACTCTAATTAAATTGCTTTTCACAATCATAACAATGGCAATGACGCTTAGTGGGTCATGTTTTCACTAAGATTCTCATTAGGCTAACTGTGCACATAATTTCTCAGTGAGTCTTGAGATATTGCCTGTGGAAGTCAGTCTTAGCAAGTCCAAGATGTGATATTTATTTTTCAAAATGTTGTCTTTTGCTCTGCCTTACCCTAGCCTAGGGCTAGGCCTGGCCTTTAAAGTTTAATGATATGCTTTATTATTTTGGCAATCTTTTACTTAACTTGCTTAAATTATTAGCAGTGTCTGCCTAAAGTTCCTCTTTCGGGGAGTAAAATATTATTTATATTATTGTCAATCTAATACATTTTTTCTGGAGCTTCCTTCCTTCATTCGATTTCTTACATTTTATGTTCCGTGCATCGCACTAACTTCTGAATGTCACAGCGATCGTTCACAACCCAATTTTTATAATCACCATCCAGTAACCCCTCATCTCTGAATCTACTGCCATCCATAACTCAAGGCATGGCAATTGTCAATCATAAACTGAAGAACGCATGATGGAAACAAGATTTAAAATAAACAATATGGACGTTGGCGAGTGACCGCCAACATGGAGAAAGAGCGCATCTGATTGGTTCACGCATTCACATGGCGACATCTAGCGATTATGCATACTGCTATTTCATGTGGCGCCATCTACTGAATTGTGTTACCGCTCATTTTCATCTTCCGCCATGTTGTTTTTGCAAAATTGTCAGAACCATCAATTTTTACGACAACAATTACTGACGGATTCCACAAAATATTATTACAATTATTTCGTCGACAACTCGTCACTAACGTGCTTGAATGTTCATGAAAATCTGATTCAAGAACATTCAAGAACATCCAGTGAAATTCAAGAACATTCGAGGGTACTCGAACGAAAAAATAAAATCCAAGAACATTCAAGACTTTCGGGGACCTGTGCGAACCCTGCATACATTATATACTTACCACTTTTTAATATTGCCTCAATTTCAGTATATTGTATGGGTTTTTGTTTCTGTAACTATTTTCTGTTATATTTTGCATTTGGGGAAAAAAACAGTTCACAACTTCCAGTTTAAGCTTCTCATTCATTAACATCTATGTTTTGTTAATACTCAAATAATTCTAAAGGTATACTACCTGCGAAATTGCATTTGACAATCCTGTAACACTATTCGCAAAATCTTCAAAACCTTTGAACTGTAAACAAAACATTCAAATTCTAAGCATGCTCTATCAGCAATATTTCTAGGGCCTGTTTGGTTAACAGTAAGACTTTGATGTAATGATGTAATAGAATGCTTTTGTGTCACATTTAAGAAGAAAAAAAAGTTCAATATACTTTTCACTCGTTAAGACCTGTTCTATACTTCAAGCAAAAAATATTGCACTAATTGCACCACAAAAATCTGCTTCAAATAGTCACAAATCAACTGTCGATATACCGATTTGCCTGTCAATGTTGACTACTCACTAGGTTGTGCAATGTTGCCCGACACCTGGGTGTATTCGGGGTGTGGCTGTGTGTACACTGCTGCGCTACTGTACACGGTCTGTCCAGACATGCATGTGCTCTGGCCTGAAAAAACCAACACCACACCTAAATTTCCCATGCTGCTGTACAACTTAAAACCTGCTCACGACACACCAGAGTTGTGATTTGCGAAGACAGACTCGTATTTCCAAAACATGCACTGATTTATCTCTTTTCTTTATAAAACCCAAGCCGGACACAAGAATCATATCCAACTGAAAGTAAACTACATTTATTTGCACAAATACTGACATATAACATCAAAAATCACACAACGCACAGAGGACGGGACATGCAGACAACACGACTAGCAGAAAATACATTTTCTGATCTACTTTCAACACCAGCATGTTTGCTGTTGTCAATACCTTGCAGTGGCATCGTGGGAAAGCGCGAGAATTGTGGGCTATCGGATGATAGCCTAAACGTTGCCGCCTGGCCGCTGGGGGCCGAGCTGCTGCTTGCAGAGGCTTCGTTTATTGGAACAAATGCTGTGTGTGTGTTCCGCACTTCACTGCACATCGTCTGATTTCTTGAAGCTGGTACCTGCAGCATCACAAATAGTACAATATTCACAAGCAGAAACAAAGCATGCTAACAGTTAGTGCATATATTGAAACACTTCCTTATTTTCCTTTTGAAAAGAACACACATCATGTTACCTTAGGACGTTTCAGATCGCAGGATCTACTCGGTTCTTCAATATCTTTGATATGTCAATGTCACCGATTGTTTAAGGACTGTGTTTTATGCAAGTCCTTACCTGTTGACTGACGTTGTTCATCGACTGTGCAGGAGGGGTGGGTTGAGGTGGTTTGCGGACGCTGTGGACGAGGTCAATGAGCCACGACGGAGACATCATGTCCTTCATTGTCTCACGCATTCTCCTCACAATCGACTGTAAACAGGTCAAATCTAAGATTATCACCTGAACTACGAACACTGTTTCCTGGTAGCAGTTAACCTGTCCTGTAGGCTCGAACATTCCATTATCATAGCAAGTGTTTTGGCAACAACAAATACATTTACCTGCACTTGGAAAGCAAATATTTTATGATCATCAATTCACAATTTTATGTAGGGACCGCTCTCTATATAAATAAATCTGGAAAATAACGGTATAGGATAAGTTGCAAAGATCTCTCACAGTGAGTAATTAATGATAACATCAAACAGTGTGACCCAAGTAATATGTGTTTAGTTTGATTTAAATGTACACATTACAGTTTTGCATTAGGGTTTTAAAAACAGGGTCCTGGGACCCCATGGGTATGAAAAAAACGGCGTCCCAGGAACACAAATGGGCCAAGAGGCTCTGAAGTCTTTTGGACTATATTATGAGTTTGTAATTATTAATCAAATGTTTTTGGTGAATCATAGTTACAGATTATTAATGGTTATGATGAAAATAAAATGTTAAATGTTTTACACCAGTAAATATTCGAGTAGACCGTTTCGTGAAGATTCTATATATTAGTTTGTGTTATTAAAAACATTGTTGAATTTGATCCCGATACTCTGCTGTTTAGGCTGATTTCCAGCGGTTGTGGAAAACTTGCAGGAGAGTTGGTGAGCTGCAATCTCGCATGTAGCACAGTTAAAGGTTGTTTAAGAAAATGTACACACATGTTCTGTTCTGATTTTGCCCATAACTCCCTCCCCCAGAATGGAAAGAAGAAAGAGATGAACTATGATCAAACTTTATTTGTTCACAAGGTACATATACATAGCACGCATTTTGACTTAAAAACAGAAGCAATTAATTACATCATACTGATTGTATGTATAGTAAAACATTTGAATGTAGTTAAACATCTGATCAAAACCAGTTTGCTCTGCTAATTCTAGTTATGGTTGTTTGTAGGGCCTGTACAAAATATTGATTAGTCGGACTTGTTAAGAATTTGTTAATCTCTATAGAACAGAATGTACAGTATTGCAATGTTATTGTTCTCTGAAACTCGCAAATATCACTACGCTGTACTCACAACTTTATTAGTTTCTTGGTCTGCCACTAGCAGCACTGTGTTCATAGTTTGCACTGGGGGCCTATTGTCGCACACCAGATGGCACCTCCCGCACTCACAGGCTGTGTTTTCAAGAGTTTATTGGTTGAAAATAGCTCAGGATTCTTTTGAGGCACAGAGCACGTACAACGATCAACAGTCTTAATTGCATACATTCGCACATTTTATCAAATACATGAAAAATGTGTACATGCACATAGATCAACGAACATTATGATACATAACTATCACATGGACACATTATATTATGGCCAGGGTTCATACAGAATGAACAAAGTCAAATTCAAGAACATTCAAGAACATTTTCGGGGGAAAAAGTAGGACTTTTCATTAACATTTTTAGAAGCGCTATAAAGAAAAAATGTCATTATTTAATGTCATGTATTTATACATTTCCACTAGAAATTTGTAATTGTGTGTAGGTGTTTTTTTGACAAGTTTTGATTAGAAGATTCTCACAGAAGACTATTAAACTCTAATTAAATTGCTTTTCACAATCATAACAATGGCAATGACGCTTAGTGCGTCATGTTTTCACTAAGATTCTCATTAGGCTAACTGTGCACATAATTTCTCAGCGAGTCTGAGATATTGCCTGTGGAAGTCAGTCTTAGCAAGTCCAAGATGTGATATTTATTTTTCAAAATGTTGTCTTTTGCTCTGCCTTACCCTAGCCTAGGGCTAGGCCTGGCCTTTAAAGTTTAATGATATGGCATCATATGCTTTATTATTTTGGCAATCTTTTACTTAACTTGCTTAAATTATTAGCAGTGTCTGCCTAAAGTTCCTCTTTCGGGGAGTAAAATATTATTTATATATTGTCAATCTAATAAATTTTTTCTGGAGCTTCCTTCCTTCATTCGATTTCTTACATTTTATATTTGACTTAGGCTTGCAATGCCTGTGCGTGTGATGACAATTGACACTAAAGTGACTAATGACAGGCGATGTCCACATTATTTTGACATCGTTCCGTGCATCGCACTAACTTCTGAATGTCACAGCGATCGTTCACAACCCAATTTTTATAATCACCATCCAGTAACCCCTCATCTCTGAATCTACTGCCATCCATAACTCACGGCATGGCAATTGTCAATCATAAACTGAAGAACACATGATGGAAACAAGATTTAAAATAAACAATATGGACGTTGGCGAGTGACCGCACACATGGAGAAAGAGCGCATCTGATTGGTTCACGCATTCACATGCATTATGCATACTGCTATTTCATGTGGCGCCATCTACTGAATTGTGTTACCGCTCATTTTCATCTTCCGCCATGTTGTTTTTGCAAAATTGTCAGAACCATCGATTTTTACGACAAAAATTACTGACGGATTCCACAAAATATTATTACAATTATTTCGTCGACAACTCGTCACTAATGTTCACTGAATGTTCATGAAAATCTGATTCAAGAACATCCAGTGAAATTCAAGAACATTCGAGGGTACTCGAACGAAAAAATCAAATCCAAGAACATTCAAGACTTTCGGGGACCTGTGCGAACCCTGATTATGGCTACTAAACAGTCTGCTAGTTTGGGTGGTATACAAATCTACTTTATTATTATTAACAGTCCATAGTATCCAGGTCATTAGTTTGAATGATTAAATCAATTAGAGATTTCTTGTGTATAGTGGCACATGGAATGTGTTTGCAAAATTAGAGAAAAAGTACTGCAGTTTTTTTGAAAATATAAACAAATTAGAAAATTTGGCATTTTGGGGGGCCCTTAGAATGAATGAAGCAAATACAGATTTCTTGTGTGTATAGTGGCACTACCACTTGGAATGTCAATACAAAATTAAAGAAAAAGTTACTGCAGTTTTTAAGAAAATATATTTTTTTTTAAATTTTGCATTTTGGGGAGCCCTGTGAGGCTTTACATGTAAGATTATAACTTAGCGTTGTCGTTTTCTTCAAAATTTGTGACCCTGGCTGATCGAGGCATTTACGAAAATAAGAAAATATGCTTTAAAATGTATGGTTTTGGTTTATAATACAATAAAAAATATATTGTCCAATAATAATACAATAAAACTTGCCTTAGCGGCCACCTGATAACGGTCACTTTTGAAAGTCCCGAATGACTTCCTATTAGTTTGCACTGCCCACTACCTGTCCATAACGCTTGCAGGCAGGTTAAAGGGAATCCATAATTTCCCTGAATAAAAGGTCATAGCGTCGGTGTCATCTCCTATACGCTGGAGACTATCACATTCCAATCGAGTCACATGTGATGTCATCAGCTTGTTGCTGCCACTATGTGGCTCAGTTACTCCAGCAAAGAGAAGTAGAATCAGCTTTGATGTCCAAAGTGAGCTCAGAGAAGCCATGAGCATGTAGCCACAGATGGAAGCCATGAGCATGTAGCCACAGGTGGAAGCCATGAGCATGTAGCCACAGATGGAAGCCATGAGCATGTAGCCACAGGTGGAAGCCATGAGCATGTAGCCACAGATGGAAGCCATGAGCATGTAGCCACAGATGGAAGCCATGACCATGTAGCCACAGATGGAAGCCATGAGCATGTAGCCACAGGTGGAAGCCGGCCATTGTAATATTTACCTAGGTGGCTTGGCATAGCTGGAGAGCAAATCTGGGCCAATGCTTGTCTTCCACTTGTTCACACCCTCATGTTTCCTTTTGGACATCAAAGCCTTTTTTGTTTACCTTTACTTGGAAAGCGTTATTGATTTCACTCTTCATAACGGCAACCTGCCTATAACGGTAATTTTGCGCAGTCCTGACGAAGATCGTTATGGATAGGTTTTAGTGTAGATACAGTGGATAATTTTATTCTGCTGCTGAGCATAAAAAGAATGCAAGGCATTTCTTGTATATACAAGAAATAAGTTTATAATAGTAATACAAACGTGAGAGTAGTTTGTGCATATATATTTTAACAGTTGGATTGCATGTGGTGGCTTGTTAACGCAAAGTTTGTTTAGGTGACTTATGGCCTGGGGAACGATATGCCCCAATTGTAATATTTAGCACACATACATGATTTTAAAAGCATGCATATTACGTAGATGTATAGATGGACATTAGTAGTATAGATGTTAATGGATTGCACTTTGTTCTGCAAGACTTGAAAAATGTACAATGGGTATGGTCGGCAATAAAAACACTGTTCACAGTGCTTGTCTAAAGCTTATATAAATGATGTCAATAACAAGGGGTAAACAAGGCATTTATTAGACTGTCAAGTCTTCAAAGTATCATGTGATTTAAATAAATCCCATTTAGGCCATTGTTCAACTTGTTGTCCGCGCGACTGTTGACTGTATTCGAGGGCCATGAAACAACTACAAAAAACTGTAGAGTTGCAAAGAAGCTGCATCCGAGGGATGAAGCAAACTTTCAAACACAAAACTGCGTCCCACCTCGAAGAACCGCATATTACTCAAAAACGGTGTTAACGCGAACACTGCATTAGGCAGCATTTCAATTGTTTCCAAGAGTGACATTCAGCAGTTTAGTTGTATTTCGTTGCCGCAATTAGCAATTTAAATTATGCCATACTACACATGCTAATGGAAATGGTAAATTCTGCTACAACCACTGCTTGGTCTGAGTAAATTTGCTTTGTTTTTGAAATTGTGCAGCATAATGTGGTTTGGCTTTACCGCTACATGATCTATGTGTACTTGACTTGGAGCTCTTCAGGGCAATTTTATAACTGTTCGTTTTACCATTACTGCTGTCATGTGTAAGAGGGCCTATAGTACCCTGTACCATCCAGATATTACTATTAGATTATAGAAACAGGATCAAAAAAATTTCTTTTTTGAGGTGTGAGTGTATGTGTGTATGAAAGACATCACTTCTCACCAAGTCATGGAAATATAATTACGTGTAATTATACATTGGGCTCACAAAACCTTGAAGTTAATTGTAGTTTTGGCATTGTGCTACATCATTAAAATTCATCTCCATTTAATTTTTTATTACATCCCTAAATCTAACTGAAAATTTCTATACAGAAACATAATAAAATTGCAGAGTAATACTATTAGTACAAAATAAGTAAAATGTGAGGTGAAGTAATGAAGACATACATGTAGACTTAGAGAATATACTTCAAACGGTCCAAAGTTGAGCTAACGCAGGAGTTTTATGGTGCTTGTTTATGCACATGCGTTGTGGGTAGTTTGTTTATTTTATAGGCAATTTAGGTGATTGGGTGTGGTGAAAGGGAGGTTTATGATTGCTGTTTGAAATGCTAAATAGGGTTTTCTAGTTCAATAATTTGTGGTGGGATCATATTCCAGATTCGAACTGCTTGTGGGTAGAAATAAAACACTACTGCATTGATGCGGCACCTAGGGGCTATGTAGCGACTATACAAATTACAACACTATTACAGATTGCAAAGGCTGCGATGGCTAAATCGGCATGTAACACCCATAGACGTCTGAAGACTGAACATATTCTAACTGAGCAGGGCCGGGGTCAAGACCACGGTAGCACTAGTAGGGGACATCGTGCGCTTTTCGCGCGGCATGCATCGCGACAACGCTGCGATTCATGTTTTACGGGTCACACACATTTTAGCATCACTAATCTCAAGGTTCTCGTGATGGGACACCACCGGCACGCAAAACATTCGTGTGAACGTACCACGTGCACACCACGTTATATTTCTGTGCAGCCATTTCTAGTGGATATTCCACAGTAGTATCACGAAGTATTTAAACTCACCGTTCCTCTATCGTATGGCTTTTTGGGTCGGGCATGCTGTTTAGAATTGGGCACCCCACCTCCATCGCTTGCCATGTTCGGTTGAGCGAACAGACGTCAAACAATAAAATATACAAGTATGGAAATAGTAATATTTATTCGAACAAGTGCGACTACTTCCCTCGAAGAATATGGCGGCGGTAAATACGACGAATACGATTGGATAATGTTTGCCACGTGATTCACTGTGCCGCTGCGCACGGGCGTTGGTCGCTAGCATCGATTACACAAACTCCGTTAGATGGCGCCACTCTAGTTCACCATGCTTGCACGGCGCCCTGGAATCGAGTTTGGTTTTACAAGACCAGGATACTTTAATTAAAGAAATCCCAAATTAATAAAATCTTTTTTAACTGATAAGAATTTGTTCTTGTCGACTTTAACATATTTGGCATACGTCACATACAAAAACACGATCGTCATCGTTATTGATGCCAGTTAATGGGGGTAGCATACAACTCATCGACATCGATCGACTATGCAATGTGTAATTGGATGAACCCAATCCTTTGGTGAATGTTATTGGAAGAATCACAGGTACATATTTATTATAAAGTTAATAAATTGCACATCATGTACTAGCATTTGATGTTAATTATGAGAGCAGCATTAGAGTGTTACCTGAAGAAGCCAAAGATGCTATAAGAAACATTGACTGTAACAAGAGTTGTGGCCTTGATGGTGTGTATGCAGAGCACCTGAAGTACTGCAATGAACGCATACTGCCTTTACTGTCAATATGCTTCACAGGTCTGTTGGTGCATGGCGTACTGCCAAGTTCTATGATTTCTGTTATATTAGTGCCCATAATCAAGGATAAATCCGGCAAGATAAACAGTAAAGACAACTATAGGTCAATAGCACTGGCAAGTGTTATGTCTGGCAACCTTCATAGGTTGATTCTCCAGCGCTGCCAGTGCCTCCTTCAACATATCGTCCTCATAGACACCCCGTTCCGACTTGCGCTTGTACGTGCGGACCATTTCTACAAAAGAAAATATTAGTCAGTAGATGTTCAATCTGTCATAGGCCTATTGCAAATTTGCATTCAAACACATGCCGTACTTATTATTTATTTATTTATGCCTATTTATTTATATATTTATTTATGCCTATTTATTTATATATTTATTTATTTGTTTATTTATTTTGTTTAAACGTATTTATACAGGGTAGGCTAGTACATTCAGATTAAAATACAGTTTTTCACTGTAGCCCTGTGCTTATACAGAATTTACGGAAAATACAGGAATAAAAAAGCAATATCTATAAATACCATGTTGCAAATACATAGACAATAAAATAGGACAATTAATATAAAAATTATATCATAATATAATGCAATTGGTAATATAGAATGATATAAAACATAATATATAAATACTATAAATAAAATAATATTTAATTGTAGCTCTAAGGCTAGGCCTTGCACGTTAGCCTATGTTGCATGTGTAAAACAAACAATGAAAAACGTAGGGTAAGACGTCCCTCAAGGAGCAAGAAGCCCCCCCGGGGCGTCTTGCCCCACGTCGTTGGGGGCGTCTTTCCCCCAATAGGTTTCATGCAGATATGTGCCGATGGTCAAATTAACTTTACTTATCGCCCGTTTTGCATGGTAATATTTGAAACTACTGACATAAACGATGCATAATATAACGACTATTTGATATTTGATATGTCTCATAATTATACATCTAGTATGTACAATTTTAACATCAAACAAGCCAACAAATTTCAAATTCACCTTATGTTACTCACCGTTATTTTAGCGTTCTTGCACGTTCGGACGCAATGTATGCTAGGTGGCAGCATTGTTTTCATCCAACAGAGACAGGCAGCAAACGATCGAAATATTGAAATACCCAGGGGGCGTCTTACCTCGAGGGGGCTTCTTACCCACCCTACCCTATTGGCAAGTCGATCAACAGGACAATACGGAAGGAAATCAAAGCATACAAATAACAGTGTGCCAGTATTGAGAAAGGAATGGTTCAGGGTAAAAGCAAACAAGCCTGAAGAACCTGACCAAGCCGCAGCAAAACAGAACATCAGTCATTGAAGATAGCACGGGAGCACTCCTGACTTAGACTGGCGAAGTCTTAAAGAGGTGGACGGAGTACTGTCAGAAGCTCTACAATTACCCTCTACCAGCGTGCTGCAGACAGAACTGGCCACATAGAGAGAACCAGAAATACTGCCTATTTTAAGGAAAGAGGTGGAAGAAACCATCCGCAGTATAGCAGTAGGGAAGTCACCAAGAGCAGACAACATTCCAACGGAGCTGCTCAAACATGGTGGCGAAGGAACGGTTACTGCACTGGCAGCCATTTGCCAGAAGATCTGGGACTTCAAACAATGGCCAAAGGAATGGACACAGTCACTCATCATCCCATTACCTAAGAAAGGAAATCTCCAGAAGTGCAAACATTACGGAATCATTACCCTCATTAGCAAGATCCTGCTACGCATCATTTTGAATCAGTTGAACAAACAACCAGAAGTACTACTAGCAAAAGAGCAGGCCGGATTCAGACCCGGAAGAAGTACCACAGAACAAATCAGCAACTGCAGAATTCTTATCAAAAAGCACCTGCAATACCAGAAGAGCCTGCTCCACAACTTCATAGACTTCAATAAGGCTTTCGACAGGGTGTGGCACGAAGGTCTGTGGCAAGTTCTAAGGCGCTTCAACATTGAAGAAGGCATCACCCAAGTCATCAGCGCACTGTATAACAACGCCAGCAGTGCGGTCCTTCTCAACAGCCAAATGGGGGAGTACTTCAGGACGACAGTCGAAGTCCGTCAAGGTTGCTTGCTGTCGCCAGTTCTCTTCAACATCTACCTCGAGAACATCACGAGAGAAGCCCTCCAGAACTTCAACACCACTATCTCTATGGGAGGCAGACCTGTCATCAACCGGCGATTTGCAGACGATCTGTTGACAGCGGGACAGGCTGCATCTATTTAAACTAGATTCGCAGGGGGATTCACACAGAAGCCTGAAACTGGAGGCATAGATAAAGACAGCAGAAGTAAATAAGCAAAGAACAGCATGGAAAACTGTTCTGAATCAGAATATAATATAAATTGTTTAAATGCAAGGAGCATAGTAGACAAAATAAGTGAACTAAACATTATGGTAGAAATATTGACCCTCACATAATAGGCATAACCGAATCATAGGCCACCACTGATATATCAGATGCCGAATTGGGACTAACAGGCTATGTAATGTTCAGGAAAGATAGAATAGGAAGAAGGGGAGGTGGAGTTATTTTTTATGTTACAGAATCTACCCAGGCTTATGAAATAACATTATAAAGAGAAGCATATTGCGAAAAAGCTGTTTTGTGTAACATGCCCTGAAAACATCACTGTTGACATCACGATGAACGGTCAGAAGCTGGAGGAAGTGGATGCGTTCAAATATCTCGGCTTCATACTCACCAAAGATGGACCGTCGGACAAAGAGATCCAGATCCGAATAGCCTTTGCGACAGCAGCAATGACCATACTCAGTAAGATATGGAGAAGCGTTAACATCAGCTTCGCAACTAAGATCAGATTGTACAGAGCCCTTGTTGTCTCCATCCTGCTCTACGGCTGCGAAAGTTGGACTCTGACGGTTGCAACGACGAAGAAGATACAGGCGTTTGAGACCAAGTGCTTCAGACGCCTGCTGCACAAGACCAATGACTTATTCCTTGCTATGCTAACTTGTGTCTTCTTTATGGTGTCTTCTCTATGGTTTAGACGAAGGAAGGAGAGTTCGGCGCCAACTCAAACAGCGCCACGAAGTGAGTCAGTGAGTGGTTGATCATCGCTGTCGCGTACCGGCTTCCCGCCACAGCCTTGCTCGATCGTGGGTCGGCATTGTTCTCAAGGTAACTTACGAAATGCAAGTTTTCTTGGGATAGAATAATATACGTACACACTAAATATGTGCTGATAATTATTTCTGAATAAAGTTACAGTCCGTATGATTGCACTGGACACTACGATTTCATTACCTATGGGCATATATATATTGTATAATAATCCATAAACGGTGTGACGCCAATGTGTGTCAGCAGTTGTTACGATACATAATTAATGAAATCATTTTTGTCCGTGACGACAGGCAGCACCCCAGGATGACGGCTTTTGGACAGATGGCACGATGACGATACGACCACAGCCACAATGAAGTCCAGCGACATGGACAGAGGAGAAAAGCGAGTCATTCCACCCTCCCAACAGCGGCGTCGTGGGTGCATGCATCTCGTCTTCTGACGATCGACATAGGTTCGTACCTTGTTTTTTTAATGTTTTGTATGCTGTGTTCTGTTGCAGACAGAGCACCACGCTGATTCGGAGGAGGAGGATGACGATGCGGACCCGATCGAAGACGCAGAAGAGGAATCAAGCGAATCGCACGCAGAAAAGAAACAGAAGCGAACGCAGAAATTGACACACAATGTAAGGCCTATAATTATGTGTATTGCTATGTGTCTTCTTTCCTTTTAGATGGACGACTAATCAATCGTGATTTCACCGGACATCTATGCAAGGAGTATCGAGCGAAAGGTGTGTCTGTAATTGTAACGGCGGAGACAGCTGCTTCTACAGTTACAGGTTTTACTTGCATATCTCACTACTAACTTACAAGTTTTCCCATTCAGCATGTGGGGTAGCAGGCTGCATACATCTATCCACGTATGTGGGTATGACAAACGTTTTTCTGATTATAGGTGCTATGTGGTAAAACGAAGTCGGATTTATTTGTGAATGGTAGGACCAAGGTTGGTTGTTTCTGTTTGTAGGTGTCGTACGGTAATCAAAAGACGGATCACAAATGGAAAGGTATTTTTGTATTGTATAGAGAACTCTATTCCTACATTGGCCACTACATATGGCTGTGTCTGCCTTTTGTGAAATATTTAATGAATAACTGATATTTTTCTCTCTATTACTTTGTAGATGCGTTCTGGTACTACGAAGACGAAAGATCAGGGATAGGTATAGCCATCCGTTTTGTTCTGATTGTTGGTACGCTGCAGTATATATACATGATACATTATATAATATATATTAACGCGCTTTTTGGATCATGAAGTAAAGGTAGGGCCGCACTTTTCTGTTTTACGATTGTAGATGCGTTGTGGTATAGCTAAGGTGGATTTCGTAGCGGAACGTGGGAGTAAACTAGCATGTTTCTGTTTGTAGGTGTTCTCTCCGGTTATGAGAAGATGGTCAACGGAGCGGAAGGCATTTCCGTAATTACACATGCAGAGATCCACGTCTCTACAGCAGCAAGTACAGATTGTAATGTCTTCTATTGTCAAATATTAACTTATTTACTAACGTTGTGTAAGTCTACGTACGCACAGCGAAGACCGCACTTCTAGAAAAAACTTTACTTTTTCTGTTTGCTTGGATTTCCGGTATTGCAATTGTCACGGCCAACAGTTCATTTAAAATATGTGTATTTATGTGCTATACAAACGTATGGAAGATAACTGATATTTTGTTATAAAAATAATACATTATTATTATTGGTCAAAACTGTTCGATTGTTTTATATCCTTATTATGTTTAAGCCACGATGATTAAGCCTAATTGATATCAAAATATACCACTTATAAAGTACTGATACCTCTATCCTGCCTGAATGGTTATAATTCTAGCACAGTAATTTGCCCGATAACGTGACTGTTTTGATCAACAATACGACAAAAGATGTTTATTTTTAATTTCATAGATTAATAAGTTTCATATATAAGATTTGCTTTAACTTCTATATAAACATAATCAGATCAGGCAATTTGGACGTCATCTGCAGGGTGAAAATGCGTGCACACAGCGATGCCATCACTACGAAAACAAGATGTCGACCGTCAGAGATTGTTCCAGATGTAACAACAGGACGAAGCAGGTATTTTTTATTAACAAAATAGCCCAAACTGAGAGTAAAAGTTTACCATCGAATCCAATACTACCATAATCACTCACAGAAAACTCTTGTGAGTCAGTGAGTGATTGATCATCGCTGTCGCGTACCGGTGTAGGACGCTGAAAACACTACCCCGCTGAAAACACTACGATAGTGTTTGAGCGTACCCTCAATACACTACCGTAGTGTTTTGTGCCTACCATCAAAACACTACGGTTACGCTCAAAACACTACCCATACGTACGCTCAAAACACTACCCAATTTCAAAACACTATCGTCAGTATATTTTACCAGCCAATTACACCAGTCACCTTTGGGAGTCATCCTATACACTAGGGTCTAGTTCGTACTCTTTGGAGCCAATTAGACAGCGGGAATAAATAGTTAGTGTGAAATGTCATAAAACATCAATTAGGCACAATGTCATTACTATAATTAGTTACGGTTAGGGTGAAGGTTAGTTATAGCGTAATCGTTTGAACAAGTAAGACGGCCGAAATAAATAGTTAGTGTTATAATGAGGCGACGGGAATAAGTAATTATTCATTACGGTTGAGGTTATTAAGTTAAATTATGATTATACTGAGTTATGTGGGTTAGGGTTATATATATATATATATATATATATATATATATATATATATATATATATATATATATATATATGTATATGTATATATATACGTGTGTGTGTGTAGCATAATCGTTATATAATCAATCATACGACGGGAATAAATAGGTAGTGTGAACTGACCTTATTAATTATATTAAGATGATTAGTATTAGTTATATTTATGGTTAATTATAATTGGGGGTTAGGATAATCGGTGGAACAAATCAGACGACTGGAATAAAAACTTAATGTGAAATGTCATCATTCATTATGGTTAAGGTTATTATTATTATTATTCATGGATGAAGTCATTTATGATTTGAGTTAGGGAAATAAAAATAGAAAAAATCTGACGACTAGAATAAACAGTTAGTGAGAAATGTCTCCATTCATTAGGGTTAAGTTTATTATTACAATTAGCTATGCTTTGATTTAGTCATGGTTGTGGTTAGGATAACCCTTGTAACTAATCGGACGACTTGAAAAAATAGTGTGAAATGTCATTTTTCATTAGGGCTAAGATTATAAAATTATATATCAAGTAGTCTAATTATTTCATGATCAGTAACTAAACAGAGTATAACATCTATGTCTTTTAAATAGCTTGTTATAAACCTAAGCCCTTTTAATTGAATTGAATTTTATATTATTATAACATATAATGTATACATTATATATATATATATATATATGTGTGTGTGTGTGTGTGTGTGTGTGTGTGTGTGTGTGTGTGTGTGTGTGTGTGTGTGTGTGTGTGTGTGTGTGTGTGTGTGTGTGTGTGTGTGTGTGTGTGGATATATGTATAAATTGAATTTTTTATTATTATAACATGTAAATATATATATATGTGTGTGTGTGTGTGTGTGTGTGTGTGTGTGTGTGTGTGTGTGTGTGTGTGTGTGTGTGTGTGTGTGTGTGTGTGTGTGTGTGTGTGTGTTTGTGTGTGTGTTTGCGGCGATCGGATGTTTTGTTACATCCGTAATTTTTTGGTTTTCGCGCGCCATTGGGTTATTTAAAAACATGTGCTTGTGGTGAATGTTACTTGGCACTCGTTTTGTAGCTAATTAGTTGTTGAGCCAATCGAATTTGTTGTCAACTTCTTGTTTTCGCACCATTTTATTATTTCAAAAAAATACAATGGTCATTATCAAATTTTGGTAGACGGGCGTCAATACGTTCAGGATATTTATTCTTAAAAATTATTGTTAGATTTCAGTTATTTGTTTGACTTTTCATATGGCAAACACCTCAACTTATTATTCCAATTAATGGCAAAGCGTCATTCTGCTGTTTATTTACTGATAAAGTAAATTTTATCATTGACAGAGAAACCGAGCTTTCATAGACGCTAGGATCGTGCCAAATGCCCGAGTTAACTGACACATCTAATTGTTTTTTGTTGCAACGTATCGCTTGCACATCGGATGAACCGTACTCGCTTAAAAAGACACATTTTAAGCCATGTACTGTACATTCCTCATTTTGTAACGAATACATTTTCGCGCCGAACGAATTTGTTGTGGCTAGTGTCAACTTTTCGTGCCTTTCGATTATTTAAAACATACTGCACATCATGCATCTGGTTGATTTGGTGACCGTTAATTTTACCAGGCGGCAATTTGTAACTGACTAGTTTTCGCGCCTATCGAATTTTTTGTTACAAGTGTCACTTTTTCGTTTTCGCGCCATTCGATTTACAAAACATCGTGCATCTAGTGGAATAGACCACGATAAACATGGGACGTCCACGGGGAGTGTCAACCTTTCATTTTGATAGCATAATCGTTTATCTGACCACTGAAAAATATCCACGGAGTTTGAAGAATGACTGCGGGAAGAAAAGCAACGTTAAGCGCCAGGCAAGCAATTTTGGTGTGGTGGAGAGTTATACTTCAAACACAGGCCCCATCGGCTCAGTGCTGGGGGTAATTATCGTCTGTTTTATTTGCTTTATTCGGTTTTTAATTACTTTGTGCAAATGTGTTATTTACGTTGGCTGAATAATGTATAGTATATTCGTGTGCGGCGTACGCAGATTAGTTATGCTTAAATAGCCGCGTAGGGTAGACCGCTCCTTTACACCAAATGGGGTATACAACCTCCGATCCTCAAACGCCGCCATAAATGACAGGTATAAACCCATCAATGCAAGCTTGTGAAATGTTTTTTGCCACAATGCGTAACTAATTAAAGCATCACCTGCGCATCGGATGATCCGTACTCACGTGAAAGACACATTTATGAGTCATAATAAAAGTATTCCACGCATAGACCTACAATAAGTTTTTAGGAAGTCATTGCTACATTAGACGTGTCTTTACACGTCTTCGGCGTGTAAAGACAGTGTGAATTAAGCACATAAAAGGTAGGGACGCCCGCTTCTGCAATAAATGCCAATTACAGGCAGTAGTAACTATCATTTGACAGTTGTATTTATTTATTTTGCGGGCGGAAAATGAAAAATGCGAAACAAAATTCGGGCTTAATACACTCAGTTAGATGGGCAGCATACCTACAACATGTGTTCTAGTATTAAGAACAATACGTAAATAAAGGTTACCAAATGAGGTACGGACATGACATTTGAAACTTGCCAACCTACCACCCATAGGACCATGAAACGGAGTGCTGGCAGACATTTAAAATGATGCATGTAACAAAATAGCACGTAATGGTGAATTTGGAGAGGTACTGGTGGCCAGGTGTGAAAGAAGATGTGAAAACGTACATGAACACATGCGACCGTTGCCAAAGAGCAAGCAGCAGGTCCAGCAAGGCAGCACCTTCCTGCAGAGTGTCTATGTTCAACCTGAGTCGTGGAGTCAGATAGGTGTTGAACTTTGTTGTCTGCCGGAGACAACAGAAGGCTACAAGTACATGGCCGTTGCTGTCGGTTACTACACCAAGTGGGTTGAGGCTGAACCCATAAAGTCTAAATCTGCCGACAGTGTGGCAAAGTTTTTGTTTGAATTGATTTGCCGCCACGACTGTGCTGACGTTCAGATAAATGACCAGGGTCTTGAATGTGTAAGCGCGGTGTCGAAGAGGCTCCACGAGTTAACAGGTGCCAAACAACGCATAACCAGCGCATGTCATCCACCAGGCAAACGGGTTGGCAGAACGCAGCAATCGGACGATTCAGAGCGCGTTGCTGAAGGTGCTGGAAGGGAAACCAGAAGAATGGCCACAGGTACCCCTGGTGTGTTGTTTGCCTTCCGTACCAGTGTGCAGAAGTCAACTGGTTACACTCAGTTCTTTCTAATGAATCTATGGAAAACTGCGACTGCCAATTGAATGTCGAAACGCGAGTGAACATGACATTGTAGAAAGTCTTGAAGATGACATTGTTCAAGATTAAATCACGGAACGTGTAGCAATTATGGAAAAAATTCGGAAAGACATTATATCACATCGTGTAGTGACTAACATAATAAAAGCACAAGACCGCCAGAAACGGGATTATCAGAAGCGCCATCGGGATCGAGGAGCGCAAGAGAGGAGATTCCGTGCTTCTTTGGGATCTCCGACGAGCCGACGGGAAAGGCGGGAAGACGTGTGATCCGTGGCTTGGCCCGTACACCATCCATGCTGTCATGCAAAATGGCACCTACGATCTCGTCAGTGAAAAAGATGATATCATTCTGAAACAGAAGGCTCACGGTGTCAACCTGAAACGTTACTGTAAGCGACAGCATCTTGACTCGGTCACACCTATGCACCAAAGAAGACGCATGACACTCTGCGTGCAGATTCACCAGCCGAGGTGCCATCAGTCATCGACCCGCCCGCCGACATGCCGCCAAACTTCGATCCGCCCGCCGACATGCCGCCAAACTTCGACCCGCCCGCCGACATGCCGCCAAGCTTCGACCCGCCCGTCAAGACACCTACCACCGAGATGCCTGATATAGCGCTGACAAAGATCACACAAAAACAGCAGTTTGCGTTCGTGCCAACTACATCAGCTTGGCGAAGATACCAAGCTGGACGGCTTCCGTTACATAAAAAGATGAAATCTAGACAGCAGGTCGCTAATCTAACCGAGCTAAAGCTGACGGACGCCATCACAGGTGATGGCAAGCGAATTACAAGATGGTACGGGACCTGGTACATGTAGTAGCATTTCTCTGCGATCCAACACATTGTCAAATGTTTAGCAACAACAATGGCGCAAACATTAATCAGTATGTTTCAACCAGCGGGATGGCCAACAATGGAACATGGGCAACTGAGTAGAGATTGTGGCTATGGCTATTTCGTATAAACCCCTTTGTCTTGTACCGGGCGTGCTGAAATGGAAACAAAGTGTATACCTATGTTGCGTGCTACTGAGTTAAATATATGCAGGCTTCGAGATTGCGGCAAAGTTAACTGTTTAATTCATCTGCTCATTCTGTGCGCTTTGTTGCATGCTTTCGATGTCATTAAGATGTATTCATCCTGTCCTGAGAGTATTTGTTCTTATTAAAATTACTTTTCTGTATGGAACATAATAGTTGAATGGTTTATATATAAGTATATATATATATGTACATACATACATATATATATGATCCCCAATCCCGGACTAATTTCACACAAAAATCATGAATCACCCGAAGTGGCCCACTAGATCGCATACAAAATGTCAGCCCCTTACATGCAAAACTAACGGAGATATGGGACAACGGACAAACACACTGTCAGAAAGAGAACCGTAGTGTTTTATAAGTGCCGTAGCAATTGATACTATCTGTCTGATGTCAACAGCCGAACGAGATAACACATTTTCGTTTGTATTTGTTACATAACCCTTATCTACTTACCTCCCCATCCCACGTAAAGCTTCATAGCGCTTGCCCGGATACCCCCGTCCTTCCCCAAACCGAGACGTACTTTGTGGATGGTCCCTAACACAAAGAATGTGAACATTTGAATAAAAACGTCAGGGGTAGTGTTTTGAACATAACCGTAGTGTTTGAGGGTACCCTCAGAACACTACGGTAGTGTTTTGAGGGTACGCCCAAAACACTACGGTGGTGTTTTGAGCGTACACTCAAAACACTACCGTAGTGTTTTCGAGGGGTAGTGTCTTCAACTACACCGGCTGCACTCCGGGATGACGGCTCTTGGACATACGGCACGACGATGATACGACCGCAGCCACAATGAAGTCCGGCGATATGGACAGAGGAGAAAAGCAGGTGATTCGACCAACATAGTCGTCGTAGGTGCATCCCGGCTTCTGACGATCGACGTAGAATTACAAGTTTTCTTAGGATACAACAATACATACGCTAAATATGTGCAAATATTTATTTCTGATTAAAGTTACAGTCAGCATGTTTGCGGTTTGCAAGAAAGAACTTTGTTTTTAGGAGAAAGTTATGTTTTCATTAATTAATGCCTATAATCATAAAATATGACTGGTGGTGATCCGACACTCTTTTGGTTAGAACGTATGCTTTACTTTCTAATATTACAGTTTATTTAGTTATCAAAAACAATTAAATAGTAAAGAGTAATTTGTTCTATATAATATGTTGAGACGGGTGATTTGTGCATAAAGGCTGCGAGACATTAAGGTGTAAAAAAATTACTTTATGAACCGCGATAACTTAATTTGAACACATTGATATTATAATTGCCTGCGACAATGAAATTATTATTACAATTATTTTCCACTTCTGATACAATCTGATATATATTAAGATTTAAAGTTTTTCTTCTGATCTACGTTTATTGTCATATTATTAACCCATCTTGGCAGCTACCCTTTGCTAAGCAATCGTGATCATGTAAAGAACAAAATAAGCCATGGTGGACCTTTAAACATATATGCATGCATGCATACCAGTATTATACACACACACGCACACGCACACGCACACGCACACACACACGCACACGCACACACACACACACACACCATGTTACCGTGTTGAACCATTACGATAGCCTCATCGGTAAGCTAAACAAAATGATGATAACCAACATACTGCTCAATTTGTGTTTATTGTCTTGCGCAACTAATTTAGTTTGAATACAACATAACGCCCTAGAACAAACTATCCAGGATCATGTATCAATATACTGGAAATGGAAAAATTACTCTTAGGAGGGGCAGTTTAATAAACGTGCAGCATTAACTATGCAGTTGTTTTGTGGACTCGCAGGCAAAGTCTATGTTCTACTTGAGGGATACGCACTAATCTGTCTAGTTTATGGGTGTCACATTCGAATAAAAAAGGAAACGGCTCTTTGTACAGTAAGGCATAACGCAAGCCTCGGAGATAAAGCGGTTCGGTGAACTCTACGCTCGCAGCATGCACACTGAACGCGGCGTGGAGCAGAAAACAAACAAAGAGCAGAGATTAAAAAGCGCTGCTATTTCTCCAGCCTGTTTAGATAACGGCGAACCTGGTCAATTCCGTATTATTATTATTATTATGAAGCATTTATAGAGCGCAGTGTGTCCGGATAACACATCTGCTCAAAGGCGCTGACAAGAGTATAAGTCAACTATATTAAATGACTTAAAACATATTAAATAGAAATATTAAATAGAAAGGTAAAAGAAAATGATTTAAAAGTAGCATATCAAAATTACGTAAAAAGTCAGTTAGATAAACCTGAATACACCTACATGGAAGGGAGGGGGAGGGGGAGCGCGCCTCGTATGTGTACCAACAAGTGATGGGTGATAGATGTAGACTGAATTCGTAGCCGATGAAACACAGCTCAACAAACTGGACGACGACGCTGCACGTGTCAAAAGCAAATCATTAATCAGCTGTCTCCTGCACTGAGACAAGGCTACCACTGCACAAAGGAATCCTACGCGACAGACACTGATACACGTACTTGCAGCCAAAACCCACACATATTGGAAAATAATCCATGGGAAAACTTATAACTTGCAGTGCACGGTTATAATCACAATATACAAAGCTGTGGCATCTAAAACCATGCCATGGCAACCTGCATATAGAAGAACACGCCAGGACAGCCTATACATTACTGGTTTGACCGTAGAGATATCGGGTTAGAATTAGAAGAGTTTGACTTTCAAACGACAATGAGAAATAGAGGCACCTGGAGACAGACGACTGCAGCCAGCAGAATTTTACCCCAGTGGTCGACTTTAGCTGAAAGCTGAACTTATTTTATGGCGATTGGCAGATTATATGCCTACTGATAGTTTATAAGTGCGTAGCAAATACACGTTATATTAACAACTGGCGTAGTTCAAACGTTTTGATATACAGCTGAATGTGGGTGCTGTTTTTGTCATTAGCGTGCGCATTTGTTAGAGTAACAGTGAGTGTACGTATATTGTGGTGTCACCCCTCTTATCATTGATGACGATCCGCGATTATCGCAGGCGCATCTGGCACTTCCGGACGTCTTCCAAACAGTTGTTACGACACAGCCACACCACGAACTCTTGAATCGAACCTTTGGATAGCATTTGCCCCGCACCAACTTTTGTAGAGGATGATGCGCTCGAATGGCATTGTTCGTTACCACTTTGGTTACATGAATAATGTATGCTAACGATAGGATACACACACACGCACATATAATGGCATATAATGTCGGGAAGGCAAAAAGCGCATGAGCCGTGCTCGTGAAAATGCTTGGTGCATGTCAGATGAACGGAACCAACACAGTCATCTCAACCCACAGATAAAACAGATACACTGTTCTATATTTGGCAGGCCTTCAAACGACATCAGCAGCAAGATTTTGCACCCTATCAACACGAGCACTATGCATGCTATATTCAGCGGCGGTTGCGTTGAAGAACTACATGCTGGTATCGGTTACTACTGCAAAGATGCCAGATTCAAGAATTAGGAGGAAAGACGCTATCTGCTGGATGTGAAACATGGAAAGGGTAACAGTGATACGAACACTTGTGAAACTTGGAAGTCTTATGTGTGCCATTAATTGTTATTGTTATCAATTCTACAGCCACTTTGATAGAAACTGTAGGCATTCATAAGAACTAGTTTTCAGAGGAAGAGCAAAGACGGATCTAGGGGGCCTGAGGGGCACGTGCCCCCTAGACCTTTGTAAATTTGCGTACCCGTAGACCTTTTTGAATGGTCCCACGTGACCGTGCCCCCCTAGACCGTTTAAAATGTGCCCCCGTCCAGGTTGCAATAAGGTGAAGTTACCCCGACGCGGCCGCGAACTTTTTTTTGACACCCCCCCCCCCCGCGTTCGAGATATCACAGTCTAGCCAGCCGCGAGACAGCGGAGAAGCTGAAGAAGAGCTGAAAATCAGGCAGCGCAGCGGCGAAAATGGTCAACAGCACCCCCTCCTCCCAGTCGTCCGATGTCACCGTGCTGTCGGGCCGAGTCAGCGGAGAAGGTGATGTTATGGCGGCGCGGCAGGGAAACATGTACTACGCCATTCGGTTTGGCCGCCAGTGGAGGTTTTTGACACATCAGCTATTGGAAGAACATATAAACAGCCTAAACGTGTCCATAAGCGTATATATAAGCGTGGGCAACTGCGTAATAAAGCCCTCGGTGTATGCAATTATGGGTATCATATTATATCTATAGCAGCAGATGACGCAGCCTATCACGCAAACTAACACCATATTTAGTACGTAATTGCGCAATTTTATACATCAAACTTTCTTTGTGGTCTGCTTTCGTTTATTCAGTCAATGTTATGTTAAGGACATTCATAAATCACTCACAAAGTCCACTTCAGGCTATTCTTGGCCAATGCTCTCTTTGTATTTCACCGTGCACATGATGGTTCCTGCGCGTGGCAACAGTCTTTGGAATGAGTCATATGCACGGGCATATGACTCATTCCAAATAACAGAGTACTTGTGCTGTACTCGACTTACACATTTTTGTGTGATTTCTCAGTTATTTTATTGGTGCTTGATAAACTCCACAGAACTGTCAAGATCACGCAGTTCAAGTGTCCTACAAACCCGGGCATGCAAAATCACACGGATGCTCTTTTAGACACTTAGGAAAGTGCTGGTGTTTACGTATTGTGCCTTGAATGGTCTTGCGCCGGACTACATAAGTGAGTTAATTGGCTACCGTCCCATCAACAGAACTCTACGATCTACCTCACAGCCTTGCGTTTTGTTCGTACCGGCCTCACAAACTGTTACTAATGGTGATCCCCGTTTCGCGGTTTGCTCGGCGGTTCTATGGAACAATTTGCCTCCTACGCTCAGGACATCATTACAAGTGTTTAAAACACTTTTGAAGACTCACCTATTTAAACAAGCGTTTTTTTTAATTCACCGACTAGGACATTTTATGTGCTTTCTATTGATAAATGTATTTTTTTTTAAATTAGTTTCTTAACATATTTATGATTATTCTTCTTGTATAAATTAATGTATTTCTAGTAGTTTTTATAAATGTCTTAATTTATTTAAACGTTTTTTTAATGATATCTCTTTTTTAGTAACTATATTTAAGTTAATGTTATATTTTTTACATATTTATTTCTTAATTAGCATTTCTTTTTATGTAATATACTATTATATACGAGTGCATGTATGTAAAGCGTCCGAGGGCAATTTTAATTGATTGGGCGCTATATAAGTACTTTTATTTATTTATTTATTTATTAGGAAGAATGTTTGGAAGAAAGGGTTAGCATCAGGGTTAGAGTTAGTAAAAATTAATACATCGAGTTAGATCACACATTTGAGCATACGTTCCTATTTAATTAGTTTTTTTTTATATAACAGCTACATAAACAATAGTAACATTTCTGGTGTAACAATTCTTCGAATACCCTCCACCTCCTGTAACGTGATGTTACTGTGATTAGAAGGTTAACATGCATCGAGTCGCATCCCCTCTTGACGTGTCATGACTTGTGGCAGACTCCTTCAAACTGATCCAACCATGTTATCGGCTTTGGTTGCGCGTGCGTGCGTGCGTGCGTGCGTGCGTGCGTGCCTATACAGTGTGTGTATATGCGTGTGTGTGTACTGATATATTTCATAGAGCGTGTTGTACCAACATGGACGGTGTCTTTGATGTCATATAACGTGGAGCGCAGTGGACCAAGCGACCCTGGATTCGAATCCTGTGCTGTGGTGTCGAACATTGGGCAAATTCGTTCACTATATCTTCAGCTTTGTTTTCTTAGGCTTCATGGTGTATTAAAGGATTATCCATGAAGTGCGTCACGTAGTTTTATTACTTATTATTATTACTATTATTTATAAAAAATAAGTTCATTTTAACAAAGACCCCCTATGATGCAGCGACGTCTACATCTATCTTAGCATTAACACATTCATCAGATTATTTGTTCCAGTCATTTATTGCATGTCCTCTGAGAGAATGAGTACTTTCTCATATCCAACCTACACTGTTCCTTGACTAATGCTGCATTGTGCCCTTTGGTTATACTGCCTTCTTTCAATTTGAAGAAAATATTTCTATCAATATCCTCACAACCATTCAATATCTTAACTTCCATTTGGTCTCCTCTTAGTATCCTAGTGTCTAGTGTTGTCAACCCACATTCTAATAGGCGTCCTTCATAACCAAGAACTTTCAGTTCAGGAATCAGCTTAGTTGCTATTCGTTGCCCTCTTAATAGCTTATCTGGGTCCTTCTTACGATAGGTCCTCCATGCTTGTATACAATATTCCAAATGTGGTCTAACTATTGCTTTGTGCAGTGGTACAATTAGCTGTTTCTCCTATTATGTGATATTTCTCCTAATTGGCCCTAGTATTTGGTTACCCTTTGAAGCAGCAATTCCACATTGCTCTGAAACGTTCATGTCAGCACTAACTGTTACTCCTAAGTCCTTTTCTTTTACAGTTTTCCCTAATGTAGTATCCACAATTATGTATTCATTGTTCACATTTTCATGTCCTATGTGGATGCATTTACACTTCCCAAAATTGAATAACATTTGGTGGTATCCGTCAACTCCAGGTGATTTGTTTTCTTTCATCATCTTAATTTTCTTTGATACCATTTCCCGATAACAAACAACTGCCCTAATTGATTAGATTCACCCCCCTCAAATTTAGTAACTGATAAAGGCAGTGAACTGATATCTTTTGTGGTAAACACTGATCTGAAATACTCGTTCAGGGCCTCTGCCATTTGAAACCCATCAGATATTACGTTTCCTGTGCTGTTTTTTAGTCACACCTTATCTCGAACCTTCTGTTTACTCCTTACGTAAGCATAGAAACTCTTGTTATCATTTTTTATATAAGTCACAAATTTTTGCTCAAAAGTTAGATTGGATTTTCTTATTTCGTTTATAGCTAGGCTAAGGGCCTCTTTGTATTTTTATAGTCTTCTATATTTCCAGTGTTTCTGTAAACTCTCCACATCATTTGTTTCTTTCGCATAACTTCTTTTGGTAGGTTTTTCTTCGTGCTATTTTAGGGGAACAAATCTTTCGAAATGCCCTCAGTCTCATCTTTCAAAATGATCCAACATTCTGTTGTTGTCTTGTCCTTCATTAAGTTAGTTCAATCTATGTGTGCTAAATGTTTTCTCATCTGTTTATATTTGCCTTTGTTAAATGTTTTTTCATCGCTTTTTACCATTATTCCCTGATTGTACTTTTATACTAAACTGGATCTGGTTATGATCACTAGATCACAAAGATTCATGTATTTTAACATTATCAACTAATTCGTTTTGAGAAGAGAACACTAAATCCAACACATTCCTACCTCTGGTTGGTTCCAAATCATGTTGGGTAAGAAAACAGTCCTGTATTAGAAGTAAAAACTGTTGGTCATCACCTCCAGCACTTTCTAATGATTTCCACTGAATATGTCCGTGATTAAAATCACCCATTATAACACATTCCCCTTCACTAATCTCCTTTGTTACATTGTGCAGTTTTATATTATCCTCTTATCCCATGATATGACTACGATAAACTAGTCCTACTGTTAATGTTGAATTCCTCGCAATCTGCTTCCCTTTACATTTGTATTTCATATGCCTGTGTAGATTCTTTAATAAACAGATTGGCCCTTCCTCCCCTTCTCTCTTGTATGTCCTTTCTAAACATGACATAACCCGATAGAGCTAATTCAGCATCTACCATGTCTTCATGTACCCAAGATTCTGTGATGCCTATTTCATCGGGGTTTGTATTCGCTATCATGATGTCTAAATTGCTTCTCTTATTTACTATGCTTCTGACATTTAAGCATACACATCTAAGTTCATTTTTATGGATATTTAATTAACTTTTCCTTGTAGATTAGTTTGTAATATTTCTTTGAGGTGGCTCTACGGATCCCCCTGTGCATCTAGTTTAAATACTCAACTATGCCTGTACCTTCACTTATGCATTTAATGAACTCGCTCCCTAGAACTGCTGCTCCTTTTCCTGTCAGATGTATAGCCCATCACTCATAAACATATCTTTTCTCCCTACAAAGCGTGCCCACATGTCTACGAAGCCGATTCCTTCCTCCATACATAACTTCTGTACTTGTGTGTTGATAGCCATTCTTCTGCAATTCTTGTAGTACTGTCCTCTGCCACCCATTATCAGCAGTGTACTCGATAACACGATCTGTCCAACGCGTGCCTCTTTCAGTGTGCAGACCAGTCTCCTATACTTATCAATGATGGCCGTCGTACTTTCCTTCTCAGCATTATTGGTGCCCACGTGCACAAGAATAGATCCTCCATTGCCATTACCCATGACCTGGCGTACTCTTTCTGTGACATCCTCTATCGTTGCCCCTGGTAGACATTTAGTCATATACTCCCCCTTGTTTATTGTCTTGTCCAACTTCCTGATAATAGAACCCCTCATGATCATTCGCAGTTTCCTCTCTTTCCCCTTAACTACTGCATGTTCATAACTCTTGCGTTCCTTCTGTTGCAACTCTTCAACACCGACCTGTTTAACCATTCTTTTGGTGAACACTCTGTCTTCTTCCAGCTGTCTTCTTCTCGATCAGTCTTCTGTTTCACACCTTACCAACTGCCTCTGTGGTATCTACCTTTTCACCACCTGTATCGCTGTCGCGTCTCTCCTCGTTCTCTACAGTCTGACCACTTGTTGATCTATCCCAACTCACCCGTATTCTTTTCCTCTGCCAAACACCTTTCCCCCGTCCCTCTGTCTTCTTCTCATTTCCTTGTTCCTTCACACCTGTCACCTTCCTTCCTCTCAGTCTCCTTTCTCCACTCTCTCTGTCACAACTCTGCTCCTTCTGTGACGTTGTAGTCCCAACTCTCTCCCTGTCATCCCTCTCTGTTCCATCTATTTCCATGTTGAGTCTCACCTCCATCGTTGCATAGCTTTAAATCTTAGTTGTTGACAAGTCAAATATATATCTGTAAAAGTAGTAAAGACTATAATATATGCAGCTGCATGTTTTAGTTGGAACGTTGTTCCGTCATTTGATGATTAACAAACAAACACCTTTTCAGATTTAGAAAATATATGAATACTATTTGCATATTATATTTTATGTATAATTTAATATATTATGCTATATCATATTATATCACGTTATATTATTATATTATATTAAGTCGTTACAGGATGTAATCATATGGGAACCAGAAGGCAGGAATAACCAGTTGCGTTGTTCAAGTTTCGATGATGAATTACACTGAAGCCGGTACCCTAAAAGCCAAAATGACTATTAATTAAAAGTTCAGCAACATATTTTACTGGACCAATTTGTACACCAGCGGAACCTTTTTGACATTCAGTTGCCTTAATAAATTAACTGGCAGAAGTATAAATAAATTAAAGAAAATAGAACATTTGTGTAAGGTCAAGATAATAAGATGCTACATGATTGGACCTAACAATTGATAGAAACAACAAATGGAAACGTCTTGCTGTATTTTATATGAACAACTGATGACAGGTGGAAAGTGACTCGTCCAAGGACAACGTAGTGATAAAGTAGAAAAAAAAGACTAGAGGAGGACAGACTGTAGAGCACAGTGGCGGAGTGACTATATCATCGGACACTCAATCGAGACAACCCAAGTTCGAATCGAATGCGGTGTCAAACTTGGGGCAAGTTCGTTCACTCTACGTTGCCCCAGTTCACTCTGCTGTATGAAAGAGTACCTAGCTATAGATAGCGGAGGATATTTGTGTACGAATAGTCTTCGCGCATTAATTGCAGCATGGCTGAATGGTTCCCAGATAAGTTGAGGTGGTGTTCGATTGAATAAGCCTGCCAGGGAGTAAAGTGTAAAGACTTGCTACCGACGGTGCAGTGCCTCGATGCTTTCTCGGCTGCTATTCGCGTAGGCCTATATGCCAATTTCTAAGCCTTGTCGACAGCTCGACGAGCTAATATTAAACATATATAAGGCCTAACGCATATCCATAGACCGCCTGCCCCATGTAACGTATCGTCGATTACGCTTGCCCATGTATAGATTTATGCCCACCTCTAAGCATTATATACTTTAAGGATGACCCCAAACTATATTATTTTCCATCACCAGTATGCATATAAATGTCGCCGCATAAAACATATGTTAACGTGTATTTTATTAAAGGTCATCAACTATTGAAGTGCGACAATAAACAAATCAAATAAGATTAGTCTTGAATTGTTTCACTTTTCAACACGACTTTATGCCCAAAAAATGATGCGCATTGCACTGGCTAGACCTAGTAACACATTTCAAATAGAGATGTGAGACTTTTAATGTGCATCGTCATACCGTACCGAATCAACACTCACTAGGGGTAGTCTCTGAGATAGACCCTAATACTAACCCTAAACCAAAGTACAACTAACTTCATTCACTAGCTCACATGTGCATCTATTTGTTGACAATTGTAATGCCTATGTTAAGATTCAAACAGTTTTGAACGATTGGCAAAACGTGCGATTCACAAGGATGTATTCGTCGCACATAGCCCTAAAACGTTTTCTTGTTGGCTCAATCAGCGATAACTAGCACATTAAAAATGTTAAATACTGAGTGCAGGATCGATTGTTCACACACACACATTGCGTCATTCAGTCGTTTTCGCTAAATATATCGATATCAGCACCTGCGCATACGCCCCTCCCCCTACGCCTACAAAGACGATAAGATTGACAGCTCCAGCAGTTGTCCATGGCACAAATGGACACAATGGTGTATCAACTGGGAGCTATATATATATATATATATATGTTATATATATATATATATAAATTCCTTTTTAACGTTAAAAATAAGATTTTTCAGGAACAATGAAATATCAATAGCATAATTATGGACGTGATCTATAGCGGCACAGAATATCAGCTAACGGGTGTGGGTACTACAATGGAACTCCGCTATTAAGGCCACCCTTGGGACTGGGCAAAGGTGGCCTGAATAGCGAGATGATCGTATTAACGTGACTAATTTCCTATACTTCATTCATACAAATATAATTTGGGACTGTCCCATGGTGACCTTAATAGCGAGATGGTTGTATTACCAAGGCGATCATGAAGAAAGGTTCTACTGCAGTTATAAATAAACACCAAACAAAAACTCAACAATGTCATCCAAAAGGCTACACATCGCTTCATTTTCTTAACCATTGTTTATAGTAGGGCCTAATAAAATTAAGAATGGGTCATTGATAAAGCATATAACCGAACAGATGTATGTGTGATGGTGTGCCATATTAAATCAGCCGGTCACTCGTTTAGATAAGGAACAGTTTGGAGACGCTCCTCGGAGTAGACGTCTCCTCCTAACTTAAACTTTCTACGCGATGGACACGGATCAGAAAAAAGTATGACAGCAAACAGCTGACATCCGCGATTGATGATTGGCGTATGAAATGCTTAAAGGACCACCCAACGTCACGAATGTCACATCCACAGCAGTCGAGTATAAAAGACACGTTAACGGTAGTTGGCTCTCATACTGACGTTTCTCTTTGACTCAAACTGGCACCCGGCAAGATGCGGGTTACTTTAGCGATCGTTTTGACCTGCGTTTTAGGTAAGTGGATCGAGTAACAAAATAACGTAGAAATTGTGCCGATCGAATTACTTACCTATTTTCCTGGGAAATACAATGGTGTAATCCACATCAGATAGCCAACTTTGATTGTTTTTGCTGAACCGATGCCCATAAATGATCACTGAAGGAATTAAATTAAGTTCCCTACAAATTGCATTCAGCTCGTATGTATACATGCGCCCCCTAGTTAACTGATAATTAACTAATTCAGCTCAATTGAGTACCTATAGTATACAGTCGTAGACCTACTAACAACTCAAAGCCAAATAATATTCTAAGATATTTTGATCAAATAGATGTTTAATGGACTCGCTATACAGAAGTTGACAGCAGAAGAAATGTCCTGGATTATTCTTTTACAGACACATTATTATTCTAAGACAAATACATGTTTGTCTAAAGATAGCATAGCCATAGAAAACTACCATTAGCCACGAAATCAACACTCGGAAGTGCACATTTCTGGGGCTGGTTTCATGAAGCGTCCTTAAAGTTACGCAAGTACTTAGCGTCACGTGTTTGCGTATAAACTCCTATGTTCCCTTATCTAAAAAAATCACATCATTTACTAAGACAATCATCTTACCGTTAAGAACGTTCTAAGCCGCTTCATGAAACCGGCCCCTGGTGACTAAAGTGGCGACGGTATTTGCGTGCGAAATGAGCGTTGGTTATGGGTGAGCGATTATTTTATGCCACACCAGTAAACATCGGACGCCTTGGGCGCCATCTGACGAGAAGTAGAATTTAGCAGACGACGTTTGTATCCGAGAGTGAGATGTCCTGGAAGAATAACAACGTTTGTTGATGAAATATGTGACAACGAACGACGGAGTGTAGCACTGGAAGCGTTCTTGGAAATGCGTAATCACAGGAGAAACTGTTTCGTACACATGAAAAACGTCATTATGTATGCAGCATACACGCTTGTACTTGATATTGATGTTAGATTGGTTTGACGCCACTGTTTGTTTCATCTGTGAATTTGTGATAGATCTATTCGTATACTGGTGTGAGCACAAATCGTGCGTCCAATCGTTTTTTTGCCGTTTTAAAAAAAACCTGTCTAAAATCTTCCGTAAAAACCATCAAATTTCGGCAAAACAAACTGTTAGAAAAGTTATTTTAAGTGAAGTAAGTTACGGAAGTAGACCGGCAGAAACCTAAACTCATAAAAGATGCTTGCGTCAGAAATCGTACAACCTACATGCGCTGTGCAAATTGCTCTGTGGCCAGAGCGTGTCACGTGAATCAGTGTGAGATCGGGCAGTGGATTAAAAGAGCAAGCCAAGGCAAGAGTGTTACATGTTTTTCACATGACTTTGTTAGTAAAATTCATTGTCATCATGCCCATGGCCTTGTTACTCAGGCGATTAACTTACTCATTGTGTTATTAAGTTAATACTGAGTTACTTGAGTTGTTAATCGTGAGCACCTTGATGAATGTAGTATTTGTTTGGTTAAATTTAATTATGTCCAACAAGAGCAAACTGGTCCTCATGAAACACCAATATCAAAGCCATTGACAGTGTTCTTGACTTGACTGCAGCCGGCCCAAGTATTGACTACCCGCAAAGCTGCCCAAGTGCTAACAGGCAAATTATTTACATGTGCCACTGTGAGCACAAATTATCTTAATCACAGAAGCAGAGGTGTCCCAACTAGTCACTCATGAAAACACAGGTATTATTTTTTATTCATCACAGACAGGGATACTAGTCATATTGACTCAGTGGAAATGGCCAGAATTCCTTCCTGGCTTTATGGAATTTGTTTTTACCAGATAACTGGTTGGGACTGATAAAAACATAACTTTGCAAACAAATATGAGCCTGTTAAGTTTGGGAGACACATGCTCGTTGGGTGTACTTTGATGACACATTCTAAAAAGGCCGACATTGGTATGAAGAACGACATTCTGACACAAAGCACAAAACTACATCTTAAAAAGCTGTCCACCAAGTATTTCATCCACACATCACATCAATTCACAAACAAGTGCAAATTAACATATCTGACCTGCCATTCGTGAAAATGACACACATTGTTCAACAAAACTTTTTTTAGCTAAAAACTAATTTCCAGTGTTTTCCACTCAGAATTTGGTTTGGAGAAGAAAATTTCAAAAGTATCAATGAGCTTGTGAAATGGATAATGTCTTTCAATATTGTGAGAAGGCAGGTCATTTAATGGAGTAGCCACACCTACTTGTGGATCTACATAAGTCATCTATGGCATAACAGTGGGAGTAATATTCTCCCATTATTTTCTTTTTATCCCCATTAATTTTCTTCTATAATTGAACATTATATTCCCTGCAGAATTTAAAGGATAACTTACGATCAGTAACATAGTGAACTGGATGTTCTTCATATGTGCTCTAGCCATGATATAATTCTTATAAAATAGTTACAGATCACACACGATGCCATATAAACTTGAGAGAGACAAAACATTAACACTGATTTTATTTCTTTTAGCATCACAGATCGCAGCATCACCATCTGGTAAGTTTACCATTCCATTTCAATATTAGGATGTTCGGTATAACTACATTTAAAATTATTGGTTCAGAAGTCAGATTTGCTGCCATAATAGTTCATGTATATCTGTGTAGGTGCATTTTATATAATTAAACAAATTATTGATAAGAACTTAGCTCTTTTGTACTAATGCAAGAGAATAGGGTTAGTGTATAGTATCCAACAGAAGCACACTACCATTTGGAAAGACCCCATTTGTATGATGTGAAACCATGTATGAACACATTTTCAGGACCGAAGGCACACAATTACAGACATGTTTGTATCAGAACCATGTATACAGATAACAAAGTTTGCAACCATTTCAGAAATTAATTGAAGAATGCACCTGGAAAACTAAAAAAAAAAAAAATTGTAACCTGCTGACTGCGATATCAACAATTTTTATAATCGCTTAGGATGATTTCTCATTACTATTTCTTTAACCAACAGTCATACGCACACACATTTCTGAGTAAGTATCTAAAATGTAGTACTATTTTTAATAACATGGCCACATTAGAGAAACTGATTTACACCCAAGTTTTTGCAACATACTACATTTATTGGAAACTATATAGTATTTGTAGCTAGTTGTTAATGAAAACAAATTGAAAAGTACTAGGAAAACTTTAAGGTATAGTTGGCAGTAAATGGAGCACAGCAAATGCGAGAATCTACAGATTTGCAAGTGACACTGTTCCTTTGATGTGTGCAGTCTTTCGGCCGGGGAAGGAGTTTGTTTTCCACTATGTGGCACAAGCAGTGACGGGAATTCCAAATTCGGGGAAGCAGGCTGCAGCCCTCAAGGGAAGCGCGACAGTACGGGTACAGATCAAGCCAGCAGGCAAGATCGTCATTGCGGTAAGTGGCATCAGAAACGTACATTATGGCAACATCTTTTTTTCTTGGCTCTTGCTTACTATTAGTTCAATCCATCCACTCAACGAGGTAGTCCCATCTATTGAGATCTTCTACTGTTCTCTCGCTCTCACAGCAGTTCATCCCTACTCTTTTGAGATCTCTCTTTGTGCTGTCTCTCTTTCATAAAGGGATGTATTTTTGTTAGTTTTTGTTGTAAAATCATGTTATACAGTATAAACTATATGACTGCTAACATGCTGACTGCCCAGATGTGTTTTAAAGAAGCAGAAACATCTTTTTAATGCAACTGTTCAATGTTTACACTTTGGTCATCAGTATGTTATAGTTTTAATATATTGTATAGAAGATTAACATGATTTTATAGAAAAAATGAGCACAAAACTCCCTTTAATTTGATCGTCCTCTTCTCCTTCTATGATCCTCCCCTGTTATTGCCAGGTTTTCTTTCTTAATATCTCCTCACTTAAAAATGAAACATAAACAACTTCAGTTGACATTACTATATTTTAGATTTCCTACATATTGGTTATAATGGCATCATAATGTGTGGTATTATATCATAGGTATTATTAATAAATGATGCACTGAACAGCAAAACTAAGATATTACTATCATCGAAATATCTTTATTGTCTAAATGTCACAATATTTCCCTCTTAAATTATATTATGTATATTTTTTTAATGTGCATGTTAAATATCAGTATCAAACTAAATACTCAACATTAACTTGTAGAGTGTTGTGTAAAACATATTGTGGCTAATTCAGTATTAATTTTTAGTATTTATCGATTAATGATGGATTTCACTAACTGCAAGTTAGAAGAAATAAAATATTTGTGGACGTATCTTAGTGAGATTGCTAGATGAGGCGTCGTCGTTAAAAACGTGCTCTGGTTGAACTTTGGCACTGTTCATTGATGCTGCAGAGTGCGAATGTTTACCTTCCTTTTTTGTTCATCACAGTTTATTTGCGTCAACAGACAGATAACCCCAGAACATCCATTGACCGAATGATCAGATAAAGGGATACTTTGTAACGTTTCTCTGCTAATAGGTGTACTTTGTCTCCAACTGCTTGTTTGCTTGTGTCAAGTTTGCGTGTCATTTTTTTAGGGCATACAGAGATAAGAATTCAGAACATGCTTTACTGTTCTGAACTTCAGTACCGTTACAGCTGACGGACCCAGAATCTGACGTCACAATCCAAATTATGCTCATGACCTCCGTCAAGCTGTGCCATAGCAAACACGTTTACATAGATATTTGTATAACAAGGTTATATTAAAATGCAACCACAAAAAATATGTCACCATATGATTCATTGAAATTGTGGCCCCAATTTCCACTTTGTATATTACTAAGGTGGCATACATCTGCCAAGTAATTTCACCTTTTGTAATGTTCACAAAAAAGAAACTGGGGCCACAATATCAATGGATATATAGCGGTATGTTCGACAGCTATGGGCACATTTATGGTGGCATTATAGTAGCCTTGCTGGACTTGGTTGACAACAAAATAAAATGCAGTGGATCTGTTGTTAACATTATAAATTGCATGCATGCATAATCTTAGAGGACACACTTTCATTGTTATAAAGGAAACAAATTTGTATGACTTATCACACCTGAGTTCATGTGCATAATACAGGTGTATGAATAAGTCAAAGTAGTACAGACAAAGTTATTGACAAAATTATTTATGTTTTATTTATACTTAAAATGTAAAATAAAATACTCTTTAATCTTTGGGCAGCCTGCAACCAGTTTTTAAATAATTATTTATGGAAATGTAATAAGTGATTGAAAAAAACCCAGTACTCATTAGTTATTATTATTCTAACTGTTTTGACCAACTTATTTCCATTTCTCAATGTCATCTACAAAAAGGAAGCATTATAGACAGCGATATCCCGAGTGGAAAAATCAGACTACTGCTTTCATAAGATATAAAATCCAAAACCATCATGAATGTATCATCTAGAATCTTTGGAAACGAATGGCTCACTCAGTTTAAATATTAAAATTACCATCATATGTGTAGATGCCTTAATTTCAAGATGTTCATACATTTCAATGTATCATCATATATATTATTTTTGTTTGTTGGTTCATGCACCGTTTCATCTGTTGACCCATTTACCATTTACTTGTATCAAGCTGTGCATGAGTTGACATGACAAGGTGTTTATCATCAAAATATGTGTTTCGAAGTGATACATAGCATAGAGATGCAGAGGGGTATATAAGCAGGAGCTCAGTTCAAATCTGCCTCCATTGGTCGGCATTGGTAATCAGGGTTCTATGTGTGGTGTTGCTATGGCAGAAGTTTCTATTATTAATTGCGGATTTGAGAATTTGTAAAGTATTGGTTTATTGTGTGTGTTTTATAAATTTGTCTCCCACCCTCCTCCCTGTGCCACACTTGATGCATAATGTCATGCAAGGTAGCTTTGTTGAAGTTTTTCCCTATTACAGATAAGTACACAAGCTAGGTTTTGCCTAGGCTTTTTTCTCTTATTGTGAATCAGTTATGTAGTCAGGGTATTTAGTGTGATAAATAAAGTAGGTGTGTAGTGGTCCAGGAGGGGGAGTGAGGATTAGGACAAGGCGAAGTGACCCCACCGATACGGTGTCAATTGTAAATATAGTGTAATGATCTAGTTAGTGGTGGTTGGTTATACTGCTAGGATTTGTAAGTATTGGTTAGCAGTACCATTGGGGCCAGCATGCTTGCTGTGAACACATATTATTGTTGTTATAACCTATATGAAACCATAAATTTAATGTCATTAAGTTGGCCTATTCCAATCTACACTTGACTTGCATTGCTGCTTTGCATAGGAGGGTGTATGTGACAGTGGGCGCATACTACGTGTTTTAGCATTTTTATCTGTGACATGTTTCTGTACCACAGTTATCGGATGTTGCTGTATACAAAGTAGTCGGAGCGATTCCAACGGGAGCTGCAACAGCACTTCTCCCGGACTCGGCCGTCACCATGATAACGGCCCCGGAGTTACAAGCCATTAAAGAGGCAGTGATGCGACCCATCAGATGCGAGTGAGTTCCTTTGTTTCTTTGTTGTTTCCACCACTAAATTGCTGATAGTTCCAGAGCTGTTCTTCTTCCGTTATATGACCAGCATCATTTTTTTATACTTTATGAGACCTGCTCAGTATGTCCATGGCAGGTTTTTTTTCCATTTCGTGGGATCCTTTACTTCCCCTGACATAGACACCAGAAAGAAGGGACCAACAGATTATTGTGTCTTCTCCGAGAGACACAGGCAATGTTGGGTGAACTAAATTATCAGTACCGGTCGAACCACTGCCTAGCCAACACAAGGATTGGAACCCCAGTTCCTCTGAAACACAATCCAGCACACTAACCGCTCGATCACTGGGCCCCAATCTGTTTACTAGCTATCATTGTACAATCTTGGGCAACCTCTCTTCAATTCCAGACAGATTGATTCTAACAATAATGGACCTGCTGTGAGTGACCACCTGCCAAATATGACCAACAACCATAAATTTTATTAAGCCTAAGGGCACTTATTTGAAACTTAATGTTGTCTACATGTACAACAAAATACATAGACAGATATTAGGATACATCAGATGGGACAATGCTACTAGTGTGTGCGTGTGCGTGTGCGTGTGTGTGTGTGTGTGTGTGTGTGTGTGTGTTTGTGTTAACAATGACACTGATCACTTTGATGGCTTATTATATATATATACCAAACATTTTCTTGCTTGTATATATATATATATATACAAGCAAGAAAATGTTTGGTTTTAGAGAATACATATAGACCAGTGAGTTTAACATCGGTGATTTGAAAATTATTAGAAAAACTAATTAAAGATCACATGGCGGAGTTTTTTGGAAGTTATCACTAAGTGGGTAGACGAAGGATCACCAGTAGATATCATCTACTTAGATTTTCAAAAAGCTTTCGACCAAGTGCCACATCAAAGATTACTGCTTAAACTAAATGCCCATGGCATAGGAAATGGTATAATTAACTGGATAGAAAATGGCTGATTGACAGAAGACAACGGGTAGTTGTTGATGGGGAGGTTTCAAACTGGAAATCAGTTTTGAGTGGGGTACCACAGGGATCAGTACTGAGACATATATTATTCTGAATATATACCAACAATTTGGACGATGATATAACAAGCAAGGTGTTGAAATTTGCGGATGACACAAAATTGTTTAGAAGGATTAAAAGTGATGGAGATAGACAGCATTCACAAGATGATCTTGACAGGTTGATCAAATGATCTGAAAAGTAGCAAATGTTGTTAGATTTTGGGAAATGTAAATGCCTCCACACAGGACATGGGAACGAAGATGTAGAATGTACAATGGGGGGTACTGTACTAAGTACTACTGTAAAAGAAAAGGACTTCGGGTTAACCATTAGTGATGATATGAAGGTTTCAGAGCAGTGCGGAATTGCAGCTTCAAAGGGAAATCAAATCCTTGGATTAATTAGATGAAATATATCGTATAAGGAAAAAGAACTAATAATACCGCTGTGCAAAACAATAGTTAGGCCTCACTTAGAATATTGTATACAAGCGTGGAGGCCATATCGCAGGAAGGATATAGATATATGCTAGAAAGAGTACAGAGGAGAGCAACTAAAATGATATCAAAACTGAGGGATCTTAGTTATGAAAAATGTATAAAAGAATGTGGTTTAACAACACTAGAGACCAGGAGATTGAGAGGAGATCAGATAGAAGTGTTTAAAATATTGTATGGTTATGAAAATATTGATAGAATAGTTTTGATAGTTTTTTCTCATTTAAGAAAGATAGAAAGACTAGAGGACCTGACATTACATTAGTAAAGGAGCAGCGTAGATTAGATATAATAAAGTTCTCATTTTCACAAAGGACTGTAAATGAATGGAAGAGATTATCTGCTGATTGTGTGGGTGCTAGTAGTGTGAATATGTTTAAAAATAAAATTGAAAACCTCAGAAGGGCGGTACACATGTAGATAAAAGCAACTCTCGATAAGCAAAAGGGCTTCTTTGTCTACCTGCCATCTAGAATTTATTCTCTGGGTGGCAATCTTGTTAAATCTGCTAAATCTTGTAATACAGAAACACACCTTGCAATTATGATCATCCTAAGACAATCCAAAATTATTTCCTTATACTTTTAGTCCTGCTAATAAGCTCACCTCACTATTCAGGTCACTTGTCCAATTCCAAAGGTAACCTTAATAGTGAGGTTCCACTGTACTGTATATATATATATATTTAATTATATTTTAATGCATATATTTATTTTGAAATAAAAATATTCTTCTTCTGCCAGATATCGCAATGGGATGATCGTGTCTTTGGAAATGCCGGCGGACGAGCCAGTGTGGTCTGCGAACGTGAAGAAGGGCATTGTCGCCATGCTGCAAGTGAACCTGAACGGAGCAAATCAGATCGAGGATGCTGATCCAGCTGTAGCAGAGATGTTCATGGCTAACACAGTGAAACCTGCTGCAGGGGCCAAATACTTCAGGGCCATGGAGGTGCGTATCACTTGTAATGTACTACTTATTTCACCATCACTACTTGCCTTGATGCGGACACTACTTTTTTATGTATAAGTGACATTACTTAAAATTTTATAGCATTAGTTTCATGTATAGCTATTTAAATCTTCAGGTATTTCTATTGTTAGCCATTGTGAAGCACTGTTGATCTTTTAACTAAAAAGCACAGTGTTATTAGCATTAAAGATAATAAATCACCTCCATTGTGGGAAAAAACAGTTTTGACTAACACATTTTTCATATGCTACAATTTTTTTTATATTAATTGAAATTTTTTTTTTTAAATTTAAAATATTTATTTACCCAATTTAAAAGTTTTTAATTAGTTAGAATTTCATTTATTTTGATTTTATATTCATTTCAATGTTTTATTAATCTATTTTATGTTATTGTTTTATCAAAAGTAATGTAGCTGTTGTACTGTTCAGCCTATGTGGCTGCGAAGGAAGTAAAGCTTAGGTTATTATTATAACAACTAAAACTTACATTATTATTATAACAAATTTTGCTGAACTTTGCAGGCTGGCATTGCAGGCAAGTGTGAGGCTGTCTATGCGGCAATGGTTGCTCCGGCAGCTGTCGCAGCTGCTGATGCCAGCTTTGCAGCTGCTGGCTGTGCATGCACTGCGGCTGCGTGTAAGTGCGCACCGGCACCGGTCGCTGCAGCCATGAGTGGACTGCCAGAGTTGAGAGTCATCAAGTCGTGGAACTACAAGAACTGCGCCCTACCACCTACGGTCGAGCATGGCATCCTTGCAAACTTGAAGCTCGACAAGGGAATAAATGGAATAGGGGTAAGCAGACAGAAGGATCCTACCAAGGTGTAGTTCATAACGCCGTGAATGATGCCGCAAGAGGTATACTGGTGGTGAACACATCAGAGAAAAATCAAGGAGAAAATTGGAAAATGTATGTCAGCAAAAAGTCAGAATTGTTATTATTTCAGTGGTGGTCATGAATTTAAAATTATGCCTTCCTAGAGAGAAAGTCTGGGAAAAACCAGGGTTTAAAGTATTGATCATCTGGAAATTGATGTTTTGCCAGTTCTCCAAAGATCTTGAGTAAGTAGCCATTTTTAATATTTGTAAATTGAATTTGTGAAATAATTGGAGCACTGGATGACTGTGCAACTGTTGAATTTGTTTTGTTATCTTGGGCTGGTCAGTTATAGTCAGATAATTTCTTAGTTAATTAGTTCCATCCATGAAACCCGACAAGTGCCAAACACTTTTACAATATTATGATGAAAAAATACATTGAAAATATAATTGATAAATGATGTCGTATTCAGTTATACATACTGAGAGAGTTGTGTGTTGTTTTCAGAAAGACTTGGTGGTTGCCTCTGTTGTGGCTGATTATGTCATTGCTGGTGACGCCCGTAACTTTGTCATCAAAAAAGCCGTCCAGATAAGCAAGTTTGCCGTTGCTCCATTTGCTGCTGAGGCTGGCCGAATGGAGGCCAATGTCATGTAAGTTGACCACATCTCATACATGTGTTGCTTGCTTGTAACACTGTTGTGCATCCTGGCAATCCAGGGGTGGTAGTTGACTACGCTACCTCTGGAAGATAACCTACACAATATGTGGAAGTTAACTGAATCAACTGTATACTTGGCCGTAGTTGCCTTTGATGTTCGTGACTGTAACCAGGGGAACTTGTGCAAACACCTGCACCTCACATCTAAAAGCATCTCCCTGAAATCCCAAAATATTTACCAGTCTGACTATTCACATTTTCCCATAATTACTTCCACTTCTCGAACATTTCATATATCATCAGCCACGATTGGCTAAAACCCAAATTGTGGATTCTGGAATGGCAACAAGATGACTAGATAATGGGCTGATCTTAATTTCATAATTTCTGCAATGTGATCTACCAGGGTACCAATACTGATGTAATCAGCAGCACCCTTTGGCATATGGTGAGGCCAGGGGTAAACTGTAGTATTAGGCTAATCACACACTATTGTGCAATATTGTTCAAACAATTCACATAAAATTGTATTTTCAGCAAACTCGATTTATAACAGGCTAAACTAATTGCAGCAAACCAAAAAGTCACGTGACTAATGGTCACATTCATACTCTTCAAAGTGACAATACATAGTAATTAACATTCACAAGCACTTGTTTGAGCAACGTGCATGAGTGCAAAATATGTCAGGCACAATATTTTTGTAACAAATACACCTAGTATGATGTTAAACTGTTAAATGATGAAACTAACGCACTAATATATCAAATTTATGCAAACAAATTTCATAACAAAATAATTGAGATGGGGCTGGATTCTACACAAGTGCCGTACATCAAGAAACTTGTCACAATGCCGGTATGAAACATGTTCAGTGTGATGATTTTGCAAGTGCAGTAGGTGTGATGTTACAGCCAGGTCATGGTTGCCATTGACGCGAAGGACATCTCTGGAGCGGCCATCCGGCCTGGCCGCGATCTCGTCGCTCTCCCCTCCGTCCTCAAGATGGAGATTCCTCTGCAGCCTCTTGCAGCCTGGCCTAAGGCTTCAGCTGCTGACAAACTGGCTCAGGTGAGGACATTTCTTCCATCATCCCCAGTTTATCTAGTAACATTATATATATGCAAATATAAAAAAATATATATATAACAATACACATAAAAGCACACAAAAGTACACTTATTTCCAATGTGATCCTCAAAACAAAAATTAATAAAATATTTTTATATATAAATACAAATAAATAAATGCTATCAATAAAATGATGTGGCAACATAAAAATGTACACTGACACACTGACATGAGACTGCGAGTTGTGCAACTATTCTCACATCCCTTGCAGGTGGAGGCTATCTTGGCTGAGGCGTGTGCGGCCACCACTCCTATCATCCATGCAGCCGCCCCGGCTGTGGTCATCAAGCTTGTCCATGCAATCAGAGAGTGTGATGCCACAGTCGTCCAGACCATCGCGTCCAAATACGTCCTCGCTGCAGCGGCAGCGGCCGATGCCTGCGCCATCAAGAAGCGGTATGTTGAGCATCCATCAGTGCAGTCACTATGCTGTATATGGCTCTCTCATAAGTGTCCACTATCCTCGTGACGTCACATTTCTTGATATGGATGATATGACCATTTGATAAACTTTGCGATAATTCCCACTCATTATTGCCCCAAACCTTTATCTATGTCAATAACATAAAACAAAAGGTTGGCAAAATGAGGACTGTATGTGTGAATATTTGATCTAGCAGATCTAGTAATGTAATTAACATTTATATTGTAACCGTTATCAACATTGTAGGCAAAACTTGACGGAGATCACGTTTATTATTTTATATAACAAGTGAATGACAGAGTGTGACACACCAGATCCATCAGCTGCTACACTTGTTGATGTGGCATGTTTGGTTGCAGGGAGATGCTCCTCGACGTCCTTCCCACCGTGCCAAGCACCGCTGTCATTCCAGTGATGGTTGAAATAGTGCGTGCCGGCATTGTGACTGTGCCGCGTGCTGTTTTTATGATCAACGCCATGGTCTTGTCTGCACCCCCTGTGCCTGCTGCTGTTAAAGCTCTTCTGGTAGGGCCACTTCATTTGTGACAGACACACGTGACCTGGCACAGCAAACAGGGTTGCACAGGGCTATTGTACACCTGAGCCAAGCTGTCTAGGTCATGTCCCATAAATTCTGTGATTGTCGCAGAAATACACCCCTTATGATCTCGTCTTTCAATATCCAGTTTACTGTCCTCAACAGATAATCCCAAACCAATAAAATACATGCATTTATGAAACCGTAGATTACAAAAAACAGCTGATAATAGGAGTAAAAAGTACCTAATTTGTTTGTCAAACTTTAAAAAAACGTTTGCTTAAATTTTAACTATAGATGAAAAACTACTGAAGATATTTCAACAAATGAGATCATTTTAAAGCTTATGGTCTGTGGAATAAAAAGATATACAGAACACCATTTCACAGTTTTGTTCACTTAGTTACTTAATACCCACTTCTGTGGCAGGTCACGTTGTTGTAATATTGCATTATATGATTCTTACAGTCAGTTTATTAATTATTGAAAAGTAACTGTGGGTATTTATTTGGAGGACTTGTAATTGTGACTAAACATCTCGTTTCTCACTTAGCTGGGCTTTCTAGGTAGTTCAGTACAGCAACAGTCTGATAATTTGATAAATAAAATTTCTCATTGTACTAAAAAAATGGTTTCCCTATTATATGTAAAATAACAAATCATGATATGTATGTGTATATAATTTATAAACAAAATAGTTTTTCATTTATGTTAATATTAATAAAATATAGAATATTTCTTGCAAATCGGCATACATCATGTTTCGGAATGGCAGCTAGCTTCTCAGGGATTATATGACAACCTCATGGATTGCACGGAATCTGATGACATATGTTCAGCAGGTGTGCTGGACTCAAATTTTAGTTACATACTGATTTGAACATATGTAGCCAAAGTTTGGGTCCGTCACATGGCTGAGTAAGCTACTGATGCCACGATCTGGAGTAAGATGGGAGGTGAGTAAGTGGGAGTTTCTATGGTCAACCACAACAGATAATGCACAGTTGCTTGAATCATGACATCACCAACTAGATTTGTGGACTCATGATGGCATTTATTTTACCACATTCCATGTCTGCAAACGTAGTCATGACCAAATATTTAGTGATGGATGAAATTCAGGGCATCTTCCCCCATCCAGGATATCTTCCTCTCCTAATTATATGGAAATACAAAATTAAAGTTTAAAATATTCATATAGTAACAAATATGTTGTAAATCTCCAAAACGACTGGAATAACTCTGTACATGTCGATTCATAAGTTAACCAGGATGAGCCACTCAGCACTTTTCATAAAACACCCTACTGCCTATAATCCTACAGTAGCTCAGCATGGTCACAGAGATCGAGGGTGAAAAATTAAAAGTGGGTAAGATATCCATGGTAGTGAAGATATCCAGGGTGGGTAAGATATTGAGGGTGGGCAAGGTAGACTATTACACTGGTAATGCTGCTTCATATCCCCTCATTTCACTACCTTGCTAGATGATAACTCTTAGTTATTTAAAAATCCCAAGTGCCACACCAAATATTGGGGTGAGGGTTGGTTTGAACCAATGGTAAATGCACACATTTTTTTGACTTTGCAAAAAACTACGAGACCATCCTGTGGAGCCAACAAGCCTTTGCCACTTCTCTACACATACTAGCCTTACATATTGTACATGCTGTGTCTGTAGGCCGCTCTGAAGGTGCCAGCGATTGCTGCCAACTGTGCACTGAGACACACGGTCCTCCTGGGTCTTGGCACAGTCGTCAACAAGATGTATGTGGCCCACAGGAAGATGGGCGCTGCCAAGGCTGCCACTGCACCTGTCATTCATCAGGTCGTCAAGGTACGCAACAAACAACATGCACTTGTGTAAAACAACATCATTACGGATATTACGTACTTAAATCTATTCTATGGGTTCACACATAAGGCCGACACCAAAGAATGCCAATGTTGCCTGTCCGCTGCCAGCTTCGTCACCTGTCCCCAACTCCACCCGAGTGCCTTCATCTCACGCCCCACTGATCTCCTCCATGTCTCCTCTTCCTTACGGATCACTGTAGCAACTTAGTGTTAAAAATGCAGACGAAAATTTGTAACTAGGAACAATAATAGAGCACACAAAAACCTTTGTGAACAATTGCACGATTACGATGATTTCATGAATTGAAAACCTTCATACGTATGATACAAATGCTTTTGCGAAAATGACCCTCGACTACCACATTTTTATATCAATTATATGCTGTTTAACCAAGGATTTTTATTTCCATGTTCAAAGAAATTTTCACAACTATAAAAATCATAGGATGTAAAAGGGTGACCTGTCCCCTTGTTGTGTTCGCAGGAGCTGGTGGCGATGTATGCAGCTGCTGCAGCACCGGCGGAGAAGATCGCTGTGGTGAAGGCATGTGGCAATGCTGGAGTGCCTGAGTTGCTGCCAGAACTAGCCAAGTTGGCCGCGAATCCTGCGGAGCCTGCTGCCATCCGGGCTCAGGCCATCTTCGCCTGCAGACACATTGCACCCATCGCACACTCAAAGGTATGCATCACACTCTGTTTATATGTATACTATCATCTGAGTTACAAAGGTCCACTCACCTCTTGTTACATTCATTCACTTCCTTCACCTCCATTGGCGATGTATTAACAAAATTCAAAGGTAGTTATTTAGAGTTATTTACTTTTATTGGAAAAATTGAACTGCGAGTCATTCTCCAGGTGGCATCATGGGTTGTTTCGCCTATGGTGGGTTTGTGGTAATTCATAATGAGTGATCCATTGGAAACTATAAAACATTGGAATGTTGCTTTGTAAATTTGTTTAGGTAAAGTGACAAATTATTTATTGTTTCAATCATGCACTTAGACATATTGGAGACAGTTGTATAAACATATAAAAGTGATATATATCTAATGAACATAATGTATGCTAATTTGGTAATTCTTAAACCATTTTTATATAACATACAACATACATTATGCTTACAAATAGGGAACAATGACATTTAGCATTTTACAAATTTAGCATGTTTCGACAATTGTTTAACATGAAATAATTGACTCAGTTTAAGCACATTTCGTCATACTCAGTTCTATAAGTTTTGCTGAAAATTGGCCAGTGCGTAACATCAAAATAAAATGAAAACCATCTCCTGATTCTTGTGTGCATTACTCAGTTTACAGGGTTTTATATTGAATGCATAAAAATGTTTGTTCTTCGTCGAATCAGACAGGAAAATGCTCTTGATAGATACAGCGTTTCCTCATCAACAAAATACCTTTAGAAGTCATTGTGTATGTATCAACAAAAAATCAATGAGTATTTCAATCTGTGGAGTAAAATTGGCATTTGTTGCATGAAAGCATCACTAGCCACAGACTACTATACAAGCATTTAAGAAAAGCTACAAGTCCTATCTTTTGTCTGTGTATTAGATCTAGAAGTCAAAATGAAAATAATTATAATCAAACATTGTAATTTGTAAGCACCATTGTAGGCCATGGCTGTTCTGCTGCCATTGCTGATGGACACGGCTGAGCCACAGGACGTGAGAATCGCTGCCTTTGTTGCCATCATGGACATGCAGCCATCCAGCGGCGTCATGCACATGATTGCGCATGCCCTCAAGACTGAGTCTAATGCCCAAGTCGCTTCTTTCGCCTACTCCTACATCGCAACGATGGCCAAGGCAACACACCCTGCCTTTAAGGCGATGTGAGCGCGATATCTCTTTCGTTAAAAAACTACAGTTCAACCTCGCTTTATGGTCACCTTGATAATACAGCCACCTCACAATTAAGGTCACCATAGTACAGTCGCAAATTATTTCCATAACACTAAAGTATAATAAATTAGTCTCACTAATAAAGTCACCTCTCTATTCGGGTATTTTCATCCAGTTCCGTGGGTGATCTTAATAGTGAGGCTGTTGAAATATAATAGATAAGAGAAATAAAAAAATAGAATAATATCTCACATTTCAATGTCTGGTTTATTTTCCACAACAAATAATCCAAAAATACATGCATTTACGAACCCACAGTTTAAAAAGCAATAGACATTAAGAATCAAATTGACCTCATTTTTCAAAACATCGTTTTTTGAGGTGTGCTTCGTTTTTAACAATAGATCAGAAACTTCTGAAGATATTTCCACAAAAGACTTATCATTTTCAAGCTTATAATCCAAAAAGGCACAAAACACCATTTCATAATTTTGCAACTTAATCCCCACTTTGCTGTCGCCGGTCACAAATAATGTGTTTGTTGTAAATAAATACATAATGTGTTTGGTGTGTTTCCAGGGCAGCCCGTTGCCGCTGGGCCCTCATGATTGTTGGACCAGTCATCCCCAGCATCTTCACATCCAAGGCTATCCACCTCGATGCTTTCATGAGTATGTCGCACCTGCATCTTTTTCAGTCATTTGAGGGATGGGGGCAATGTCAGTAATGTGTTCCACTAGTCGTCTCCATGTATCATAATCCTCTGCCATTCTCTCTCACTCTCTTCTGTCCACCCCTGCCCTTTCAATATCTTTCTTAATATTATCCCTGCATCTTAATTTCTTTAAGTCTTCTCTGTCTTATACCCTCTTCTCTGTCTTATACCCTCTTCTCTGTCTTATACCCTCTTCTGTTATACATAATCGTTTGGTAAATTTCTCCTAACTTATTCTCTGTATGTCACACTTACATAGACAGACTATTTCTTGTGCATCCCTTGAGGCATCTATTGATGGTCAATCAGCTGTAGAGACTTAATCAGTAATTATGTACTACATACTACCAAAAGTCAAAAAGAATACTTGATGTATTTCTTAGAAGTTACTCAAGTGTACTTGATGCTGTCACTGTTGATATGACGTGACATCGAGGGTAACAAATAATGTAATTTTCTTCAACATAAATTATCCAGATAAGATACCTACTGACTGGAGCATGCATGAAAAACCACATTTAAACTCTGATTGTTTTACCTTTTAAAATATTAACATAACATAATAATAATAAGAAAATTTATAAAGTGCCATAAATATAGACAAAAGTAAATTCGGAGGCACTAAAATACACGGTTAGATTTACCTTTCTTGTAAATCTTGCTGACATTTATCCCAAGCTGCCTTGCATTAAGATGTATATTAATTTTTTTGTCACAGTTGTAGTCTTTTGCCCTGTAATGTCATGTTGTGTCCCTTACACAGAGAGCCTCCAGATGGGAGCTGCCATTGACATGTTCGTCGTCAACGCACCAGCCAGTGCTATCCCCAAGGCTGTTGTGGCCAAGTTGAATGCCTTCCTTCTCGGACAGTCGATCAACGTGGCAGAGGTATGTCAAACCTCACTGGTTTGTTTCACTTTGGCAGACATGATTCTAGTATGATCAAACTGTTATTTAAGCATGGTGTACACGTTACAATCTGACTCAATTTGATTAGCTACAAAAATCTGAGAACTATAGTCGTGCTGTGTTTTTATATAATGAGAAGATAGAAGAAAAAAGCAGAATTAAGACAAGTAGCTGGAATAAAGAACTAGTTGAAACTGAAAGTAGTTTAGAGCAGACAGAGACTGAGTGAGGAGAGACTGACAGAGGGAGATGGTAGAAGAAGAGAGGAGAATCAAATCAAGATGGTGTCAAGACAGACCTTGATGGGGCAGAGATGAAGAGCCAAGAATGGGAGAGAATCGGTGAGGACTGCAATAGTTGGAGATGGCTCACCTAGAGGGCAGGAAAAACTGAGTAAAGTGACTCCCACCCCGCAAGGGATGAGCAGGGAAGAAGAATTGTGTAATGACATAACACATCACAAATGGTCTTTAGATTGTTGTAGCAAGCCGGGTTGCGTTGGAATGTAAGGAGTATGCTGGACATTTGTCTATAACTTACATTTTCATTTTGTAAGTCAAATATTGTTTTGGTGAGTCACTGTTGTGCTGTTTGTTCCATATTAACACGTAGCCTAATACAAGATCTGAATTCGGGGGACCATTTCACTAATGTTTAATGACCTCATAAAGAACCAACAGAAAGAACAGTCCCAAATTATTTCCACATACAGTAAAGAATAGGATACTAGTCCTGCTAATAGTCCTCACTGTTCAGGTGACGTTATTCCAGTCCCAAAAGTGACCTTAATGGTGAGGTTCCAACGTATATTGTGCTACACAATTGTGCTTGCACTTTCTTGTGTCATCCTTGTGTATATTTACTCTGTATTTACCTTTTATATGTGTACACGCTCACATTTTATATTGACAACATCAGTCGATGACAATACACAGGTGGGAGTGGAGGCGGCCGGGCTTCAGGCGATCTTGCATAAACTCGTAGGCCCGTATGGAATCTTGACAAGTATCCTGAATGGAAAGAAGAACATCATGGACGTGCTTGCACCAATCGTGAAGCCTGCAATGGGCAGCATGGCTGATGGGGTGATTGCTGCGCTTAAAGAGGTAAGACTATAGCAGTTGAGTGATGTGTCAGTTGTTGGGCTTGGGGATAGGCCAATACTTTATTCTGAATTTCCCTGCTATTTGATCATTGCATCTTAGTTTATACTGCCATTGGGGTGGAGAGAGACTTGCTGCAACAGCTGGAGGACAGATTGAGTGTATACTGAAGAGGTGGAGTAAAGAAATCAGACATGAGGGAGAGGGGCAATGTGGCACATGCATCAAGTTAAACCAACCTTGTCTGTTCCTCATATAATGTTCTTAACACTAGAATAAACAAGTTAAATGCAAGATTGCATTTACTACATATAAAACATTGTTCACAAAATGAATGTTGTTAAAAAGTGAAGCTTAAATTACAATAAATGTTTCTAATTAATGGTTTGTATAAGATTTAACCCTGAAATAGCCATAGTTTAAGGAACTAGTTTGAACTGTGCCTGTTGTGTGACATAGCTCGGCATTGTGGATCGGCCAGATGAAGCTCTTGCGGCCGCTGTCTACATGAAGATGTTTGGAAATGAAATCGCTGCCATTAGGGTTACTGAAGCGAGCGTCAAGGCCTGGGTTGGTGACGGTAAGTCGATAAAATAATAAAAACTATAGTAGCACATTTATTCAGTGCTCATTTTAACTATGTAGATCGATGTGCTGTACATCACATCAATCAATCGGTCAGTCAATCAGTCAGTTGGTCAAGCTATCAATCAATTAATCAGTATTTTATTTCCGACACCAAACAGAAAGAATTTCATTTATTACAAAAAGCAGCACAATTTATAACATGTAAAACAAAAGTATAAATAAATAATACAAACAAGTATATACTTATGAGGTGTTTAAACTGATTATACTAATATGTGAACGCCAAACAGAAAAATTCTGTTATTACAACATGCAGCACAATTAATAACGTATAACATGAAAGTATAAATAAATAATATGTTATAAATGAATTAGCTACAGAGACATTGCAAATAAAAAATTAAGACTACTTGTGAAGTAATATGTACCCGTGGATATAGCCAAGACTAATGGCCCTGAAGTGAAGTTTAACATATTTTGCTGCAAAAATCATTGACCTTGATCTATAATTGGCCTGAGATGATAGACCCCAAAAATATTTTCTCCCTGGAATCCTGGGTGGATAGACGTGGACCACACCAACAAGATGTCTTGGCAGACTTGTTGACTCAAATCTTTGAGGCTGACTCAAGCCATGCTCAAGGTGCCCATTTTCATTGACTTGGAATGAAAAGAAATAATGTCGTAATTTACTTGGATTTGGTGGTTGTTGAATTGAGACTTGACTGTCTTTAAAGTGATTTTCTTGGGTGTGATTGAATTTCAAAGAGACGACAATTGACTTGGAATTGGAGGTCATTGATTTCAGATGTGACTTGACTTGCCCAGTTTTCAACCCTTTTTACAAGTGAAATCTGGAATCGTTTCCTTCTGTTGTTTGATAGTGATTATACAGAATGACAAACACACACACACACACTCACGCACGCATGCATGTACATATGCACGCACACAACACACACACACACACACACACACACACACACACACACACACACACACACACACACACACATTATTATTATAGGAAGATAGAACTTTAATATCTGTCGGAAATGACTTTCAGAACTATGTAATGCACTTAAACCTATATCACTTCATTGTATTATGTGTGCAATAATAATAATAATTATGTTTCTTAATATAGCACTTTTTAAGTATGTAAATACCAATCAAAGCGCTTCACATATTAAAATGGCGTGTTGACTAAATGCTAAAATATAAATTAATTGAATAAATAAGCTAAGATGAAAAATAAATAAATATATTAGGGTGTAAAAATACAATTTCAAACAATGACATTAAAAACCAATCAATCAATAATAATAAATAAGGCCGTTAATACAATTATCATTTTATAATATATATTTCACTAGCTATGAAGAGCAGCCATTGCACATGTTTGAGTGCGACTTGGCTTCAATGGTGACCTTTAGTGACTTGGGACTTGATTTGTCATTGACTTGAGACCTGACTTGCCAGTTTGTAACTTTTCAACAAGTCTGTGCCTTAGAGCAAGCAAATGCCACTAAAATACTTACAAACTAGTCTTGTAGACAAGTGTCTGTGCCTAATCAATGTGTGCATGCATGTGTGTGTGTGCACATATCTGTAAAAGTGTGAATATGTGTAGTACTTCTCTCCAATGGTTAAGAAATCTGTTGATTCAACAGTTTCAGTCCAAAGCACCTTTGTTTATCATACAGATGCTAGAAAAGGAGATGGTTGTATGCGCAGTCAAACTATATGCACAGCCAAGTAATACACACAAGCAAGTAATACACACAGCCAAGTAATACACACAAGCAAGTAATACACACAGCCAAGTAATACACACAAGCAAGTAATACACACATCCAAGTAATACACACAGGCAAGTAATACACATAGCCAAGCAATACACACAGCCAAGTAGTACACACAGCCAAGCAATACACACAGCCAAGTAATACACACAGCCAAGCACTGCACACATCCAAGTAATACACACAGCAAAGTATTACACACAGCCAAATAATACACACAGCCAAGCAATACACACAGCAAAGCAATACACACAGCCAAGTAATACACACATCCAAGTAATACACACAGCCAAGTAATACACACAGCCAAATAATACACACATCCAAGTAATACACACTACAAAGTATTACATATAGCCAAATAATACACACAGCCAAGTAATACACACAGCCAAACAATACACACATCCAAGTAATACACACAGCCAAATAATACACACAGCCAAATAATACACACAGCCAAGTAGTACACACAGCCAAGTAATACACACAGCCAAACAATACACACATCCAAATAATACACACATCCAAGTAATACACACAGCAAAGTATTACACACAGCCAAATAATACACACAGCCAAGCAATACACACAGCCAAGTAATACACACATCCAAGTAATACACACAGCCAAGTAATACACACAGCCAAGTAATACACACATCCAAATAATACACACAGCCAAGCAATACACACAGCCAAGCAATACACACAGCCAAGTAATACACACATCCAAGTAATACACACAGCCAAGTAATATACACAGCCAAATAATACACACATCCAAGTAATACACACTACAAAGTATTACATATAGCCAAATAATACACACAGCCAAGTAATACACACAGCCAAGTAATACACACAGCCAAACAATACACACATCCAAGTAATACACACAGCCAAATAATACACACAGCCAAATAATACACACAGCCAAGTAATACACACAGCCAAGTAATACACACAGCCAAGTAATACACACAGCCAAACAATACACACATCCAAGTAATACACACAGCAAAGTATTACACACAGCCAAATAATACACACAGCCAAGCAATACACACAGCCAAGCAATACACACAGCCAAGTAATACACACATCCAAGTAATACACACAGCCAAGTAATACACACAGCCAAATAATACACACATCCAAGTAATACACACTACAAAGTATTACATATAGCCAAATAATACACACAGCCAAGTAATACACACAGCCAAGTAATACACACAGCCAAACAATACACACATCCAAGTAATACACACAGCCAAATAATACACACAGCCAAATAATACACACAGCCAAGTAATACACACAGCCAAGTAATACACACAGCCAAACAATACACACATCCAAATAATACACACATCCAAGTAATACACACAGCAAAGTATTACACACAGCCAAATAATACACACAGCCAAGCAATACACACAGCCAAGTAATACACACATCCAAGTAATACACACAGCCAAGTAATACACACAGCCAAATAATACACACATCCAAGTAATACACACTACAAAGTATTACATATAGCCAAATAATACACACAGCCAAGTAATACACACAGCCAAGTAATACACACAGCCAAGTAATACACACAGCCAAGTAATACACACAGCCAAACAATACACACATCCAAATAATACACACAGCCAAATAATACACACAGTCAAGTAATACACACAGCCAAGTAATACACACAGCCAAGTAATACACACAGCCAAGTAATACACACAGCCAAGTAATACACACAGCCAAACAATACACACAGCCAAATAATACACACAGCCAAATAATACACACTACAAAGTATTACATATAGCCAAATAATACATACATCCAAGTAATACACACAGCCAAATAATACACACAGCCAAGTAATACACACTGCAAAGTATTACATATTGCCAAATAATACACACGATCAAGTAATACACACAGCCAAGTAATATTCACAACAAAGTATTACATACAGTCAAGTAATACACACAGCCAAGTAATACACACAGCAAAATATTACATATAGCCAAATAATACACACATCCAAGTAATACACACAACCAAGTAATACACACATCCAAGTAATACACACAACCAAATAATACACACAGCCAAGTAATACACACAGCCAAGTAATACACACATCCAAGTAATACACACAACCAAGCAATAGATGTAGCCAAATTAATAATCCCAGCCAAGCAATATACGCAGCCAAGTAATACACACAACTAAGCAATACAGTTTGCCGAGTCATGCTGTCAGTTGCTCTGTGCTGAGATCAGAGGATCTATGCTGTACATTGCTCCATTGCCATATATAGCGTATTGTCAAACAGGATGTGGTTCAGTGTGCAACCTTCTTAGACTGAAGAAAATGCAGTGCCAACCCTCTTGGTCAGAACCCCCCAAGGGTGAATGCACCAGTACACAGAACTACAGTATAAAAAGCAGCAATTAGCAGTGGTTAAAATAAAACCAGTCAGACTAAATATGTTATTTGGACTAAACTAACTAACAAACTAAGTTCAACCAATTATATATATATATACTCCACAGAACATTTAAAGCAACTCTCTCGATTTTGCAGATCCTGTTATACAGCATGAATAAAGACCTTAAAATTAAAAAAAACAAAAACTTAAGAACCATTAGGCATAACATACATATATTATTAAAGCAGTAATCCATAAATCAAGAAGTAATTCATTATCAATGTATTATAAGCAAGATGTATAAAACTATTCCGTGCATATACGTCTGAAATTTGGCATATTTAAATGTAATGATAGGCTAAACATGTGTGCCAAATTTCACTAAAATCAGAGCGTTCAATAAATATTGACTCAGGTGTTCTGGATGTAAAACTGCAGTCATAATGTTTTCCACAAAAAACCATCATGAATATGTTTTTAGACACCCTAAACATGTACAAAAACAATTACTTTAATACAGCATATTTTCGGCCACCTATTATTTGTACATGTATGACATACATACAGAAAATAATGACTATGTTTTCGGACATCAACAATAATTTTTTCTACTGTATATTCTTGGACAAGCTGAAAATGTAATTATTTTTTGGTGTCTGAATACAGACAGTCATTACGGTAGTCACTGCAACAGGTAACGCGATCATTGCCGAGCTTGAGAACGTGCTCATCGCTGGCGCTGAGATAAACATGTTGAAGACACTGGCTCTGGTCGACTCAGCCATCAACATTCCCACGCCCCTTGGCGTCCCCCTTGCCATCAAGTTGACAGCTGTCGCCGCCTTCCAAGCCAAGGGCACGGCTAAGCTCACTGGCATCGCATCCCTGGCTGAGCTGACGTCAGGCATTGTACCTACAACGCCAGTCTCCGTAGCCATCAATATCGCACCCAGGTATTTACATGTATAGGCAGTTCAAGGTAACTCTTAAAGGGGCGTTATCCGTTCATTTCATAGTAAATTGAAATACACAAAACGAATAATATATTATGATTACCGTAAATTTCCGTGTATAATACACCCCCATGTATAATACGCACCCTGGCTTTTGCTAAATTTTGATAGAATTTCTATATCACCATGTATAATACGCACCCCGAATTTTGACATCAATCCCCGATTTCTCCGCTTCTAATATTTTGCTTGAACCCATGAATCCATCTCGGAATCGTAAACATGTCACCTATGCAAGTTACGGCATTGCTGCCGGCTTGTCACTCGCTAGTGACTATAGTGTGGAAGCACTATGTAACTTGTGTTGTAGCATGACAATTGCGCAACTGATTAAATCTAGCTAGACCTTATATTGTGTCATTCTGATTTCACTTTTAAATTAACGCCAAGTTATATTCTGAAATGCTACATGCAAACCTGGTACTTTCAACTGCGAAGCATACATGCCCTACATTCGTTTTTTTTTTTACATTCACAACACTTGCATTCACAACTTTAAACATGGAGTCACACTTGTTGACACTTGACCCAGAATGAGTGGGCATAGTAATTTGTAACAGGACGTCTGTTTTGTTGAACATTGAAAAATGAACATCAAAGGGTATGTAGCAGTAACTCGGCCAAACTTGGCGGTATTGCCATCAAAGATTGTTTTAAAAGTGGATGCTTTGTTTACTATTTGAACATGATCCTTTGGTCGTAACTTCAAATTGCTACTGTTGTTATGGGCTTACTAAACACAATGTGGCAGGCAGTATACCTTCAACATAGCCTTAAGAACATTATATGTATGCACAGTAAATGAAAAACAAGGAACAGACTGGCTCCTTTTAACATTAAGCTACCAAGAAAGTACAATGAAGTGAAATACTGTGTATTGTTTCAGCTGGGTGATTGAGGTGAGCGCACACATGGCTGTGGATGCGACCGTCCTACGAGCTGGCACTGCCATCAAAGCCCTGGTACATGCCCACTTGCCAGTAGCTGCTGACATTGCTGTCGACATGGCCACGTGGAAAATGAGTGCCAAGTTTAAGCTTCCAGCAGCAGTAAGTACCGGTACACACTGTGACATAGATCCTACAACACATTGCTAGGCTGTTTCAACAGTTTTGATACATGTACACAGCAATATAGTTTATGCTTATATTTAAATTAAATAATTATATATATATATATATATTAACTATAGAGAGAAAGAGCAACAATCATGTAATAATTATACAACATAATTATATTAAAATAAGCACAAACACTTACAATAAAATATAACATTATGTTACCGAACTTTACAATAGTTATATATGTCTTCTGTATTTGTGACAGTAAAAGACTTGCTCCTCAAACTTGCAGGAGCCATCAGTTATTATAATTGATACTCTGATAAGTTATTATTGGTATGGTGTATTTTTATAATGACATCATGTATTCTTGTGGTGGATGTTCCGTTTTTCCATCCGAACTCTTACCCATGCTGTAATCATCTAGCAGAAGATTGTTTGGCCAGAGTCTTTATACAGAAGTGTTTTATATGTATCCAGGCACAGAAGATTGCCTCCATTGAAGTGGTGCCCATCTGTTACGTTGACGTGGTTCACGCTGCGCCGAAAGCTGCAGTGTTTGAAACTGAAGTCGCTGAGATCCTAGATCCCGCCATTATTGCTGCCATCCCCATCAAGGTAGGGTTGACGCTATTCTAATTTAATTTAATTGGTGCTAATTTAAGATTTTTGCATCGTACAAAAAATCAAGGTAAATTTACTCTGTTTCAGTTGACTTTGTGTTAATTTTAATTCAGCATATTATATCGTACAAAATCTAACTGAAATATTGTGAATGGGAAATGTGAAAATTAAAAAAACCTATAAATAAGCATGTCACAATAAAAACACAAATGCTATAATCAGTTCTGATCAAAATACAAAAAAGGAAAGGTAAACATTGGGAAGACAAATGTAATAGCAAAGTAAAAAGTAAATACCAAAATGTAAAATATTCCCAACCTTGCAGTAAACATATTACAGAGAACTACACAGTATATTTGTTAACTAAACTAAGTGTTGTATAATTTTGTAAATGTCAGCAAAATACAGCAATGGTTCGTAAAAATTGTAAAGATACATGCATCTATCCAAGCACAGACACTTGTATGTACGTACACACAGGCACACATGTACACACACATGCACACATGTATACTTGCAACCATTCATACATACACACATGCACACATGTATACACATTTCTGTAATTAATTTGCCATGTGCCAGTTTAATCAAAATTTACTTTCCATCCACAGCAATGCCACTTGAATTGTATCGTCCATTTGTATTATGGAATTCACCAGTATACATTTCCTGACTGTTGCGTCTAGGCACCAATTGTCATTCCTGGATGTGGCGTTGCAGTCAAGATCCAGGGTCAGATTGGTGTGTGTACCCCAGCGTACGCCCCAGCCTGGCCACTATGTGGCAAACAGACTTTTGAGTTCATGCTTGAGCCTGCTGCTGCTGCTGCTGCCGCTGCTCCAGCGATTGAGTTTGAGGTATGTTGAGTCATGATTCAATGTTGATTTTCGGTTTCGCACCATAACTGATCTCAACCCATGTTTGTTGCCCCCTCCAGGACATGAAATAAAAACAAAAATACCCATCCTCCGGAAAGGATAACTTAACCATTTCAGTATTACAGCCCCCAGACACTGATCATTGAATACTGCATTCCCAGTGACTTCATATGATCATCGATTGCCTCACTTCAAATCAAGATTTCAGCAACTACAATACATTTTACTAATAGAACATCATATATGTTCTGAAAGTATAATAATCAATAAATAAAACAAATTAGGACATATTTCCATTTTGTAGTTGTAATAACCAGAATCTGATAATTACGTCATTCATCATTACCGTAATGATCGAATATACTGCTGCTCTTAGTTTCAGGCTTGCCGCCGAAGGTAACGTCTGTAAAACGTTATTCCGATCGTCACCGGCAACATCCAACAAAATACATCACTAATACTAAAAAACAATCTGTCTAAGTAAGCTATTACATCGCTCTCGTAACTAACATCGTCCGCCATTACCGATCTCGAAGAATTTTGCAGACAGTTATACAAAAACCAAAAAAATCTCGAAATAAATTTACTGAGCAATAATCCATGATTACTGTTGTTGAAATGCTATGGCATCAGCCTTAAAGACACTTTATAACATGTGCCTCCACATAGCGGATAATTGTGAGTAAAACCGACTTGAATAGCAGACATCGTCAATGCTGAAAAACCGGCCTGTCGTACTGTAGCCACACAGACTGCGCGGCCGTTAATCCGGCCTGTTGTACTGAAATGGTTAATTTTAGTAGTACACACACGGTTTTAGGTGTAGGTCAGATGGTTCGCGAAGTAATTATTCTAGATGTTTAATGAAGATGACATATTAATTGTACGAAACACCATTCGGTTATTACATAGAATTGTATGCAATGCTGTGCATGTTTTCGACTATTGTTCAAAGCATAATGTTGTGAACAATCTACGAAGGGTAATTTGACAAAGGGTAATATAGTGACTCCACATCCATATGCCCCAAGTCTGTCTGACTGGCATCACGGATCACATTGTCAAAGCTTCGCCTGAATCTTCCCACATATGTGATGTGGTCACACACACAGACAGAGAGTCACACTGACATTTATTTATCAGAAGTCAGCAGGCAGGATATGTCGGCAAGCAAGACAAGACACATACCTTCACTGTTTTCTTTCTTGCTCCACAGGTGCAGTACTTTGGTCCTTTCGCGGCTGCTGCACCTGCTGCTGCACCTGCTGCTGCAGCAGCTGCTGCAGCAGCTCCTCCAGCTGGAGGAAGCAGCTGGATAAGTTGGTTCGCCCTCCCAACATTCAGGTATATTTCCTCACATTCTCAAGCTGTTAATATTTCATTGTCACTGGACGCGTAGTATCACTTGGGCCAGTAAAGACTATTTTACATGAGTGATTAATTGTACAGTTCTAGGCATATATTCCTATAAACACTATCAGTGATGGCCCATTTATATGAGCTATTACTTGGTCAATTGTTGGCCGACCAATTAGACATGTCATTTTTTGTTAATTTGTTTTCGTGTTTAGTTGGTCAGACGATAATATATTGCTTGATAATCGGACATTAAATAACCTTTACTGTCTGTTTACTGCATATGTGCCGAACATTAGATTCTAAATTTATGAAGATATGTGATGGTATTCTCTGTTTTGGTTTTAGAGTTTTCCAAAATTATTGTTGAAGTTTAGGTGGCTCAAAACTAAATGGTGTGGCACAACAAACTGCAGGCTTTCAATAATGTTTTAGTTATAATCTATGCTTGTAAAATGTCACCAACACTATAACCTCTCTGTGCTTTCAATACTTTTTGACACCTTATTCAACCGATACCATTACACAAATCCATCCAGGAAAGTGTATTTGCCAGTAAACATCAAAAACACCTACATTTTGTAGTTCGGCAGATGTAGCTGCTGCAGCTGCTGCTGCCCCAGCTGCCACAGCTGCTCTTGGTGCAGCTGCCTTTGAGCCGGTGGTCAAGGCAGCAGCGATCCAGGGAGCAGCTATAACTCACACCATCCAGGCTGTCGTGAAGTGCAGCGCTGGGGCCCCTGCCAAGGCTCTTGCACATGCTCAGGTGAAGGTGATCTCTAGCGTAGACTTCATGGCCAACCAGTTCAATGCCCAGGTCATCTGTCTACCAGCCCTGGGAGTGGCGGCCGAGACCAAGGTAGGTGCTCAAGATGTTTGCCATGGTCATCATCATGTTTGTTGTTTTGTGGAGCGCAGTGGCCCAGTGGCTAGAGCACTAGACTCTCAATCGAGAGTTTTTTAATGACCCTATTTTAAAATAAGTATCAGACTAAATTTATGTTTACACCACTAAGACTTATGTATGTATATTGTTTTTTTTAGCAACTCTGTACACACTAATGAACAGAGTCGTACTCTGGAGACTTGAGTATAAATAAAGTTAATTATTATTGTTATTATTAGAACCAGTGTTCAAATCCTGTGCTGCCTTGTCGGACCTTGGGCAAGTTCGTTCACTCTACATTGTTCCAGTGCACATGTCCAGTCCATTTGTATGTCTTCATTTCGATTTCAGGCCAGCAATTTATACTTTTAGAAATGAAGACAACATTACTTTGTTTTTAAAGGCATTTAAAAAGCATACTACTTATTGGTCAAATTTAGTAAGGCATTATTGTTTTATAATATATTCATAGTTTAGTGTTAACTTACTAACATTATTAGTCAATTAATTATAAGCTTTTTTGCATTAATGCAAATGTGTGCACAGTTTGGTATCCGATAATAGATTATCCATCCTGATTTTGTTGGACTGACTATTATGGCAAGCACATAATAGAACCAAGTGTTGACACAAACTGAAGTGCCGCTATCACCGTGTTTCAGTTTGTAGCTGATATCATGGCATTGGTGCCCAACATGATGGCAGCTATTATCCCTGATGTCACTCCAGTAGCTCCGGCTGATGTCATGTGTTCAGCGAAGGTTTCAGTCATCCAGGCCAATGCTCCTATCGCTGAGTTTGCAGTGAAGGTAGGTGCACACATGTCATATGTAGGTGTTGTTACCTCGGGATAATGAACTCACTAATATTCAAGCTCAAGAAAAATCCATCATTAAACAGTCGTTGTTAAGTTCAAGGAACTTTTCCAAAATGCAAGAAGCAGCTGCCATAACAGTGAGGAGACTATTTCTGTGACACACCAGTGAAAGTGTCCCGGTGGTATAACCTGGTGTTGACTGATCACTGCTTACAAGGTCATAAGAATGTTAGTGAAATGGTCACAAGATATCACTGCATTGGAAAAGTGTAGTTTTGGCCCTTTGGTCGATTGAGCCAAGAGGATTAAGTAAGAAATGTGGCACATAATATGTCTGTCTTTTGTGCGTTCAGCTCAATGTGTATACCAAGTCATCATCATCAGCATTGTGCAGCCGTAGTGTCCCGTGGTTGGGCAAAGGCCTCAGCATGTTGTTTCCAAATCTGCCTCTCTTGTGCTATCGTCTGCCAGATGCTGCCCTTCCAGTACTTGTCTTGTTCGTCTCTCCACCTTCTCGCCAGTCTTCCTCTAAATCGTTTCCCTTCGTAAGGTCTCCAGGTTGTGATACGTGATGTACATCGTTTATCTCGTAGTCTGCTGATGTGCCCTGCCCAGGTCCACTTCTGCCTTCTGATTTGTTCTATCACGTCTATGACCTTTGTCTTCTCTCTAACCCAGTCCCAGATGTTTGTTTGATCTCCCGATAAGTGATTTTTAACATGCTTTTTTCTTTGTGCATCTGCTAGCTTGTTCTTTGCCTGGATGGTATGTGCCCACGTTTCCATGCCATATGTCATCGCTGGAAGTATGCATAAGTTGTAGACTTGTCTCTTCAAACAAGTTCCAAAGTTAAACTTGAAGATGTTGCGGTGTTTGGTGAATGCTGTCTAGTCGGCGGTGATTCTTCTTTGAATCTCCTTGTCTTGGTTTTTGTCTCTGATACTGTATCACTGTCCCAGATAGACGTAGCTTTCAACGTTCTCTATCTGCGTGATGTTGATATATCAATATATATAAACATTGTGTCATTTTCTAGCATCACTTTTGTCTTCAAAATGTTCAACTTCAGACCTTGTTTTTCACTTTCATCAGCTAGCTCCTGCAGCATTTTTTGTACTTCTTGCGGTGTAGTACTGCATATGAGTATGTCGTTGGCGAAGCGAAGATGACTGAGATATTCTCCGTCTATCCTCAAGCCTCTGGTTTCCGTGGTCAGTCTTCGGAATATGCTTTCGAGGTGGACTGTCACCGAGCTATTGGTGTAGATGTCTTTCAGGAGTTCGATGTACACATCTTCTGTCCCCTGTTCTTGAAGGGAGATCATTATTGCTTGAGCTTGCACCGAGTCAGAAGCCTTCTCTTAGTTAACGAAAGCGATGCAGAGCAGGATATTATATTCTCGGCACTTCTCTTTCAGTTGGTTTACGACATGTATGTGGTCTGTCATTGAGTACCTGCTTCTGAATCCTGCTTGCTCTCTTGGTTGGTTTTCGTCGATATTAAATGGTCAACAAACATGCAATACATCATGAACAATATAACTGATAGCAGTCATAATAACACTGAGATTTTTAAAGAGCATTTGATATGTGTAGAAGCAGACCACAGTGCCGTTGTGGCATGTTTACCAGGAAGTGATAGCCACCAGGAAATTATTGTACAATGCTGTAATTTATGACAGCAGAAATTAGTTAGTCATAGGAACAAGTTTAAGATCAGAAAACTGTAATGGTAATAATTACTACAGTTGGTCTGTTGTTTAAGTTATTGTATTTCCATGTGGAAATGTTTAGGTCATTGTATATTGCTTGTAGCTTTCTTTGTTTATATTTTCCACTTGGAAATAAACATTATTATTATAAATTTGCTGACTTTGCTTTCCACAGCTGGCGTCAGGTGACATGGGCATTGCAGCAGATATACCGAGTCTGGCAGCTTCGATCCTGCCAACGCTGGCAGCAGCGATACCAGCTCCCCACGCAGCTGCCGCAGCTGCTTCCCCTGCTGCCTACAGCTGCACCATCCTGTGTGATGTCTCCAAGGTTAGTCTGTCACAATATCTGACCCGCCACAACAAACCGAGTATTAAGTAATACAGGCCTATTCTGCACATGAGCAAAAAAGCTGTCTAGGTCATGTTCAATCAATTTTGTAATTTTGACGTTAATGTACACATTATAATGTCATCTTTCAGTATCAACTTTATTTTCCTCAACAAGTAATCCAACACTTATAAAAGGCATGCACTTACGAAGCTATCAATAAAAAACAATATGAGTAAAAATGACTTCATTTTTGAAAACCTCTTTTTTAGTTTTCTTTATTTATAGTAATAAATCAAAAACTACTGAACATATTTCAACAAATGATGTATCAGCTGATGATATGTGGAATCCAAAAAGCACAAAACTAAATTTCACAATTTTGCGACTTAATACCCACTTTGTTGTGGCCGGTCATACATTATTGTCACATTAAATCATTTAAAGAAAGGAGCTGTTGGAGGCCTGCTGTGTGTTCAACATCGTGGCATAATTGTATGATCAATATCACATTTGTTGAATCCAATACTGTATAATATGTTAAAACTTTCATCGAAAATAAACGAAAAAGCTTTAATTGATCATCCAGCTAAATGACAAAATATGTAATTTGTGTCACATGGCACCTTTAATATCGGCACATTAGTTATTGGGTAATTAATGTTTTATGCAAACAAATGTGACATCTATTACATTAAAGTATTTCCATACATATAGGGGTTAAGGTTTTGAAGCTTCAATGTCGTTAATTTTCTGGCATCTAGGAGGAAGACTTGTTTTATTCACCGTGCATTTCAGTTACGGATGTCACATGAAATAACAAGTAACAATGTACAAGAATCCACATGCAGTAATCAAGAACGGTACATAGGCAGATGCCTGAAGAGATACATGTATCTCTCACTTTGTAATTCTCGCTACAGATGCCTGCTACAATGCTGGAGGTGCCTGCTGCCCTGGCCGTGGCTGCAGCAAGTGTCCTCCAGCCTTTGTTACATCTGGCTGCCGTCCCAGTCCCAGCCACCGTACCAGCAGCAACCGCCGGACACATCGCAATTGTCGCCAAGGTCATCCCGGCCTGGCAGAAGGTTCGCACTTTCTTTTATAACCCATGTTAACAGTATCATTACTTAAATACGGTTACAGTTATTACAGCCACCTCACAATTAAGGTCACCCTAGGATAGTCCCAAATTATTTCCGTATCAGTAACGTATAGGAAATTAGTCGTGCTATTCGGGTCACTTTTGAGGGTCTTGAGGGTGACCTAAATACTGAGATTCTACTGTTACTGTATTTTATAGACACTGTAATTGCCATTTATGTGCGAAACAAAGCATTTATTATAATTATAGTGAAGGAATGTTGCTTGAATGTACATCAATTCCAATAATTATATAGCTAAGCTACAATTACAATGGCTGCTTGCTATCAGGAATCTGAAAACAAGGAACACCCACTTAAAAGGAACAACTTTGAAGTCTCTGCTCTGCCTTGCACTGTTTAATGTACCCATAGATGTAAAGAACATTGGATGTATGGCACAGCTTACCAAGTTCCAACATCTCAACTATAAATTGTTTAGAAACATGACAGCACAATTGTCAGATAATGATTCAATTCCATCAGCAGTCTTATATTTTTACATCATTGTGAAATACACAAATAGTAGTATACAGTCTATAATGCATTTAGCTTACATTACACATTTGGTATGGCAACAAACTATCAGTAATAGATATGATAAACCTCTGTGACATTGTGTTGACAGATGGTTGTGATGGTTCGCGGTGCCGCTGGTGCCGCTTTTGTCGTAAACGTGCCAATTGCCATGCCGATGCTGTACGATGTAGCTCTCGCTGGCGCCCTGCCAGCAGCAGCACCTGCCGCAGCTGCAGCAGCAAGAATGCCACCCATGCCATCTGCTGCCATCTCAATAACTGATGCCTATGCCGGTGGGTATACCTCAATTGATCTGTGTTAACATTGCACTTGTTTTGAGACAAATGTTGATTTTTTATTAAATTAATTTATATCCAAATACCGTGGTGGTAGTCCTTTAACACTACCATTACATACCACAAGTTGAGTAAGTCTTCCCTTAGCAAACCATTCTACAGAATTCTATAAAATATCGATAGAAAATGTGCCATAGGAAATATGATTGGATTTTTGTGCAATTCTGTAGAATATCTCAGTGTTCAACTTAAGTTGGTTTTGTTCAAACCAGTCGCTCACCTCTGCTACACATTCTTCAATCTTCTTTACTGCTGCAGTGATGAGTTGATCGTGCTCCACTGTCATGTAAATTTGCGATCTGTTCCAGGCAAGTGTGCCATAGTTGCCAACAGAGTGATGACGTTCGATGGTGTAGTGATTGCCATCCCTGCAGCGGCTGCAGCATGTGAGGCCGTTGTTGCGAAGGACTGCAGTGCCCAGGCAGCATTCGCAGTCACCGCCACGCCAGCAGATGCCAGCATGACCATAAAAGCCGTCAAGGTGGTCGTGCCAGGTTACGTGATTGAGGTGATTCCGAATGCATCAGGACCTGTTGTCGCTGTTAATGGCATTCCACGTGTCATCCCTGCTGCAGCTCCCGTCGTGATAGCTGCTGGGTGAGTTGCATCACATGACTGGTGTCTCAGTCAGTCTTCTTCACCCCTTGCGGGGTGGGGGCAATCACTTGATCTGTTCCACCCGCCAGACATTGTCTCTGCCTATTGCCATTTTCTGTCACTTAATGTTCTTCACCTCCGTCAATTTTAGATGTTTGTTAACACTATTGCCATCTTACTTTCGGAATGAGTGAGTAGAGAGTGACAGCTAAAGAGGTCTAAGATCCTTAGACAGCTGTGTAAGAATGTAATGACTGGGTTGGGTTGTAGAGCTGCTGGTGCGTACATGATTGCTCGCAGCAATGGAATGGTGGTCATTGCAGCCAAATTCCTTGGTCTGACCATTGCCACTGACTGCGAACAGATCATCGTGCAGGTGAGTGGAACTTCCTTTGGTATGATTGTTGTTCTAGTGTATAACCAATGTCCCTTCAGATTGACAGAGGCAGCTGTCAAGTGTCTTCTATAATGACACACATAACAAATACATAATATTAAAACAGCTGTATACAGTATTATAATTGGAGGTATATAGTTGCTGTGGCCATTCACTGAAGGGTATGCATCAAGTTCCTCTCTGCCATCTGCATTTTACTCCAGTTTGACCTTTCTTGTTCATCCATCTTATAGATGATGTTATCAATTTGACATGTCCTGGACCTACATCATGATCATGAAAATTCCTTTTAAATTTTACAAGCAAGTTCAATAACAACTCATGTTTAGCCTACCTGATTCTTACTTTATGCATTTTGTGGCAGAAGTTAAACATTCATATATTGAGTTGTGCAGTATGTTCATTAATGGCATGTTTCTCGTCGTGCATCAGGCTTCAGCAATGTTCCGTGGTAAGATCTGCGGCCTATGTGGCAACATGGACGGAGAGACAGCCGATGAAATGGCCTGCCCTGCGTTGGACATTGCTGCATCAGCAGCTGCATTTGTTGCGCAGTATGTCATTCCGTCTGCCGAGTGCCAGCCAGCAGCTATTGCTGGCGCAGCACCTGCAGGTGGGTAATCAAACTATTGAGGCATCGCTACAGTTGATGTAACGACAGTATACTATCGATAGTATCACAGTTGAACCTCGCTTCATGGTCACCTTGGTAATACAGCCACCTCATATTTATGGTCACCTTGGTAATACAGCCACCTCACATTTATGGTCACCTTGGTAATAAAGCCACCTAACATTTATGGTCACCTTGGTAATACAGCCACCTCACATTTATGGTCACCTTGGTAATACAGCCACCTCACATTTATGGTCACCTTGGTAATACAGCCACCTCACATTTATGGTCACCTTGGTAATACAGCCACATTACATAAATGGTCACCTTGGTAATACAGCCACCTCACATTTATGGTCACCTTGGTAATACAGCCACCTCACATTTATGGTCACACTAGGACAGGTTAGTGAGGTTTCACTGTATTTAATATTTATATATTTTTTTAAATTATATATACCACTGATGGTACATTGAATGATCGATTGTAAATTTAACAGTCGGTGTTATTAAAGGAAATAAAAACAAGGCATTAGCTAAAATCCGTTTTCCATGTGTACACAAAGTTTAGCATTGTACGTAACATTTGAGAACATTAAAAAAATACAGAAAAATACATTTGTAGCATAAATTCGACTTTAAATCCATCTGTGTAGCGATTCCCGTGGAAAAAAAAAAAATTTAATGAGCTAGGCGATCACGTGGTATCGTGACATCACACCCATAGCACCAGGCCGACCCTTTCCATGCATTCAGAGCAAGGATAGCTTTTGGGTCGAAACGAGCGTCAAAATGAGTAATTGTGCAATATTCCGATGTAATACAAACACTAGTCATTATAAAGGAACAAGCAGTTATCTTATGGTTCCACATGAATCCAATTTTATTAAAAACATTGAATGCGAATGGCGCCGAATGGGCCTAGAGGTCGACTATGTTTCGGCGAGCTTCGGCTCGTTTTCAGGATAATTATATAGAATCCAAACGTTAGATAATCTACACCAATAAACATACATAGCAAACATATATTGTATCTAGCTACAGAAAGTAACATGTATAATCTCATAATATCACTAGAATATCAATATATGGCATCCCAAAAAGCACGCCAAAAATATTCATATTCGAAAATGTCCGGCTGCACAGCATAAAATGTGGAATTTCTAATTCATAGATTTTTTGGTTTGGAGGACATGGAAATAGGTAGCAGGATGTAATATAATATGAATTTAAGCAATAGGTGTTTTTGTTCCCTTTAATGATAGTACGTTGACCTACGAGTGATAACTTTAATGGCAAACAGATCAGCTGGTCCACATAGGCAACAAAAAACAATGTTCGTGAACATGCTTTTAAATTTCATTTTGTAATTTGACGACCTAACATCAACAATTGTCAACTGAACCATGCATTATTAAAGACAAGAATAGACGAGTAAACGACAAAGGGAACTATAGGCCAATATGTCTATGGAACATATTTTTGAAGATAATAGACACTGTTCTTTTTAACAGAACGGAAATGTACTTGGAAACCACTCCTAATCAATTTGGGTTTAAGCCTAAACATGGAACGGAGTTATGCGTGTTTGCATTTAAAGAATTATTAAGGTTCTACACTGAACAAGAAAGTTTTATTTACATGGTTCAGCTATGCACGTCGCATTTTAGATGCATCAGAGGCGTGTCAATCGATATAAACTTTTAACAAAACTAGAGCAACGAAATATATCTTAAGAGTACTCGGCAATGAATTCAATAATCAATGTGTATGCATATGATGGGGAAATACCTATTTGGACTTCTTCTTGGTAGGCAATGGTTTTAAGCAAGGTGGGAAATTATCCCCTTTACTTTTTAATATTTATATGGATAATCTGTATAAAACTGCACAAAAAACAAATCGGTTGTAGTCTTGGTAACATGGTTGTTAATCACCTTGTATACGCCGATGATGTACTTCTGTTTGCACCTTCTGCTAAAGGACTACAAACACTACTAGACATGTGTTACACATATGGATGTGAGCATGACGTGCAATACAATGCGGGTAAATCCCTCGTCATGTACTTTGAATCTAGAAAGTCAAATCTTTCTAAAGAAATGACATTAGGAGGAAAGAAGTTAAACTTTGCCATCTCTTGTAAATATCTTGAACATGTCATTTCTAATAACATGTCTGATGAGTCTGACATGCAGACTAAAGTGAGACTTTTGTATGCCAAGAGTAATGTTACGTCAAAAATTCCACTTTTGTTCAACTGCTATAAAAAATAAGCTATTTACAGTGTATTTTCGTAATATCTATATGTGCGTTATGGGTGAACTTTAGAAAAGTTAATTTTTAGAAATTCGTTGTTGGATATAACAACTCTCAGGATATTGAACAATTTGCCCATGAGATGTAGCGCCAGCCACATGTATGCTACAGCTAATGTCAGCTCGGGTAAATATGTAAGCAGAAAGGCTATTTTTAGTCTAATGAATAGGATATTTTGAATCCCATTATTTACAGCATTAAAACTAGCAACATGTGTTGTACTTCGAAACTGCGGCACCAATGGGTCTGGGATTTATATAATTTTTAAACATTGTTCTTATTGATGTATTTTGATTTATTTACATACTTTTATTGATGTATTTTTAAATATGGACATGATGATTGTCTGAAATAAATACATTATTATGATTTAGTACTGATTTGCCCAAGATATTCGTTAGCCCACAGTGCTATTGCGATATTATTACAATCATTATGACACTATCATAGTAGTATTGCAATAGTAATACAGGCACCGCAATACTTTCATAATAGTAAAATTATCCCCAATAGTTTTGTTTACGTATCTTCTTTACTTATGGTTTTTCTATGGGGTGATCAGCCTAAGACTAGGTTCACCAAATCTAAATCCTATCTGTACAGGAATTGATGGTTTTCAATTTAATTAACATAATTTTTATGGTGTTGTTTCAATGTGACACATTAGCATGTATATTCAATTTGCTATATTTTAGACACCCGTTTCTGGAGAAAAGCTCATAAATATGACAACATATCTGATAGACCCTCGCCTATACCACTTGGCTGATATTGTGGGAGCACCTGGATAAGAGGTATAGATGCTTGGAAGCACCAAATGTTAGCATTGCAATGCAGTGACACTTATTCATGTGTTTTCAGCAGCAGGAGCAGCGGCTGGCAATTGTGCCGTGGTGCCAGCGGCAATGAACCAAGTGAAAGAACGTTTCTACGCCGGAGTGAAGGAGTACTGCTTCACAGTGGAGCCAGTGGCGGCCTGCCCAGCAGCCTGTTTCTCCACCGCTGCAGTGTCACAACTCGCGGGAATGCACTGTCTGCCCGCCAACAAGATGTCCACCATCCGATTGGTACAGGAGTGGAAATTGCGTGTGCTACATGAACTCCAGTGGAAGCACGTTGACGCCTACGAAACTGTTGAAGTGCCTACAGCTTGTGCACCTGCTGCTTAAGTTCGCCACCAGTACACACATGGGTGCACGCACACATGCCCGCATGTATGAATGCACACGCGCAGTCATGCCGATGGATATCTTTCTTCATGCGTTGCTTTTCTAATTCGAACAGCCGTCGTTCGTTGTATTTCCGAGTATTTATTTATGCACAAATAATGCAATAGTAGTAGTCGTTGTGGCAGTAATAGATGGTGTAATCACAGTCATAAAACAACTAACACGTGTCCAAGACATCTAAATGCCTTTTAATATTTCTATGTTTGCAGTTTTTTTTTTACTCTCACAACAAAGGCTATACTCGTACATTACAACACAGAGAATACACATTTTGCAACAGAAGACATGAAGATATATCAGAGGAAATGTTCACAACAATAGTCTTACACTATAATATACTGTATGTTGATAAATATACATTTTATTAACTGCTCAATTGAAAGTAGTTGTGGAAACCCTACTTGTTTAATTTCAGGAAAAATATAACAATATTTTAAGACAAGTACTGTTTGTACCAAATGTATCTATGCATGTTTCAAAAGCATCTGAAATTGTAACTTATTACACCTCAACTGTAATATTGAACCACAAATCTGTAGTTTGGGCTAGAACTTAGACCAAATATATCCAGTACAGTATATTATAATTGTGGATATGAAATAAAGAGTAAAACCACTAATGACACAGCATCATCTCTGTTGTTTGTTACTCATTAATTCTAGACACTTACTCGTTAATCCTATAATTTATATGCATTAAAACATGTATTTTTGAAAGCAGAATATGTTGTATGTTTTAGCATTACAAGTTTTTAATTTATTCAACAGTTTACATGAACTGCAAACACAGTTTTAATGTTTTGAATGAAAAAGTTAACTGGTTCAACTTGTCTATAAGAATTAACCTTTATAAGTCTCAACATCACAGCTGTGTGTATGTGACCAATGTACAAGAAACAGAAAACAAATTAATCTTAGATCCTTTACAAAATATTAATGAAGAAACATCATTACGGTGACATGAATTAAAGTCTGCAAAATATGTTAAATATCTATTTGTATTAAATTATATCACAACAAAATGGATGTTGTCATATACTGCATATTAGAAATGTCCTATATGTCACCATACTAATAATACACACTCGGTATTATGAAAACTTAACTTTGTAGTAAATATATTTCAACTCACTACACTGTTTTTATTATATTAACAATGGCAAATCTTTCACTTTTCCTTCTGAATGTCTTGGTACAGCAGGCCCAGCATCTGTTTGAACTGGTGTAGTTCACTTTCCAACTGTGCTGTACGGTTGAGTGCAGTAACGAGTTTATGCAGTTTGGCCTGGATCACCTTGCCTTGTTTTTCGTAAATATCAAACATCACTTGCTCCAATATCTCGCAGGCTTTGTGAACCTACAAACAACCCAGAAACAATAGTATATAGTGTACAGTAGCATCACATGTGAAACCCTTGTTAATAGTGAAATGTAAATTTTACTTCAAATTTTCAGTATCTTTATTGATTACTTATGAAACGTATGTGTTGTAAAGTTGATAATATTCTTACTGAGTGGTTTTCTGTTGAAATAAAATTATAAATACTACTTTCATAGTTTACTAGTACTGTATTCTGAAAAGCATGAGATCTAGCTCGGTTAGAAATTATTGTAGATGTGTTATACAAAACTGTGCTTAAAATACAATGACTAAAACTAACCAGCATGCTTATCAAAGATCTTCCTGATGTACAAGACATTCATCAAATCATTTGTGTTTACAAGTCATTATTGTATCAAGACTTACGGTAAATAAAAGATATAATGTTATCTAGAATTTCATGATTAGTCAGGAATTGTTGAAAGATGGCAATTCCTCTGAAAACAAACATGTTCCACCACAGTTCTGACTGCATCAAGGTGGTCCCTTTGTAACATATATTTCTTAATTTTGAAAGTAGGGATCCTGTCACCAACACAGTAGGATATGACCAAATTTTGAATTATCCTATTTCTACCATGGATTATTGTCAGCTTTATAGATCCCTCCATACATGCTGACGATCTTAGTTTTATTATATGTATGTTGATTAGGCAGGGTATATAGTACATCTTCAAGAATCTAATTACTGTAACTTTTTTAAAGCATACATGCCCTGGGCAATAAAACTTTCATTTTGTAATCACTGTTCATGGGATCTTGTTATTTCCCCTCCATCGATGTGAAGGCTCAGCGATGATATAAAATCATAAATTCCATCAGTTCGACCTATAATGATGATTAGCAGACTTTACAAGAAGTAAGTTCTTTTACAGTAGCTGCATCCAGTTTTCTGGACTGCTCAAAGCGTTTTACAGTTTATTCCCTGACAGACCTGTTTAATCGAACACCATCTTGACTTTTCTGGGAAGAATTAAGCTACACTGCAATTAATGCACACAAATATTTTTTACACAAATACCCCCATTGTCTATACACATATTTATTCATACAAGTAAGTTAACTGGAGCAACGTAGAGTGAACGAACCTGTCAAAAATTCAACACGGCAGCACAGGATTCAAACCAGGGTTCTCTCGATTGAGAGTCCTATGATCTAGCCACTGCACCACTGCGCTCCTTACTTTTATATGTATAAATATATATATCCTTTTGACCAATCGTTGAATGTTTAGGTACACCCTCAACCCACTCCCTTCATTGAATCTTCCACTAAGTGATGACTTCCTGAATTATATAATATGAAGCCTTTTGATTCTTGACATGTCATTAGCAAGACTATTGTCTATGAGACAGCCTTAGCACTATCTGGTGTGGAAAAGCTAAAGGTACTTTACTTACTGCTTAGTACAATTTATGGTGCAGAGATCTCATTATTTTAGATGTCCTTTTTGACCATCCATAATTTTTACTCTGCCATAGACCCCTTTATGTAGTCAGCAACGACAATATGCGACACACTGCCTGCACACCGCCACTCACACCTGACTGGGGATCGGCTGTGGCTTCAAGAGGAAGCAAAAATTGAGACCACCTTTTAAGAAACACACTGATATTTACTTACTTGAATGGTCTCAAATACAACCAGAATATCTAAGCTTCCTTGTACGATTCAAAGAACACTTATGTTACTTCAATGTACTTTCTCATCACACACTTAAAATGTCATACATCAACGCTACACCTGACCTATGTCAGTGGACATGGGTGCACACACTTTTAACAAATAATAACCATGCAGGCATTGTGCGAAAGGGGAGATAAGACTGCAAATACACACGTTTAAATTAGACAAAAGGTATGGTACAGTGGAACCTTACTATTAACAACACTCTTGGGACTGGGCTAAAGTGACCTGATAAGCAAGGTGACTGTATTAGTGGGACTAGTTTCCTATACATTACCGTATATGGAACAAATTTAGGAGTATCCTATGGTGACCTTAATTGCGAGGTGGCTCTATTACCGAGGTGACCGAAAAATAAGGTTCGACTGTACATGAGCAATCTATAAAATCAAGGTGTTTGTGGTGCATGTATGACGACAACTTCTGTTATACATAAAAGAAATATCATTGCCATAAGACTCACATGCATTTCTGATGCTTTCTTGTAATTTTCCATCAAGTGGGTGTCTTCTTTTCTCTTGGCATTGATGTCGTCTATAAGTTGCTGCATACTCTCACTGAGTGAGGTGCGTGTAACACACATTGAGGATGCAGCATGACTGTGGGAGCTACCAGAAGTGACATTCACCGACTCTGTCAGACTGCTTCCAGCAAAAGGAGCACTGTGGAAACAAGCAATATGGTGTAAAATTGTTTAACATATTAAATACATGAAACAAATCAATATATTGCCAAAACATCGGTCAGTTTATTTTTATGCTGCTGATGCCAGCAATTTCCCAATAATAGCTGTTTTCTGGATTTGTCTGAAATAAATCTGATTCAAGGAAACAATAATCACAAATATACTGGTATAATTATGATAATTATTGATAACTATGGCCATATTAAAAAAAAAATTTTTTTTAAGTGATTTTAATTTCTCAAACCATTAAATCCAATTTGGCTGAATGCATGGTGACCAAACTGCCTCCCAATGACTACATGCTTGTGAGGATTTTTCCTTGGGTTTGGTGAACACAGTCCACACATAAATTAGGTCTTCACATGGAGCACAAGAGCACCAATAGTAATTAGATCAGATTCCAAACAAGCCTACACAGGATCAAGTTGCTTTGCCATTGTTTCTAAGCTTGGACAGTTTCATTCATTCCACTGATCATTTACTAAAAACTGTTAGCAGCATTTTCAGTAAAAACAAATGGAAGATATACTTCAAATTTGACGATCAATTATTTTAAACTTCAATAAATATTCAGTTGAATGTCCTGGATTCCCTTACCACAAGAATAGTACATGTATATATGCATGTCAAGTGATCATGCAAGCTGAGTGATCATGAGTCATGATTTGTCATTTTACCTGGCTTCTCCTGGTGCTGCTGTGGCTGCATGTTCACTTACAGAATCGGGATCATCCAGTGATGACGGTTCCTTATATCCACTCTGACTGGACATGTTTCTGTGTTAGCCAAACAGTTAAACATGTGAGAATTCAAGAATTTTAAAAGTAGGGTTAATTATTAAACATACATGTATGACTACTTACCGTTTGAAACCCAAAAGAAACCCATTTTTATTATTATGAAACTTCCAATTGATCAAGTGTTCCTATTCACCTCAATAGTTTTTAAAAAATAACTGCATTATAGTGCATATATATTACATATACACGATATGTACTACTTGTGTATTATAACATATACAATGTCACAACACAAGTTACCTTACCTCTACTCTAGACTTGATCATGTCTTGTATATTGGTTGGAACAGTTTCTGCCAAGTGTAATAAAAATATACCATTTTCACAAAACTGTCGCACATGGAATCAATATTTTAAATAAGTACCAGTTATTTTATCAGTCAAGTACAAAACACTTACAAGAAAAGTTTTTTTGAAATACATACAATTTACCCAAAAAAAACACTTTGTGGCACATGCATGGATGGTACAACCGATTTTTGCTGGGTCATGTTCCAAAAGCACCAACTGCATGGCAAGACACAGTGCATTAAATGTACAAACACCACTAAGTAATTCAATAACTCCGATATACAAGATGTATCTGACTATAGATGTTAATATCATTAGTAGTCTAGAATGACGTATCTCATGTGAAATCCAGCGAAATATCAAAAGGCAGCAGAAACTGGCAGGTAGCAGAAACTGTTCTGGTAACTGTACATTGTGTACTCAGTCTCAATAGGTACTAGATCAAAGATGTCTAAATTAAACTTCATCTAGACTTTATAGTCTAATCACCTAATCTACACAGCAGTAACACACGACACAAGTTATAGACCTCTACCCAAGCCAACGGCAAACAATTATTATTCTAAGGCACCAGTACCAGGGGGCTTGGGGGCTTAAGCCCCAATATTTATTGGTGTTTTTTGTTGGTAATTTAGCATCAAGCGGGGTGCTATCTGAGGTTTTCAGACAGCCCTTGCTATTTCTAGTGCACCTTGAGAAACAAGAAGGTAGGCTATTTCTAGAGCAGATCTAGTCTCGCTTACTCTCGCCCGGCTGCATGACTTCGTCAGTAGTGAGGGGAGTGCTGCCACCTCACGGCGCCTGGGGCGGTGAAGCGAATGTGATCGTTATTTCTAGAGCAGATCTTGACGTGCATACACGGGCACTTAGTAATATTTTCACGGTGTATACATGGATAGAGTAATCGTTTCAAGTAAATGCAATGCTACTGAATCATCTCCTGCATGTTTTTGTCCATCTGGATGGGGAAATTGAGAAGAGACGTATTTCTAGAGCTGCTCTAGAAATAAGGGCGTAGGCTATTTCTAGAGCAGATATATCGAATATTGCATGCATGGGCACTTAGTAATATTTTCACGGTATATACGTGGAGAGAGTAATTGTTTCAAGTACCTGATAGATGCAATGCTACTGAATCATATCCTGCATGTTTTTTGTCCATCTTGATGGGGAATTTGAGAAGAGATGTATTTCTAGAGGTGATCTATAAATAATTATAATAAGGGTGTAGGCTATTTCAAGAGCAAATAACGACGCGTGCATGCATGGGCACTTAGCAGACATGAGTAATTTCAGTTGTTAATTGTTAAATTTTGTGTTCAATTAACTCAAGTATGTTAGCTAAAGTAATTAGCTATCTAGAAAATAAAAATTTATTAAAATTTTATTAATTAACTTTACTGAGAGGTTAATTTAATTTACAAAATCACGATTAACCTTTAAATTTGATATTAATTACATTATTTTAAGCAGTCCACCGGCTTGTTCTCTGAAGTAAGAATTAGCTTTGATGACTATAGTGCACATTAAACACAAACTTGACAACCACTGTGCCAGTGCGGCAAGTTCACCCAGGGTGGGTATCAAAGGGACCTTCATTTCCCCATCAAGAATGACAAAAACACGCAGGATATGACTCAGCAGTGTCGCATTTACTTAAAAACAATTATTATGTCCACGTACATACCATGAAAACATTACTAAATGCCTGTGCTACGCCTTTATTGTAGAGCGGCTCTAGAAATAGCCTATGCTCTTATATCTAGAGCTGCTCTAGTAACAGCCTAAGCCTTTCAGATATCCTGAACAGCTTACAAATTGTGAACGTAGACTTCATTCGTTACTTATCGAGCTTATCTGGACATGCGTGCATGTGCACTTAGACATATTTTCATGGCATCTACATGGACATACTAACTGTCTGAAGTAAATCCGACACTGTCTGATCGTTTTGTGCCTGTATTTGTCCGTTCTGGTAGGGAATGAAGATGTTTCTTATTCCAGTGTCTGTATACTATTGGAGATGTATGCACATCCAAATCTGCTCGATAAATAACGAACGAAGTCTGCATTATTTCTCGAGAAGCTCGACGAATAAAAAAGTCTTCATTTCCCATAAAAACAGACAAATACAGGCACGGAACGATTAGACAGCGTCGATTTATTTCAAACAATTAGTATGTCCATGTAGATACCTTGAAAATATTTCTAAGTGCACATGCATGCACTTCCAGATCTGCTCGATAAATAAGGAACGAAGTCGTCGTTATTTCTCGAGCAGCTCGACGGATAAGCAATCTGACTGATCATTACAACTTCCGATCGGCTCAATAAATAACGCAAAGTCTGACCGTTATTTCTTGAGCTGCTCGAGAAATAGCCAGGGCGAAGTTAAGACGCTGTGGCGTCGAAAAAAATTCAACAACACCCGGCCCCTACCCTTTGTCTTCCGATGTCGTGAGTCGAGCCGACAGCGGAGAGCGGAAAGCGGAGTCGTGCTCAGTATGCGATATTTACTTATACTTAAAGCCTAAACTAAAGGATTCAAGTAGGCACTTCAACAAATAAAGCGAGTGTTCAGACTTCAGCCCCTCCAATACTATACTCTATTCTCTATACTAGGCATAGCCTAGGCAATATTGTTCCCGCGCGTGTTATTTAATTACAATAAATTACCAAAACAAACCACCGAAACTCCTGGGCTATTTGCAGTAAACAGTTTCTTGTGTCTTGATTTGAAACTTCAGAGATAGTGTCAATGACGTGAGTTACTAGCTTTTCGTGAACTTTCACCGTGATTCTGATTGTGAATTCGTCTGCTCCATGCTTGGACTTTGAGTTGGACATCGTCATCGAGCGCTATGACAAACAAATAATTTTCACAGGATTCATTATAATAGGCTAACGTATTTAATGTTGCAAACCAAATCATCTACTTACCGTATTTACTAAAAGTGTCTTTTATGATGTTACTCTGCAGCCTGAACAATAAATTAAACTAATTGAATATCTAAAGACTAAACGCACTGATGACAGAACGCCCAACGCAACATAATTGGCTTACTTTGCGCTTGGTGTCGCCACTAGTTAACCAGTACCAAAGCATTTATTATAATTTAAATGCTTTGCCAGTACCAAACCAGTTTAGTTTTATAACACACAAAACTGTTACCATATCTGCATCAGTGTATAATTGGTATATACATGGAGCTATAAAAGGCATACTGATTTATATTACTGATATTACACACTAAAACAATCTGTTACTTCGTCAAAACACAGAACCCGTAGTATTTAGAATGTCCGATAGAGGCACACAGGTCGCACCTGTCCTTGTAATTGTTGCTGTTAGCTGGAAGTTATAAAACTTTCTATAACTTTCTAATTTCATCTTGCTGCATCCATGTCTTTCCAGTTCAACGTTGAGTGTAAATGTGTAATTGAAGCTGATCTAATGGCGGAAGGCGTCGTTCTAGAAACGTTGAGCAATCGGAAGCTGGCGTACTTGACAGTGGTTTTGCTGCTGCTCCAAATTACTTTCTACCTGATCGGAGGATTGATAGTTAAGTTCTTCATCATCATCATCATCATTAACCTTTTGGCGGCTACAGTCAACTTGCTGATTATTCTGCCGTTCTTTGGGGGTTGCGAGGAGGTAGAATTTGATTTTGTCAAGAGAAGAATATCTAGAGTGACAGACCTATGGAGAATATTCGATCACTATAAGTATAAGAGTTTTAAATGAATAATAAAATAAACCCAGATCAAAACAATTAAAAACCAAACAAATGCAAATGAAATCAAATGTAAAACAATTAAATAGATAATAAATAATGAAATGAAAATTTAAATCCATACCCCTATATCTAATCTAACTATGTAATATCTAGTTTTGTGGCACCCTTGCTTTGAAAGTGTCAAGGGTGCTGGCAGTTACAGCTGTTTCAGGCAGATCGTTCCAGTCTTTGATGGTATTGGGGAGGAAAGAATGTTGTCTGTACTTGGTTCTGCACTGGGTCTGGCAGGCTGCTGTGAGTGCCCTCTTCTTTGTCTGGTCGGAGCAGGATGGAGTTTGGAGCGATCGACTACAGCTTGGTTTTTAAGGATTTTATGTAACATGGTCAATCTTGCCACCTTTCTGTGGTACTGGAGGGAAGGCCATTTGAGTATGTTGATCATTGTGGTGTCACTAGATGTCTTCTGGTACTGGTTGACCACAAACCGAGCGGCTCTTCTCTGGACTGCCTCGATCTTGTCAATGTTGCGCTGTGTGTAAGGGTCCCAGACTGAGCAGGCATACTCCAGTATGGGATGAACGAAGGTCTTGTATGCTGTCTCCTTCAGCTGGGTGGTGCTGATCTTGATGTTGCGATGTAAGAAACCTAGGTTTTTTTTGGCTTTAGCACAGATGTTGTCAATGTGCTGGTCCCAGCAGATGTCTCGGGTGATGGTAACGCCGAGGTACTTGGCAGAGGTGACCGTTGGAGTAGGTATTGGCACTCCGCTATGGTCCTCTTGTGGGTGACAGGGAGAGCCATACATTTCCCTGGGTGGAAAGCCATAAGGTTGTTAACTGAGTCGGCATCATTGTCTCAGAAAGAGAGCCAGACTCAGTCAGAGTATATATTCAACAAATGATGCTCAGTGTTAGACTAAAGACGGCGGTCAAATGTTTGAACGACGTAATTCTCCCCAACCAGCTTTCATGGGTAAGGTTGTGCAACAGAAGATAATAAAATTTACCCCTTATGACGCAAAAATTAAGGATGAAGCAGCAAACAGTGTACAGGAAGGGGCAGGGCATTGAATTATTATTGTTTATGCAACTAGATTTAACAAGATTGCCATCCAGAAAATTACTCTGGATGGCAGTTGGACAAGGAAGCCTTTTGGCTTATCGAGAGTCCAATACTTTTTATCTACATGTATCCCGCCTTTTTAAGGTGTGTGTCGATTTTATTTTTAAACATATTCACGCTACTAGCACCAACACAATCAGGAGATAATCTGTTCCATTCATTTATTATCCTTTGTGAGAATGAGAACTTTCTTATATCTAATCTACACTGCTCCTTTACTAATGTAGCTTCATGTCCTCTGGTCCTTCTATCTTTCTTAACTGAGAAAAAAAAAATTCTATCAATATTTTCATAACCATTCAATATTTTAAACACTTCTATGTGATCTCCTCTCAATCTCCTGGTCTCTAGTGTTGTTAAACCACATTCTTTTAGGCGTATTTCGTAACTAAGATCCCTCAGATTTGGTATCATTTTAGTCGCTCTCCTCTGTACTCTTTCTAGCATATCTATGTCCTTCTTGCGATATGGCCTCCATGCTTGTATACAATATTCTAAATGAGGCCTCACTATTGTTTTGTACAGCGGTACTATTAATTATTTTTTCTTATACGCTATATTTCGCCTAATTAATCCAAGGATTTGATTTCCCTTTGACGCTGCAATTCCGCACTGCTCTGAAACCTTCATATCAACACTAATGGTTAACCCTAAGTCCTTTTCTTTTACAGTAGTACTTAGAACAGTACCCCCCCATTTTATATTTTACCTATTCTTTTCCATGACCTGTGTGGAGGCATTTACATTTCCCAAAATTGAACAGCATTTGCCACTTTTCAGACCATTTGATCAACCTATCAAGATCATCTTGTAAATGCTGTCTGTCTCCATCACTTTTAATCCTTCTAAACACTTTTGTATCATCCGCAAATTTTAACACCTTGCTTGTTATATCATCGTCCAAATCGTTGATATATATTAAGAATAATATAGGTCCTAGTACTGATCCCTGTGGTACCCCACTCAATACCGATTTCCAGTTTGAAGCCTCCCCATCAACTACTACACGTTGTCTTCTGTCATTCAGCCATTTTTCTATCCAGTTTATTATACCATTTCCTATGCCATGGGCCTTTAGCTTAAGGAGTAATCTTTGATGTGGTACTTTGTCGAAAGCTTTTTGAAAATCTAAATAGATGATATCTACTGGTGATCCCTCATCTACCCACCTAGTGATGTCTTCCAAAAAACATAACATATTTGTTAAGCATGACCTCGCTTTTAAAAACCCATGTTGAGATGGGTTTATCAAGTTATGTTTAACAAGAAAATCCACCATGTGATCTTTAATTAGTCTTTCTAATAATTTGCAAATCACTGATGTTAAACTCACTGGTCTATAGTTCTCTGACTTGTTTCTCGAACCTTTTTTAAATAACGGTATAATGTTTGCCTCTTTCCATTCTAAAGGAACCACTCCCTCTTCTAATGACAAATTGAAAACTGTTGCAAGCGGTGCGCTAATTTGTTCTACAATTTCCAATAGTAGTTTGGGCGGAATCCCGTCCACTCCAGGATTTTTATTATCCTTCATAGCCCTTATTTTCTTAGCTACCATTTCCGAGGTTACAACTAACTGTCCTAAATAGTCTGAATCTGCCCCCTTGAACTTATCATCTGGTACTGGCAGTGAACTACTATCTTCCCTGGTAAACACTGAACTAAAATACTCATTCAGGTCTTCTGCCATTAAGAATCCCTCTGATATTGTATTTCCAGCACTATCTTCTAGAGGACCGACCTTATCCTGAACTTTCTGTTTGCTTCGAATATACGCATAAAAACTCTTACTGTCATGTTTTATATTACTAGCTAATTTTTTTTCATAGCTTCTCTTTGAATTTCTAATTTCAGCTGTAGCTTGATTAAGTGCTTCTTTATAAATGTTGTAGTCTTCATCATTTCCAGTACATCTATATGACTTCCACATCATTTGTTTATACTTAATTTTTCTAATGGCTTCTTTCGATAAGTGTTTCTTTTTAGACCGTTTCCCTTGTTTTTTTAAAGGTACAAATTTATCGACTATGCACTTAATTTCACTATTTAATATATTCCAGCATTCGGTTGCTGTCTTATTCTTCAGTGTGTTATTCCAGTCTATCTTTGCTAAATATTTCCTCATGTCCTTATACCTTCCTTTGTGGAAATTTCTCCTATACTGCTTTTTACTATTCCTTTCTGATTTTACTTTGATGGTAAAATGTATCTGGTTGTGATCACTACTCCCCAGTGGCTCACATATCTTGACATTGTCAACTAATTCTTTCTGTGAGGACAAAACTAAGTCTAACACATTCTCTCCCCTGGTTGGTTCTAGCACATGTTGAGAAAGGAAACTATCTTGTACTAAAACTAAAAACTTGTGGTCCTCACTCCCCATACTCTGTAGAGATTTCCATTGTATATGCCCATGGTTAAAGTCCCCCATAATAATACAGTTCCGTTTGCTTACTTCCCTTATAGCGTTTTGTATTTTTTCATTCTCTTCTATGCTTATGTTTGGACTTCGATAAACTAACCCAACTGTTAACGTTGAGTTTCCTGTAACTATGTTACACCAAACAGCTTCTTTGTAATCTGCTTCTCTTTCTAATTTTATTTCATAAGCCTGGATAGATTCTTTAATATATAAAATAACTCCACCTCCCTTTCTTCCTATTCTATCTTTCCTAAACATTACATATCCTGTTAGTCCCAATTCGGCATCTGATATATCAGTGGTGGCCCACGATTCGGTTATACCTATTATGTGAGGGTCAATATCTTCTACCATAATGTTTAGTTCACTTCTTTTGTTTACTATGCTCCTTGCATTTAAACAAATGCATTTATATCCTGATTCAGAACAGTTTTCCAGGCTGTTCTTTGCCGATTTATTTCTGCTGTCTTTATCTATGCCTCCAGTTTCAGGCTTCTCTGTGAATCCCCCCTGCGAATCTAGTTTAAATAGATGCAGCCTGTCCCACTGTCAACATATTGCAGCAAGTTCTCTGAGAAAACTGCTGCCCCCTTTCCACTTAGATGTAGGCCATCTCTCATGTACATATCTTCCCTCCCAACAAAGTATCCCCATAAATCTACGAATCCCATCCCATCTTCTTTACACATCTGCTCAACTAGTGCGTTGATCGCCATCCTCTTGCAGTTTCTATATGTCGGCCCCCTTCCTCCCATTACTGGCAAAATTCCTGAGAGGATAATCTGTTCTACTCTTGTCTTCTTTAACTTCTTCACTAACTCTCTGTACTTCTGAACTATCCCAGTTGTTCCCTCCCTCTCTGCTCTCTTTATAAACTAGCACTGTTACTACGGCGTTAGTCCATTACAGTGGTGCCATCTGGATATTTGACCACCACTGGATTATCTCGTAGGAGAAAGGCCCACTAGTAATGTACAGCATATCAAAAATTACTATTGAGTATCATGTTTTATTAAATACATCGCCGATTTTATAAATTGAAGCAAAGGTTATATATTTTTGACAAAGTCCCATATAGAATCCAAGATGAATTTTCTTCTATAGTAACTGGTATACATAATACAGCTATGTTTATTAGTTAAGATATATTAAATACAACTATGTGCACATGCTAATTTCTGATGAATTGCATCATTGACGATTATGTGCCAGGCCACATCTAGGGCAATTCAAATTTTGTAATGTGTATTTTGTAGCCCTGTCCCCACATCTAGGGCAATTCATGTTTTGTAATAGCCTGTGGATGAGAGGGAGAAGATAAACGTAGGGATTGGCGAACTGAAGTATTTATATCTGATTGTGAGTAACTGCGAGGAGCTGCTACATTAGTCGTGTCAGCTTTTGTTCTCTCCACATTGCATCAGGTCACATATCTGGCCCAGTACCGGTAGTAGTTGTCTACATGAGAAGCTGGTTAAAGACAGTTGTGGATATATATACACTGTATGTTTAAGAATAGTCTTTGTGCAGTAATTGCAATGTTTCCCAGAGAAGTTTATTTACATAATGATTTCAATATAAGATAACATGGCTCATGGTCACAATTAGTTTTTCTACACTGATGAACTGTTTTTATGTTTATTATGATGATATTTAAATTACGGAACAGGTAGTATAACACTATACAATGTTCTTCCAAATATTGTTCTCTCTACCTTAATTATCATACATGATTTTGCAATCCCTATTGTTAAGAGTTGTACTATTAATTGGACTGAAGTCAAGATGTTGTTCAGGTTTACGTATCAGACAGGGAGTGAAGTGAAAAATGCCTTAAGCAGTCCTCAGGACTCAATACCTTGATATATAAGAACTTGCCCGATACCTGTTTAGTCAAACTACTTGTTCACTCATGCATTGCCTGTTTCTATCCAGCTAGCAGACATTTGTCCTGTTTTGTAGGCAATGCACCCAAATGGCGGCTTCAGCAAGGTGTGGTTCTCACTGAAGACTTGTCTCTTCCCCACCATGCTGGCTGTACTCATCTGGTTCTGGAATAGAGTTAGGCAGCTACCATGGTCATCAAACCTGCTCGAGAGGTATCTGTTGAAGTTGTGTTTGAAAGCCGCAATTCTTTTGTTTGTTGTCAGTACTGACGGTTAACAAAAGGGTGTTTCAGTTAGATATGTGCTTTCAAATATGTTGTAATTATATACCTATTTTGATGGGACACAGAGTCAAATAAAATGATAATGAAAGAAAAGTCATGTTTTTGGCAGGATATTCAGTTACTGGAAGTAAAGTCATGGTTAAGGGTAGGAAATAAAATCGCAGTTTGAGGAGTAGGAAATAAAGTTGAAAATTACACAGCTTACTGTAAAAACAAAAAAACTTGGCTTACACAAAAATATATAGCATACCTCTTATATGTATCTATTAAATATTTTACATTATTGTTTTGGGAGTTTATTTCCATGAGTTTGTTAACATATTTTGGTGTGTGATTAATTCCATTAGTTAACACAGTTACTCCCAATGCTTCAGTATCAGACTGGCCCCATTGTTTTACTACTAAAAGACCATCATTTGACAACTTGTGGTCAGTTACATGCTGTTTGATGATTCTTTATCTCTGTGCATACATGACAATATTGTATTGATTACCTATTGGAATTTGACATATATATATATATTGCAATCTTCTTTCAGAGCCTGAAATGTTTGTCATGTGTTCTGTTGCAGAATGCTTCTAGCCCTTGGAGTCACTATGGCATTTCTAAACTGTAGGTATTTTTGATTTGATATGTTCTTCTAACATAGTTACACAATTTTTTTAATTTTAAACATTTAGATGGCCTTGTGTTTTTATAATGTTTTAACATTTAAATACTTCACTTGAGGTGTTTTATGTTGTTGCAGGTTGACACTATTTTAGTCTGTATTCATCGTGTAGTCAAGAAACATCTGTTCGACACATAGCACCCACGTGGATTCAGATATTATATAATTATGGACAATAGCCATTTTACATTCACAATTTTTAAGTATAGGGGAATTTACCCCGTCAGTTGTATACTTTACTCATTCAGCTTCATGTTTATTGCTTGCATGATGTTTTATTAAATTCTATTCTTGATTCTTTGAGGGGATGCACCACGGAACCAAATATCCATCCAAAATGGTTTAAATGCGATGACAGTCTGTGAACATTTCCTATGTGCAGATTGCAGTTTTATGCTATCGGTGCATTTGTGATTACCGGTAGTCTGTCTGTAATTCCACAATATTTACAATATGAATGTGAATGTCAAGAAAATAAACATTCTGATTGCAGGTTTTCTTTCAAATTGGCTGAAATTATCCACAAAACACAGCTAATTCTTTCCCTTTGTTTCTAACTAGTGATGCATTTTGAGTACCAATGAAATACATAAATACATTTTTGCACAATTCAACAAAAATCTGTATATTGTGTACCTGGTACTTTGTCAGTGCCAGTCGAGTGGTTCACACTGTGGATCTACATGCCCTACTCTTGACTTCCATTTAGTCTTGTGTACTTTGTCAGTGCCAGTCGAGAGGTTCACCCTGTGGATCTACATGCCCTACTCTTGACTTCCATTTAGTCTTGTGTCTTGTGTACTTTGACAGTGCCAGTCGAGTGGTTCACACTGTGGATCTATATGCCCTACTCTTGACTTCCATTTAGTCTTGTGTCTTGTGTACTTTGACAGTGCCGGTCGAGTGGTTCACACTGTGGATCTACATGCCCTACTCTTAACTTCCATTTAGTCTTGTGTCTTGTGTACTTTGACAGTGCCGGTCGAGTGGTTCACACTGTGGATCTACATGCCCTACTCTTGACTTCCATTTAGTCTTGTGTCTTGTGTACTTTGACAGTGCCGGTCGAGTGGTTCACGCTGTGGATCTACATGCCCTACATGCTGCTGTTCAGTGACATCCGCCAAGGTCTCTTCCACACAGTCCTCCTGTCATTCTGGATCATATTTACCGGTGAACACATGATGGTATGTCTGCCATCTTTGTTATATGCACACACATACATGCACACACACACACACACACACACACACACACACACACACACACACACACACACACACACACACACACACACACACACACACACACACACACACACACACACACACACCGCACACATACCACACACACACACACACACACACACACACACACACACACACACACACACACTCACCACACACACGCTCACCACACACACACACACCACACACACACCACACACGCACACACACACACACACACGCACACACACACACGCACACACACACCACACACACACACACACACACACCACACACACACACACACACACACACACACACACACACACCACACACACACACACACCACACACGCACTCACCACACACACCACTCACACACACACACACCACACACCACACACCACACACCACACACCACACACACCACACACACCACACACACCACACACACACACACCACACACACCACACACACCACACACACCACACTCACCACACACACCACACACACCACACTCACCACACACACCACACACACACACCACACACCACACACACCACACACACCACACTCACCACACACACCACACACACCACACACCACACACCACACACCACACACCACACACCACACACACCACACACACCACACACACCACACACACCACACTCACCACACACACCACACACACACACCACACACACACACACACCACACACACACACACAGATGGCTGTAAATTGAAATGTTTTTGTTTTCCCAGGATGAGATAGAGAAAAACCGACTGGTGCTGTATTGGAAGCACCTGGGAGCGGTGGCCTTTGGCTGCATCTGTCTGATTGTCTTTGAACTATATGAACGATAAGCTCTTTGTCTTACAGCACAGAACTACAGCTTAAAGGTCAATGGAACTGTTTGGGTTTAAACAATTGAGCATATTTATGACAGTAAAAATAACTTAGAAAATTATTTCTTTTAATCATCTGCCATTATTTTATCAAAAATTACTTTGCAGTGTACAAAACTAAAAAAAAACAGTTTGTGAGTTTCTAGATGTTTATATACTATCCGCCCAAGACCAGTCAGTTTTTGCTAGCTTTTGCAGTTATTGTATATTCTCATTGGTCAGCATTAGCATTGTGATGTTAGTTCACAATGCTGTGCGTGTCTTCTATGATTGTACATTACTTAGCTATGTGTGTCGTCTGTGAAGCCCTCTTTCAGGGGTGCTGTAAATATTGAATATTTACAGCACGCTAAAATAAAAAAATTGATAAAGTGAATAGTATTCGCTTTATCAATTTTGTGATTTTAGTGACTAGTACCTACTCAAGGTGCATTTTATGTACTAAAAATTTTTTATTAATAGAAACTTTATCATAATGTTTGATAGTGCATTTCACATACTTTGTATACATAACATGTGTTTGTAACCTAGGAAATGGGCTGTCATAGAGTAAGATGTGTTTGTAACCTAGGAAATGGGCTGTCATAGAGTAAGATGTGTGTTTGTAGGTGTTTCTGTAATGACATTTCACTCATTATCAGTTTTCCCAATTATTCTCTAGTCTCAAGACTCTGAAAGCTAGCTACAGTGGATGTGTACAAGTGGGTGTTGTGTTTAGGGTTAAATACCAATCTCTGCTGTACGGATGTATAATCTGTGTGATGTTTTGCTACCAGTGGTATACAGCTGACAAACCCTTTCTACAGTATCTGGGCAACCACTTCAGGCTCCAAGCTGGGTGTATCCTTTCTGCCCTGACACACATGCTGCCAAACTTCCCCTGGCAGATATCCTAAGCAATGTATGGTAGTTAGCTGAATGAGTTGTTGTGTTCCTAGTAATTGACTCCCCTGGGCGCAACTATACTACCTGTGAGAACAGTGCAGACTCCCGTGCCTCATATCAAAAAGAAAAATGACTCCGGGAATCCAAATATAATTACCCATTCAGCCATTCTCATGAGCAGCTGAGCAGTATTCAAATAAAAACTTCTATTTCCCAAACCAAAACCAAATCTTGAAAGGCTGCAACATGATTTATTGGCTTGCTCAGCGTTTTGGCAAGGTGATATGCCAGGGGGGGTATTTAGAGTGGTGTTTTCAGCAGCACCCCATGTGAGGATGTGATTATTTTAAGAGTTGGACTGACGGATCCTGCAGCCTTGGCTTCGTGGTGCAGATCCATTGTTTTCAATCTTCAGCACTGATTTCTTTAAAATATGTGAGATGATGCTACAGACTGTACCAACATTTTACTTGTGCATTGGGAGAATTATTTTAGTTTTGTTCATAAAAAATATGTGAAGGGAGACAGGAAGTTAAATTTAGACCGTGGATTAATATTGGTGGGATACTACCGACTTCATTAATAGGGATTTGAGAAGGGTAGAGGAGGGTGAAAATTTGAGGGTGAAGCTGCTTATAAAGTTCACTGGAAGATAATAACAGCTGATGCAGTCCAGTTCTATATCAACATAGCTCTGTCTCATCCCTTAATCTGTTTGACCGTGGCATGACATTACAATAGGATACAGTCAAATTTCCTACAGCATTTGTACACATTCAGCAAAATGTGTTTTCAAATGGCAATAACTCAAATGTCCAATATAAAGCCAACATACACATAGTTTATAGCAAATCAGGCATGGGGCAATTAACTTGAAAAGTTAAGTAATTAAATTACAATTAACTTGTAAATTTCCCCAATTAAATTAAGATAACTTCACATACTTATCAGGTCAAAATTAAATTAACCTCTCTTTTTGTTCTCAATTAAATTAACAATTAACTGTAATTCAGTTAACAATGAACTTCAATTAAATTAATAATTAACCTTAATTAAAAATAACAATTAACTTTCCGTGGTAACAAAACTATGTTCTTCCTGCAATATGGCCTCCATGCTTGAATACAATATTCTAAATGAGGCCTAACTATTGTTTTGTACAACGGTATTATTAGCTCTTTTTCCTTATACGTTATATTTTGCCTAATTAATCCAAGGATTTGATTTCCCTTTGAAGCGGCAATACTGCACTACTCTACAACCTTAATATCAGCACTAATGGTTAACCCTAAGTCCTTTTCTTTTACAGTAGTACTTAGTACAATACCCCCCATTGTATATTCTACATCTTCGTTACCAAGTCTTGTGTCGAGGAATTTACATTTCCAAAAATTGAAGAAAAAAATTGCAATTTTTCTGATCATTTTATCAACCTGTCAAGATCATATTCTAAATGCTGTCTATCTCCATCATGTTTAATCATTCTAAACAATTTTGTATCATCTGCAAATTTCAATATCTTGCTTGTCATATCATCATCCAAATCGTTGATATATATTAAGAATAATATAGGTCCCAGTACCGATCCCTGTGAAACCCCACTCAAAACTGATTTCCAGTTTGAAGCCTCTCCATCAACTTACCCGTCTTCTGTCAATTAGCCATTTTTCTATCCAGTTAATTAAACCATTTCCTCTGCCATGGGGCTTTAGTTTAAGCAGTAATCTTTGATGTGGCACTTTGTCGAAAGCTTTCTGAAAATCTAAGTAGATGATATCTACTGGTGATCCCTCGTCTACCCACTTAGTGATATCTTCCAAAAAAACATAACATGTGTTAAGCATGACCTTGCGTTTAGAAACCCATGTTGAGATGGGTTTAACAAGTTATGTTTAACAAGAAATTCAACCATGTGATCTTTAATCAGTCTTTCTATTAATTTGCAAATCACTAAAGTGAAATTCACTGGTCTGTAGTTCTCTGACTTGTTTCTCGAGCCTTTTTTAAATAACGGTATAAAGTTTGCTTCTTTCCATTCTAACAGAACCACTCCCTCTTCTAATGACAAGTTGAAAACTGTTGCTGCAAGTGGTATGCTAATTTGTTCTACAATTTCCAATAGTAGTTTGGGTGAAATCTTTCCTAATTTCCTTACATCATCCTTTCTGGAAATTTATCCTATAATGCTTTTTGTTATTCCTTTCTGATTTTACTTTGATGGTAAAATGTATCTGGTTGTGATCACTACTTCACAGTGGCTCACATAATTTTACATTGTCAACTAATTCATTCTGTGAGGACAAAACTAAATATTTCCTCATGTCCTTATATCTTCCTTTGTGGAAATTTTTCCTTTTCTGCTTTTTATTATTCCTTTCTGATTTTATTTTAATGGTAAAATGTATCTGGTTGTGATAACTACCGGTACTCCCCAGTTGAGAAAGGAAACTGTCTTGTACTAAAGCTAACAACTTGTGGTCCTCACTCCCCGTACTCTGTAGAGATTTCCATTGTATATGACCATGGTTAAAATCTCCCATAATAATACAGTCCTGTTTGCTAACTTCCTTTATAGCTTTTTGTACTTTCTCGTTCTCTTCTATGCTTATGTTTGGACTTCGATAAACTAACCCCACCGTTAACGTTGAGTTTCCTGTAACTATGTTACACCAAACAGATTCTTCGCAATCTGCTTCTCTTTCTAATTTTATTTCATAAGCCTGGATAGATTCTTTAACATATGAAATAACTCCACCTCCCCTTCTTCCTATTCTATCTTTTCTAAACATTACATATCCTGTCAGTCCCAATTCAGCATCTGATATATCGGTGGTGGTCCAGGATTCGGTTATACCTATTATATGAGGGTCAATATCTTCTACCATAATGTTTAGTTCACTTCTTTTGTTTACTATACTCCTTGCATTTAAACAAACACATTTATATCCTGATTCAGAACAGTTTTCCAGGCTGTTCTTTGCTAATTTATTTCTGCTGTCTATCTATACCTACTGTTTCAGGCTTCTTTGTGAATCCACCCTGCAATCTAGTTTAAATAGATGCAGCCTGTCCCACTGTCAACAGATTGCAACAAGTTCTCTGAGAAAACTGCTGCCCCCTTTCCATTTAGATGGAGGCCATCTCTCAAACGTATAATCCCAGTTGTCACATAACCAGCATCTTTCAGCACTGACTACCTTTCCAGCTACACTAAACAGCTCAAGGCTCCAGATACCCTTTGTGTTGCATGCATTTGGATGGATGATAAAAGTCAGTACTCTTTCATAACACAGTTACAGCAGCAGGCCCACTGCCACAGTGAACCTATTCAAACAGTGCGGAATTGCAGCTTCAAAGGGAAATCAAATCCTTGGATTAATTAGGCGAAATATAACGTATAAGGAAAAAGAACTAATAATACCACTGTACAAAACAATAGTGAGGCCTCATTTAGAATATTATATACAAGCGTGGAGGCCATATTGCAAGAATGACATAGATATGCTAGAAAGAGTACAGAGGAGAGCAACTAAAATTATACCAAAACTGAGGGATCTTAGTTATGAAATTCGCCTAAAAGAATGTGGTTTAACAACACTAGAGACCATCAGATTGAGAGGAGATCAGATAGAAGTGTTTAAAATAATGAATGGTTATGAAAATATTGATAGAAATATTTTCTTCTCAGTTAAGAAAGATAGAAGGACTAGAGGACAGGAAGTTACATTAGCAAAGGAGCAGTGTAGATTAGATATAAGAAAGTTCTCATTTTCACAAAGGACTGTAAATGAATGGAACAAATTATCTGCTGATTGTGTGGGTGCTAGTAGCGTGAATATGTTTAAAAATAAAATCGACACATACCTCAGAAGGGCGGGATACACATAGATAAAAGGGTTGGACTCTCAATAAGCCAAAGGGCTTCTTTGTCCACCTTCCACCTAGAGTAAATTCTCTGGGTGGCAGTCTTGTTAATTCTTGTTAAAGTACCTGTGCTTGTAACTGTCTTTGATGTCAATTGAGTGAACTGTGGTCACTGTGCAGAATGGTCTTTAAAGTCTAACCACTAACAGCAGGCCAGTGACTATCACCAAAGGATCGCATAAAATAACGCCAAATAAAACAAAGTTAATTGATATTTTGTAAATTAAATTAACCTCTTCCAGAAAAAATAATTAAGTTAAATTAATTTGTGTATTTTGTTATTTGAGTTAACTGAATTAACAACTGAAATTAACCCGTGCCAGTAGCAAATAAACAAAACTTTAAAAAGTCATGTACCACACATTTATCCAAAAGATAACGCCACACGTATGAGTCATTAAACGAAAGCTTAACTGCAGGCGGTTGGAATCATGACAGGCTGGTCTATTGCTCTCAGTTGGGTTGTTAGGGGGAACTTTGATGAAGTGTTTTGACGTTGCTGTGACTTTTTCCTTGACTTGTCTGCTAGTATGCGTTTGTGATCCTGGCGAGTGTGGCTGCGTGCGTGTACTTTGTCTTCCTCTGCTACATGGTCGGTCGAGCCCTCTTCAACATCTACTCCAAGCGTTCCACGCTCACAACAATGAGCAAGGCCAGGAGAAAGTACTACAAGGTATGTACCCTTACCCAGAGACCCATTGTCCCATTAGTGGAATTTTTTTAAATCGCAACAATTTTTCTTTTTCAAATAACAGTTCTTTTGGTCTTTGGATAATGGAACTTTTATTTTTAGTCCTGTAAAAATGTGCACAATTTTGACCAAATCCTGACATTATAGTTAAAGAGCAAATTTTTTGTCATAAGATGTCCAGTAGGGTTTCCTGGATTATCAGGGGGAAAAAATCAACCCTGGGGAACATCAATTTTTTCAAGGAAAACATTTATACTGTCTATTGAATATGTTCATTTTATGTAAGATTTTCTTTGTATTGGCTATCCATATATAGATGCCAGTCCATTGAATATGTGTGGTATCGAAAGTCAAACACAACATTTGTTTACAATTTTGTTGCCATGGCTTAATGATACATCTTGGTTGATGTATTTGTGAGACATAGGCATCGGAACAGAGAGAGCTCGGGGGGGCTGAGCCCCGCACTTTTTTTTGGTGGTAGGTTGGATATAGGATTATAGCTGCAAATATTTAGGGAGTGGTGTGAATTTTATGGTGTAATTTTTTTATTTTTAGTAGAGGGCTGGAGATAGGATTACCCTCCCAATATTTAATGAAGGAAGTACATTTGTGGGTGCAGTTTGAGGTTTTTGAGAGCCTGAAGGTGGGTCTTTGGTGGGCTCAAGAGGGGTTGAAATTGAGGCCTGCCTCTGTCTTCCGATGTCATGATCCGAGACATCGCAATAGCGTGATAGCGGAGTGGGGCAGAAGCTCTGGCGCAGCGTCCCCAGTATTAATTTCATTCCGACACCAGTGTGAGAAGTTCATAGTTAGCAAGGAAGAATTTTAAATTAGAAATCACAAATTTACCATTTATTTTAATGGCTGAATGTTACACAATGCAAGATGTCAAAACAAACTTGTCCTTGTTCCTTTCCCTTGGCATTCTGTTGAAAATGTTTGCTGCCACACCATCGTAACTTCAGCTTCGTCTAACCTACACGGGGGCACATTCCAAAGATTTGGGGGGCATGTCACAGAGGCACATTTAAAAAGGTCTAGGGGACACGCCAAATACCAAAGGTCTAGGGGTGTACATGTCCCCTGGCCCCCTGGATCTGCCTATGATAACTACTCGTTATAATAATTTATTATTTGATTACGTAATTAATTAACTCCGTAATTAATGTGTCTAATAGTATGCCATTATACATAATTATTATTACAAACATACTGATCAATAAATAAAACAGTTAAAAATATGACTAGTAAACGTAAATTGTAACCTCGAATTTGAACCGAAACACCCCAAAAAGTTCCCACATTATGTGTACAAATTTAATTTTCAATAGCAGTAACTAGCTTTACTATTTTACTAACTATGGACTTCTCACGAATAAATCAATCATGATATAATACTATAGTTAGGCATTGACAACAAAATTGTGAACAAATGTTGTGTTTGGCTTTCCATACCATATTAATGTCAATGGATTGTCATCTACGTATGGACAGCCAATACAAAGAAAATCATACAAAAAGCAAACATATTCAATAAATGAATGTATGTAAATATGTGTTTTTCTTGAAAAAGTCAAGGTTCCCCAGTGTTGATTTTGGTTGGTTTTTTTCTGGAAGTCCAGGAAACCCTACTGGTCATCTTAAAACAAAAATTTGTTTTTTTAAATAAAATGTCCGGGTCATTGTCAATTTCTACTGGACTAGTTTTCAGATACGATGATCTTGTTTTGGATCATACCATGGCTTTGTTTTACCAATAATTGTAGAAAGGTCAAAACAGTGTTTGCGTTGTCATAAAATGGGCCTTGTACTAAATGTGATAGCAAGGACAGGAGTGTAGTTTCAAGTATTTTGCAAACCTCGGGGGTTGAGTTGTGGTTTTTGGAGAGCCCTCAAGGGGGATGCAGGTGGAGGTTTTCGTAGAGCCTCAGCTCCCTGTATATTCATCAAGTTCCAACACCAATGACCAATGCATGTGTAGCAGGTTTTTCATGAGAACAATGGGTAAATAAAAAATTATAATAATAAATCATCTAAATGTAAATTAATATAATTTTTAATATTGTATTGACAGTGTGGCAGTTTATCTCCCCCTGGGTAACTTTCCCGCTTGGATGGAAGTTGTCAATGTGTTCCATAAAAATAAGTAATAAAATTAATGTGACAGTACTGTTTTCACTATAAAAACATTTTCAGTAAATATACTGATTTATTAAAATTAAAATATTCAGTTCCTAAGAAATAGGACGTTATGTTTTGTTAGAAATAAATATAATTTTTATGACTAATTCATGAGAAATTAAAAGCTGTCTTTCACAGTCCGTAAATGATAAAATGCCATTTATCACATGTAATGAAGCTATATAATGTACAATATGGGCCTTAATGTATGGCCCCAATGATAGAAAATAGTCAAATAGTCAGCCATTGTATCTCATTCAACACATCAAGGCATGCGAATGAACAAAGAAGATTGTTAATTATCATTCAGCTGACAGCTGAACATTCTTTAGAATAGATTTTGTTAACTTTAAATACCTATAATTACATTTACAATACAATTACAGAATTGCTTGTTTTGTGCAGATTACTTCATCAGTTCCACAGTGTCAGTTGTACTGCTCAGTATTTGGTGAAGTCAACAAACAGTCGCATATTGATTGATTGTTTATTTCCAAGTAGAAAATATGGCAACACACTAACATCCAAGGATTTCATGGGTTTGTATTGCCCAGAATAACTGCTGCCCTTTGGTGGAGCCTCACGATTAAGTCCTCCCCTGGGACTGGACGAAACTGACCTGAATAGCGAGGTGACCTTGTTAGTGGGTTAATTTACTATACTCTCCTGAATATGGAGTTAATTTGGAACTGTCCCAGGGTGACCTTAATTGTGAGGTGGTTGTATTACCGAAGTGACCATAAAGCAAGGTTTGACTGTACGTTGTTATTGTTCAGTGATCTCTCCAGTGTTGTGTGATATGTTTCAGGGTCTCATATATCGGTTCAACTTCCTGATGTTGACGACCGTTGTATGCGCAGCCATCACAGTCATCTTCTTCATCATCGGTCAAGTGAGCGAAGGCCAGTGGAAGTGGAACGAGAATAGACTTGAGTACAACAGCGCCTTCCTCACTGGCAAGTAACCATTCACTCACTCTCTTCTAATGAATCCGGTGCCGGAACGAAATTAATATTGGGTGGGGCCAGCCGGAACAGTACCCACTCACTCCCATGTCTCGGATCATGACGTTGGAAGCCGGGAGGGGGGATGCTGTTGAATATTTTGCTGTGATGTTCAAAATTAAAAATGGCTCTCCTAAAACCTCAATTTGCACACACCCCTGAGGCTCACCAAAAAACCCACCACCTATTTATAGATGCATACTATGTAAATGTGTAAACATGTAAATCCCCAGTGATGCCTTTGGAATACTGTGTGTAGACAACTTCTGTCTGTCTTGCAGGTGTCTACGGCATGTGGAATGTCTATGTGTGTTGTCTGCTCATGCTGTATGCCCCATCCCACAAGACCAAGGCTGTGATAACTGGTAGGTTCCCATGGCAACACAAATGCATCATGCATGGAATTATGTTCCATAATTAAACCGTGAAGAGATTCGTCAGACTGGTGGTTTCAATATATTAATTTTTTTTCAATTTTTTCCACAGACAGTTTCACCCATTTCTTTATGAAATTTATTTCCAGCTGTCTTCATCAGACCGACTGCCACCAGGTGGCTTGCAGCGACTACTGTGCCATACTCTAGTTGTAGTTAGTCTGACGTTCAAAGACAATTGCTAACTGCTGAATCATAACAAAGAAAAAATTGACTTTTAAATATTACAATAGAATATATTAAATTTTGTTTTATTTACAATACCTTAACAGTGTATTATTGAGGCATGCTGTGTACAACGTTGTTTGGCACCAGCCAGTAATCAGTTGATGGACACTCTGCGTTGTGGTTTGCCTACGTCACACTCAAAATTATGTGTGTGACCTCCATCAAGCTTTGCCTTTGCTACCAATGTTGATAACTGTTACATGAGTTACTGTTGCTGCATGACGTCTCATAGATGAAGCTTTCCCAGGTGCACATACAATTGTCACTTTAAAAGATATATATAAAGAAATACTCGGCAAGAATTTCAACAAAATATGTGATGGAATGTCCAAACGCTTCAAATGTTTGGCATCCATTTTGTTATGGCTTGAAAAACCTTTTGCTAGGCAACAGGCCACATGATGGAGAGGTTTAAGGTGAAGGTAAGGTGTTTTATTTCAGAATTGTATAATACAAAAGATTAATTTAACAAGATTTAACAAGATTGCCATCCAGAAAATTAACTCTAGATGGCAGGTGGACAAGGAAGCCTTTCGGCTTATCGAGAGTCCAATAATTTTTATCTACGTGTATCCCGCCCTTTTAAGGTATGTGTCAATTTTATTTTTAAACATGTTCACGCTGCTAGCACCAACACAATCAGGAGACAATCTGTTCCATTCATTTACAGTCCTTTGTGAGAATGAGAACTTTCTTATATCTAATCTACACTGCTCCTTTACTAATGTAACTTCAAGTCCTCTGGTCCTTCTATCTTTCTTAACTGAGAAAAAAATATTTCTATCAATATTTTCATAACCATTCATTATTTTAAACACTTCTATCTGATCTCCTCTCAATCTCCTGGTGTCCAGTGTTGTTAAACCACATTTTTTAGGCGTATTTCGTAACTAAGATCCCTCAGTTTAGGTATCATTTTAGTTACTCTCCTCTGTACTCTTTCTAGCATATCTATGTCCTTCCTGCGATGGCCTCCACGCTTGAATACAATATTCTAAATGAGGCCTAACTATCGTTTTGTACAGTGGTATTATTAGCTCTTTTTCCTTATACGTTATGTTTCGCCTAATTAATCCAAGGATTTGATTTCCCTTTGAATCAGCAATACCACACTGCTCTGAAACCTTCATATCAGCACTAATGGTTAACCCTAAGTCCTTTTCTTTAACAGTAGTACTTAATACAGAACCTCCCATTGTATATTGTACATCTTCTTTCCCATGTCCTGTGTGGAGGCATTTACATTTCCCAAAATTAAACAACATTTGCCATTTTTCAGACCATTTTATCAACCTGTCAAGATCATCTTGTAAATGTTGTCTATCTCCATCACTTTTAATCCTTCTAAACAATTTTGTATCATCCACAAATTTCAACACCTTACTTGTTATATCGTCATCCAAATCGTTGATATATATTAAGAATAATATAGGTCCCAGTACTGATCCCTGTGGTACCCCACTAAAAACTGATTTCCAGTTTGAAGCCTCCCCATCAACTACTACCCGTTGTCTTCTGTCAATTAGCCATTTTTCTATCCAGTTAATTAAACCATTTCCTATGCCATGGGCCTTTAGTTTTTAGCAGTAATCTTTGATGTGGCACTTTGTCGAAAGCTTTCTGAAAATCTAGGTAGATGAAAGCTACTGGTGATCCCTCATCTACCCACTTAGTGATGTCTTCCAAAAAACATAACATATTTGTTAAGCATGACCTCGCTTTTAGAAACCCATGTTGAGATGGGTTTAACAAGTTATGTTTAACAAGAAAATCCGCCATGTGATCTTTAATTAGTCGTTCTAATAATTTGCAAATCACTGACGTTAAACTCACTGGTCTGTAGTTCTCTGTCTTGTTTCTGGAACCTTTTTTAAATAACGGTATAATGTTTGCTTCTTTCCATTCTAAGGGAACCATGCCCTCTTCTAATGACAAGTTGAAAACTGTGGCAAGTGGTATGCTAATTTGTTCTACAATTTCCAATAGTAGTTTGGGCGGAATCCCATCCACTCCAGGTGATTTATTATCCTTCATAGCCCTAATTTTCTTAGCTACCATTTCCGGTGTTACAATTAACTGTCCTAAATAGTCTGATTCTGCCATCTTGAACTTACCCTCTGGTACTGGCAGTAAACTAATATCTTCCCTGGTAAACACTGAACTAAAATACTCATTCAGGTCTTCTGCCATTAAGACTCCCTCTGATATTATATTTCGAGCACTATCTTCTAGAGGATCGACCTTATCCTGAACTTTCTGTTTGCTACGAACATATGCATAAAAACTCTTGCTGTCTTATTTTATATTACAAGCTAATTTTTTTTCGTAGCTTTTCTTCAAATTTCTAATTTCAGTTGTAGCTTGGTTTAGTGCTTCTTTATAAATGTTGTAGTCTTCGTCATTTCCAGTACGACTATATGACTTCCACATTCTTTGTTTGTACTTAATTTTTCTAATGGCTTCTTTCGATGAGTATTTCTTTCTGGTCCGTTTCCCTTGTTTTTTGAAGGGAACAAGGGAAACGGGTATTCTTCAGTGTGTTATTCCAGTCTGTCTTTGCTAAATATTTCCTCATTTCCTTATATCTTCCTTTGTGGAAATTTCTCCTGAACTGCTTTTTATTATTTCTTTCTGATTTTACTTTGATGGTAAAATGTATCTGGTTGTGATCACTACTTCCCAGAGGCTCACATAATTTAATATTGTCAACTAATTCATTCTGTGAGGACAAAACTATGTCTAACACATTCTCACCCCTGGTTGGCTCTAGTACGTGTTGAGAAAAGAAACTGTCTTGTACTAAATCTAAACACTTGTGGTCCTCACTCCCCGTACTCTGTAGAGATTTCCATTGTATATGACCATGGTTAAAATCTCCCATAATAATACAGTGTTACAACAGAAACAATATAACTTGAATCACTGGTCACTGCCAACCACAGATAATGGTAAACTGAATTGACAGATACAACGTGCAATTTATAACTACAAGCAGACAGTTAATACACCACCATAAATAATAAGTCGCTGTGGTTGGTAGACCCAAAAATTAACAACATTTGTAGTCCTTTGGCCAAAGGTCCAAGGGACTATTGCCATCACTCTGGGTCCGCCGTCTGCCGTTAGTTGCCGTATCTCAGAAACCGTTCAGCAACTTTTTCTCTAATTTTGCATAGACATATCATAGGGCACTGCCACTATGCACGAGAAATCTGTATTTGATTGAATCATTCTAAGGGCTCCCTAGGGCCTCCAAGGACCCCAAAACAGGTAAAAATGTAACCTTTTGCCTATTTTTTCAAAAACTGTTCAGCAACTTTTTTCTAATTTTGCGTATACATTTCATGTGGTAGTGTCACTGTACACAAGAAATCTGTATTTGATTGAATCATTCTAAGGACACCTAATGACCCCCAAAAAGGACCCCAAAACTGGTAAATTTTCACGAGAAATCTGTAACCTTTTGCCTATTTTTTCAAAAACTCTTCAGTGACCTTTTCTCTAATTTTGCATAGACATTTCATGTGGTAGTGCCACTATACACAAGAAATCTGTATTTGATTGAATCATTCTAAGGGCATCAAAGGTCCCCAAAAATGCCAAATTTGCTAACTAAATTCTCCTCTGCAGCAGCAGCTCTATTTATAACGATGGCAAACCCTTTTCCAACAACATCTGTCACATGCGGAGTCTGTGTCTTGCATGGATCAGAGGTTGTCGTTTCTGTTATTTCAAAAACTATTCAGTAAGTTTTTCTGTATTTTTGTATAGACATCTCTTAGGGTAGTGTCACTGTACACAATAAATTTGTATTTGATTGAATCATTCTAAGGGCATCTCAAGGCCTCCTAAAAAGCTAAACCCTTTTCCCTGCAGCTAAGATTCTCTGGTTGCTATTGTTTGATGGAAACTGTAACTAATCTGTAATTGGTCACTGGCAGAGGTTTGTGTCAACAGACAGATGCACTAGTCCCCTGTTAACCCATTAGCACTCAGCATGTTATTTCTGTACAGTGTCTGTTTCCTCAGAAGCTTGACCTAGATCCCAAAAAAATTATGCATGGTAGTTTTATCATTTTCTATAATTACAAGTAAGTGTTATTTTGAATTGATTGAATTATCTACATGATGATACCTTTTAGTATGTTGTTGCAATGAAATATGTTGATCATACTGTGCTTGGTAAATGGTAATTTTTATAATGAATCACATTTTGAGAATGCATGTCATTGTTTGTGGTGTAACTTTTGTATGCTTCATTTTCTGCTGCTACAAGTTGCGTTCGTCTGAAAGATTATTCAATTACCTATCCAATGATAATAAATATGTTGTGGTGTTGGAAATATATAGCTTTGGTATATTGTACAGAAGGGTTGTGATAGGAAACTATTGGACATTGCGACAGTCCAAAAAGACAGTATGAGATGTGTCATTATATGAAGTGTGACTTTCAGATACTTCATTTTCTAGTGCTATGGATTATGATGGGCCTCTCCATTAGCTCCCTATATATTTATGTGAAATTTATCATTATGTCATTAAAATATTTCAGAACAGGCTAAGGCTAAGCTGCATCTGTCTTTGAGTTTGTTGACATTTTGACAAACTATTATTATATAGCACTAATTTTTGACTTGGCATGACTAATGCTAATATATCCCACAAAATGACTTCTACAGGAAACAACATTGGTGTAAATTACCATCCCATTATTCTTACTGACAAAGACCTGTAAGTTAGGTGAATAACACCTTCGAAGTGCTGACAGCAGGTGAAGTCGAGATAAAAGTTTGACAAAGGCTTCAAGTTCAAACGGTCTATCACCGTCCAGCTGACCCATTTTTTTTTCTTCTTTAGACTACCCTTTGCTCTCAAATAATCTGTCTTCTTAATTTTATACATAAAGACATAATCTGACATAACTTTCTAATTTTTTGTAGCAGCACATTTGTACTTCCAGTGTATCATTGCAACATAATATACATACTGTGTGCCACATTTGAATGTCATGCATGTAATATTTCCATGCAATCCATTTGCATATATAATATAAAACTTCAACAGCCGTTTTCTTCATTTTCACTTTTTGTTTTCAAAAACTGTTCAGTAACTTTTTCTCAAATTTTTTGTAGACATTTCATGTGGTAGTGCCACTATACACAATAAATCTGTATTTGATTGAATCATTCTAAGGGCACCAAAGGTCCCCTAAAATGCTAAATTTGCTAACTAAAATTAATTGTCTACCTCAAAGTAGCTATATTTATAAATTGTTGTGTATTACACCCAGCTGTGGAGCTAAGATTCTCTGCCTGCTATTGTTTGCTGGAAACTGTGACTAATATGTAATTTGTCACTGGCAGAAGCTTGTGTCAACAGACAGCATTAAGCCACTAGACCCCTGTTAAACTGGACAGTTGCCTGTAGGTTTTAAACTGTTTCAAACAGTGAGTCTACCTTTTGCTCTCAAATAATCTGTCCTCTTAGTTTTACACATAAAGACATAATCTGGCATAACATGATAAGTTTTTGTAGCAGCACATTTGTACTTCCATTGTATCATTGCAACATAACATACATACTGTATGCCACATTTGAATGTCATGCTTGTAATATTTCCATGCAATCCATATAATGTAAAACTTCAACAGCCATTTTCTTCATTTTCACTTTTTGACCCCTACCATGTTCAATGCTCCATAACTTCGCCAATTTTGGTTGGAGTCATAATTTTTGAAACCGTGTAAAGCACCCTACCAAACCTTTATAAGAATGTAAGAAAACAATGTTACAATTTTTCCGACTTATCAGTCATTTGGTCAGCCGGGGTCACATATAGATGTATTAGTCCAAAGGACTTCAGAGCCTCTTGGCCCATTTTTTCTTTTCACATATATACAACACTAGTGCTAAATTGCAGAAGAACAATCCAGTAATAACAATGCAATATGTAGTAGTATTTTCATAAACCATTTAAAACTAATCAAATAATAACAAAAACATAAAAGCGATAACACACATAACAGGGTGTAGTATCTTTATAGACATAGTGTTTTAAGACATATCTCTTCAGAGAAGATACGAAGCTGATAATATTAGCCGGGGACCTGCTGTCGTCGCTACCGGAACCTCTACCGTGCTAGCGGCGAGTGGTCGCATTCCCCCGAACCTCGGCGAGCCATCGGTACACCAGGATCTGCTACCGTCAGTACCGTGCCCCCCGGAGCCCCCGACTTCCTGCCGTCGAGCAGTGCAAAACAACTAGGACTTAGTGGAATTTTCGAAAAAATTCGGAAATATGTTACTAATGGAACAGATTATCTCCTGATTGTGTTGGTGCTAGTAGCGTGAACATGTTTAAACGTAAAATTGACGCATACCTTAAAAGGGCGGGATACACGTAAATAAAAAGTATTTGACTCTCGATAAGCCAGAAGGCTTCCTTGTCCACCTGCCATCTAGAGTTAATTTTCTGGATGGCAATCTTGTTAAATCTTGTTTTGTTAAATCTTCCCGACGATAGCCTCCTGCGACAGACGATCACCGGATATATCGTCCGTACAGGGCGACGTTCGATTTTGAGTGTTACATCGACACCGAGGGACTGCCGCCGAACAGCGACAAACGCCAATGGGTAGGTAGGCACGAACTTTTGAGCGTGAGTCTGGCGTCGAACGTCCCCGGGTACGAGTTGGCGCGGTGCTTCGTCACAGCCGGGGAATCGAACGAGTTCGCGAGGCGTATGAACTATGAAGGAAGCCCTGGAAGAGATAAGTGCGGCGGCCCACAGAGCGTTGGAGCCGTTGTACCTAGACCTATTCCTAGACCTCGCCTCGCATAAACATAGGTTTAGAGTACCATATAATTGTTTTTTTTATTGTTTATTTCACTAAAGAATAACAGCTGACATTGCATGCTTTTCTAACAGAATACATGTTGAGCAATCTAAAAAGGTGCGCCAGACGTTTATCTGTGCAAGCAGTCATGGGCAGTGTGGGTCAATAAAAGCACTAGGTAAAAGAGAAATTCATACATTACTGGATATTGTGTGTGTGTTGACCAGCAGGGGTGGTGACTTCTGAAATTGATAGCTCAGTTGTAGCCGCATCAATTCTGGTATTGTGTCCAGTATGCTTGTAGCATTTCTGCTATTTCAAGATGGTTAAATATGGTTAAATCTACTTGCCTGAGGTTTAATTTGGGAAATGAGGAAGGTCAAGCCAGTAGATAGACATATTGTTGACCAACCGCCTTGGTTACGTAATTACGGCAACTCGGTTGCAGATGCGCTCAGTGGAGCGCTGTATTCTGTTGCTAGCATTGCCAGCAGGTGGTTTCACTGTAATCTTAGAGGGTGTTCCACAATGTTTAGTTTTAATTGTATACTGCTTTAGCCAATAGAAATGATGGAAACCTGTCATATGATGTGTAATTAGGTCCGCTTATATAAACGTTTATTGTACGCATTTCGCCATCTGGGCGCTGGCGAAGGACTGGGACAGATCCAGGGTTGAACGAGACAGGTTGCCCTGCTGCCAAGAGAATGTCAAGTCGTAAAGCGTGGTGGGAATCGTTAACGTGGGTTACGTTCCCAAGCTTTTGTGTGTGTGTGTGTGTGTGTGTGTGTGTGTGTGTGTGTGTGTGTGTGTGTGTGTGTGTGTGTGTGTGTGTGTGTGTGTGTGTGTGTGTGTGTGTGTGTGTGTGTGTGTGTGTGTGTGTGTGTGTGTGTGTGTGTGTGTAATATTCAGTGTCCAGAGTGACTGTTTGATCGAGCTTCGAAGAAGCCATGCCGCCACGTCAGCGGTATATTGAGACAACGTTCCGGTTGGCCCCAACGTATTTGCGTCGATGAGCGATAATCGCGACGCGCTCACCCAGCACGAGCCATCCTCGAACAGCGGTCTCACAGCGACAACGTCAGAAAGATTGACCGAATACGACTCGCAGCGGCCGGCGGTAAACGTATACTGCCAGGCGTCGTCATTTGCGCGAACCCGTTCATTCGACTTCTCGATCGTTCGCGAAAGGGCAAGACCTCTCGATCGAATTCGTAGCGGCCGGCGGTAAGCATCTACTGCCCGGCTTCGTCTTCCAGTTGAACGTATTCAACTGACTTCGCAATCGTTTAATTGCGACCGTGCGATCATTGAACGTACGCGACTCGAGAATTCGCGGCGTACGACGGCAATCGTCAAGTGCCCGGCATCATCACTCGTGCGGCCGAGATACCCCGTTGTAATTGTGTTCGGAGCTCGGCGTGTTGACTTCAACAAACGTTCGTATATATTCGAAATGGGATTAGCCCAGTATCATTGTCTGTTTTCTGATTGAACGTATCTATTATTTGCTGTATTATGATTGGTAGTTATCTGTGTTTGAAGTGAGGTATTTTTACCCTTGAAGTATTCACATATATATGTATATATGTGAGTAGTATGGAGGATACACACACACTCGCCCCGCCCCTTTTTAGACTTAGGTACGTGCATAAAAAACGTCGATTTCAAAATCGGGATCCTACTTATAAAAAAAAGATCAAAGGCTTTTTGGTAACCTGAGTGGAATCGGGATCCTAGTTATAAAAAACGTGATTGATGGCCTGTCACTTTTTGTGACTGAAAAGCGCCCTCTAGTGGTTAATAACAACGTCCTAGTTACGGCGTCCTTAGTTACGGCGTCCCTAGTTACGGGATAACGCCATCTAGCGAATAATAATAGCGTCCCTAGTTACGTGATAATGCCATCTAGCGAATAATATAATAACAGCATCCCTAGTTACGATACGGGGGATATAGCAGAAACCAATGTGGTTATGTTAAAACCACCGTGGTTACGATAAAACCACCGTGGGTACGAATGCACTAAACCCAGTGTGAACGAGATTAGCCGCTGTACCCTGGATAGGGCGGCAGTGGTGAAAGTTGAGACGCGGCCGGTCGGCCTAGATATGGGCGGCTGAAAATAGATCTACGGCTGGGACTTTGTTAGCCGGATTTGTAATGATGCTGAAATAAACTGGTTGGCTTTGTGGAAACAGCGCTTATGCATGCGTTTAAAAAGCGATAATCAGCGGCTTGGTTTATCGAGGTAGCGGAGTGTTAAGCGGTGGACAAATGGATGCGGAATGACGGTATGTTTATTATGCTAGCAAAACGAAACGAGTGGGATATATAATTTAAAAAAGCTGTAAGCAACGGTAACTTATAGGTAATAGAAAACGAGTGAACGTGAACGGTGTAATTTATTCAGGGACAGCACGACGGTGGCGTGAAATCGGCGGTGTGCTGTCGGAGTGTCCCAAGCACGGTAGTCGCGCAGCTCGCATACGAGCTGCATTACGGCGACGTTGCAACGCTGTAGATGGATCTATTGGTGTTAATGATGGCTCATTAAAGCCATGTCTTTCGAATAGTTCATCGACGGGTGGGGGCGTGTACCACGATCCATTTGCCCCGAGTATGGTGAAGGAAGTCATGAGGCCGTCGGGCTGATCGACTGTGGTCGGGCTGGCTATGTTAGGGTCGCTCCAGTCGGCCTCCGTCAACTCCGGCCCGGTGGCGTCCAACGAATCCTCCTCGGGTGTTGGCGGTCGTGGCACACCGGTAACTCGACAGAGGGGAACGGTCATGTCCAAGTACGCACGTGTTGGTAGAATGACGGTGCGTCGTAGGTGGTTTCTGTGAATGAATCATTTGGTAAATAAGTGAAGTGTATAGGAAAAATAAATAAAAGAACGAAAGCATTAAATAGCAGTAAATAAAATATGAAAATAGTAAGTTACAACCCCCGGAAAAGTAACTAGCACGTCTGCCATGTAGTAGATAATGAATATTTTTGTTATGATAACTGTGAATAGAAATGACCTCTGTCATATATGAAAAGGGAAGTTTTGAAAACGAAATGTATTTAAAAAAACTGACAGATCTAAGAAATAATTAAAGAAAATTATAAATCGGGGTAATAGGAAAAGAAAATAACCACTAAAAGTAATGAAATAAACTTATAGTTTAATATGTAAATGAAGAAATAAGAGTTATATGAAAATAAGAAGTACCTTTGTTCTTTTGCAGCGGCAGTTGTTGGTGTAGCGAGCGCTCGGGAGGTGGCCATGACAAGGACTGAACGGAGACCGGGGGCGTTGTTGTGTAACGTTAGGTATGTGTTAAGAGCGCATGCGCAAAAGTTACGTAAAAACAGTGAAAGGAAAGATATAAAAATATCAATAAACGAACGTTTAAATGCCAAAAATGAACCGTTGCGTCCTCTTAGTTAGGGATCAAGTATGTTGTGGAGTGTTAATAATAGAAAAATTCGATGTGAAAGTAACATTTAACGCAGGACGCACTAAAGTGACCGTGTAATTTTTTTCTTGGCGCTGGGCTAGAAACCGGATGGTGACGCAAAACAGCTGTGACGCTAATGGGGGAGCTTATCGTGAAAAGAATGTGAAGCGCGAACAATGCTTTTTCCAAAACGTAAACGACGCGTTAAAAGTATGAATTTAAGCGTTGTGTGGGATCAGTGGCGTGTAGGGAATTAAGTGGTGTGGTTATTGTAGAAAAATTGGCTGTAAATAAACGTTTGTCAACGAACGCACTACATGACCGTCTGATTTTTTTCCGGAAATAAAAGTCATCGGATACTAGGCGGTTATGCGTTGTAATAGAAACGTCGATTAGGGGGGTATGCGTTAAGTACGCATGCGCCGTATGTTGCTTATATAAAGCGGTGGAAAATTTTGTATGCGGTATAATGCAAGTGGTCTGACTGATTTCAGCAGCAACAGCCGTAGAAGTTCTTCCACCTCGAGAATGGCCGAACATAGCGAGATGACTACACCGTTGAAAAAGATGAAGGCGATGCGCAAACAAGCGTGTAAGGCGAGCGGAAGTCAACAACAACCGCCTGCGGAAGTGATCACACCGGCTGCTAAGAGACCCGTGTTGGTTATAGCGTCCTCGCTTGGGCGTAAACGAGGGGCTGAAGAAGCGGCGTTGGAGGCACCGCCGTCTAGACGGGCCTCGCTTGAGCGAGAATGCAGCGCTGCAACGTCATCACAGGCTACCTTGGTGAGTGTAAGGGAACTGGCCTGTTCTAAGAACGGTGTGTATAAGCTTAAGACTTCGGCATATATCGAGGCTGTGAGTTATCGTGATAAATGCACGTACAGGGGATGTTCCCAATGTCGACGCAAGCTATATCAAAACACAGACGGCGTGATGTTATGTCGAACCCACGGGGAACCTGATATGGTAAAAAATTACTTTGCTTTGCGTGTCATGATTCGAGATGGAGATGACGAAGAAGATGAAATGTGGCTGACGTTGTTTGACACGCAAATGGCAAAGCTGGTTGAGTACCGGGCTGATTACTTGGTGGAGTTAAACGAGGAGGAACTTCGCGATACTGTACTTGAGTTGGCTGGCACTAAAGTACAGCTCAGTGTTCGTAAGACTACCTGGGAAGGTGAGCCGTCGTATACGGTGCGTACACTGAGGAGAGCCGTTGATGAGTAATGGGTTTCTTGTGTTCTAGGAGGCCCCGCTGGTGACGGCGTTGCTAACTAGTAAACCGACCAGTGACGAAGCTGCGCGCTTACTAGACGAGATAGTGGAAAATTACGTAATGGCCTGGTGTTCAGCTTACGAAGCAAAGAGAGCCTACTAGAGGAGCTACGAAATAGAACGGTGCTCATCCTATATAAAACATGACATTTATTTTGTTGTATGTCTACAGGAGGTGCGGCGAGTTCTGCTGGAAATGTTAGCCAATAATGAACGGATGCGTGCGAGGTACGCCGAAGTTGCCGTGTTCGTACAAACACTGCTCGATCGTTCGGTGATGGATAGTGAGAGGAAAGACGCCGCGTTGCTGGCTCGTGTTAACGCAGAAAAAGAGGCGGATTAATGATAATAATGTGTTTTGTAGAGAGCGCGACGGCCTGAACGTGCGCACGATCGCCGTGGGAAGTGTAATGTGTGTTTGTAGGCACCTGCTTTTGTGCTGTACGGATGCGCGGGCGACGTCGATAGCGCCTTGGATGCTATCATTGAGGAAGCGCTTGGTGCACCACCGCCTTACGATAGTTTACACCAGATTGTGCCGTCGTGTTGTTGGAAGACAGCGCCGTCGGACGTAATGCAACGACGCGTCGTCGAGCCGGGGCGGGGTCAGGTGGCCTGTCGCTATGAACGACATGCGATGTCCCTTCTCGCTGAGCATCTCGGTGAGCTGATATTGGAGACGGCGCGCGATCGATGCGGTGTTTGCGAAGTTAATGAGGGATGTCCGTACGTGCATATGGTCGGCTATCGGGCGGGTCGACCTACTCGCGAGTACGCACGGCGCTACGACAACGTAGCCGAACTCGTCACGCAACACTTCAACGTAGTGTTGGAATCGTGTCTGCAGCGCTCACTGATACCAACCTTCATACGTCTGGTGCAGTTACTACACGTGAAGGCGCACGGACAACAACCGGGGCGAGCTGGGGAACTGTATTTGGTACAGTTTGTATCCGACTGGCTTCTCGGCACGAATTGGCGCGAATTCATCAATCGCGCTCGCCTAGAATCGGCAGTGCACGTCTACATACAGTGCAGAAGCGGCCTTTAAATCAAATGAACATTACTGCCTATTCTGCTGATTTGCTTAATATCGCTTTTTCGTTGTACGGCACGCTTAATAAAACGTTGAAAAGGGCCGTTCCGTTTCCGAGTTAAAACGCACACGCACACAAACACACACGCACGCACGCACGCACGCACGCACACACACACACACACACACACCACACACACACCACACACACACACACACACACCACACACACACACACACCACACACACACACACACACACACACACCACACACACACACACACACACACACACACACACTTAACAAAATCACCACCACCACCCCCTATGCTTAACAAAACCGCCACCCCATACGCACCTAACACCACACCACGTGGTACCTCATTAGTCGTTACTTAACAAAACCACCACCCCGCTTAACACCACCCCATATGCTTAACAAAACCACCACCCCATACGCACCTAACACCACACCACGTGTGTCCCGTACCTCAATATCATTAGTCGTTACTTAACAAAACCACCACCCCGTTACTTAACAAAACCACCACCCCATACGCATCGTTACCTAACAAAACCACCACCAAACCCCACGCACTCACTGCGCATGTCCGTTAAAATCACCACCACCACCCCCTATGCTTAACAAAACCGCCACCCCATACGCACCTAACACCACACCACGTGGTACCTCATTAGTCGTTACTTAACAAAACCGCCACCCCACTTAACAAAACCACCACCCCATATGCTTAACACCACCCCATACGCACCTAACACCACATCACGTGTGTCCCGTACCTCAATATCATTAGTCGTTACTTAACAAAACCACCACCCCGTTACTTAACAAAACCACCACCCCATACGCATCGTTACCTAACAAAACCACCACCAACCCCCACGCACTCACTGCGCATGTCCGTACCTCGTTATAAATAGAGGTATTCGAAAAAGTAGCAGCACAAAAAAAGTATGCCGCCTACTACTACTAGGTGGCAATGTCCGAAATGCGGTGCTTATTTCTTGAAACAGTCGACGTTAGAGCGACACGCTAAGAGTTCGAAACGATGCGGCGATGACGCGCTATGCGTAAAGCGACGAGAGTGTCCGAAATGCGGCGTAACGTACAGTACGCGCGCCGGGATGCTACGACACCTGAGGGAACGGTGCGGTCATCCGGCGGTGTCGTTACCGCCCGATGATAATCCACCACCGCCGCCATCAGCCGATGCTCTTCAACGCGTCGTGGACGAGCATCGACGTAGCAGAGAGACGTCGGTAGCGATCGGTGTCGTACAGTCCCGCTACAACTATCGCATGACCGCCTGTACGAGCACGCGGGTGCTCGAACCGCGTCTGAGGGTTATGTTTAGCGAACGAAAGAATGCGTTTAAAATAAACGTAAGCTATGGTTTCGTGTTACGCCACAAGGTGTCGGGTCGTTACCGCTATTTTCATTCGTCCTGTAACTGCTGCGGTCGCCTTCTCGAAACACCCGCCCTCGTAACCGATAGCCGTTCTTTCGAACGCTTCCTCGATGTCGTGCGCACGACCGACGTACTACAGTACGTCCTCGCGCAGCGCCCCGATTCGGGGTGGGTGGTCGAGCTCGTAACGAACGCCACCTACTTCGTGAACGCCATCCTAAACCATCCTATCGGGTGCGTTGGCGCCGCGCTCCCCGCCTACGTGCGTAACAACAAGCACGTCGTGGCGTTGACGAACGATCGGGGAGGCAATCCCTACGACGATCCTCTATGCCTCTTCCGATGCATTGCCATCCATCGGCAAGGTGGTGGCGGTAGGGGGAATCTACATACAGCCCGTTTAACGCGAGTAGCTAAACAACTGAGCGCGCGCTACGCCCCGACGCCGACCGGCGTGCGCCTGAACGAACTGGAACGAGTGGAGACGCTTTTTGGTATCAACATCGTCGTCTATCGACTAACGGCGACTGGCGCCGCCGAATTAGTACGTCGGTCGCTCGACGTGCACCCCACAACCCTAAATGTCAACCTGTACGAGAATCACTTTTCGTACATAATCGACCTGCGCGCGTACGCGAAAACGTACAAGTGCTCGAAATGCGACAACTCCCTCTGGCAGTACCCGTCGCTATTACGACGTCACGAAGCGACGTGCGAGGGCGGTGTTCGTCACGTGTTTCCCGGCGGCGTCTACCGACCGAAGCCGTCCGTATTTCAACGACTCGGCGACGAAGGTATCGACGTCGGCGACGACGATCTGCGCTACTATCCGTACCGCGCGACATTCGACTTTGAATGTTATTTCGCCGCCAACGAGCTACCGCCGGATACCGATAAATGTCGGTGGCTAGCGCGACACGAACTGCTCAGCGTGAGCGTCGCGTCGAACGTGCCCGGACACGAAGCGGCGCGCTGTTACGTCACGACCGGTGATTCGGCCGACCTAGCGCGTCGCCTCATCGATGACCTGGAAGCCGTGAGCGCGGCGGCGTGCCCGGTTCTACGCCCCCGCTACGACGCGGTCTTTGAGGCGATCGAAGCGCTCGATAAAGACTGGCGGCAACGAAGTGACGACGCCGACAAGGATGCGTCACCGTACGCCGCACTCGCCGACCGCCTGTGGACGCACCTTCGTCAAATGCCCGTACTGGGTTTCAACAGCGGTAAGTACGATTTGAATGTCGTCAAAAAGTACTTGACCCCCCTGCTCATAACCGACGACGCGCAGCACACATCGTCGGCGTTCACGATTAAACGACAGAACGCTTACATGTGCCTGACGACGTCGACGTTGAAATTTCTGGACATAACTAATTACCTCGCGCCCGGTGTCAGCTACGAGCGCTATCTGAAAGCGTACGACTGCGCGGCGACCAAGGGGTACTTTCCGTACGAATATATCGACGCGTTGACGCGCCTGGACAAGACCGTCCTACCGCCGCGCGAAACTTTCTACAGCCACCTGAAACGCGAGGGAATCTCCGCGGAGGCGTACGAAATTTGTGCGACGGCATGGCGCGACGAGCGCATGACGACGATGCGCGATTTTCTAATCTGGTATAATAACCAAGATGTGGCGCCGTTTCTCGAGGCACTCGAGCGGCAGTTCGCCTTCTATCGCCGTCAGCGCATCGACATGTTCAAGGACGCCATCAGCGTACCGGGGTTGACGTTGTTGTACCTATTCAACGACCTGCCGTCGTCAATCCATTTCTCGCTGTTCAACGAACCGAACAAAGACCTGCACCGCCTACTGCAGTCGCAGATCGTCGGCGGTCCATCGATCATCTTCTCGCGTCATCACGAAGCCGGCGTGACGTCGATTCGAGGCGGTAACAACCCGTGTCGTTCGATAGTAGGCTATGACGCGAACGGTCTCTATCTATCGGCGATGATGCGAGAAATGCCGACGGGTTGGTACACGCGCCGACGCGCGGAGAACGGCTTTCGAGCGGAACACGTGCACCGCTACGGTCGTATGGCCGTAGAGTGGTTGACGTACGAAGCGGAACGAATAGGCGCCCCTATACGACACCAGTTGAACGGCCGCGAGAAGCGCATCGGTAAGTACCGAGTCGACGGTTGGTGCGCCGCCACGCGAACGGCGTATCAATTTCACGGTTGTTTCTTTCACGGCTGCCCGATATGCCAGACGCACGTGACGACGAACGCCGTCAACGGTAAACCGATGACGACTCTGTACGCCGCGACGATCGCCGTGACGTCCTACCTGCGCCGCCACGTCGATGCCGTCGTCGAAATGTGGGAGTGCCAGTGGCGAGCCGTGAGACCCCCCGCCGTGACGCGACCCGACGCGAGGCGCGTAACGCACTCGACGATACTGGAGGGTGTACGCGACGGTTCTCTATTCGGTCTCGTGCAGTGCGATATCGCCGTGCCGGAAGCGCTGCGCTCTAAGTTCGCCGAAATGCAGCCCGTATTCAAGAACGTCGATATCGCGCGCGACGACCTCAGCCCGTTCATGCGCCGCTACGCCGAGTCGCACGATCTACTCACCCGACCTCAACGGACGCTCGTTGGTAGCTACTTCGGCACGGCGATCGTACTCGCCACGCCCCTCCTACGCTGGTATCTGGAGCACGGGCTCATCGTCGCGCGCATCTACCAGGTGATCGAGTACACGCCGATCGCCTGCTTTCGTCGTTTCGGCGATACGGTGTCGACGGCGCGACGCGAGGGCGACGTCGACCCCGACAAAGCGATCATCGCCGACACCTTCAAACTACTCGGCAACAGTTCGTACGGGAAGACGATTACGCGCGTCGATCGGCACCGGGATATCAAGTACGCTACGTCGGTAGGCGCCTCGCGACTCGTCAACAACCGTCGCTTCCGGCAACTCGACGTCGTCGTCGACGACGAACTGTACGAGGTGGCGCTGAATAAGCGCACCGTCGTCTACGACCTGCCGATTCAAATCGGTTATTTCGTGTATCAATACGCGAAATTACGAATGCTCGAATTTTATTACGACTTCGTCGACGCCTACATTCCACGCCCTCTCTTTCAGTACTGCGCTATGGACACCGATTCGGCGTACATAGCCCTCGCGGGTCACGACATCGACGCGCTCGTACCGGAAGCGATGCGCGAACACTACTTCCGAACGCGATCGCTCTGGTTTCCGGCCGAATGTTGCGACGCGCACGTGGACGCGTACGTACGGCGCCGCGTCGCCGGACTGACGTGGGAGGGTGGGGACTGCTGCACGCGCCGTCTTCTATTCGATCGTCGAACGCCGGGTCTCTTCAAAGAAGAGTGGCGCGGCGACGGAATCGTGGCGCTGTGCAGTAAGACGTACTACTGCTTCGGCGGCGACGGCGGCGCGAAGTACAGCACGAAGGGCTTGAGTAAGCGTCAGAACGATATCGACGAGCACGACTTTCTCGCCGTACTGCGCGACCGACGCAGCGGCGTCGGTTGGAACCACGGTTTCCAAGTGAAAAACTCGTCCGTGTTGACGTACGTTCAAGAGCGCGCGGCGTTGAGCTATTTCTACGCTAAACGCCGCGTGCTCGACGACGGCGTCACCACGGCGCCGATACTCGTCTAACTCGTATAACTAAACCTACCCTAGGGGTGGGGGGCCGCCTAGGGGTAGGGTTCTGTATGTATGTAGGTAGGGTAGGGTAATAATAAAACAAACACAAGTGCGTACATTTCATCGTCGTTGTTTTTTTATTACTACTACTATACACGTAAAAGCGAAGCGTTAATGCAATGGCTTTAGCCAATCGAATACGAGACAGTCATTGGCCACACGATCGGTGCCGAATATGTTCTGGAACGTCGTCAACGGCATGCCGCGACATCGGAGGAGTAGGTAGGCGACGCAATATTGTCCGCACACGTTAGAGACGACGCTCTGCAGTCTCTTGTCGTTGTACGTCCACGCGTCGCCGCAGTGTCGGTGCAGGAAGGCGCGGAAGTCGGCGTGCAGCGGCGGGAGACCGTACGAATCAAAGTACTCGCCGACGCCTTGACGGTCGACGTAGACGGCCACCCAGTGCTCCCCCGGTTCGCCGCCGTCGTCGGTATTGCACACGAAGGCCATCGGGTAAGTGGTGGTGGTGGTAAGTAGCGCGTCTTTAGGTACGACGCCGAGGACGATGTGTTTAGCGTACGCGTCGAGTTCGAGGCGACGCAGCAGTTGGAACGTATCCATTACGAGGTACAGTCGTACAGGACGTTCCGGGTCCGATCGATTTCCATCACCGTCTCGAATTCCGCGTACACGACGACGTTCACCGGTCGGGGTAGCGGCGTCGAGAACTGCATGTTAGCGCCCACGCTCCCCTGACGCGCGACGTTGAAATGGTCCCCGTCGCAGCAGTCGGGGGTCAGGTCGAAAGCGAAGACGGTGTAGCCGGCTTCGAAATCCGATCGCGATATGTCGTTCCCCTCGTCCTCGCCCGCCTTTCCGGTGGCCTCGAAGAGATTCATGTAGCTTCGTATGTACCGGTGGTGCGGAAAGTCCGGTTGCAGTGGTTTGCTCGGCACCTGACGTCCGTCGACGTTGAGCGCGAGGAAGTTTATGTCGTTGTGATGCGCGTTGAACGGATTTCTAGTGTAGTCTCCGTTGTAGGCGGCGTTGTCGATCATCATCAGGATTATGCGTTTCGGAATCGTGCCCATGTACAGGTTCTCGTGCGTGTGCGATAGCGTACCCGCGGTTATCGAGAACGACTTGCAGTCGACGCGGCGCATCGGAAACTTAGCCGTTCCCAAAAGCCACGCTTTGATATGACCCAGCTGGACTTCCGGGTTCAACTTCACTTTTCGGACGTCCAGGTAAATCGAACGTATCAAGATACGCCACCCCGGCGCGGCAGCCGCGCCCATGAGCGCGAAGGCGTCCTTCGACTGGATCATGCGTATTTTCGTGTCGACGCCGCTCGGTAGGAGGAGGTTTAGCATAAACGCGTCGACGTGCAGGCGTCCCATCATATCCACCTCGGTACTGGCCGCCGTCAGATCGCGCCGCGCTACGAACCCGGTGTTATCGTCCCCGCGCGCGTTCATGTGTCCGGCGCTATCTTTGTACCACAACGACCCCGTGAGATGCGATCGTTTCGCATCGCTACCGTAACTCAGCAGGGTCTCGATGTAGGCCCGGTACGCGTACGTATTGGTCGACGGCGTCACGAGCGTACCGTTCAGCGACACGTCGATTTGACTGAACATCGAATGAAGGAAATTGTTGACCGGCGCCACATTGGTGCCGGCCGCCAGATCGGTACCGTCCCCCTGAACCACTTTGAAGCGGACGTACGTTTGAAGGCTCGCCAGGTCCGTATAGTCGTTACCCGACCCCGGAATGAGGAACTCGATAGGACCGCCGGCGTCGAGAGCCGTCAGCGGTTGGTAGACGGTCCGATAACTGCTCTCGATGCTCTTCTGCGTCACCGGTCCGGCGAACAGGTCCAGTTCGGCCTTCACGCCCTCGCACGCTGTCTTTACGAACGCCATCGTTACGCGTCGAATATATCGACCGGTCGACGTCCTCTCTTCCGTCTACTGACGGTCGTCGCCGTTCGACGCTGCTTCTTTATAGGCGGTCTTTTTTTCACCCGTCTCTTGTTCGGCGCCGGCCCTTTCAATAGGCCGTCGAGAAGATCGACGCCGGCCTCCTTCGCGCGTCGTTTTACCGACGCTTTCAGATTGCCACCGCCAACGACGTCCCGCGCCACGTTCACGCCGGTTTTGAGCGCGCGTTTTCCCAACGCCATGGCGCCTCTCTTAAAAAGCGGCATGACGCTTCGAAACAGGCTCCCGAAGATATTACCCAGACCGTGTCCTCGCTGACCTCGACTGCCTATGAATACCGGTAGTTGACCGCCTACCTGTCGAACGTAGTAGTCTTCGTACGGGTTCGGCATGGTTAAAACAATCTCGATTTACAGCGTCTGATGTGAAGCGTCGCCACTAGCTTCCCCCGCTCGAATGGTATCGGTTGACCGCAATCGTCTCTTATATCGACCTCGATCGTATCGAATTGATGCCGCAGCAGCTTCACGTATTGGACGCGATCGAACGTTTCCGAAATAACGCGACCGTTCGTACCGAAGACGGCGATATTTCGAAGAAGCGGCGCGTACACGTCGCCGACGACGCGCGATTCCACGAGATCCGTGTACACGTACAGGGTGTCGACGCCCGCCTTCATATCCACCGTATTGCGACCTTCGTACGCGTACGTGTACGAGGCGGGGGACGTCTCGATAACGACGACTTCCGGGTTGGGCCCCATCATCGGCGGACTTACGATAACGTTCTTATGGAAACCTAGCACGTTCTTCAGACGGCCCGTATCGGGTAGGGTAAAGGCGACACCCGCCGTCATACGCAGCGTTATTCGGTTAGAGACGCCGCTGTACTTTAGATGCACCCTCACCTTATCGGTCCACAATTTCCTTAGCGCCTCGTTGAGCTCGCGCAGTAGCAAGAAAACGTTGTTGTAGAAACCGTGACCGATCGTACCCTGTCGGTATATTCCGAGACCGTCCGTGGTCGTGAAAACCCCCACCTCACCTCGAGGCGCCGACAGGTAGAAGGTGGCATCCGCCTCTCTCACGTTGTACCACGTGTGCGGGTACTGTAGCGTCACCAGTCCGCATTCCCATTCTCCGCCGGTCAGGTCGAACCGTCGCGGCAGCGTCGTGATGTAGTGCGTCAACGTATTTTCGGGGTGCCGCTTCGTAGACGCGTTGCTCGGTAGCGTCAGGTAAAAGTCAGACGATACCGCCATCGTCTCGTCGTCGTCGACCGCCGCCGCCGCTCATAGACGGACTCGGGAGCAGATAACCGAGACAGCTGCTCAACAGGGCCGTCCACAGATTGGAGTCGCCTTGACCCCGCGTTAAATTGTATATACTAACGGCGATGACGAAGTACAGGACGATGACCTGGCAGAGGAATACGATTTCGGCCTTTGGGCATTCGTTACCGCAGAGCCGCCATGGATCGGGTTCGTGGACGGTGGAGTCGTCGGCGTTCTCGACGGCGTCGACGGAGTCCTCGTTGGTAGTCGTCGTCGGCTTCTCTGAACCAGTAGCGGCGTCGACGGAGTCCTCTTTGGTAGTCTTCTTCTTCGGCTGCTGCTGCTCGTCCCTCGCCTCCATAGCGCCACTGAGGTCTGCGGGTACAGCAGGGCCCCTTATACGGGAGGAGCGACGTTCCCCCGCATAAGCACGACTCGTGCAGTCGCCAGCATTCCTCGTGACGCGTCCAACGCATGCTATAGGTCCACGAGCGCCGCGGCGTCGATCCAACTGTTGAAGGAGGCCGGGTAACCGCTCCATTTCACGAGCGCCTCCGAGCCGCCGCCGCGACGACGACGCCGCTGCAGAACCGCCTCCACTCGATACAGTTTGTCCTTCGGAACGACTACGCGTTGTACTTCCTGTTCGTAGAAGGCGCCCTCTACCGGTGTCCCCGCGTCGTCCTTCAGGCGACAAACGGGGGGTTCGGACGGATGCACCTCTACGACGGTGAAGAGCTCCTCGCTCCAATTAGGCATGTATCCTTTTTTGAATTGACCCCTCGTCTTACTGATACGCACGCGATCTCCTTCGCGTAGTTTCGGTTTTTTTCCCATACCACCGCTGCCGCCGCCGTACAGGCGTTGCCATACGGCCTCCTGATTCGTCGCGTCGACGCTCGCCGGCGTCCTACCGATGCTTCGATGATAGGCGTTGTTGTACGAATGCACGAAATCCGTTAACGCCTCTACGTAGCGCAGCGTCTCGTGTTTCGTAAAATAACGCCACATGCGCGTTTTCAAAGTCCTATTGAAGCGTTCCACGACGCTCGCTTTAGTCTCCTCGTTATGCGTCACGAAATGATGAACGCCGCGACTCTTTAGGAACGTTTGCAGGGGTCGATTCAGAAACTCGGTCCCCTTATCGGTCTGCAGCGCGTTCGGCGGCGGCGCGTCGTTCAGCAGACGCTCGAAGGCCGCGACGAGCGATGCGCCGGACTTATTCTTCAACGGAACGCACCACGCCCGCTTCGAAAACACGTCGATTACCGTCAATAGGAATGTTATACCGTCGTTGTGTTTTTTTAACCTAGTCAGATCGACCAGATCAGCTTGCCACTGCTGGTTTTGACCGCCCACGATAACGCAACGTCGTTTGAAACGTCTTTTAACCGGTTTGTGTAGAGTATAAGCGTCCTGCGCCGCTAGCCACCTCTCGACATCCGGGCGTCGTCGACCCCCCTTTGACGCGCGGTGCAACGCGTCGACACCTCCGTAACTCCCAGCTCGTTTCGGATCGAAGTAGAGTTCATTCAGTTCAGCGTCGTCATCGTCGTTTCGTTTTCGAAGGTTTCGTTTTGGACGACGACTCCACCCGGACACCATGACGACGACGACGATCGACGAACGATGACTATTATATAGAGAGCGATAACCGTGATGACGATGAAACCGACGACGGCGACCGTTCGTTGTATCGACGGCATCGTCACATCGATTCCCAACCGTCCAACGCTCTCTTTCTAGAACGTCGTCTTCGCACCGCCTTTCCCGCTGAACTGACCGATCCCGTCTCCTCCTCTCCTTCTCTTGACAGCCGCCGCCGTCGCTGCTCCATGTACTCCCGATAGCGCGGGTTGCCGACGAACTCCATAGGAATGTTCATACCCTTCATACTCAACCCGAAAGCGCGCCATCCTAAGGGCTGCGTCGTCTTCGTTCTCGTTCGCATGAGATCGTTCACTAGATCGACCATGTTACTCCCCGCGATCGTTTTACCGTCGTACACGAATTCGCCGCGTTCGTTCCATCGACACAAGGGATCGGCTTTCATTTTCGCGATAAGTAGACTCGCCTTCCCTTTCAACGTTTTCGGCATGCTGGCTACGATTTCGCGCTCTACGGCCTCCGACGATGGTGGCGCCGCCGCCGCCGTGAGCGGTATCTCGCCGCCGTCGGCGTTGACCATCGACACGCGTACCGGTTGCGCCGTTCGAACCGCCTCTATAGTGTTGTAGCGACTCAGCAGCTGATTGTACGACACCACCTTATCGCGTTCGGATAAATCCGATCGCTCTAGAATATCTTTCATGTCGCTGTCCAGGCTACTCAGTACACGTGATCGGGGGGTGCTGCTCGACTGCTGCTGCGGTTGAAGGAGACTTTCCACCAATCGCGGGTCGACCAACGCCATCTTCTTCGCGTACTGCATCGATTAACCCCCGATTAACTGTTTGAGTAGTGGCAGGAAAACGGTGCTCGCTAACGGCGCTAGCAGGGCCGTCAGAAAACCACCAGCCCCCGTTTGCAAGATGGCTCGCTTCCGCTTCACCGGAATTCGTTTGTTGACCAAGTCACGCAGGTGATCTCTGTATTTCGTCAACACGCGTTTCTGCTTCGGCGACACCTTCACGTTCCCTCTCAGAATATTGTACGCGCAATCGCATAGACTACATATGAGACCGACCTCCGAATGGGCGAGCACGGCTTTTCGCAGATCTACGTTCCGCTTCTGTCTATCCATCAACTGCAGGGCGAAAATGTGTCTCTTCAGGCGTTGCTCCGAAAACGTCGTCGTCGCCGCCTTCGGTCGTCGCTTCGCCGCTACCACCGCGCGTCTTCCCGTCATACCGACTAATGCGTACGCGGCGACGTCCCTCTCTACTTATAGTTGACCACCACCACCACCCTTCCGTACGTAGACGTACTGAAGGGGGTCGTCCGGAAATATACACGTACGCAGGCGCATGTACTCTTCCGTTTCCTGTTTCAGGTCGACGAAGAGATAGCCGTACGCCGTCGACGTCGCGTTTTTGAAAGACTCTATCATGTACTTGACCTCTCCCGGATACATCTGTTTCGCGAGGTGACCTACTTGACCAACGTCTCGGGGGTTCTTAAATAGTGCCAGGTATTGGGCGTTCAGGCTGATTGTGCGGTTTTCACCCCCTTTCGGAAACATGTTCTGTCGGAGTTGTACGACCGATGTATTACAATGATGACTTTTTTAGTAAATAGCGCCGTCACCCCGCTATCGGCTTCCTCCATGAGGTCGTCGAGTACTAAAAGCGTCCTCTTTTTACCGTCTAAATACGTCGTAGTCGGCAGGCCGTCTACGAACTCTATTTCCGGAGACATAGACGCGTAGGCGGGCTGCCACTGCCCGTAACACCACAGGACTTTTTCGGGCGCCGGATCAATCATAGCGCTTCGTAGCAGACGGTCGACGAACGTCGTCGTACCGCATCCCGTAGGCCCTGATACTATACACGTAAACGGATGCTTCAACAACGGTCCGCCCATTTTCACGACTGATACTGGCTGATGTTTTTTACGCGTCTTTATAAAAGGCGCGTTCCTCCATCAACAGTTTACCGAGCTTGTTCTCGCCCTCGACGTCACCAATCCTGGTACCCCAGAAACCCTCCCTACTCGGCACCCACTCCACCAATTCGGCGTCCCCGGTGGCCAACAGTTCGGCCTTCAACTCCCCACCGAACTTACTCATCAACAGCCCCTTCATACAGGCGACCCTAACGACGTTCCATTCGGTTCCCGTTCTCTTTTTTCGAATACCGTAACTGATTCGTTTCGCCGCGTAGGGCGATCGCGTTCTTTTGATACACGCGGCGCATGCGAGGTCTTCGTTGAATAGCGCTTTCCTATACTGATAGGCGTGCTCGACGGATCGGAAGACCCGACCGTACGCCGTCAATCGACACCTGTACATATTCGACAAGAAGGAGCGCGAACCGCCAAACTTTATACGTTCCGACGATGACAACATGACTACTACTACCGATAAATGCCGCTACCGCTTATATAGATAGTGCCGACGTACGGACCTTCGATCCGCTCCCAGGACAGGCGCCGGCTTCTACGAGTACTTCGATCGCTAGTCGTTGATCGCTTAGGACGTTGATCGCTAGGTGTGACTTGGGTTAATCGCTAGATGGCGTTATCCCGTAACTAGGGACGCCGTAACTAACCACTAGAGGGCGCTTTTCAGTCACAAAAAGTGACAGGCCATCAATCACGTTTTTTATAACTAGGATCCCGATTCCACTCAGGTTACCAAAAAGCCTTTGATCTTTTTTTTATAAGTAGGATCCCGATTTTGAAATCGACGTTTTTTATGCACGTACCTAGGTCTAAAAAGGGGCGGGGCGAGTGTGTGTGTATCCTCCATACTACTTATGTGTGTGTTGTAACAGATTACTGTAATGAGAGTCCGCGAGGACTAGCTTATTCCGTCTATTTATATTAAGGGAGTTATTCTTAGATAACACTTGGCGCCTAGTGTATGGTCGTGTAGCGGTATAATCCACCTTAGAAAGGGAGTGGAATTTGATAATTGAAAGATTCAGTGTTATTGTTTATTATGTTCTATTAAGTTTTGGTTACGGGATTTCATTATTCTGTTTATTTTGTTAATCGAGATATTTACCAAAAGAAGGATATCTTGTAATAAAGTTATTAAATTTTCCTCGTTCTTTGTTGCTTGTTCACGAAAACCGTTCTTTCTCATATGCGTTGACCTTGATATATAAGAACCCTACTAGACTGAGCCATCTAGTGTACGGAGACCTCGCTAATCCGTGACAATGCTATAATTGGGTTAGTACTTCATATAGAAAATAATTAAGGCACTCAAATGTAACTCGAACAGCGGGCAATTTCCTTTTTACTACTATGTAATTCGGATAGAGTTTAAGTCGAATGATCAGAACAGAGAGGAGACATTCACCCCTGAATCCATCTCAGATGTCATCAGACATAGACGACTCAGGTGGTTTGGACGTGTTTGCCAGATGGCAAACGAAAAACCTCATCAAATAGGTAGCAATAATTAACACTTACTTTGGAGCGTTTAGTGGAAACTTGCAACGTTTCGACCCACCACCTGTGGATCTTGATCACGCATTGATGTCATGTGACGTGGCTCAGATTTTGGCGGAATGATCTGGTTGTAGATGGCGGGCAGGTGGTATCCCTTGTCTCGGTTCACGGTGGGGGCTCTCTATTTGATGTATATGGCCTCCTTTACTTTCCTCTTGTGCCAGTTCTGTTCTCGGGCCGAGACTTTGGTGTTGTCCATGGATACTGAGTGTTCTGTGGCCAGACAATGATCTCCTACTCATGTAGGTTTGTCCAGGTTTGTGTGTTCTTTGAACCTCTGGCTATGTGGCTTTTTTGTTTCACTCATAAGTGTGGCTACTGTCGTTGTCCCAGGTGATGTGGTAGATGGTTCCACATTGGTGTTCTTTCTGGATTTTGTCTTTCGGGTGCAATGCCACTGAACGGAGGGTGTTGGCGGGTTTATGGTACAAGTACACATTGTGTGACTTGTAGATTCGTCCAAGTTGTTCGGATAACCCTGCTACGTATGGTAGTCCCTACATAGGTCGGTTTGAGTTCGTTGTTTATGCGTTGTTGTTGTTCGTAGGTGGTCTGTTCGCACTAGGTGGCGGAACTACAAGCACCCACTCCGGATAGTCATTGGCTCTCAGGGCGTTGTGGACATGTGTAAGTTCTGATTTCCTGTCGTCAGCTGTGGTGACGCCCTGTTGGTGAGAGTGCGTACAACTGATCTTTTATGAGTTAGAGGGTGGTGTGACTTGAAGTTGAGGTACTGGTCCGTGTGTAGGCTTCCTGTGTATGGTTAGCTTGGTGAATCCATCATTTAGAATGTCTTGTTAGACGTTCCACTAAACGCGCCAAAGTAAGTGTTCATTCTTGCAGCCCATTCAGATATTGGAGCCATGGACAATATTTTCCATATCTCATAAAATAGCTTTCAAAGAAGACTTTAAAGGACACAAAAAAAGAGGAAGGCCGCGGAAGAGGTGGAGTGACCAAGTTAGACAGGACACATGACTTCCGCTTTTTACAACAAAGCGGTGTGCTCTTATCTAGGTAGGACGAAGTTGAGGGGTGTGACATCCAGGCGAATAGCGAGGGCCAAGTTGGCATAGGCATTTAAGTCAAGTTGGTTGTACTTAGGAATCGAGGGCACACGATTGTGGTCGTTGTTCAGCACGTCACTCTCCGCCGTGTCGTAGGTGGAAGTCATGCACATGAATATTAACTATCTTTGCAGTGTTCTACCCGATACTTTGACGGGAAGTTGTCGTGCCCGTGAGAATAACTACTAAATTGTGTGAGTGCGTGCGTGTGTGTTTTAACCACTAAATACGTAGTAGGCGGACTAGGCACGGGTCAAGCGCGGGCCATGCAGGCTCAGCTGCGTTCGAGTAGACGGATAACCCGGGTTATCTCGTAGTGTCTTGGCTCCGCTAATAGATGTCGCAGTGGTCGTTAATCCACTTCCGCTTCTACTTTTCCGCGCCAAACACTGACTTATCTATCGAAATCGAAAAATGAGTGGGAGAGGATTGAACTGGACCACTGATGAGTGCAAGTGTCTTTTGACATTTGGGGGAGAGCGGATACACAGGCGTGTTTCGATGGAAGCGTCAGATAAGAAACAAAATGAAAACATTTAAAAAGAGCACAAACATTTACTTACGTGATCGTACTTGCTACCTTATACGTCATTGTGGCATTTGATACGATATTCGATCAATTATGCTTATGCAAAATTTCCGATTGCCAAATCTGGTCAGCGGAATAGCAAAGGTGTGGTACGCGGATATAATGTTTCGTCTTTTGTGCCGTTTTATCTTAAAATTGCATATTATGTGAACAAAAGTATATATACGTATTTAAGAAAATGATAGTTTATGGGGCTTGTTGATTCACTAGAAATTTATATTTAAAAGATGAACGATCTCAGAATGCAACATTAATTTTGAATACTAAATGATAAGTCTAAACTTGGCTCAAAGTTGTTTATACAATATATAATTGTGCCATATTTTAGCACAGCGACTTTACTGGATGCCACCATAAACTGTGTTGAATGTGGCCGAGTTGTTGACCATCATCGCATGCAGGGTATGGTAAGGATGTAAAAACGTAACAATGTATATGAACGTTTTGAACTAATTAGTTTTTGTTTGTTTTTAGGTGCACCATGTATGGCTAATGAATGTAAAGATAAAAACGTAAAGGTAAGTTCTTATATAGCGCAGTATCCAATCCTCAGGGCTGTTCAAAACGCTTTACACTTTACTCCCTGGCAGACCTGTTCTATCGAACACCATCTCGAGTTCTCTGGGAAGCATCCAGTCACGCTGCAATTAATGCGCGAAGACTATTCGTACACAAATATCCACCAGTGTCTATTGCCAGGTACTCATTCATACAGCTGAGTGAACTTAAGCAATGTAGAGTAAACGAACATGCCCAAGGTTCGACACCACCGCACAGGATTCTTACCGCTACTGCGCTCTACAATGATGAATGGCATTGTCCAAACATAATAAAGAATTAACTACTTTTATGTTATATTCAACGTTCTCGAAGACGCCGGGGTTGGGATGTGACCCTAACAATTACTCCCATAGCCATCATTAACCACAACTGTGAGAAAGAGATCCCGTCCGCCGAAAACGTACTTTTTCACGGCTAATTGGAACGTTATTAAACTGCAGCGAGCCCACGCAATGAACACCTATTTTATATTAGTAATGATTCTTGTCTGTGTCTCATTTAAGTTACTAGAAACTATTCATGCATAAATGAAAAGGAATTATGCCGGTTTTATGGATAAATCTATAACATCACGTGACATCTCCGTCCGTCCGTTCATTCGTTTGTTGATTGCTGACATTCACTATCGCCGATGAATTTACAACGTTATTTAATTTTCGATCACATTTCTTTTGTTTCCTGATGACAGTGTAGATTGTATGTCACGGAATAAATATATGTTTTACGACTAGTGTGTGCTTGTTGTGAATTAGCGCCGAACCAAACCTCGGTCGGCAGTGGCAAAATACACGGGTTAATTTTAGACACATGTAACCGACGCCCCTACTGGAGCATTGAGCCAGGCAAAAAACTAGGGTTGTAACAATGCATCTTACTATTCTTCTTCTTCCTCCCCTCGCTTCCCGGCGGGGTGGGGTCCAAGTCCCCCAGTAGCTTATTCTGCTTTTCTCGTTATTCCCCCCCCCCCCCATCTCTGTCTGTTGTCCGCAATAACCTTCCATTCTTGGTTCTTCACACCTGCCCTCCCAAGGTCCCGTTTCATGCTGTCGTTTCATCTCGGCTTTGGTCTTCCTCTTCGTCGTTTGCCACCCTCTTCTGCTTTCCATGCTCTTTTTGACCGTCTGTCTTCGCCCATTCTTTGTACGTGTCCTGTCCATCTCATTCTGTTTCCGACTACTTTCATCTTTAGGTATTTTTTCATGCCAATCTCTTCTCTCAGTTCCATCATCTTTCTTTTATTTTCCGCGTTACTCTACATATTCTTCGGACCAAGTGGTTATCTGCTACTTGTAGCTTCTCCCCCTGTCTCCCTGCACCGCAATAGTCGACGTGACGGCGCAGTACGATTGTAATTGTAATTCGATTGTAATGATAATTGGCAAAAAAATCAACTAGTCCGGTTTCTGACGGGGAAAATAAATCAGCGATATTCTTGGGACGATACATGACAACGATGATTTTCTGCGATTTCATATAAATGTCAACCTTAGCGATTCCGCGCTTTATTGTCCAATATAGCGTTTATATCTCCAGACAACTAGTACCTTTCAGTTGCACCATATTTGACGAGTATAGTGAGTTGGACTCTGACTGGTGTAGTCGCTGTTGTATGTTCCAGATGTTGACGATGACGACGAAGGGGAACACATAGAGTTCACGACTGTACAGCCGTCAGCCGTGTCTTCAGAGTTGACCGCCTTTCCTATGAAAACTGCCGTTGACTAGAACTTACTACATCGTATATTCGAACACAGTAGCAGTCGTGTAGACAGCTGTGCAACATACTATTCTGTAGTGTTGTACTCCGCTACACGGTGGAGGAAAGAATCAGTGTCAGGTGTAGTTCTGGTCAGGTATGCGGGGTGTTCATGTAGTAACGCTTCTTCTTGCTGTTCCGTATATCGTATTTCAATATGTTCCGAACACACGAAACTGACATTGCAATCTCGTCATTTGTATATTTTATCTGACGCTTTTAAATGATATCTGACGGTTTTACATAAAAGTATACTTTTATACATAAACATTGTATTGAATTTGTTGTCATGATGTGATCACGTTTACGATTGCTTTTTACGTTTATGCATTTCTATATTCTCTGTCTTACACGCCAGTGTGGGGATTTGAAAACCAACTTAGCTAAGTCTAGTAAAGGCTAATGGGTTTAGCTGATTTACTTCGATTGCATTTACCTTTCTGGTCTAACGGCTGGCAGTTAGCTAGGAACACCCGACATTAACGTGTTGTGCATTTATATCTTGTTGGAATGTATACGTATATGTTCTAGATGTGGACTTTCTCGGACGTTTATGAACGTCTTGTAGTTGTTGAGTCAATTAATTGTGGTGCGGGTATATTTATGGATTTTAAAGTAACTGGGAATGCCAGCAGTGGCCCAATTCGTCAGCATGTGTTTACATTGAAAAACATGTTAATGCATTTAAAAATGATGGTCAACTATATTATCTGTTATTTACTAATATTAATACATACAAACAGTATAGAAGAATGCCCGGGTTGTTGGATGGTGTAGTACAATGCAAAGAAATGGAGAAAAAGCGTATCATTTATGTTAACATTGCTAACACAATAACTAGCGAGTATTACATTGTGACATAGACTGCTATTTCGTACATTGAGAGTAACACTAACTTGTAGTCAGTTACTAGCTACTTTACTCTCTCAGTACGTGACGTGTTACTTTTGTACAGCAGCTGTAGGTGATTGTCGTATACTTTACACTATTATTGTAGGGTTAGGGCGACTCCTGGTGAAATAAAATGTGGATACGTAAAGTCGCCTGCGACACCGTTGATCCACAGACTTTTTACCGTACACAAACGTGTTAATTACATAGTACATTTAATTTATTTATCGCATAATTTTACACATAATACTCTGTTTTCGCATTTCACAACAATGTGATCCTTTTGCGCTCGTGTTCGGAAACACAGCTTATGTATGCAATGTTTTCACATAGTACCACGTTCAAACTACAGTCCATAATATATACAACTCGCATGGTAGGCCCCTAACATCGTTCACACCTACTCAGTTTTCGAATAACGCGTTCTTACATTTTAGTACACACAACCCAAGTAGCTACAAGCATTGCCGGTGACATCATATGTAGCTGTACAGATGTTATTTCAAGCACTCGGTGACACAATCTAATACTGACACTTTCTAATAGCAATTTAATATTCATACTAATATGATCGTTTTTCATGGTTCTTCAACAATTTACAATGTTTGACTTATCAGGTCAATTCTGGAATTTAGGAATCTCGGAAAGGTTGCAAAAATCAAGGATAAGATAGTTTTGATGCCTACTGTTCCGACAACATCTTGTTTGGTATGTCTTCTGTTCCTGAATACTTGTTTCATGTTTTGTTAACGTTTTTCTTGTTGTTATTCTGTTGCTGTTGCATGTTTTAATCAGAATTTTTGCATTTGTTGCATGTGTTTCAAAACCGTAATGAAATGGATAGATAAAATTTAGAAACATCGTTATATATAATTACCATATTTTCGTTTTTGTGCCGAACAAATAATTACTAAAAAAATATTTACAAACAGTGCATCGTAGTATACAAAATTATTTGGTTTATATTACTTCGTGAAAACATAAACAAAAAAAGTGTAAAAAACATCAATGGTTTGGTGTCCGGATTAAACCGGCGTCGCCCGATTATAAAATAAATGACAAGAATCCATCGCGTCTACTAACTGAGCTAGCGGCACCAACGGAAATTCACTGACCGATTTAAGTTGTTATGATAAATCGTACATCTCCTTCATATATCGATTTTCTAGTGATATTATGAGATTATACACGTTACTTTCTGTAGCTGGATACAATATGTTTGCTATGTATGTTTATTGGTGTAGATTATCTCCCGTTGGTTGCAATCGATATAATTATTCTAAAAACGAGCCCAAATTCGGCGAAAGCCGAAACCTAGTCGACTTGTAGGCCCATTCGCATTCATTATTTTGAATATAATTGGATTCACGTGGAACCGTAAGGTAACTGCTTGTTCCTCTATGATGACTAGTGTTTGTATTACATCGGAATATTGCACAATAACTCATTCTGACGCTCGTTTCGACCCAAAAGCTATCCTTGTAAACATGCTCTGAATGCATGGAAAGGGTCGGCCTGATGCGAGTGTGGGTCATAGGTGACGTCACGCTACCACGTGATCGCCTAGCTCATTAATTTTTTTAATTTTCCGCGGGAATAGCTACACAGACGGGCTTAAAATCGAATTTAATCTACAATTGTATTTTTTAATGTTCTCAAATGTTACATACAATGTTAAACTTTGTGTACACATGGAAAACGGATTTTAGCTAATGCCTTGTTTTTATTTCCTTTAAGCAGTAATCTTTGATGTGGCACTTTGTTGAAAGCTTTTTGAAAATCTAAGTACCCGTCCGGTATATGATATCTACTGGTGATCCCTCGTCTACCCACTTAGTGATATCTTGACCTCGCTTTTAGAAACCCATGTTGAGATGGGTTTATCGAGTTATGTTTAACAAGAAAATCTCTGATATTATATTTCCAGCTTTATCTTCTAGAGGACCGACCTTATCCTGAACGTTATGTTTGTTTCGAACATTCGCATAAAACTCTTGCTGTCATGTTTTATATTACTAGCTAATTTTTGTTCATAACTTCTCTTTGAATTTCTCATTTCAGCTGTAGCTTAATTTAGAGCTTCTTCATAAATGTTGTAGTCTTCATCATTTCCAGTACGTCTATATGACTTCCACATCATTTGTTTGCACTTATTTTTCTAATGGCTTCTTTCGATAAGTGTTTCTTTTTGGACCATTTCTGTTGTTTTTTCAAGGGAACGAATTTATCGATGATGCACTCAATTTTACTCTAAGATATTCCAGAATTTTGTTGCTGTCTTATTCTTCAGTGTGTTATTCCAGTCTGTCTTTGCTAAATATTTCCTCATGTCCTTACATCTTCCTTTGTGGAAATTTCTCCTGTACTGCTTTTTATTATTCCTTTCTGATTTTACTTTGATGGCAAAATGTATCTGGTTGTGATCACCATTCCCCAGTGGCTCACTTATCTTGACATTGTCAACTAATTCATTCTGTGAGGGCAAAACTATGTCTAACCCATTCTCATCCCTGGTTGGTTCTAGTATATGTTGAGAAAGGAAACTATTTTGTACTAAAACTAAAAACTGTACGCTGACTGATAGGGCTCACAGAGATTGTGCTCTGACATGTGGGCTGACAATCTATTGTTCAGAAACGTATCATATAATTATTCAGATGAACGCGTTATAAGCAGGTCGATGGTATATCCGGCAACATGCGTCGGGACTTCCACGTGCTGTGTAAGATCCGCTGCATTTTGAATGTTTTGAAAGATCTTAGTGTCATTGTCTGATGTATTGTCCACGTGGAAGTTAAAATCACCTGCGATCAGCATGTTTGACGTATACATCGACATGGTGTCCAACAAATCACCAAATTCTAGGAGAAATTCCGCAGTTGTAAAGCCATTCTTGGAGTTTGGCGGGGGACAATAGACGACAAGAAGAACAGATTGAGTGTCACTGCTGAGTTGTAGACACATCGATTCAAATGTCTTTGATTTCGGCATCTCGAGATGTCGCGTTTGAAGCCAGACTTGTAAACGACTGCAATAGCACCACCGGTGCCATACGTTCTCGGGACATGTCGTAGTTGGTAACCAGCAGGTGTAATACAACCAGTAGAGATGGAGTCATCAGCACACTCAACCACTTCTCTGTGATGGCGAGTATGTCTAGATCATTGTCCTCACCGAGGTCACATATCACGGTCGCTTTCCCCGCTTGCTTCGCGTCACACGTATTCAAATGTTAAGCTGGGCTTCGCATATAGAGCTTACATATGACGTATCTTACGCTATACAAGGCAGGAGGGATCCTCGCTACGTCGTGCAATGCAGTAACCAGATGCACCCCTCAGTTTGGAAAGAGAATGGCTGACAGATAACTGTTTGAGCGAAAGAGTTTGTACGCAAATATGCAGAGATGCCAACCATTACGATTTGGGCGTAATAATTATGATGGGAAAAAATCATTACGCTCCTCGTGCTTTTCGGTGCAAAAACTTGTAATCCTAACTGAGCCCGTAACTACGGTGTTACCCACAGTGGCAGGGCTCCTATAATAGTGGCGCCACACGGTGGATTTAGCCACAAGTGTTAGCCGGTCCGCAAGAGGGTACGGTGTCAAAAACGGTAAAACACCATACCGCGGTAATTCGCGTTGGCTTTATCCGTTGCAACAAAACGAAGTCGAACTATTTATATCTTAGTTGAAAATATCATATATTAATTCTTCGAGAATTGCAATTAGTTAAATTACGTTAATAATTATCTTATTCAGTCATTATAGTTGCATAAATTGTTACGTGCGCAGGTATAATATGTTTGCGAATATGAATTCCCGCGTGTTGGGTTCGTGGTCGATGCGTTGCCGTTGTTGTTCCCGCAAGTTAGCATTGTTTTGGCTGTGTAATCTGATGCGAAAACGCCATTTCATCTTCGGAAAAAGGTCGTCTATAGGCCCTGTAGGCTGTACACAAGTATAAAAGGACTAAAGTAATTATAAAAATAGTGGACCAATGTTTCAAGAAAGAATACACAGCCAAATACCCGGTGTTGGTGTCATCACAAGTGAGTTGTAGCCGTGCATTGTGTACGGTTCGTCGTTTGGACATCAATGTGGGATTATGTGGCACATGGCGGAATGTACGACCAAAGGCAGAGTGTAAAATAATGGCCGCAGTCCGTATTTAACACGTTGTGACTGATCGATCGTAGCGCCGCCTGTCCGCAGTGCAGCCATGGGCATTATTGTGCGGCTTTTAATTGAAAGACCACATTTGAGTTTGTTTCGGTTCCCCGGGAAGATGAAAGGTTGGTTCACCAAACTGTGTTACAAAAAATAATACAAACTGCAATGTATAACTGAAATAATCGTTAAAAACGTAACTATTCAGTCTATTTGGCGATATTTAGAGGTGTATTCTATTGTACCAAAGAGTGTAAACTAATAAGAGGCCGCAGGTCACAATTTTGTGTGATTTCGCGATAGCAGCTATTGTAGTTTATGATACTTTTTAGATGTCGCAAATGGGTGCAAAACACTCGCAGAGAGGACCTTCAGAAAAAAGATACCAAATACCTGAATGCCAACTGTTTCATCTGTGCAGAACATTTTGAGGTTTGTATAATTATCAATGTTTATGTAATTCTCCCGTCTGGTACGGGTAATGTGATTATGTTACATATGTGCAGAGTGTAAATTTTATTTTACCCTCTTTCATACGTGTTCTTGTTGTCAGTACTGTTGAATACTCTATTAAACGCAGACGATAATATATACAGAGATCGACATAATGACTATCATAACATAACATATATATTCCAGATAACACAATTCATGAATGTACAAACGAAACGACTGATATGGAATGCCCTCCCCATCATTTTTGCCGCCGCCCCCCCCCCCCGAAACCTGTGACTGTCAAGAGACCACCACCAATAGACAGGAAATCGGCAATCATGCAAGTGCAGAAAACTAGGGCTCAAGGTTCCAAGCAAGGTCCTAACAACCGTACTAAAGGACATCGAGCAGCAATATTGCAGAGCAATTGGTGATGTCATCAAGAAGCCCAACGTGAAAACGACTCTGGAATCAGTTCTGAGGGAGAAGGTGTCGTTGGCATCGATCGAGTACAGTTCTTGTCATGTTCATCTGTTGGTTCTCCATCTCATCATAAATATCAGACTTCATCACACCATTCGCACTACCAACAGATCTCTTGCTGACAACAAGCAAAGAAAGAATCGTAAACTGTAAAAATTTAGTCATTTATAAGCTGTCAGATTATGCATGGGCTCATTTCATACTGGGTCAGATAATCCCAGCCATCAATTTGATTCAATACTTCTTTTGATCTGAATACAATTTATAATAATGTTTGTTTGTGTTGTTGTAATTTTGACATTGATGGTAAATCAAATTTAATTGATTTTTGCCAGTAAATATAAAAGTTACTTTGTATAGCTCATTAATGTTAACATACATTAATTATGGCCTACTGACATGGGGTTTTTAATGTATTTAAAACTAATAATATGCTTAACTACCTAGCTAACAACGACACGTGATTTCACATGTTCTGAAGGTGAATTCACGTGTTCAACTAGTTCAATTCATGTGTTTTCCGTACGTGAATTCACTAGATTCTGTGAACAAATGTTAAGATAAAAACACGTGTTTCAACACGTGTTTATCTGGTTCACCGCACGTGAAATAACGAGTTTCCGTACGTGAAATCACGTTTTTCCGTACGTGAATTCTCGGGATTCTGTGAACAAATTTCAAGGTGAAAATACGTGTTTATCTGATTCACCGCACGTGAAATCACGAGTTTCCGTATGTGAAATCACGTGTTTCCGTACGTGAATTCACGAGATTCTCTGAACAAATTTCAAGGTAAATACACGTGTTTTGACACGTGTTTATCTGGTTCACAGCACGTGAAATCACGTGTTTCCGTACGTGAATTCACGAGATTCTATGAATAACTTTCACGGTGAAAACACGTGTTTCGACACGTGTTTATCTGGTTCACCGTAGGTGAAATCACGAGTTTCCGTACGTGTAATCACGTGTTTCCGTAAGTGAATTCACGAGATTCTATGAACAACTTTCCCCAATAAAACCGTGTCTTATGCACGTGTTGTAACAGGCTCATTACTCGTGAAATCACGTGTTGGCGTACGTGAGGTCACAAGAATCTGTAAGCATGTTTTCCCGTGAAAACACGTGTCCAAGACACGCATTTTAATTGGTTCATAACACGTGAAATCACCTGCCCTTACAAATGGTTAGGAACTATTGAAGATGCATCAAGTCAGTTCAGATCCGTAGACGTCGATTGATACCTATTGTAAATTAAGACAAATCAACAAGTAGAACACAACTATTTTATTGTAAGGCAATAACTAGTTAATATCCGCTCTATTTTAGACAGCCAGGACTCCATATGTATTTTCATTTTATTTTCAACGCGAATCTCTGTGTGAGCACAGCTAAAATTGTACATTGAAATGAGTTAACGACTTTACTTTGTCTTCAGCCCGGTATTTGTACTAAGAACAAATTACAAATCAAATCCGGGAGTGCATATTAACAATGTATGTGAAGTTTATGAACACTGTATGACACTCTTTCTATCTTAAACATGAATAGCTGCTACATGTTTCTGCTAATACAATGTGGATAAAGGGGTGTATATATATATATATATATATATTATTTGATACTCGTCGTATGACGCTATTATATTATATTATCTGTATTTCTACATAATAAAATATCGTCTAGGTAATAAACTGACAACAATTAACAGTCTTCCTATGTTAGCCATCGATTAGTAACACTGTTAATTGGTGTCAATTGATAACAAAAACAAAACATAGTTTATTACCTAGATGATATTTTACTATGTAGAAATACAAGACAATAGAATAGCGTAATATGACGAGTTTCAAATGATAATCAAATAATGTGTGTATGTGTATATATATAATGCACACACATTTTGTTCACATTTATATGAATTTACTAAATGTTGTGTATTTTGAATGTTTTACACAGTAATATTATCATACAGGTAACAGAATGCATCTCATTGTTACCTGACACTAATTATAACCGCCCTAAAGGGTAAGATATGAAGACAGGTACATCATATACATCATATACATCATTTACATCATTTGACGGTATTCGTCCTGTATGTATGTAACTGAAAGTTTGCTTTTATTAATGATTCTGTACGAAAGCATTGTTTGTGATCTAGTGGCCTACATTATCTCCTCTTTTGTCCTTCATGCTCAAGCTCCTCTTTCTCGCTGCTTGAACTGTCGTGCACCATCAACACTGGCAAGTCCGCTGCCACCTAACAAATCACAAATATGTACAGATAATGTAAACAGTCATCTGGGAATCTTATCACTCATGCAGGAAGTGAGATTCATGCATTTCCTTGACCCCGTGGTCAAGAGAAATAATGTTTGTTATCCTAATTATACATCGCATTCATTGGTCTACTTTTAATTAAAATCTAGCATAAATTTAAATTGGAATTGGGAATTAACACAGGAATCTCTATTCACTCAGAATATAAAACATGAAAATTATATATATATATATATATATATATTTCACTTGCAATAAACGATCTATAAAAATAAACGTTTTTACCTAATAAATGCGTGCAGTATAATCGGTCGTGGAAGCGTCTTCAAACTTAGCAAAAACTGTAGTATGGCAACTTATGATGTAAGATTAACTTATATGTTACTCGTTAAGCGTTGAGATACGTTGGACTTGAAAAAAACGTATATCCGAAACATGTCTATTACTTTGAATTATGCACATAATATATATGTATTTACCTTAATGTCTTTCCGTTTTGAATACGATTTCAAAACTTCCCCCGTGTCGCGAAACATATCTTCACTGGCTATGTCGAGCCGCCGGCCTGCTCCTATAACAGAAGCACAAATTTGCATTACATATTATTATTGGCAGATTTACTTCAAACTTTATGTTAAATTCGCAGCCGTGGTTGAAATATCATCGCAAGCCAGGGGTATGACTACGTTCACTTCCCCTGACAGATATCCTACGCATCATATACAAGTTAGACGAATCAAGCTCGAAATTGACCTCGCCATATCGCCGTGGGACCAGTGCAGACACCCGGCCGTCCGACTAGCGCTCCAGTTCAAAGACAAAACTCAATGTGGACTCTATGTTATTTGCTCTGTGTAGGGGTAATTAAAATACAATTAGTAAGCAGGAGCAGAAGTAATGGACCCAGGGCAGTCATTGCCCATGCAGCTCATCCTCATATCCAAGCCTAAAGCTGTGAGCACTGACCATTTCAAACTAGCCAATGGGTAGCTCTCATAATCCCACCGCTATTTAACTATAGCTTCTAAATTGACTACCATGTGTGGGTGTGACATGTGCCCCTGTCCACTGTGTATAACAGTCGACTTTCTACGTCCCCTTGAGAGCAATCTTATCTGACCGCCCTTTCGGTTATCTGCTAAGGGAGTAGAAATATGTCACATTGTGCAGATGGCTTGTGACCCAGCCTTGTCATAAGTTGCTACACAATATAACATTAATTAATATAGAGTATATAATACTATATATACGTGTATATATATATATCTGTATATATACATATATATATATATTATATACAGCCTGTATATATATATATATATATATAGTATAATTATTATTCATTAAAATGATAATCTATGAGCCCTACCATACGCATAGAGCCGCCAAAACCGGCTGAATGTAATATTTCCCCTAAATTTAGGAAGTCTATAGCTTTGACACTGTCATTAGCTACGTCATTTCTGAAGACAGATTCTGAAAGCCTGGGTCCCATTTATTAAACTTCAACATGATCAAAATTGTTTGGAAAGGGTAGTCTCCTCGTTTTTCTAGCTATCTGAAATATTCGTAAATAAACAGGTAGCTTGCAGGATAACATACGTATACATAACAACGATAAACTAGGCCCAGTACTTTGGGACCATGTCTTCCATGCAATCAGAAGCCAGGTAATTTAAGGCAATAAAATATATCCGTCTGTCGTCGATACACGATTAATGACGACCCTATACTATATCATTATGTGGATTTTGTGACCACCAACACGTTGGATTCTCAAAAACCTATATACGTAAAAATCGTCCCAAATGCCAATAAAACACACGCACGCACGCACGCACGTACGCACGCACGCACACACACACACACGCATGTCCTCTATTAACGTATCCTGTTATGAAATAATTGTACATGTACATACAGTTATGGTGCAGACAGGGAAACATTTATCATACGCACCTCATTATGTTTATTATAATTCAATGATATGTTGTTTTTGAGTATCGTCGCGACAGGGCGTACTACTAGAAGTTTATAGATCTATATGTATAGTATTATATAACATACTTGAAAGGAGAATAGCATTCACCAAAAAATCCTAAATTACTGAAGCTTTGCTTATAACACACAACTAGTTTGGTAATCAAAAGCCAAACTAGTGCTTAACTATTCAACAAATTGTAATCCTAGTTGTAGGCCAGCTAGGCAGACGCCTGAAACAATATACCCACCCCCAATTTGTTAGGGTAATTATCCCATCCACTACTCCATTCCAGGGGTGAAAAGCGCCCTCCAGGGAGAGAGCTAATTAAGACACTCATTGATGTCAGAGGAGTGGCAAAGCCAATAAACATACCTCTGCAATCAGTAATTGCAACGGGGCTGAATGCTTCTCACAAAAATCGATAAGATGTTCCATTGAACAGATCTACAAGGGAGTAAAATGAAAAACATTTAAAGCAGTTTAGACTCGATACCACTCTATACAAGAACTTGCCTTTCCTTTTTATTGGCACAGCTTACACAGCACAACAATTAAAATACAATATCACATTTTAGATATCTTAATTAATACTGTCTGTATTCGTTTCTTTTTTTGTATATACAGATGCATTTATATATATATATGTATATATATAACATAACGAAACTACTAAGTAACACAGGAGATTCTCTGGAGACCCCTCTGGATTGATTATGAAGGTTTCTATGCAGCTGCCTGTGTGACCAACTGAACAATGCACCAAAACACAAACATTTTGGTCGCAGGCTTGAATCCCACATGATGTTATTTTTTGCATTTTTATTTGTGGGCCGTAATTTTTATTTTTAATATTGAAGAATTTATATTACATATAGCTTTTTTAACTGTGCCGCATCCTAGATCTCTTCTCAGCCGCATGCTAGTGTATCTTTCCGTCAGCACATCCAACATACCTCTGTATACAGTCTGATGCCAAGCAGTGTGACTCCAAGCAGTGTGATTTTGGCCTCTGCCTCCTAGTCTTCAGAGCTGATGTAGCAGGTCTTCAGGTCGCACTTACAGACGTCCTTGAATATGAGGGCTGGGCGTCCAACTCGTTTCACTCAGTAGCGAGCTTTCCACAGAGGATGACTTTCGGGAAGCCGCCATCCTCCATGCCAGGCTCAGCGAGCGGAGACATTTCTGGCTCAGGAGTGACGAAATGCTGGGGAACCTAGCACGGTCCAGTATGTCGCTGTAAGGGACACGGTCCTGCCAGGTGATACTGAAGATTCGATTGAGGCACCGCAGGTGGCTTAAAGTGTTGAGTCGGCATTGCTGGCACATGTAGGTGGTCCACGATTCGCTGCCGTACCAGTTTGGAGAATTCGGTCCTGTTAAAATGTTGAGCTGATGTCAGTAGCCCTGTGCATAGGTAGCGAGACACCCTCCGCTAAAACAAAGAGTCCGCTTGAGGGGATTAAAAATGTGAACATTCCCCGTCTTCCGATGTCATGTCCGGCAGTATTCAATGGTTAGCGTTAACAATTACGATGTTATGAATATACAAGATATTGCGATGTTATAATGCATAAATCACCAATAAACACGTTCATATTTTATGACGTAAATGTGCTTTCATCCTTGTTGACAGGAAACACAATATTCTATGGCGTCGTTGCATAACACTTCCTTGTACGCCCGCTCGCAAATTTATTTGACATTTGTGTCATCAAAGTAATAATTAAAATATATGCGCCAGGGGTAAACATTTTGGAATATTCGGCAGTAATTTCATTTAATATTTATTGCATGTGGGTTGAAACACATTATAGAGCAAACAGATCAAAACAAATCATTAGTCAAAATCAAGTAATTCGTGCAATTAACGAAGGTGGTAATTGTGGGAAGGAGTAATGTAATGGCATAATAAAACGAACAAAATGTGTTTGGAAAGGAGTAAATATGAAGTTGTTAACTTACAAATAATAATATGTTCGTGGGCATATAATCGGTTCGTGTTTTGGGCCGGTTGACATGTACGACCCCACAACGAATCTGTAACACAACAAATATAATATATTATGTAACCCTGGCGGAATTGTTTCGTGCAAGCGGTTGCATAGGCTATTGTTACATCATGCGCCAGACGCGGGTAGTGTAGCTGCATTGAGCCACACCCAGTCGCAGTTTGCTAGGAATCATGGACGTATCCACAAAGATATACGTACAGTTCTCTCGGCTCCGTATTACGAGTATCAATATTCACGGCATGGTGAGTTATTATATCATGTTTATATGTTATATATAATAGTGATATTATTAGAATAATGCGTAACTTAAATTGTTTCTTGTTGCCCCATTACCCGTCACTTCGGGCATGCCAGCTATAGTATGACGAGTGTAGGAGTGTTATGTCGTATAATGTTAAATTATGTTTACAGACTACTTACTTATCTAGCATGCATTTTAACTAATTACTGTGATGTATAGGTACGTCGTGTGCATACGTTTGACTTTAGATGATGTGATAGTTACTAGTTAACTTTAGATGATGTGATAGTTACTAGTTAACTTAGCTAAAACATGTTTCTCCCATTCGTTGTCTGTACAGACAGGTGTCTATAGAGTGACTGATTATTACATGCGGTTTAATACGTATAATATTAGAACAGCCGACGCAACCTAGTAATGTAGCGTTGGTTGCTTGCCTATGTTGTAGTCGCAACTAGCACGCTGACTGTCTGTATTCATGCCCCTATCTCTCTCTATACAAATTATGCCTGTTTTCTCCCTGTCTCCTCTTTTTTAACTCTCCCTCTCTCTCCTCCATCGTCTATGTTTGTCTGTTGGAATGTCAGTCTATAAGTCTGTTACACAGTACGTACGTCAGTCCATCTGTGAGTCTGCTTGCCTGTCTGTTTGCCTGTATGGCTGTCTGCCGGCCTGCCTCATTCTCTGCCTGTATGTTTCTCTGACTGTTTGCTTCTATGCCTGTCCGTTTGTCTGCTTGCCTGCCTTCCTCCCTGCCTGCCTTCCTCCCTGCCTGCCTGCCTGCCTGCCTGCCTGCCTGCCTGCCTGCCTGCCTGCCTGCCTGCCTGCCTGCCTGCCTGCCTGCCTGCCTGCCTGCCTGCCTGCCTGCCTGCCTGCCTGCCTGCCTGCCTGCCAGCATGTCTGTATATCTGCTGCCTGCCTGCTTACCTGCTCCCTGTATGTTTATCAGCCTATCTGTGTCTCTACCCCCTCTCTGTAAGTATGTATGTATGTCTGTCTGTCTGTCTGACTGTCTGTATGTTTGTACGTATGTCTGTCTGTCTGTCTCTCTCTCTCTTCTCTCTCCTCTCTCTCTCTCTCTCTCTCTCTCTCTCTCTCTCTCTCTCTCTCTCTCTCTCTCTCTCTCTCTCTCTCTCTCTCTCTCTTCTCTCATTCCTCTCTTTCTCTCCTCTTTCCTCTCTCTCTTCACTGTTACTCTTCTCTCTCTCTCTACTCTCTCCTCTCTCTCCTCTCTCCCCTCTCTCTCTCTCTCTCCTCTCTCTCAATACATCCAGAAATACTTTAGAAACAGACCTAATACTTTGAAAATAAACCAGTTGTTTAATGTACATAATGTGAAACAGTTGACAGATCTTTCCAGATGTATTAATGTAAACATGACAAAGTTTATGTATCTAACAAATTCCCTGTCAAAACTGTGAATTGCATAGAAGAAACATTGTTTTACGCCAGACCCCTCTGTCTTGGGCTTTCCTTGCTGCTGTGCCCCAGGTCAGCCCAGCATTTTTTAGTTCTTCAATTGTTCGTCGCCAAGTTGTTTTCGGTCTGCCTCTTTTTATATTTCCTTCTGGCGTCCAGGTCAATGCTGTCTTTGCTGGAATGTAGCTGCTCATCCTGTAGACTTGGCCGAGCCATGTCCACCTCCTCTTTTTCAGGGTGAAGCAGATTTGTTGTTGTTTTGTTGCTTGGTGGAGTCTTGTGTTGGAAATGGTCTCGGGCCAGTATACTTTCATTATCTTTCTTAGGCAGGTGTTGTGGAAGCTGGAGAGTCTATTGGTGTCTTGCTCTGTCATGCGCCAGCATTCTGAGCCATACAGGAGTACAGAGAGGACATTGCTCTTGTAGATTCTTAGTTTTGTTTTTTTCTGGAGTATACTGAGGATTTCCATAGCCGTTGAAGATTTGCAAATGCTGACCTGGCTTTTCCCAATCGTGTTTTAAAGTCTTCTTCTGCACCTCATTGGAGACTGATGATGCTGCCCAGGTAGGTGAACTTGTTCACATATTCGAGTGCATGATTGTTAATTATGATAGGTTGCTGTGTCAGGTTGCTGTTTGTCAATATTGTTGTCTTTTTTGCATTTATTGAAAGACCAATGGAACTGGCTTGTTGTTCTAGGTTACATATTTTCTTTTGTACTTGATCTCGAGTGTGAGAAGGCAGAGCAAGATCATCTGCATAGATTAGATCTTCGAGTGAAGAGCACAGGTTCCATCTGATGCCAGTCCGCTGTTGGTTGGTCATGATTGTTGTAGTCCAATCGATGGCTAGGGTGAAAAGAAATGAAGACATGACACACCCTTGGCGGACAGCGGAGTTCACAGTGAATTTTGTTGTTGAGTTTCCGACACTGCAGGAGAAATTCCTGTAGAAGATCTAGATAAATTTCACCAGCTTTTCTGGAATTCAATAGTACCTCAGGATTTTTCAAAGGCTCTCTCTGTGCACACTGTTGAATGCTTTTTCAATATCTACAAAATTTGCATATATTTTTCTCTGCCATTCGTTGCATTGTTCTAGAATGTTCCGCAAAGTGAAGATGTGTTCGGTTGTTCCTCTCCCTTTTCTGAAGCCTGCTTGTTCTGGACGGAGAAACTTGTCTACTGTTGTTTTCATTCGTGTCATGATGATCTTACAGAAAATTTTGCTTGGTATGGAGAGTAGAGTAATTCCCCTCCAATTGCTGCAGTCTGCTAAATTTCCCTTCTTTGGTAACTTGATTATTCTCCCTTGAGACCAGTCATCAGGCAGTTCTTCTTTTCCCCATATGTTGGTGAAGAGGGGGTGTAGTATATCGGCTGCCGTTTCTGGATCTGTCTTGAAAACTTCTGCACATAATGCATCTGTTCCTGGAACCTTGCTGTTCCCCAATGTGGCTATTGCTGCTTTAATCTCACCCTTCGTTGGTGGGGGTCACTTCTAATTCCAGGTCTCTTTCTGCAGGCTGGATGTCTGCTGGGTGTTGTGGGTGTGTTCTGTTTAGTATGTCATTGAAGTGTTCTATCCATCTTCTTTCTTGTTCCTCTTCATTGGTCAGCAGCCGTCCATCTATGTCCATGAATGGGGGGTTGACCTTGCAGTTGGTGTTTTCACAAATCGGTTTAGTTATCGTGTACACAGTGCTCATATCATGCCTGCACGCGGCCGTTTCAGCTTTGTTTGCAAGTTCTTGTAAATGCTTTCTTTCGTCTCTTCTAGCAGATTTTTTAACAAGTTTGTTCACCTCACTGTATTGTATTCGCAATCTTTCTTACAGTCTTTCAGATTTGGTTTGTCCAATTACGATTTTCAGTTGCTTTATCTCGTATGCGCTCCCATGTTTCCGTTCTGATCCACTCTTTGTGCTGTCGGGTTTTAATGCCCAGTGTCTCTTTGCTGGTTTGATAGTATGCTTTCTTGATGATTTCCCACTTCTCTTGTACGTGATCAGATGTATCTGTTTCTTCTTCCAACACTTCAAATCTGTTTTGTAGCGTAACACTGAAAACTGAAAGCTCTAGCTTCTGTTGTATTCTTTAGTAGGTGTACATTAAATTGTTCTTGGCCTGTCTGTTTACAGAAGCCTGTTTTTCTGAGCTTCAGCTTGACTGTTGCCTGAAGTAGATGATGATCACTGCCAACATCGGCACCTCTTCTTACACAGACATCTAGTAATGATCGTCGCCATTTGTTGTTGATCATAATGTGGTCGATTTGGTTTTGGTCCCGTGCATTTGGGGAAATCCAGGTCAGTTTGTGGATGTCTTTGTGTGAGAACAGGGTTCCTCCTATCACCATACTGTTCAAGCCCCAAAAGTCACATAACATCTCACCATTCTCATTTATGGTACCACATCCTTGAGTGTCCATGATTCGTTCTCTTCCGATATTGTCAGATCCAACCTTTGCACTGAGGTCACCCATGATGATCAAAACGTCGTGTGCAGGCACTCTCTCCTTCTCGGCTTGCAGCATGCTATAGAAGGCCTCTTTCTCATCCGGTTCTGCATCATTGGTTGGTGAGTAGCATTGGATAATTGTAAGTTTGCTGTGCTTGCCAATGAACCTGGCTCTCGGTAGTCTAGCACTGACTGGTTTCCATTCTATCAATAAGAAACATTGTAGCTTATAGTTAATTTATTAGTCATATAAATGTGTTCCAGATGCGCAAAACATATGTAATATGTGTTTTATTCTATTTTATATTATTTGGTTTGCACTACTGATTAAAAAATTATTGAAAACACTTAATACAGTAAGATCACTGAATGTTTTATGAATTGTGTGTTATGTTTTACATCAAGCAAATATGACTGATATAATAGAAGTCTATATGTTCTTAAGAATACAATGTGTTCTGTTAAAATATACTTAAGAGAGAACACTTTTTCATACCCCACAAGGGGTCGTAGGGAAATAAAACTCATTGTCACTCTCCATCAGCGTATCTTCCCCTCCATTTCCTTTCTCATTTCCTTCCTCTTTCGTTCCCTCCAGTCCCCTCCCCTCCTCTTCCTTTCCGTCTCTCATCCCATTCTACCCCTCAGTTCTTCTCTTCCCTTTCGCTCTCCATGTTTCCCCAATCTGTCTCTCATTTTAAGTCCCTCATTCCCTCCACTATTTCTCTATTTCTCTACGCCATCTTTCCCCTCTCACTCTCTCTCACTCTCTCTATCTCTCTCTCTCCCTCTCTCTCTCACACACACACACACACACACACACACACACACACACACACACACACACACACACACACACACACACACACAATCTCTCTCCCTCTCTCGTTCTCTCTCTCTCTCCTCTCTCTCTCTCTTCACTCTTTCTCTTCTCTGTCTCTCCTCTCTCTCCTCTCTCTCTCCTCTCTCTCTTCACTCTTCCTCTTCTCTGTCTCTCCTCTCTCTCCCATCTCTCTCTCCTCTCTCTCTCTCTCTCTCTCTCTCTCTCTCTCTCTCTCAATACATACAAAAATACTTTAGAAGCAGACCTAATACTTTGAAAATAAACCAGTTATTTAATGTACATATTGTGAAACAGTTGACAGATCTTTCCAGATTTATTAATGTAATCATGACAAAGTTTATCTATCTAACAAATTCCCTGTCAAAACTGTGAATTGCATAGAAGAAACATTGTAGCTGATAGTTAATTTATTAGTCATATAATTACATGTAAATGTGTTCAAATTGTGCAATATATGTGTTTTATTTTATATTATTTTACATTATTTGATTTGCACTACTGATTAGAAAATTATTGAAAATACTTAATACAGTAAGGTCACTGAATGGTTTATGTTGTATGTGTTATGTTTTACATCAAGCAAATGTGATTTATATAATAGAAGCCTAGATGTTCTTAAGAATACAAAATGTTGTATTAAAATGTACTTTAGAGAGAATACCTTTTTTATATTCCACAAGGGGTCGTAGGGAAATAAAACTCATTGTTATTATCACTCTCCATCAGCGTATCTTCCCCTCCATCTCTTTTTCTTCCTCTCTCGTTCCCTCCAGTCCCCTCCCCTCCTCACCCTTTCCGTCTCTCTCCCCATTCTACCCCTCCATCCTTCTCTTCCCCGTCGCTCTCCATGATTCCCCAGTCTGTCTGTGTCATTTTAAGGTCCCTCATTCCCTCCACTATTTTTCTATTTCTCTACGCCATCTTCCCCATCTCACTCTCACACACACACTCTCTCTCTCTCTTCTCTCTCTCTCTCTCTCTCTCTCTCTCTCTCTCTCTCTCTCTCTCTCTCTCTCTCTCTCTCTCTCTCTCTCTCTCTCTCTCTCTCTCTCTCTCTCTCTCTAGCTCTCTCTCTCTAGCTCTCTCTCTCTCTCTCTCGCTCTCTCTCTCTCTCTCTCTCTCTCTCTCTCTCTCTCTCTCTCGTGCGCGCTCTCTCTCTCTCTCTGTCTCACACACACAATCTCCTCTACTTCTCTACGTACCTCTCGCCATCTTCCCCCTCTCACGCTCTCTTTCTCTGTCTCTGTCTCTCTCTCTCTCTCTCTCTCTCTCTCTCTGTCTCACACACACAATCTCCTCTACTTCTCTACGTACCTCTCGCCATCTTCCCCCTCTCACGCTCTCTTTCTCTGTCTCTGTCTCTCTCTCTCTCTCTCTCTCTCTCTCTCTCTCTCTCTCTCTCTCTCTCTCTCTCTCTCTCTCTCTCTCTCTCTCTCTCTCTCTCTCTCTCTCATACACGTTCTCTCTCTTTCTCTCTCTCTCTCTCATTCTCTCTCTCGTTCTCTCTCTCTCTATCTCTCTCACACACACACCCACCACACACACACACACTCTCTCTCTCTCTCTCTCTCTCTCTCTCTCTCTCTCTCTCTCATATTCACTCGTAATTGGGTACGGTCATGGATCGTTGCACACTTAACACGAATGACGAGCCTATTCATGTAGGCATGCCAACTGTGCTTATATTGCATTACCTCAGAGACAATGCATTGATTCACCTACCGGTGGACATTGTTGGCATCACGTTCGAGCCCAACAATGGTTCCTTCCTAATCACATGCCAAAGGGATTTAATTTGACATTAGCTTGAATTTAATATGACTACCTCTGTCGAGCTTCACCTGACAGTTGTTGTAAACGTGTGTGTGATGAGCGTAAAACGACCAATAGGAAAACAGTGGTTGAAATATAGGTCACACGACGGGTTTCAGTACAACACCGGCTTAACTGGTGGATGGTTGAAATGCGTGGGTCCAGCGCACATTATATGTATGTAACAAACAAGATTCGCTTGACGCTCGATACGGTGCTTCGTTTAATAGGTGATTTCAACAGTGGAACACACTATAGGATATGAAAACAAATGCCGAAAAAGACAGCGTGAAGGGGTAGCCATTGCAAGATGGTTGCAACAGGAAGGTAGGTAGGGACTTCATTTGTTTAGAACATCAAGTAGTTGTAGTGTCTTCTATATATTGCCTTTGGGTACAACAAGAAAATTTGTTATTGTTGATAGTCTATTCGCGGCGGCAGGCACGCGCGCACAAGAAAAGAACATGGTTATTGTGTTTATAAACTTAACTTTTGTATCATACCATAATGTAGACACACATATAGACATACACGTACATACGCACTGGCGTAATGTATTCATAGGAAATGTTGCGAACCATAATGCAAATACACACACGCTTATTGTTGGCTGATTATAGTTATATTATTTGGCAGTGATCAAGGGTTATATCACGTGGCATGGATGACCACACCGGTTATGGGAACGCCGGGAAGGCTTGGGGCCCGATATATCCCTCCCCTGCAGGGTACTACCACACGGTGTGGGTCAACTGTGAGAGATCAGGATTGTGACACTACTCTCCAGAGTAGGGTTGTAAGGAGCTCCCGATGAGATGTCCCGAGCCGATCATTGGTACAGTTAGCTCTGTATCATAGGCAGTAACGGCTCCAGTGTCTCCCACTTCCCGATTCTCTCTTTTTGTCTTTCAAAAATTAACTTCAATGTTGCTTGGCTGTTTTCAACACCTGAAAAGTAAAGTGAATACAAGTTCTTGCAGGTCCTCTTCTGACTTGACTGGGCAATACTCCCTCTGCCTCTTACATGCCAGCTCCAGCTTTTGACATCTGCTCGGAGTGTGCGCCTGAGTCTGGCACAATCTAAGATAGGAGTGGGGCAGTGTATTCAGTTTTCATAGGGTGGTTATGCCATAACGTATCTATTTTTGCATCAAACGACTTCACTGATGAAGCGTCAACCACATACTGTGGGAGAGTGTTTTATACGCCTGTGCTTCGGTATATCAATCAGTTATTTCTACTATTTAATCGTCATCTTTCTTTAAATAACTTTAGGTGGTGCCCTCTCGTATGTGCTTCGTTATCCCTCAATGTAAAAAAATGGATGAGACTGCAGGATCATATTTCCCTGTTAGTATCTTATACATTTCAATCATATCTCCTCTGAGGCGACGATATGATAGAGTTGATAATTTCAGTCTCTGTAAACCTTCTTTGTATTCAACTTGTTCTGCGCTGCAGATTTTGAAGAGCTGTAATATGTTTCATTAACAAAGGACTACATACCTGATTAGCGTGTGTGGAAGGACGAGATTTAAAAGTTGTAAAAAAACACTTTTCATCCATGTGATCGAAAGTACGTCGATTATATCCCCATCATCGAATTGGCTTTATTTTTTTTTCTGACATGTATGCCTCAAAATTAAGCGATGAATCGAAAATGACTCCAGTATCTTTCATCTTGTCCGTACTTGTAAGTGTTGTCTGTTTGCTTCCCAGTGAATAGCCTTTATTCCTTGTGGATGATTATATAATTCTCATATGGCTACATTTATCTGGATGGAATTACAAAAGTCATGTATCTGTCCAGCGTTAGGCAGAACTAAGATCTTGTTGCAGTTTTGTGCAGTCCTCTTCGGTATAAATAGGATTGAACAGCTTCATATCATCTTACATGTTCTTACAGGTCCTCTTCTGGCTTCTAGGCTGTGATGCCTCTTACTCCAGACGAGTTGTTCCATAATAGGGGTGGGGCTGTGTAATCGAGCTTAATTGGGTGGTTTTTCCATAATTTGTATAATTTTCCCTCAAAGGACTGGACTGATGGAGCCTCTACCACATACTGTGGGAGGCTGTTCCATACGTCCGTGCATCGGTGTATAAATGAATTTTTTGTAATGTTTAACCGACAACGTCCTTTGAATATTTTTTAGGTGATGTGCTCGCGTACATGATTCAGTATCCCTCAAAGTTATAAAGTTCGATGACACAGCTGTATCATATTTGTCTGTTAAAATCCTATACATTTCAATCATGTCTCCTCTGAGGCGACGATATCACAGAGTTGGTAATTTTAGTCTTTGCAGACGTTCATTGTATTCAAGATCTTTAAAACCTGGAATTAATTTGGTTGCTCTACGCTGAACATTTTCAAGAGCTGTAATGTGTTTCATTAAGAACGGAGCCCATACTTCATTTGCATATTCAATATGTGGGCGGACGAGAGATTTAAAAACAGTAGAAAAACACTGTTCATCCATGTAATCAAAAGTACGACGAATTATCCCCATCATTGAATTGGCTTTATTAATTTTTTCCGACATATGTGCCTCAAAGTTTAGTGATGTGTCAAAAATGACGCCAATATCCTTACCTTATCCGTACTTGCCAGGGTTATATGAGTAGGTCCCAGTGTGTAGCTCTCATTTCTTATGGTTGATGATCGTACTCTCATATGGCTGCATTTGTCTGGGTGGAACTTTAAGAGAGATTCGTATATCCAATGTTCTGCATGGGTAAGATCATGTTGAAGCTTTGTGCAATCTTCATTGGTGTAAATTGGATGGAAGAAATTCATATCATCCGCAAACAGGAATATTTCGGAGCCAAAAGTAGAGGGCCAATCACCGATTCTTGTGGTATGCCGCTGATGACATCATGCCAATCTGAAAAAGAATTATTGTTTGTGGGCCAACAGAGCTGCAACCCAGCTTAGAATATTTCCTTGAATTCCATAGCTCTGGAGTTTCTCTATAAGTCGTAGATGTGGAACTTTGTCAAATGCTTTCATAAAATCACAATATACTACATCAATACATCCACCGTTATATCATCCGCAAACAAGAAAATATGAGAGCTCTTTATAACATCAGGTAAATCATTCGTGAATATAACAAAATGAAGGGGCCAATCACTGATTCTTGTGGTATTCCAGGAATTTGTACAGAGTTTTAAATTCACAGAGAAAACCCATCAACAAGGGAGTATTATAACCTTCATCCCCCAATATCACCCATTTGTATATATATATATATACAAATGGGTGATATTGGGGGATGAAGGTTTTAATACTCCCTTGTTGATGGGTTTTCTCTGTGAATTTATATATATATATATATCATAGCACACCAACATGTGATGCAAATGTTGCCTATGTGCTATGCAGTAAAACGATGGCTGGAGGAAAGGAACCAACTTGCATGGTTTCTACAGAAAGACCACATCCTAATGTTCAACAACTACAACTGTACTCTAGTACGAGGGGTTATACTATTTATACAGATATTTTCTGAGGTGTTTGCCAAGGATGGGTGCTGCTGTAATGCAATAGTCAATTTTGGAAATTGTAAATGTGTTTGCAAAATTTTGGATAATACCGAACTGTTTTTACCAGGTACTTTTGTTGGTTGTGCAATTTTAACTGACATGCTTCAGAGTATAGACGTTAATTACTAATGTATTTTTGTGGATTTTGACAGAAATTGATCGTGCATATTGCAAGGTATATTATGTCCTGGTGTTATGGTTTCTAGATTATTAAGGTTCCAGGGTACTGTATCATATGAACACTTGCCATAACAAGATAACATTTTTGTAACAATTTTATTAACACATCTATGACCATGTACACACACACTGAATAATACTAGGCATCGGTAATCAGCATGACAATATTTTTAGACAAACATGTCTATTAAAACAGGCAATTCTGTTTTACTTTATCCCATGATCAGAGGTAATCTAGTCTTTTTGTTTTCACTTATCTGGATTTAAGTATGAATCGGCTTGCTCTTTGCATAACTAATGTAATGCCTGTTCTTGACGTGTTTATCATAAAGATATATTATATTCAACAATATGTGGTTAGTAACGTCTGTACTGTTACTGCCACCTTGACTTTTTAAATAAGTTTCAAGAGACTGAATGAATGTCAAATATTTCAAAGAAATTCAAGTTAGGGAATAACAAAATAATGTTCTTCTTGTGTTTCTTGACATAAAAAAAATAATACACAAGTTATTATTGATAGTATACATACTTGGACCGTGTGGACTTCGCTTATTACCACCAATATGGACAAACACCCAACATTACCCAGCTAAATGTGGATCTACACACCATAAACTGTGTTCATCTTGGAACCAATGAGCATCCAGTTTTCACCTTAATCTTAAAAAAAATTACAACGAAAATATAACGTTTTTACCACGCGCTTTTGACATTTTCATTATATCATACTGGCATCTAAAATATAAGGCAACAATGTTGCATTTTGAACATATATATCATTAAACCACACATGGTTCATCCAACTCTACAAAACTACAAAAACAGGCATGGGATATGTGAAATGTTGCACATGCTAATGAAGAATCACAAGATTTCTTTCCTCCACAAATCTGTTTTTGTATGGAAATTATTCAATAAGTATTTGGCATATTTGGCATTTGCACTCAATAAGACATATCATAGACATTTTCCAGCAAGATGACAACAAAACTGTGCTTTTGTTTCAAATATCAACCAGCCGAATAAAATTCCTTGCTCTTGTTCTTCTTGTTCCTGTTCTGTTAATAAGTTTGAAATCAAGTATCAACCAGCCTAGATATATAATTTTAATCAGTTACATTTATGTTAATAAAACTAATAAAGCTGACAAAATGACACATTTTGTTTAAAAAAAAAAATTGTTCCAAGCTACATTTTAAAGTACAAGACAATTTGTGAGACTTACCAATATGTATGTTGCCACATGTGTTCAGTGTGAGAAATGTGTAAGACGTACCAATATACATATTGCCGTGTGTGTTCACTATGAGATATGTGTAAGACTTACCAATATACATGTTGCTGTGTGTGTTCAGTATGAGATGTATGTAAGACTTACCAATATACATCATGTTGCTGTGTGTGTTCAGTATAAGATATGTGTAAGACTTACCAATATACATGTTGCCACATGTGTTCAGTGTGAGAAATGTGTAAGACGTACCAATATACATATTGCCGTGTGTGTTCAGTATGGGATATGTGTAAGACTTACCAATATACATGTTGCTGTGTGTGTTCAATATGAGATATATGTAAGACTTACCAATATACATGTTGCTGTGTGTGTTCAGTATGAGATATGTGTGTAAGACTTACCAATATACATATTGCTGTGTATGTTCAGTATGGGATATGTGTAACATTTACCAATATACATGTTGCCCTGTGTGTTCACTATGAGATATGTGTAACACTTACCAAAATACCTGTTGCCGTGTGTGTTCACTATGAGATATGTGTAAGACTTACAAATATATATGTTTCCACGTGTGTTCAGCATACACTGTACGTAATACTCCTCCCGATTTTTCCTCTACAAAGCTGAATCCGTCGATCTCAACACTTCCTTTCCTCCCAGTCCTGAAGTCAACAACATTGTCCATAGTAATCTACTCATACCACAGCTAATATCGTAAATACCCAGGTTTTATTTTTAAATGGAAACAAATTGCTTGCACATAACAAATATTCAAACCTATTTTGTTTGATTAAAATAAGTGACACATCTATAGCAGAGCAGAGCATGAAAAGCAAAGTAGAAAGTTGCTTAATTGCACATAATTTTATACATTTTAAACATTTAGTATGTGCACTGAGTGTGCAAACTATTTAATTCTTTTAGTTAAATATGTCACTTTGTAGAACACTGTAGAAGGTAACATTTTCAAAACATTATTGCATCCATTATGTATTTATTTGCAACCACAGCTTTGTACTACAACACTGAAATCTTGCTGCTTCATTGGTTATAAAAAAGTAAAATGGATATATTAACAAAATCCTAATGGAACTTTCAGACGACAGTGAACAATCTGCTGACAGAAAAAGCAAACCAACTTTACTCAGACAGACGCATTGTATAAGTGTTGAAGAAAGTGCAAATAAGACTGCAGTGATGTGGCTGGAATGTTATCAAGCTGAGGCTGTGAAATATCCACGGGATTAGTACGTAGGAAAATATACAACCGATGTCTTGTCGACTTTACCTGTGCTGCCTATAGGACACAAGAGAGAAGCATGAATGTCTTGCCTTTCCTCATGAGGCAAAACGAAGGTAACCTCATCATCCACAACGATGTAATGATGCAGATGAGGTTCATAGTTTCAGTATTGCACATATCTGTGCTAAAGTCAGATATGACCCATCTCAAAAAAGACAAAAACAATTTAGCCTGAAAAACTTACATGGGCAGATTCTATTTACTCTACCAATTCAAATGATATATATTGTGTGACAAAATTATCTAGTTTCTACACACATGGTTTCTTAGTATTTAGCAGTATTTACCCCACATAACTTCTTCATTATGGGGTAACGTCTTGTATACCAGTGTTTTTGTTATGGAACTGTGATCATTTCTGATGCGGACAATTTCTCTCACGACAATACTGGACCTAACACCAGCAATAATGTAAACTAGGGGAAACATGCAAATATGCCACACAACACCCCCTAGTTATCTACCTACCCTACCCTGGGGTCGGGTTGTAAAGACTAGGTCAAGTAAAGTCTGATTCAAGCAACGACAGGCATTTCCACATGCTCAGCTCATCTAGAAACAAACTCTACTCTAATGCTAATGCGTGGGGCTGTGCGTGGAATAACTGGCAGCAGGGGAACATTTCTTAAAGCATAGTTCATATGATAATCACTATGTGGCAGCACACAATGTAAGTTGTTAGTTCCTGGTGAGCAGGGTAGTCACTTGGTGGCAACACAGGTCTGGAATTATGCCCACCAGTCTAAGGTGGGTGAAACCAACCGTTAGAATAGAATAGAACTTTACTTCGGTGACAATACACATTTTTGAACATATGTACGATGGATTACAATGAACATGTGCTGCAAACGAGGAGATACATTAAATAAAATAAAAAGAAGCTTAATTATTTATAATACCATGACAAATTATGGTAGGTTATGACTAATTAATAAGTTAATATATATATCAAGAGTTCAAAGATACTTAGACAGTAACAGCTAATTGAGTTTCTTTTTAAAGACAGTGACAACCTTCACCATGGGGGTGACAATTACATGTGTTGTTGTGTAAATAACTGTGTGTGATTGTAGGTTGAGAATGGAGTATTCAGCATTGGCTTATATGTTGGCACAATTTATACTTTGACTACCTGGATTAAGGTTCAGAAGGGTTTATACCCCACTCCACCCTCACCCGCCCCTTTCACCCTGCCCTATAGAGATGACTTAGAATGTGAGCAAACAATGTTAGATAAGGAATTTCCTGAATTTTGTCTTTGTTTGGGGAGTCTGGGAAAATTGTGAAGTGGATTCTGTTATCTTTTGAGTTAGTGAATGTAGTCTGTACTACCATGATTCCGAATGGAAATAGAGATATCAGCCTATAATTATATACATTTTTAATAACATAATGGCAATACACTGTAACATTTTTCACAATAAAATCAACTTAACTTTTACATTATACCTACAAATGTTAATAAAAACACAAATTACAAACTTACGAACATTTGCAATAACAGTGCATCCAACCTATGAATTTTCACTAAAATTCATTCCACTGCAGTGCATGTATTACTAGAATTTAAGTGAATATAAAATTTGTTATGTCATATCACAGAAATCAGCAACAAAAATTACCACTGTAATATTCACAAAAACACATCCCAAACGTAAATGCCACACTTTGTATTCACGACATGTGTTTAGAAGGATTAAAAGTGTTTAGAAGGATTAAAAGTGATGGAGACAGACAGCATTTACAAGATGATCTTGATAGGTTGATCAAATGGTCTGAAAAGTGGCAAATGCTGTTCAATTTTGGGAAATGTAAATGCCTCCACACAGGTCATGGGAATGAAGAGGTAAAATATAAAATGGGGGGTACTGTTCTAAGTACTACTGTAAAAGAAAAGGACTTAGGGTTAACCATTTGTGCTGATATGAAGGTTTCAGAGCAGTGCGGAATTGCAGCGTCAAAGGGAAATCAAATCCTTGGATTAATTAGGCGAAATATAGCGTATAAGAACAAAGAATTAATAGTACCGCTGTACAAAACAGTAGTGAGGCCTCATTTAGAATATTGTATACAAGCATGGAGGCCATATCGCAAGAAGGACATAGATATGCTAGAAAGAGTACAGAGGAGAGCGACTAAAATGATACCAAATCTGAGGGATATTAGTTACGAAATACGCCTAAAAGAATGTGGTTTAACAACACTAGAGACCAGGAGATTGAGAGGAGATCACATAGAAGTGTTTAAAATATTGAATGGTTATGAAAATATTGATAGAAACATTTTTTTCTCAGTTAAGAAAGATAGAAGGACTAGAGGACATGAAGTTACATTAGTAAAGGAGCAGTGTAGATTAGATATAAGAAAGTTCTCATTCTCACAAAGGACTGTAAATGAATGGAACAGATTATCTCCTGATTGTGTTGGTGCTAGTAGCGTGAATATGTTTAAAAATAAAATCGCCACACACCTTAAAAAGGCGGGATACATGTAGATAAAAAGTAGTGGACTCTCGATAAGCCAAAAGGCTTCCTTGTCCAACTGCCATCCAGAGTAATTTTCTGGATGGCAATCTTGTTAAATTTTGTTAAATCTTGACATGAAGGTAAGTTCTTACATAGCGCAGTATCCAGTCGTCATGACAGCTCAAAGCACTTTAAAACAAGTTTCATACTAAGTATACTCAGATTATATTATAAATTCAAGAAATAAATAACGATGTATCAAATATAATTTAAAAAGTTAAGTGTTTATAAGTGCGATATCCAGTCCTTAGGACGGCTCAAAGCACTTTACACTTTACTCCCTGGCAGACCTGTTCAATTGAACACCATCTCGACTTCTCTGGGAAGCATTCGGCCACGCTGCAAATGTCCACCCCTGTCTATAGCCAGGTACTCACTCATACAGCTGAGTGAACTGAAGCAACGTACAGTAAATGAACTTGCCAAAGGTTCGACGCCGCCGTAAAGGATTCGAAACCGAGTTCTCTTAGTCGAGAGTCCGAAGCTCTTACTGCTGCGCTACTGTGATGAGACACATTACAGTTGGAAAGAAATAATACCTACCTGTTTGGGGTTTAATTCCTTGAAGAGAATTGTTTCTGTGCCACTAAAGCCTAGCTTGCTGTGCCACACATACAGCTTAGTGATGTTTCTCTGAAAAAATATGGTTATTCGTAGTACAGATCAAACACACAATCTTGATTCCATCACCAAATCTACTTATCAGTGATTCATATTAATTCAAGAAGCACATTTTAAATAAATAATAATTCTTTGGTCTTTCAGCAAAGTCTCTATCTCACGATGGCCACAGAGCATTGGAGTGGACAGTCTGTTGTGGAGTCATAATAATTATTAGTATATTATTTTAATTGTCTACTTTTATACTAGTATATTATCTAAATAATTATATATTACTTAATATTTTATTGTATATTTATTATTATTATATATTTTATTTAAAGAAACTGTCCACAATATCAGACTGTATTTGTTGTAGGTAATGTGTATTGAATTACAGAGTTAGCTCATGATTGTTTAGCAGTTTTTCTTTAGCAACGTTATAGATGTTTTATTTTATTACTCACATTTGAGTAGCTCTATTAACCATTTCATAAGTATTAGTATTTTACAAACATTATCAACATCATTAACGACGATGGTAATGCAATAACTGAGATATATATTGAGATATATATACTGGTTCAACCTTTTTGCGAATTTGATGTTTATCAGCGCGTAGACCACGAACCGGTAAATACAGACACAACAACATCTTTGCAATGATCCATTTACCCTTTGTGTCTACACCATGGTGATGTGGTTGTTTCACTCTAATTTACTGAGCGAAAGACCGCATCAACTATGGATGGACAGTGGTAATTTAATTGGAGGTTCTATCTATAGCCATAAGCCATTGCCATACAAACCTTCCACGGTGTAATATTGTTCGATTTGTGCAGTATTTTATTGATATGGCTGAAATCTAAAATGGTAGAATGACCAGTTGATCAAACTGACCAGCACGCGTAAGGTTAAGACGGACGATTGAACCAGAAGCCGAAGCCGAAAGCATTCTAAGTCAATCATCGCCTTGGGTGTCTTTACCGCTATTCGACCACGGCGCTTGTCAATGGCTGGATATCGCGGTACGATTGGACATGTAGCATTAAATTGCCGGACCCTCGGCGCTACTTGGACATATTCTAGCACACGTATACAAGACAGCTGTGCATACAAGCAAGAGTTTATATTCACTGTTGGAATAAATAGTAAGAGGAACAGCAACATCACTGACAAAAACCGGCAAATATGAAAAGTTGACGGGTTAGGTACCACGTGTGTTCCACGATGTATTAGCATGTATTTATGGTGTTTATGTATTGGTCATAATAGTACGATATATGTGTTGGCGGTATACTGCTCGCCAAATTGCTTTTTAATATTCCCGTAGCATGCTTTACCATTGTTTTGCCTGTGATAAACATCAAACTTCGATAAGCGTTTGTGATTATACACTGCGCGGAAGGATGCGAACAGCAAATGGTATGTGCAATAACACAATCTAAAACAAATTAAAGTTAACAAAAAACAAAAATGTTCAGGGTTTCATTTACGATCCCTCGAAAGAAAAGTAACGCAATTATTTGTTTTCTAAATCCCCCCTTGGTTAAGGGTTTCTAAAAGTTTAGGGTCCGTGTCTGTCGTTACACGGACATTAATCGATTGTTCACAACGTTATGCGGTTTTTTCTTAAACTGTACGGAGGTCCGGTGACCAGTTAGACCATTTTACGTTCTGTTTTTCGGGAAACAGACTTCAACGTCTCGTTAACCGGCGGATGGGCATTTTTGTTAGTCGGACTACTAACAGTACATGTGTGTATCGGATTGTATTTACATCGAACAAGTATGAATTTTTAAACTATCCTGCGCAAATACAATAACTCATGAAATGTGTTCCTGTGTTGAAAACGAAAACGCGGTATTTCAACAGTGTTTTCCTTTAACAAAACTACCGATTCAGAACACTATCCATACAGCTTATTACAGTAATCGTACAAACGTAAAAATGAGTTCTTATACAGCGCAGTATCCAGTATAGTTGACTGCTCAAAGCGCTTTACACTTTACTCCCTGACAGACCTGCTCAATTGAACACCATCTAAATTTCTCTGGGAAGCAATCAGCCATGTCACAAACAATGCGCGAAGAATATTCGTACACAAATATCCATCACTGTCCATGGCCAGGTATTCATTAACACAGCTGAATGAACTAGAGCAACGTATAGAGTGAACTTGTTCAATGTTCGAAACGGCAGCACAGGATTCGAATCCGAGTTCTCTCGATTGAGTGTCCGATTCTCTATCAACTGTGCCACTGCGCTCAATTATACAATTGTTAAAAGTCACTATCTGGTGCAAGGTCGTTCCAACAACACCCAATCGATCGACCTTCGTTAAGCCGAGTGTAAGTAAACACGGCCTTGTCAACTCTACTAAAGCCTGTCCTGACTTATCCCTCCCGGGTAGGCGTTTCTTGTGTAAACGTGTGTTGTAGCAACTGTGTAATTAATGGTGCCTTATGCCCCTATTACATCGTAATCACTTACGCTGGTTTGTGTCGGCGGCGACTTGAACTATGACGAAGGAGCGACGTCAATATTTGGTAAGTTGACTTAACCGCGGCGTATTTCTCCTTCAGTGGTTGAATACACTCGGCCAACATATCGCTTGTGCTCACAGGGTATTATTATTAATACAGTAATTATTATCAATTTGTTATACACGAACAATCGATCCGGATTCCTCAGTCAATCATTAATCACAAGTAACAGTTATTATCTATGTTTTACAATACACAAGACAGTTGCACTGAAAGAAACCGCCTGAAGAATTCCCGCGTGCCTTGCTCTCCCGACAGTGAACGAGTGCACGATCGCTAACGTCAGATAAACAATGGAAGCACATCATGGCAACGATAAGATCGTCATCTGCGCTGCTCTCGCAGGTTCCCTGGTGCTGTAAAATTCAGATTTCATGTAAAGTAGCGTGGCTGCTAGCAGACATCGCGTAACACTCGTCGTCGATTAGTTCCGTAATTGCCTCGATTGGGGGGTGGATGGGTCTCTCGAGCGATGCTCAGACTCGACACGCAAGTCAAGTTGGAATACATGATAAAAGACTCCGTGATCTGGCAGCATGCTCACCAGGTGGCTAGTTGCTTTCTACGGAGCCACTGAGCATGTTGGGCTCAGACCACGCTAAGGATTCGTCCGCCATTACCCTTAAAGAATCCCTAATAAAATTAACGGTGTGCAGTATATGTGAATTTATGAGAGCACTTGTGTAGTGTTGAGTGACCACAAATGATGTATTTTGTACAGTGTGGCATCGCAGCTGTCAAATGATGGCAGTTATCATTCGGTCACCGCGTACATATGCAGGTGTCATTTTGGATATTATGATGTCAACATGACAAGGCACTGTCTGATTTTAGTAGAAATTTTAAGTTTTTGGGTTTGTGATTGATCTGTAGGAAAACAGGTTAATAATAATAATAAAGTCTGACATAGCGCTGTATCCAGTCCTTGGTTCTGTCCAAAGCGCTTTACAAAAACGTTCACAATTGTGTGTCACTCATACTAGTGAACGCGATTAAAAAAGTTTTTATGACACCTTCACGAATTGTACACAGCATGTGTGTCAGTGGCGGTCAAATGTATCGTGAATACTTAAAGAACCTTGTAGGATACTTTTTGCAGGAAATCAAAGAAATGTGCCTAGGCAATGGGGAAATATACTGTGGTTGTTTCACCCCTGCTTTCACCCAGGCCACCCTCCGGTGAAGCAAGTTCAACACAGTCATCTTTCACCCTGGCCACCCGCCGTTGAAGCAAGTTCAACACAGTCATCTTTCACCCTGGCCACCCGCCGGTGAAGCAAGTTCAACACAGTCATCTTTCACACAGGCCACCCGCCGGTGAAGCAAGTTCAACACAGTCATCTTTCACCCTGGCCACCCTCCGGTGAAGCAAGTTCAACACAGTCATCTTTCACCCTGGCCACCCTCCGGTGAAGCAAGTTCAACACAGTCATCTTTCACCCTGGCCACCCTCCGGTGAAGCAAGTTCAACACAGTCATCTTTCACCCTGGCCACCCGCCGGTGAAGCAAGTTCAACACAGTCATCTTTCACCCTGGCCACCCGCCGGTGACGCAAGTTCAACACAGTCATCTTTCACCCTGGCCACCCGCCGGTGAAGCAAGTTCAACACAGTCATCTTTCACCCTGGCCACCCGCCGGTGAAGCAAGTTCAACACAGTCATCTTTCACCCTGGCCACCCTCCGGTGAAGCAAGTTCAACACAGTCATCTTTCACCTTGGCCACCCGCCGGTGAAGCAAGTTCAACACAGTCATCTTTCACCCTGGCCACCCGCCGGTGAAGCAAGTTCAACACAGTCATCTTTCACCCTGGCCACCCTCCGGTGAAGCAAGTTCAACACAGTCATCTTTCACCCTGGCCACCCGCCGGTGAAGCAAGTTCAACACAGTCATCTTTCACCCTGGCCACCCTCCGGTGAAGCAAGTTCAACACAGTCATCTTAGAAAACACCTCTGTGATTGTTACTTAAATTCAAAACACCGTAGAGTTTGTTTTTCAAACTCGGTTCAAATCACTCAGTGCCAAGTTAAAAACTGGTCATTTTAAAAATAAACATGCATGCATACATGTGTGCATACATACGTGCATACATACATACATACATACATACATACATACGTGCATGCATCCATGCATACATACATACATACAGCTGTACACACATATCTACATACATATATACATATATACATACATACATTCATACATACGTATATACATACGTACATGCATACGTACATACATACATAAAACGTGCATATGTGCGTGCGCGCGTAAGTACATACGCACGCACTTACGCACTTACATATGTACAATATAACCAGGCACAAACAAACTTATACACGAGCACATTCATGCATGCAGGCTCGCATGTCTAGTTTATTAGTTTATAACGGGTTGGTCGTCGCCGATTGCAGGCCGATACCGAGCAGCGAGCGTGATACGAGTGACGATAGGGACCTGATTAATCCCCCGGCGCCTCGTCGCCCGCTGATGATGTCGTCCCGACGGCGGAAGCTGTCTGACAACAAAGCTGCGGCGCGCCAGGGGACTCACCCGCGATGATCGCTGACAACAACTGCTCTAAGCGACGTCTAGAATGACGTGACAGCTGCGTTTGTAAGACGACGGGCATTCTGCAGGCGTCGGTAGAAACCACGGACATATATCGGCATGATGTTTGTGTGTGGTGTGGGTTTTGAGTTATCAGTTTCAATACAAGGAAATAATGGAAGAATGTCCATTGTTGATTTAGTTTTCATTCTCGCACGCAAGCGCATGCACACCACACATACACGCGCGCACAAACACATGCACAAAGACATACTCGCACTCGTGCATGCGCACGCACACGGCACGCGCGCGCGCACGCACGCACGCACGCACGCACGCACGCACGCACAAGCATTCAGGCATGCGTGCAGGCACGATCACGTCCTATATTGTAAATGTTATATAACGAAATTATTGTACGTAGCTATCTACTTTTAATCGAAATTGCGTATGCGTTTTCCTTTTAGACGGCTTGAACCTCGAGCGCCAACCTTTCAGGGATTAATCTTCGACCCTTAGAATAGGATGTAAGACATATTTTTTTCATAATACCTTACATATGAAGATTCTTACCTTTTATGGGGGTAAATCAGTTGTTAAGAATGCTTATGTCTACCCTCATATCAATAGCATAGCAACACGAATATTATTTAACAATTCTACACTATCACGACTAGAGAATATCGATGGACGTGAATATAACATTCTATCCGACCTTCGTCATTTTGAACAAACAACGAGTATCTGCGAGCGCGTTGTGGTGTTTATGTAACGATGCTGTGTGTTTTCTAACAATTAGTAAATATTACTTTCATGACTGTCAACTACTAACGCATCCCGTCAGCTGACGGGGATTTTTGCTAGTAATAATAATTACTAAATTAGAATAGAATATGAAAATGCTAAAATGGCTTAGCTAAAATTGGTTGCATAATAGTTCGCTGTTTATGCTTGAATAAGAATGAAAGTCGCGCCGCCCCAGCAACTGCAAAGTGGTCGGCCGACAGGTCGTTGATCCTCGTATTGCAGCAACCAACGTGCAGTTGTAGATACGAGGAAACATGTTGCTACTTCTATTCCGACCAAGGACGAAGGATGGTGATGATATTGATGATGATGATGATGATGATGATGATGATGATGACGATGGCAACAATGTAGTAGTTGTTGTTGTTTTTGATTATAATGATGATGGTGATGATAATGAGTCTTCTATTATTTCAGCATATATAAGAGGCCAACTACAATAGTCAGGCACTAGAGAAATTAACAGAAACGAGAATGGTTTGCAAAGTCTTAAATCAAGTGAGGAGGCAAATAATTAGAAACAATCGTATATTTGAGAAACGATTGGATGCCATTACATGAGTAACTTAGTAATTATCTTAACATGGAAATATTCAGAGTTAGTTAATCTTTCGAGAAAACGTAAGTTACAAACTTTCCTTGTGCTGACCTTGAGGTCATAGTTGCCGACATTAATAACTTCCGGCTAGCGATGACACAGGGCAGGGGACGGAGAAGGCGACCCTGTACACTCGAACGTGGTCGAACGCCGCGTTGATCCGTCGCGCCACCGTCTACGAGCAGGGCTTAATTGGTTGGCAGCACCAGAGCACAACGACGGGATATTGTTAATTTCCGACCGGTGGAGTACAGAAGGAAGTCGGGATTAACAGTTTCTAAGAGCTACAAGTGTTCTGCTCTCGAAGCTAATTCTACTGGGACGTAAACGGATATCTGCGGTGGTTGTTATTGGGACATACTTTGTTTGTGTTTACTTTTAGAAGCACTGGAGTGTCCCTTGCGACATAGCTATAACTCAAGACGTGAGAGTGTGTGAATGCGTCATTTTTGTAAGCATTCGGTTGAATTTATGTAGTAAATCATATGTTCGTATGCTTGTTGGCTTGTAGGCTTACTCGCGTACTTGCTTAATTGGTGAAACTTGTTGCATTCGTCACATTCCTATATTCCTAAAATGTGTTGTACTAATTTGATTTGCCGCAATATACTATCCGTTATATTGGCCAATGCAACAACTAATCTCTGTCTAACTTCTAACTTAAATTAATAGTAATAACAGTGACTTCTTATGCGCCAATATCCTCGAAAATTAAGCTCAGTGGCGCAACAAAACCAAAGGATTAAGCAATCTCGTTATCGTATACAATGCGTGAGTCGTCAACAGATGGACGAAAATGCTAAGAAGCTAAGGAGGATAGACAATATTAAAGAGATAAGTTTTAGACGACGGCGAAGTGAAACTATATTTCCTTCTAATTTAATGCTGACATGAAGTGAATTCCACAAAGGTGACGCGGCCACAGAGAAGGTTCGAGTTCCAGCATTCGTCTTCACTCGGGGAGTGAAAAGATAACAATTGGTCGACCGTAGCTGTCTGGGATGTCTTGCTGGAATGAGCATCGAATGTAGATATGCAGGTTGTTTGGATGAAAGGGCTTGATAGGCAATTGTACAATAAAATAATCGATATCGCACAGGGAGCCAACGCAGTGATTTTAGAAGAGGCACTATATATAAGCGAGAAAAAACGAGGAGAACGCGTGACTAACCTTGCCAAACAATGTTGGACACGTTGAAGTTTTGTTATATCCTTGCTTGCAATATTATATAGGAGGGATTGCAGTAGTCGAATTTGCTACTTACGAGAGCTGTTGCGATAGTTTAAGCGACGGAAAGTGATATATGCCGGTGAATACGGCGAAGATCACGGATATGTTAATATCGCAAAGAAGCAGCTCTTTTTGGTTTTCAAATTACCGGTTATATAAAACGCTGGAATAGTTGACCTAGCGATCGACGGCTACTTTGAAACACACCAACTGTTGACACAGGCAACGTGACCAGATCTCCTGTGTGATGAACTGGTCACTCAAATCCAGTCTACTGACCGTCCATATGTCCGCTATAAATGCACGCATGACTCGAGCAACTGGGAGACTGCCGCCAGGCGATTTATGGCATAGATGTGACGACCACCATTGCGCAAACCAACGACAGAACGGTGCCTAGAAGTCAAAGAAATCCTAGGAATGGAACGACGTAGCACTATTTTCACATACAGTGGAGAGACCACGTTTAACGAAGATAGTTGATAATAACGTATAAAAATACATCAATTTGTAAGACTTGTTTTTATAAATGAAGTAATATGTCTGCGTGTGGTCGCATATTTCAAGTTTTCATAAAAAAATAATATGATCATGTATTTCTTCATATAATTATATAAATTACATGAATGTTTATTTTCAACAGTTCTGGATCAGTTAAAATAGTGTTCTCCTACAGTAATAACAAATTCTCGCACAACCAAAAATGACCACCATTGTTTGCTAGACACTCGAATAACGCCTCCTACGCTTTGTGCTTGAGAGCATGTACCAGCAGTGAAGGGATTATCGCCTGGCTTCACACCAAGCTGCGAGTGCTCACTGAGGCAGAGTAGGCAGGTAACTCAGCGACGATGCGAGCTCGCCACTTTGAATCAACACGGCGGACCGGCTAGGCGACTTTGATGCGCGCTCTCCGAGGCCGCGTTGTTTGCCCCGCCGGCCTGTTGACCAGATACCGGCCAGTGGCGCCGGATTAGGCCTCTCTTCGCGCGGTCCGTTTTTTTCTCACGGTTACCTGTGAACACAACGACATCCGTGACAGGCCGTGTCGCGGCTTCCACATAAAGCTCCCGTGTTTATTAATCTTTGGAGTAATATTCGGACTTCTTGTTTGCGCAGCGACCATCCTGTGTAGAGCCCAAGACCAGTGCTTGTAAACAAAGGTGTATTAAATGTGTGTCTCCTATACATACCTGTCAAGTCCTGTGAAACAAAACAGTAGTCATGGCAGACAAAAACCATACATTATCAATAAAAACCACAATCTTTACACGAAAATGCCCATTGACGCACGCAATAAAAAACAAGTTTGTAAGTACATGTTCCATATGCGACACATGGCGCAAACGGGATCTGTAAGTAAGTTCGCGCCTGCGCATAACTCGAAAATGCGTTTGTGAGTGCTCGTACCGGGGCACTGCACGAATTGTACAGGAACTCTGCCAGGCCCGGAAAAGAGCGCGAACCATAAAGGAGTTTGATGGGTGTGTCGGTCGGCGAATTTACCGACAAAAATATAACGAACGCGATAAATACGTTTAAAAATGTATCTCAAAACACAAGCGTAAAACCGTACGGTTTTCCTACTACGACCGTAGTTTTCATTTTATCAATAAAACCGTAGAGACTACGACTAAACCGTAATAGTTGACAGGTAGGGTCCTATATATGCGTAGTTATTTTATGTGTTCGTTGTTAGGTAGGGCCTATTTGTTTCATGGTTAGACATAGTCTATAAGCAATTGTCCCATATACAGCGGCCCGGGACATACTTCTTGAAGAATCTAACGCATAACACACATGCACACGCACACGCACACGCATACACTCACACACACACACGCACACAACTGGACTTATGAACACACGCACATCCACGCACGTACACAAGCTCGTACGCACATATTCACGTGCGCGCGTACACACCTACACACCTTACTCCACCTTCACCTAAGACACACTAAGTCGCCACCATCTTCTTCGCCACCTGTCGCAACAGCACAACAACAACGACAACAACAATAAAATACGACAACAAACTTAACATCCAGTGTAGCACCATGCAATGGACATCCAACCAACTTATCATATTCCCTGGCGTTCGCAAGTGTATGCACTGGTCTCTGTAACCCTCCCGTTGAACTGTCACCTGGATTAATTTACAGCCGTAATGTTTACGGAAGGCATGCCCATAATCCCGACCAACGATACTGTGAATGGTGTTGTTTTCTTAACGGTTACACAATTATAATAGCGGCCGTTGACACAGGTGATTCCGGGAGGAGATCGCTGTAGTTCTGACGGAGAACACAGCTAAGATAAGACGACACGTGAGCCACGTGAGCACACGCCAGAGTCTGTCCGGCTACACCGTTGGTGTGTATCTGCGCGTACTGACGGTTACACAATGAAAGAAAAATGTATGTCTACTGATATCATGTACAAAGAAAGTTCGAAAAAAACAGTTGCACAATGATCACATTTGCGGATAGTCGGTGTCCGCTGTCACGTGATCCAGCAAGAATCGTTAACATGAGCAAAAGGACAATCGGATAGGTTGTACTTCTTGGAATTGCATGTGTATGTGTGTGTGCGTGCGTATGAGTGTGAACATGCGTCCGCGTACGGGTGGCGTGTGTGTACGGGGGTTTGTGTGCACGTGAGTGTGCGTTTGAATATGTCTGCATGTGCGTGTGCGTGCGTGCGTGCGTGCGTGCGTATGGTGTGTGCATGTGTATGTACGTATGTGTGTGTGCGTGCGTGTGCGCGCGCGTGTGTGCGAGTGTGTGACTGCATGTACGATACAAAAAAATACGAACACACATTTCACAATGTTTATGGGTTGAATTTCTTGAATATGTATATTATTATTCCGCTGGTCGGACACGACGACCGGTAATTTTACAAAAGCATAATGTATAGAACAATATATCAAACATAAAAGAACAATATATCAAATAACTAAGTAAATAATTGTCATGTTATACATAGGTCTACACTTTCTTGAAAATAGTTTAAATGGTAGCGTACCTCAGGATGCAACTTAAAAGTTCCCGCGTCAGTTGTATCCTCTCGCTCGTCTCACTTTGAACTCATGTTGAGGGAAAACATTGAAACCAATTGACATTAACCACGCCATGCTAGTTCGTTTGCGCTGTACTTTGTTTTATTTAGTATCGTTGAAAATATTGGTTAAACTATTAAATTATGATTGGCCGAATCCGGTCAAATTTGTAGAAAAAGCAAAAGTGGTCCGGCTGTGTATAATATTTTCGATCTTTCACGACTTCGAAATATTGTATGAAAATATAGATTCCACAATGTTTGAAATTAATGACTGTTTAAATTAATGAAGATCGAGATTAACAAAATCTAACAAGAAATTTTACAAAACTGTCATCCAAAGTTATAAAATACACAATGGTCAGGCATGTTTATTGTGAGTCCAAAATAATCACCTACATATAACCCGCCCTTATCAGATATATGTTGATTGTAATTTTAATCACATTCACACTGCTAGGATTAACACAATTATCAGTCAATATTCACTCATGTGTATAACTGTTGCCGTACGTTGACACCGAAAACCGAGTTGCCGCCCCGGATTAGTGATCAAACATAATAAATTGGCTGGTTCTGCAAAAACATTTGCATTGTCTGTCTGCAAATATCAGTAATTAGCGTACTTAATAACGTTGCTCGAATGGATTAGTGTTGTCACAGTACTGGACTGATACCGTGCTGGTACCGAATCAGAATTAGTTGGGGCAGAAACCACAGAATTCATGATAACTGGAGAAGTGGAAAGTCGTTTTACAAGAGTGCTCTTAGGATTAGATAAACACGTGCCATAAACTAATATCGTAAATTACGTTTTGACAGTAAACGATTGCAGTGTTGAGTACGCTAAAGTATTGTTTTGGTGAAATTAGAATTTAGTTGTGTCCGGAGTCGTTACATGAATTGATTCAAAAGAACATTTCCCTTTCAGTGCGTAATTTATAAACCCTAATATTTGTAAATCCTAATACGAATTGAACCGCATAGAATAGACAAGTGATAGGGTTACAGCTCTCCCATAACTCCCACTTGAAAGTAGGTTTGTGTTAAGCGCGAATATTTATCTGTTGACACATAAATAAATCAAATATGGATTCCAAACAGTTGGCTAAAGGACAAAGCGGTTTTTCTCATTATTTATTTTTACATCTGAAATAAAAACAAGATTACAGTTTAACGACTCACTGATGGCCAACGATATTGCGGAATCTGTGCGTGGGCTAAACCGCCATCTTTCTGACAAACCTCCCAATTGTTTAGTTTTAAAATGTCTAAGTGTGTCCTACTGATTTTCAATTGCGTGGACATACTATACCATGTTTAAGTTTACTTTCTGAAGACGTTCTAAACTCAGGGATTTCCCTAAATTAGTCAATATGTCAATCACATTTAATCATACATATATTTATTATAAGGCAGACGTCACACACCAAGCGTATACCATGCACAATAATTAATAAATTCGGAAATATAATTAATATAAATCCATTATTACACTATGAATAAATACACCCAGTATTTGCAAGTGTAATAACAGCAACCATACTGCGACATTGTGAGAGTCATATAACTACAATCTACAAATAAAAACATGATTGTGGCTATAATAAACTCATGTCTCGAGATGCTGTGCACAGTCTGTGTTTTGTAGAAAACTAGTAGAAACATCAAATCCAAACAATCCAGAATATCATTAATGGAATAATGAAGCATCCTACCTATCAACTTGTTCGGAATACGATTGTTTCTATGCAAAAACTTCAAACATCATCACACCTTTATGTTTGTGATTGAAGTTTGTTAAGCTTACTGTTCTCCAGGAAGTAGTTCTCTGAGCAGTTCAGCAACATGTGCTCACTGGCGACTAATTAGGTCACAGACAGTACTGCGTGTGATTTACATCAAACAGATGTTCCGCTCCGCCACACCGAGTGTGAGTACGTGAGTCAGATTACAGAAACTCCAATCAAAGACACTCTAACACGTACAGTCATAACAACGAGTGACTACTGTAAAACTGCAGGCATTGTCTCATTGTGTCAGAATTAGCAGTAGCGCAGACTGTATCTTGTTACTTCTGCCTTTCATTGTCACAGAAGCAATCCATTTCTCACAGATGCGAATAACACACATTATTGTTTTAATAGGTCCCACTTGTTATACGTGTCTTCGCTGCCAACAGGGTCTCAAATAAAATACAACATGTTAACATCCACATGATGTGAGGTTTCATTTGGGTTTATTTAAATCGAGCAATAACATTAAGAGTGAATCCAGTACAAGTTTTGACATATTTAATAGTTAAAAAAGATAATATATATGTACGTATGTACGTATGTACGTATGTATGTATGTATGTATGCATGTATGTATGTACGCATGTATGTACGTGCGTACGTGTGTACGTGTGTGTGTGTGTGTGTGTGTGTGTGTGTGTGTGTGTGTGTGTGTGTGTGTGTGTGTGTGTGTGTGTGTGTGTGTGTGTGTGTGTGTGTGTGTGTGTGTGTGTGTGTGTGTGTGTGTGTGTGTGTGTGTGTGTGTATGTATCTATGTATGTGTGTATGTATGTATGTATGTATGTATGTATGTATGTATGTATGTATGTATGTATGTATGTATGTATGTATGTATGTATGTATGTATGTATGTATGTATGTATGTATGTACGTAAGTACGTACGCATGTACGTGTGTATGTATGTATGTATGTGTGTATGTATGTATGTGTGTATGTGTGGGTGTGTATGTATGTATGTATGTATGTATGTATGTATGTATGTATGTATGTATGTATGTATGTATGTATGTATGTATGTATGTATGTATGTATGTATGTATGTATGTATGCATGTATGCATGTATGCATGTATGCATGTATCCATGTATCCATGTATGCATGTATGCATGTATGCATGTATGCATGTATGCATGTATGTATGCACGCAAGTATGTATGCACGCATGCACGCATGCACGCATGCACGCGTGCACGCATGCACGTATGTATGTACGACTAGACAACAACAACACGTAGCAACGGTAGTGCAGATTGACTTAACCCGTTTGTTTTGTTGTGCCTCTGAGCTTGGTTTCTGAGAACGTAGGCGCAATAGAAGCTACCTTACTGATTATTATTATTATATAATAATTGTTTTCATAATTGGTTTTCCAGCATTAACATATTTCATACAAGCTCAAATCCACCTATGATTTCGTGATAGCTTAACAAGATTTAACAAGATTGCCACCCAGAGAATTAACTCTAGGTAGCAGGTGGACAAGGAAGCCCTTGGCTTATCGAGAGTCCGACCTTTTTATCTATGTGTATCCCGCCCGTCTGAGGTATGTGTCGATTTTATTTTTAAACATATTCACGCTACTAGCACCCACACAATCAGCAGGTAATCTGTTCCATTCATTTACAGTCCTTTGTGAAAATGAAAACTTTCTTATATCCAATCTACTCTGCTCCTTTGCTAATGCAAGATCATGTCCTCTAATCCTTCTATCTTTCTTAACTGAGAAAAACATATTTCTATCAATATTTTCATAACCCTTCAATATTTTAAACACTTCTATCTGATCTCCTCTCAATCTCCTGGTCTCTAGTGTTGTTAAACCGTTGTGTTTTTAGGCGTATTTCATAACTAAGATCCCTCAGATTTGGTATCATTTTAGTTGCTCTCCTCTGCACTCTTTCTAGCATATCTATGTCCTTCCTGCGATATGGCCTCCACGCTTGAATACAATATTCTAAATGAGGCCTAACTATTGTTTTGTACAGCGGTATTATTAGCTCTTTTTCCTTATACGTTATGTTTCGCCTAATTAATCCAAGGATTTGATTTCCGTTTGAAGCTGCAATTCCGCACTGCTCTGAAATCTTCATATCAGAACTAACGGTTAACCCTAAGTCCTTTTCTTTTACAGTAGTACTTAGTACAGTACCCCCCATTGTATATTCTACCTCTTCGTTCCCATGTCCTATGTGGAGGCATTTACATTTCCCAAAATTGAACATCATTTGCCACTTTTCAGACCATTTGATCAACCTGTCAAGATCATCTTGTAAATGCTGTCTATCTCCATCACTTTTAATCCTTCTAAACACTTTTGTATCATCCGCAAATTTCAACACCTTGCTTGTTATTTCATCATCCAAATCGTTGATGTATATTAAGAATAATATAGGACCTAATACTGATCCCTGTGGTACCTCACTCAATACCGATTTCCAGTTTGAAGCCTCCCCATCAACTACTACACGTTGTCTTCTGTCAATCAGCCATTGTTCTATCCAGTTTATTATACCATTTCCTATGCCATGGGCCTTTAGTTTAAGCAGTAATCTTTGATGTGGTACTTTGTCAAAAGCTTTTTGAAAATCTAAGTAGACGATATCTACTGGTGATCCCTCATCTACCCACTTAGTGATGTCTTCCAAAAAACATAACATATTTGTTAAGCATGACCTTGTATACCTTAAGGTATACAATATAGAAGCATAACGTGTGTGTAAAATATTATTCTGATCTCTATAGATACAGCGGTTGTGTTCGGTTGTATTGTATAGATAGATGCAATAATTATTGAATGACACATAATGTTAAAGCTACGCCTAACACAATGTACTAACTGCATTATAATATGGACTGGTTCTGATTGTTGTATTGATACTGCGTTGTTGATTAAGTTGGAATCCGCATCTCTAGTTGTAGACCAATCAACAGAGACAGAGATATGATAAATTCGACACACTTCAGTCCACCACTGGCCAACGCCACCGTACAAACTCGTCCATTGGAAACACAGTTATCTAATGAATAGCTATGAACCGTCGCAAAATCATAGTGTAAATGTTTGCAGTTTTGACATGTGCAAACGCTTTGCGCCCGACTTCGAGTGGCGATTACTGGCAACGATTAGAAGCCACGGGGAAAACACTCCAGATCGCACGCGTGATTGGACGAACGAGGCACGTGTCCTGGCAGAACCGCGAGCCGATTGGTTGCCGACGACGGAACAAACCAATCCGTCATCGCAAAAGAGGTGGGACACAAGTCGACCAACCGCGCGAAATCATTGGATATAATTACTGTTTTGATTGCGTTGGCGCTTCTATGCACAAGCAAAAGGCATGACTCCCGCTGTTAACTAAGTGCTTTATTGAATGTCGCTCCATTGTTGAAAGATCTCCGGACATTAACAAACTGTGACGGGAAAGTAACGAATCGCGGGGGTGCTAGTGTTCGATGACTGCGTGGTTGAAGACGACAAATGTAGGTACATCACTTGCGTTACAGTTCTTGTCTTCTATGGGACATTTCGCATAGCCCATTATAAACAAATCATTCATATAATTTATTATACAGTGTTGGAACAACAGCATGTCTGTCCAGGTTGTCCAGTGGTGATTATGTGTCGAGTGTACTGCTAATTGCTTTTGCCGCTAACCTTTGATGTTCTTTTGACGCAGTTTACGGAAATGAGAGCAGTAATCTTGTAGATTGGTGTGGATTCGACAGTTTGTTTTTGCTTAGGTGGTAATTGGAAAGAGTATTATCCGTGGTTGCGTTACAAATAGGATATGTACGCTCTATTTGGTTCGGTGCATGTATTCGCATACGTGCAATGTGCGCGAATGTTATATTGCACATTTACAGAACCTTAGATACATGCCAGGAAATGAAGGTAGATATTAAGCAGTAGTTAATTTAAATTGATTAACCTAATGTAATTACGTGTCTCGTCTCTTCTTTGTATAAATGTATACATTGCTTAATATAATAAACCATCGATGTTAAACGTTCGGTGTGCGCGTGTACGTGTGTTTATATGCGAGCGTATGCATGCTTGCGCGCACCCATTTCACAATGCCTATATCCTTTGTATCATTGTTATATATATATATATATATATATATATATATATGGATTGTTTGGGCATTACTGTAAGACATGTAGGTCGCCAGTTTTAATAATTCATTCATAATTTTAGTTTGTCTTGAATAACATAAATAACTATTTTGTAGTGATGCCGTTTTGCATAACGTTGTGTATATTTATTTGCATTGTTTATGTATTGCATTCATTTGCAGTCACCTGCTCCAGTCCGTTTCTAGCATTCGAGATGGCAGACATGACGACGTTCCCGCTGAAATCTCAGCAACGCTTCGGTCCATGGCTCAACGTGTCCACCTGCTTCGGGGCTTTCTTCATGAACAATTCGCTCTCGGAGTTGAACCATCAACTGGACTCCAGTCCGATCTCCAACGGTTCTGTACTGAATCCGTTTCTGCGATACCCTTGGCTGGACAATCGAGGCGGGAGCGCTGAGACGCCAGCGCTCCCTTCACGGTGTGTGGAGGTGACCGCTGTCGATGAAGGCACCGTGCCCATGGACCTGACGGTGAGCGGCCGTCACGGCGGACTGGACATGTACGGGTTGCCTTCGTTCCAGGAGATGTCCACGTTCGGCGCCCAAAGACCAGGTAAGAATACTGTCATACACCTTCCAAATCCTTGCTCCCGATGTTTTGGTAATTGTTAAAACATTCTCCCAAAGTTGTTGTATTAAATATGATTGTCTTAATTGATATTCAGATTTGTGGCTTACTAATTGTTTACAAGACTGGACGATATTACGATATAATTCCAAAAATAAACTTAATAAAACGCAAACAAGTAGGAGTCGTGTGTAACTTGCAAATGTTCATGTTTGTTTTCGGCGGGATAATAATACTGTAATGTATATATACCAACGTAATTCGGGTAAGATATTCGGCACATTGCCCAGTCAACGCTAACATAGTCGTTGTACCTCCTTGATTAAACCTTCCGTCAAAACAAGAGACCACACGTGTGAGGAGATCTCCCGCTATTTGCTTGTGTCAACTTAGAACGTCTGGAATGGCGGTGAACCGGGATGGCAACACTTGGAGCTTCTTAAATCCCCGTTTGAATCCGGTAGTCAATTTGTAACGTTTCTGACGATAACGGAACTGCTGAAAACGACGCAGCAATTTGTAGTAGCTCAACAACAGGAAAAATCTTCGATTTTTAATGTTTTGTCTTAATTTCGCATATAAATATGACGGCAAAATTAAGTAGGTGCGCATACGACGGTCAAGGAAATAATTTTAAAATCTTCATTAACACACTTAGTTTCAGCAAGATATATAATTATTGGCAGTTGAATTTGTGTTATACGCCAATATCAAAAGTAATCCAATGTAAACAGAAGGGAGCTAACAATGATGTTCGTTTGTTGCGACAACGAAACACTAGCGTGTGATGTGGCTAATTACGAATTGTACCTTTCCGTAATACCTTTCCTGGTGAAAGGGAAGAGACGATCCAGCGACTTGTGTAAACACCTGACACGACTGTGTCGACATGCGCGGCCATGTTATTACGAACTTCTTAGATAACGTGACACAACATCACGCCGGCCTGTTTGTTGAGTAGATAGTAGGCGATCACACCGACATCTTGTGAAACTTCTTCGTTCTACATCCTCTAATCTTGTTCATAGACATTCTTAACAAACACTCGCAAATCTAATGTAAGAATAGATAGATATGTGCATCTAAAAAGACTGATAACGTTTAAATACGACATAACTATTATATAACTAATACTAGCTTCGCTGATCAATATTAATTTCTGACCTAATCCTACCTGGAGAATCCACGCGAGATGGGATAGTGAATTATTGTATTTCCTTTTTTTTTCGAATCGTAATAGCCGACTTCATTAACCATTTGTTATGCTTTGTTCGCCTGATAAATTTAGCGATTGTATGCAGTTGTATCATTTAGGTTTGTATTTGTTATTACGGTATTAATTTTGTACTGCTGTCTATTATAAGATAACTAACCTTTGATGTGGTCTTTAAGTTGAATATATTGTACTAAAATGTATCGTGAAATTAGCCACTTTACATTGTTTTTGTGTGAAAATTACGAACATATTATGGTGAGTTATCACAAGGAACACGTGTTAATCGATATGAATTTTTTTAATTAAGAACATTCAATAATTATTTAAACATTTACACATTTCTTGCCGAAGTTATACCATAAATAATATGGGTGACAAGTTGCACAACTAGAAGATAAGCATTCCTGCTTAGCCTTCTTCAACTTCTCATCGTTGTCACATAAATACAAATTATGAAGATACAATTTAAACATAAACTGAACAGTTCCATTATTTGAACATTCACTGATCTTAGCTGTTTTAAACGTTCTGGGTTATTTTCCCATTATTCATTACATAATGTACACTATAAGCGACATGATGACATCATTGTTCTTTGTACTGCTCGATGAAGCAATTATCCAACCTAATAATTAAATGCAGTGTAGAAAACTTGTCCTACGTTGCCTCATTTCAAGCACCTGTATAAATCCGGACCTAGCTCTGTGCAATGGAGGGTTTAATTGTGTGAACGAATAGTTTTTGTGTGGTAATTGCAGGGTGATTGAATGTTTTCCCGAGAAGTCGAGATGGTGTTCGAATGAACAAGTTTGCCATGGAGTGAAATATAAAACGGTTTGTGCAATTCTTAGGACTGGATAACGCGCAGTATAAAAACTTATCTTTAATTTTTTTCTCCTAAATAGGACATGATGTAAATTAGTATATGATCGACATATCTGGGTTTTGTTCACTTACAACTGCAGTAATAAAAAGCAGTATGTTTTCTTGTTATCTCTCGAGCAGTGCAGAAGACGGGGAAGAGATTCGACTTCGCTCACTTGGCCGAGTCAATCACGCGAGAACAGGAGCAACAGAAGGCACAGAGACTGGCCGAGGAACGTATCTCCATGCCCGGCTTCAGTGGCTTCCGGTAGGTTGACTACGTATGGAATCATATTTTTACCTATGTGTTCGTGCGAATGTAGGAGGGCGGTCGACTGTGTGTATGTGATAATCCTAACCCATAACCTTGGATAATCGTAGCCTTAACAGTCACTGACCCTAACAATATATAACCGTAACCATAACAATAACGCATTTAAACGCTAATTAATTTTAATTAACATTAACAATACACTGTAAGTCATTATAAACATAACCCTAGAATCTTGTGCATTCGCACAGTAAATGACGGAATATTTTTTAATTTCTTCATAAAATATGGTAGGATTTCATGAAATTTGGTAGAACAGAGGACAATGGTAGGAAAAGAAAGAGGGTTGTTGACCCCAGCAGCTGGGTGAAGACTTACAACGATCAATAATTAGCTTATCAATCAAACGTATATGCTGTAGATGACTGACCGTGAAGGGAATCATGTTTGGCATTAGTTTCAGTAAGAAGACCAATATAAAGTTGCATTCTGAGTTGTACTGTGTTCATTGGCGTCTTCTCATGTGCATAAAACACGATTGTGTGCATGCATGACAGCTTTAAATTGAGAAACAAACTGCACATCTGTCTCACTGTTCATTGTAATGTGTACAGTACAGCACGCAAGTATGTATGCACGCATGCACGCATGCACGCATGCACGCATGCACGTATGTATGTACGACTAGACAACAACAACACGTAGCAAAGGTAGTGCAGATTGACTTAACCCGTTTGTTTTGTTGTGCCTCTGAGCTTGGTTTCTGAGAACGTAGGCGCAATAGAAGCTACCTTACTGATTATTATTATGATATAATAATTGTTTTCATAATTGGTTTTCCAGCATTAACATATTTCATACAAGCTCAAAGCCACCTATGATTTCGTGATAGCTTAACAAGATTTAACAAGATTTAACAAGACTGCCACCCAGAGAATTAACTCTAGGTAGCAGGTGGACAAGGAAGCCCTTGGCTTATCGAGAGTCCTACCTTTTTATCTATGTGTATCCCGCCCGTCTGAGGTATGTGTCGATTTTATTTTTAAACATATTCACGCTACTAGCACCCACACAATCAGCAGGTAATCTGTTCCATTCATTTACAGTCCTTTGTGAAAATGAAAACTTTCTTATATCCAATCTACTCTGCTCCTTTGCTAATGCAAGATCATGTCCTCTAGTCCTTCTATCTTTCCTAACTGAGAAAAACATATTTCTATCAATATTTTCATAACCCTTCAATATTTTAAACACTTCTATCTGATCTCCTCTCAATCTCCTGGTCTCATTTTTTAGGCGTATTTCATAACTAAGATCCCTCAGATTTGGTATCATTTTAGTTGCTCTCCTCTGCACTCTTTCTAGCATATCTATGTCCTTCCTGTGATATGGCCTCCACGCTTGAATACAATTTTCTAAATGAGGCCTAACTATTGTTTTGTACAGCGGTATTATTAGCTCTTTTTCCTTATATGTTATGTTTCGCCTAATTAATCCATGGATTTTATTTCCCTTTGAAGCTGCAATTCCGCACTGCTCTGAAATCTTCATATCAGCACTAACGGTTAACTCTAAGTCCTTTTCTTTTACAGTAGTACTTAGTACAGTACCCCCCATTGTATATTCTACCTCTTCGTTCCCATGTCCCTTCTGAGTTGTACTGTGTTCATTGGCGTCTTCTCATGTGCATAAAACACGATTGTGTGCATGCATGACAGCTTTAAATTGAGAAACAAACTGCACATCTGTCTCACTGTTCATTGTAATGTGTACAGTACTCTGTTTCTGGACTGATTGACCGGCTGATTGTATTAAACCGACGTGTCATTAGGTTTGTTAAAGATGTGTAACTGGCGTAGAAACTGTTTACAGATGGAATCCTTTGAGAAGTTCGTTCACAGTCGTCAAAAATCACCGGACTGTCACTCGTCAGATGGCAACGATCGACGAAAGGCCACAAAGTAAACGTACTGCAAGGTAAATCGCTAAATTACAATTACGTGAAATAGTAATTTACTTATAATAACATAAGTTGTTCTGTTGTGGGTCGCCGTGGCGTAGTAGTTAGAACATACATAAGTTGTTCCATTGTGGGTGGCGTAGTAGTTAGAACATAGATCAGTTGTTCCGTTGTGGGTGGCGATGACGTAGTAGTTAGAACATACATCGGTTGTTCCATTGTGGATGGCGTAGTAGTTAGAACATAGATCAGTTGTTCCGTTGTGGGTGGCGATGACGTAGTAGTTAGAACATACATCGGTTGTTCCATTGTGGATGGCGTAGTAGTTAGAACATAGATCAGTTGTTCCGTTGTGGGTGGCGATGACGTAGTAGTTAGAATATACATAAGTTGTTCAGTTGTGGGTGGCGATGGTGTAGTAGTTAGATCATCTCCATCGAGAGAATCCGAGATCAAATCCTCTTATTGTGGTTTTAACACTTCCGCAATTTCATTCACACCACGGTGCTTCAGTTCACTCGGCTGTATAAATAAATATCTGGTTGAATGCAGTTCTGAATATATGTAAACGAATAGTATTCGCGCAGTAATTGAACTGTGGCTGAACGTTTTCCAGAGAAGTCGAGATTATGTTCGAATGAACAGGTTTGCCAGGGGTTGAAGTGGGTGACTGAATACCACGCTACATTTAAATTTAACTTTTAATCACAATGTTTGTGTGAGCTTCACTGGAAAATATATATATATGCTAAATAGATACTCTTTATACCACATACAATTGTAGGAATGTCTAATATAAGGTAATTGCAGGTGTATTGCGAAGCATAATGGATATTCAACTATGGCGGGTTTATTATCATGTGTTTTGCTTACACATTGAAATAGACGTATCCCTCTCGGTAATAATAGGCTTAAAATAGTCATGTAGTGGTGATGAAATTATGAACGTGTTAACACACTACATTCTCGAAAGTGTATTCTTAAACGTTTGGTCCTGGAAAACTACAATACATTTCAGAAGAGTGATGACATTTTTATTTGTAATGTTTATATCTTGAATATATTATGGTGTGTACTCCGCAACACGAGTCGTTAAAACATGCATTTATTCTCTTGCAGACGAAGAAAACAGTTCATATGTCGCTTCTGTGGCCGCCATTTCACCAAGTCGTACAACCTGTTGATCCACGAACGCACGCATACAGACGAGCGGCCGTACCCGTGCGACGTCTGCGGCAAACGGTTCCGGCGTCAGGACCACCTCCGTGATCACAGGTCTGTAACAGCACGTGGGTGTTCTTTCTCCTTCATTCCTGTTGTACAGGGTGAGGACCAGGTACACTGTTGTACAGGGTGAGGACCAGGTACTCTGTTGTACAGGGTGGGGATCAGGTACACTGTTGTACAGGATGAGGACCAGGTACACTGTTGTACAGGGTGGGGATCAGGTACATTGTTGTACAGGGTGAGGACCACGTACACTGTTGTACAGGGTGAGGACCAAGTACACTGTTGTACAGGATGAGGACCAGGTACACTGTTGTACAGGATGAGGACCAGGTACACTGTTGTACAGGGTGAGGACCAGGTACACTGTTGTACAGGGTGAGGACCAGGTACACTGTTTTACAGGGTGAGGACCAGGTACACTGTTGTACAGGGTGAGGACCAGGTACACTGTTGTACAGGGTGAGGACCAGATACACTGTTGTACAGGGTGAGGACCAGGTACACTGTTGTACAGGGTGAGGACCAGGTACACTGTTGTACAGGGTGAGGAGCAGGTACACTGTTGTACAGGGTGAGGACCAGGTACACTGTTGTACAGGGTGAGGACCAGGTACACTGTTGTACAGGGTGAGGACCAGGTACACTGTTGTACAGGGTGAGGACCAAGTACACTGTTGTACAGGGTGAGGACCAGGTACACTGTTGTACAGGGTGAGGACCAGGTACACTGTTGTACAGGGTGAGAACCAGGTACACTGTTGTACAGGGTGAGAACCAGGTACACTGTTGTACAGGGTGAGGACCAGGTACACTGTTTTACAGGGTGAGGACCAGGTACACTGTGGTACATGGTGAGGACCAGGTACACTGTTGTACAGGGTGAGGACCAGGTACATTGTTGTTGCATCACTCGTTCTGTTCTTTCTCTTGTTTCCTATCAGTAGCCCCCTCTGTCTATCTGTCTGTCCGTCTGTCGGTCTCTCTCGCTCTCTCCATCTTTCATTTTCCTCGATCTTTTCACATCCCTCTTTTCACGCAGTCCTTCCACCTCAGCTGAGGTCCTCTTCTTTTTCTGCGTTCTTATTGTTTTGTTTTCCCGCCTATCTTCTAATCGCTAGTTTGCTCGCAGACATTCTTACCATGTGGTCTGTCCATCTTACCCGATGTCCCACATACTTTCCTAATAGGCTCCACCTAGGGTAAGTCAATACTCTTCGGTCCATCGTCTTTGTTCTTGTGATTCTCCGAACCCAGTTGTTCTAACAAATATGCAATTTCTGTTTTTGTTCTGTCAGCGCCTGTGCTTCCAGGCCATAAGGCATGCATTTATAACACACGTTTTCAGCATTTCCATTTCGTTTTTTTTGAAGTGTTGCTGTCCATCGTGACTCCCGCTACATTTCTCCAAGTAGTTGCTCGCGCTTGTATCCGACGTCGCACATTTATTTCTGAATGCCCATCCGTATGCCCGTGCAATAGCCATTAGCAAAATTGCCATATAATTATATAACATAATATATTAATCTACAGGGTTTTGTTTTGTTTTATAGAATATTCTATGGGTTTTCTATTTAAAATATAATGATAGAATATGTAATATTTTATAGTTTTCAACAACACCTATATTTTCTGTATGATTTTTTGGCGGATATTTTTCTATATAATATTATGTACTATTGAATTATACAGAATCTGTATGTATATGCCTAATAGCATGTACAAGCTGTATATATGCTATATGTGTCCCTTACATATTTCACTATGTTCTGTAGATTGCTGTAGAAATCTATAAATTCCTACAAACATCTATAGATTTCTGAAAATTGGCGTACATGCTCCCTGAAGAATACAATTGTGTTTATTATCTTTGTCTATAGTTGAAATGTGTGCGTTTCAGTGAGTGTGTGCGTGTGTGCATTTACTCTGCTTAACTGTATCACCGAAACACCAATACAAGCCAAAAACTGAGCTGTCCTTTTGCAGATACATCCACTCGAAAGAGAAGCCGTTTAAGTGCGATATATGTGGCAAGGGATTCTGTCAGTCGAGAACTTTATCAGTCCATCGAGCCGTACACGTGCAGGTAAGAACCAAAGCTTAACACGATCCTTCCATCAAACTTCGTTGATCTACGTTTAAATCGTTAGGTAAATTACCTAATACTTCATGCTGCATGTTCGACACACAGTTTGTGTGCACTGCAAATTTCAACAGAACAGACATTGATTTGTTTTTCGATGCCGCCTTAAACATGTAATCATATTCTAACTGAATAACACGCAGTGATAATTGTTTCTGGACGTGAGCTTGTTATAACTACTTTTACTTGTCCTCCTCGGTTGAGCTATTTCCAAGCAACGTAACATTTACATGAAAAACACAATAGGTCATTGGCGTTTTTGTAGTCATTCACCCAACATGCGAATACCGTTCAACGGGCACTTGTCATATTATAGTATTACATAAGTGCCTCTCTTTACTCACGATGTGCGCTATGTAAATGTTAACTTGAAGAACAAAAGGATACTTCATTGAAAAGACAAAGATATTATGTTTACAAAAATGATTAAAACAAATATGTTTCGTTGTGTAAGTCCGCCAAACTCCACTAGTTTCCCCAACTGTGCCGATGTTGACACAACCGTAAGGACCCATCACATCATGGGGCGCATTTCAGACACCTTTCCCCGACCACACAAGCTAACATTGAACATTCCGTGCCACAGGAAAACGTGCTCAAATGCGACACCTGCGGAAAGACATTCAACCAGCGGTCAACGTTGAAGAACCACGCGTTGAACCACGCTCAGCCTGGCCGATTCGCGTGCCGCACCTGCTGCGCCATCTTCCGGCGCGCATCAGACTTAGAGAAACATGGCGTCGTCCACGAGTCTTCTCCACTCGTTGACGAAGCTTCAGTCGGTGCTCCATATTCCCAGAATTCACGAACAATTGTTGGCGATCGTCCTTCCACAGGTCTCTGGCTGAAGACGGACACCGAACTTGGCGATTCTGTCCACGTGACCGATACCTGCCATGCTTTGCATATGGCGGCAATTAAATGTTAACGCAACACGGTTCGGTATATAACATGTGAGAAAACTGAATATAGACGGCGCGTTCGACGAAGCTTGGCTTAATACTAAAATATGCTAAAACATTGGACACATATTTGGTTGCAGCGTGTATTAGGGTCACGCAGATACATTAGACCCTATTAAATAAAACCGTTCAAAATAATTATACTTTAAACGATTTTAGGTGATCGTTTAATGCGTTTCGTTGATAAATAAATTCTTCCTTAATCTTATATCTACGTCACGTAATGTTCTTGTAAGAAAGTAATGATGAGATGTTCTTGAACAAAACAATCCAAAGATTTCTGTGCAACACAATGATAGCTTTTCTGGATTGCTTATTTTAATTGCAAATGTACAATTTGTATTATTATTATATATATATATATATTGACAATGCATACACTTTGCTGAATTAATTACAAGGGTGGTATTTATTTTGTTACTTGTCTCTAGTGTATTGTGTGTGCATAAATTAAATGGTAATTATTATAAAAATTGCATTTTTATGTTTGAAATAAAAGTTTGATTAAACGAACACGTGTCCGGTTATGGATCGTCTACTTCAGAAATCAGTGTAACCGTGACTTCGCCATGCTGACTTGTTTATAAATGCGTTCTTCTTTAGTTTGAAAGCCATCGCTGTATTGGTTTTTAGATATGGTTACATACGTCGAAATGTTGTTAGCGGGGAATATGTTTAAGCGGTCGTTAATTCAAGGCCGGCTGGGTTTTAAATAGGACTGCATTAGGTAATTCCGTGAGAACTAAAACACTATAAAAATATTATATATTTAGCTATCATGTGCGTAAATTATGTTTAAGACATGTTTTAAACGACTAGTTCCGCTTAAGCGTGTCGTCTTCTGGACAATGACAGATAAAGATGTTAGATTTATGGGTTTATATGCCTAATATTACAATAATATCGACGATAAAGAAGGCAGCGGATACGCTTTTTCTAGTGGAGACCATAAAACGTTACGAAATATCAGAGAATCGCCTTGCAGTTAAGCCAACCACTTCGCTACGGTCACCTCGATTCGGCGCTAACGGTACTTCTTAATAGCCGGCCGATCGCCACCATCAGATAACGAGTTTCACTGCAGCTTTATGAAACGTATTAAACATTTAACAGCACTTGTGCCCGCAACATCGGCGTCTGCGCGTCTTTATCAACAATGATTATGAAGCCCAGTGCGACCATCGAAGCAGCGAACATTTCAATCAGTACGGGAGGAGACTGGAGCGTGATTTAGTAGCCGCTTTATTCGCGCATTAAGACGTGCTAATAAAGTCGGTGCCGTTGCACCCGAGCAAATCGAGCGCGCCTTTACAGCAGCGAAGGGCCGCGGCGTGCGACCAACCCCGGGCAGCTAACGAGAAAATTATGGATCGGGCGGGGACGTCGTCAGCGTCGTGGTTGTCGTAACGACGCCGACAGAAGGCGTGATTTGACCGTCCGTGGTGTCATCGTAAAATGCGCTATCTCGTGTAGGCGTTCTTTCTCTGTACTTGTACTCGCAATCACTTGCAGATAAGTGTTATGCACAATCTATGTGTCTCGGTGTGTAAGCTTCTCAGTATTTGTGTGTACGTTTCTGTGGGCGCGCGTGTAAGAGAGAGAGAGGGGGAGGAGGGTAAGACATACATATAAAGTGTGTTCCAGAAAACTGGAGGAGAAAGCACGAACGTCATCAGATGTTAACGTGTTCGCGCAACTAAAACGAAGAGAGGAGTGCGATTCATTAAATTTATTATACTTGCATGTTCACAGTTCATCGTGGTGTAAGTAAAATGGTGTGAATAGAATATAATTATATGCGCAATCAGCGACAAAGAGGAGAGTATTTGAGGCAAACTTCAGATAACATTCCATCATCTTATAAGCTTGTCATAGTCTTACTAGACAACGGTCTGCTTCCTCTCAGCCATGCTGCATGGATTGTGTGGAGATGTTGGCGTGCCTGCTTAATATCGAGAACTAACTATATACTAAGGAACAATACTCTGCTCTGTTTTCCCACAGGTCTACATGTAAGATGTAAATGTAGAAAATATACCAACAATATGCATTCATTTTTGCTCGTCTATAATCACGTTTGCAAACGTGGAAACGATGTGGCTAAGTTTGGAACTCATCTTCAAACCCAGGCTACAAAAGTTGATAAGTGTTTCATCCAGTCTGGGACACCGAGAGAGACCGGTGTGATCAAAAGTCGGGCACGACCAGGAGAGTCGGCCTCTCCGGGCTGTTCTGGTCGTCCCGCGGGAGTCTAGGTCCATCTCCGCGACACACAGAAGGGTCATTTCTTTACGCGCATAGTTCAAAAACAGCAACCAGAACATCAAAGCAGCAGGCTCTGGACAGCGAAGCAGTCCCTCAACCTCGTACACACTCACTGGCCTGAGATTGTCACCAACTGACAACCGGCCATAACGACAAGAAGCGTGTCGCTGGTCACTAACGACACTCGTGCGGGTGCGTGCTTTGACCAGCGGTGTAGGAGTGTTCATCATCACGTGAAACTGACCAAGTCACGTCGGTCAGTTAGGGGATGCGCAGCGTGGTGTCACGCGGCAGCAGAGAGCACTGGTTGGACAGAGGTGGCTGCCACTTGATCTCGTCGAAGGTGCGGAGAAACTTCTCAAAACTGAGATTGTCGGCATGATCACCTGTCACTGATTTCTCCAAAAGGTACATGCCTGCAACACACATAAGAACTGATATGAAGTATATTTGTGTTGGCTTCTTTCTATGGTCAATAGTTTGCGTAAACGAATATGTAAGCTCAAAAGATAAAGAGATACGATGTTGGAGCATCGGCAGCAAGGCACAATCACAACTCATCTGTCATAGTTTTAAGTGAGTAATAGCCCTGTGTAGATCTTTACTTATAATAATAAATACACCAGCTTTCAATTCTGAAGAAAAACCTTTCTCCAGGAATGAGACCAACATATAGTTATGTTTAGAAGGCTTCGATTGTGTATTGTTGAACGAGAACCGCGGAACTGGACACAACTGCACACTGAAAGAACTCACTTTCGCCTCTAATCAGTCTAATGATTTTGGCTGCTAATGTTAAAGATCCCTCTGCATCGACACGTAATGCATGTGTTTGAAAAGAACTATAATTGATCTACCTAATGCGTCTCGTGGCGGTATCGCAATCCGTCGGTCCCATGTCGGAGGCTCCTGGTATAACAGTTCTTCCAAGGCTTTGTTTATCTTCTACAAAAAATACTTGTTCAGTTATTAATGTATTACATTCCAGTAGCTAGAACCGTAAATTTAACTAAGGATTTCTTAGTGTCCAATGCAACACAGTAGCTCCGTCGAGACTTGTTTTATATTATTCGCATATTCCAAAACGATGAAAGCGTCTACTAGGGCATCTACAAATGACGGTACATAATACATGGGGTTTCATCAAAAAGTAATTTTAACTACACAGAACAGTTTTGTTGCGTTTATTGTCAGATGACTTTGTTTTTGGTGTATGTTGTAAATTAAAATGAATTGTTCTTGTGAGTTTCTAATTAAAAAAACTGTCTTCAGAATAAACATGTCAATGATCTACTGCCCCAAGGGGAAGGCACTGCCTATACTAGCAGTACTGTGGATGTGCCGACTTCAAGGGTCGTTTTTTTACCGAGGCTCCCTAGATCAAGGGTCTGTTTTTCACATGTTCTCCCTAGAACAAGGTCTAATATTATACAAAAGTTCCCTAGACAAGGGTATCATTTTGAGGAACTCTCCTATAGAACAAGACTGGTTTTTATTGCAGCATTCATGGCTACCTATGATGTATATTTGAGTATATATTGGCAACTATTCGGGGCAATTTTCGTGGGAAATAGATATGTTTATAAGAATTAAATACTTATTTTAAAATTGTGTCTTTCTTAAATTCGTCCCTAGATCAAGGATATACTTTATGATATTTGATGCCTTTATTAAGGGTAGGGGTATGTGACCTTCGGTTGCACACCCCTACCCACATTTAAGGGTAGTGCCCCCCCCCCCCCCCCGGGTATACTGCCCACCAATTTGCATTTAATAAGCCGGAAACTCTGTTCACTATTTGAATGTTTCAACAACGAAATTTTCAAATAGAATATGTAACATTCAAATAGTGAATATCAGCTATTGGGGGGACAGGTGGGGGGTCAGGTGGGGCTAACCACAAATTCCTGGAATTGTGTCTTCTCACAACCAAGAACAAACAAAGATAACAAGTGGGACAACGTACAGCTGATTCAAGGAACTTGGAACAGATAAAGGGTCCTTATAGGCTTAGATTGTCTCAGACAGTTACTTAGGCTATGGAGCATGTGCACGTTGCAGACATATCTTACCTTGATGTGTTCGTAGTCCGTAATTCCAAGATGAGGAAGTGATGATCCATTAATTCTGATCAGTTTCTTTCCATCAACTAAGTTTGTGGTGATGCAGGGCTGTCAACATAATGTCAAGTGGAGGCTAACATAGCCACATAGTCATAGATATAGGTGTAGACTCTATGTGTGTGTGTGTGTGTGTGTGTGTGTGTGTGTGTGTGTGTGTGTGTGTGTGTGTGTGTGTGTGTGTGTGTGTGTGTGTGTGTGTGTGTGTGTGTGCTCACATGCGTGGCTACCTCCCACTGTAGTACTGGATGCCCTAGGCACTGTTCTATTGTTACCCCTCCCTCTGTGTTTGGGCACTTTGTATTTGGCATTATTTGCACGTCATCTGAAATTGAATTAATTCTAGATGGCCCCGGATTGTTTGGTTTGGACACTATTTTAGAGTTTTTATTCAAATGTCCAACGTTAATTCGCGTGATCGTCATTGGTAGAGCTGACGAATATATCTCCCGCTTTCTAAAATACAAAAATAAATGCCTGGCTTCGGGAAACTGTCGAAAGTAATAGTACTTTCCTTAATATCGCCCACCCTATAGTCTGGAAAGCCAATTTCTTCCATCCAGTCGGCGACTTGCTGCACTGTCCACGCCACACACGTGGGAACTCTTTCATCCTTCAGGTCAGTTATGGTACTTTCACTCGTTAGAGTATGTGACACGGAAGTCGTTTCGCGCGACATGTTTAAAAAACAAACTGGCCACAACGGTTATTTACACTTGTTGTTATGGTTTCCGTGTTTTCCCGTGTGCAATGAAATAATCGCCGCTGCTACAATAGTGATTGTACTGGTCGCTAGGTACCGCCACTAGCAGGGTTCGTTTACGGCTAAAGGAATGTTTTGGGCCTATGCATCAGAGTTAATAAAAACTAACCATTTGCAACTACAATCAAACCTATTTTGCCAGCAGTTTACTAGAATAACCTTGTTGAAGACATCCGCACTACCAGTACACAATGACTAGTAATAACGAAGAGACAATACTTGACAAATGTACAGAGGAGAAAGACCCAGGTGTGTTAACATCCAACAATATGAAGCCATCTCTACAGTGCGCAAAAACAGCAGCTACGGCGATGTTTGTGCTTAGATCCATCAAAAGGAGTGTTTACTATCTGGATGCTGAATGTTTCAGTACATTGTATAATACATATGTCTCGAATACTGTATACAAGCCTGGAGTCCCTACCTGGTTAAAGACATACAACTCGAAAAAGTACAGAGCCTCAGAGGCGAGCCACCAAACTGGTACCAAACACATACCATATGAAGAACGACTTCAAAAACTTAATTAAGCTGTATTTCCTAAAGCAGGGACGCCTGAGATGCGATTTGATTGAATGCTACAAACTCCTAACAGGGAAGGAACATATTCAATAGGGACAATACTTCCAGATAGCAGAAACTACTTAATTCTGGGAAACACACTAAAATTCTTCAAATCAAGATCTAGGCTACAAGTCAGGCAACATTTCTTCAGCCAAAGAGTGGTTAAACACTTGACTTAATGACTTACCAAATTATGTCATAACTGCCACAACAACCAATGTCTTTATGCCAACTTGTATAGATATTGGAAAGCCAAAGGAAAGGACAGATATGGAATAAATCAAACCCAGCTTGTAAATATCCATTAAAACTTAAGAGTATGTGTAAGACACATCATTTAAATTGCACGGACAGCACCATTCTTATAGAAAGCCTCACATCACCAATGCCTATTCTTCCAAATTTGCCAAATTGAGAATATTATTTGTTTGTGTCGCCGAATTTGTTTTATAACTACTAAAATATTATGTCCGCATGACATTTTAACAGTTGTTACAATTGTAACTGTGAACTAAAGGGAATAGAAGAAACCAACATATGAGCTGGCATACTGATATATACATGGCAAGGAAACAAGGGCATTCAACATGTCTTAAATACATATTTTATTTGGAGACTGAAAATATGTTTAGAGTACCATAATTCTGCCTGAAATGACAGTGTCTCCAGCGAATTTGTGCCAGTTACCAGGTGTTGTATGGGTTACCTACTTAGAGGTACTTATGCTCCTTACTCCATTAGGGGCATGGGCCATCCACATTGTCTCCAGCACACACGACTTATTGTTGTATGGGAATAAAATGTAAATTGTGATATTATAACTCTTCGATGAGTGACAATATAGTGACAATAAAAAGTTTACTTAACTAGTCAACTGAAGACCAGTTCAGTAATAAGAAATACTTTGTACATTCATAAAAAATAGCTTATAATGTAGTACACCATGAAAACGACAGGTGAAAACCTCCAGCAAAGTAAACAAGCACACACGACAACCATATGCATGTATGCATGTAAACTGTGATCACTTTATTCAGGTTCATTAACATTGTGTGGAAAACAAAAAGTGCAACATGTTATACAAAAATCAGAATGTACAATGTCTGTATCTGGTATCAGTGCGTCAACTGCTCTGTAGCATGACCTTATTAAAACATGCATTAATACAGTGTGTGTGTCTGTGTTCTTTCACTGTTGTTGTCAACTGGTAACTTGGCCTTGCAGAGAGGATATTTTGAGCTTCACATGAAATCATCCGATTCGTAGCCATCACCGTCGTCCTGAAAACAGTTGACGATTATAATTTTGTTTTAAACAAATTTATAAAAAAATTATTTATGTCAACAAATTTAATAGTAATAAACACAAATATATAACTGTTCCCAGTAGTTCATGGCAAAAAACAGGTGCCCATCTAACAATTGATAGTTGATAGTGTTAAGAAATAGAAACTGAAAAAAGTGACACTAGGACAGCTTTGAATATGACAGACCATAGAAGATCATCAAAAAATGCTGTAGACCAAAAACTGAATAAATTATTAATTAAACAAATATTGTACATTTAATGAGGAAATAATAGTTCATAAAGACGTGATACAATACCAAACAATACTACTAAAATGTCTTGTTTTTTTAACCAACCATTCTGTCTAACACTTACAAACAAATGTCATAACAAATTCCCAGAGGAGTCGAGATAGAGTTCTATTAAACAAGTCTTCCAAAGATAAAGTGTAAAGTGCTTTGAGCAGGACTGGATACAATGCTATATAGGAATTTACCTTTGCTTTCACTTTTTATAAACATATTACATAAACAGCTAGACGAACGACACCTTTCTGGGCAACGAAATAATACCAGCTCAGTCTTGCTTTTGTGAAGTTTGAAAATGAACAGTTGTACCAAGTAATATGCCCGGTAGTTTAACAGGACTGTGTTCTTTTAAACACTTATCGAAACAATAGATTTAGATTAGATTTTGTATAACCTTATGCTATGGTATATAGAGATGGACCACTTTTGCAAATTTCAACTGGGTCTGGTAAAAAATAGTGTAATACTTTGTTCAATGATTTCAAAAAAACTGAATAACAAAGTTGTAGCAATGAACAGGTTGCAGCGGACACCAGATATGTTCATTTTACGATGAAGCGTGATGAGAAAAATAATGGATAAGGATCTTTAATTGTAAATGTAGTATAATTGTTTGTAATAAATCAACACTACCCACCTGATTACTTGTCATGTTCTCTGTCTTCATCAGATTTGAATAACTCCTGTAATCAAATGACACACAAAATTATAAAAGTATAAACGGTCGCAACTGAATGCTACAAAAAGCAGCTGGTTGCAAAACATACATCAATAATGCAGAAAACAATCACCGTTCTAAATATGACATAACAATTTGTGATAGTTTCATAACTATTGCAACAGCACAATACAGTGAACAGCCAGGAAAGCAGTTCTGCCACTTAATTAAACAATTACAGTGAATTCATGAATTATGTTGATCAATGATTGTTGAAGTTATGATGATAAATGTGTAAAATGATCACTGTAAGTTTTATAAATGTGTATGAAAAGTATTACAGTGACTCAAGCACACTACTGAATACTGATTATGTATTGCCAATTATCAATGATAACTATAACTATTTTTGTAGAGCTGATTGATGTTGGTATTTCTCTTACACAAATAATGTATGTATTTATTTCAACATAAAAACTAATTTGCTTTAATCTGCTTATGTTTATTATCTTAAGTTATGCATTCTTGTATATTTTAAATGTGTTTTATTTGTATTTTTCTCTATTAGTTTTATGTACAGCGCTGCATCATTATTGGATATGCCACTAAATAAAATAAATATTATTGTTATTATTAGTATTGATACATTTCTTACAAACCATATCCTTTTCAAGTAATTGTTCTGGAGCACTATTCAATGGTTATTAGAAATAAATTAATAACATATAAAACCATAAATATTTAAAAATAGAAATGAGTTAAAATATGCAATTATTACTATTAAATGAAATAAACTATTTTATCTTTAAAAATAAATAATCACATGCAATGTGTTAAAATAATAACATTAAATTAATTATAATAATAAATAAATTAGAACGGATGTATGAATAATTAATTACGATCATCCAATGTTAAAATAATTCGCAAAAAGATGTGTCTTGAGTACCATTTTAAATTGGTTAACACCTCATTAAATCAATGACAGTTACTGCCACACTCCGACTTCATACCCACCTTTGTTCCGCCTCCTTGGCCCGTTTCTCTGCTTCTTCCTTCTCCTTCTGTTTCTGGGCCCTCATTATTGTTTTCTGGGTCTCCCGCTCCTTGCGATCCCTCTCCTCTCTCTCCTCCCTGAAGTCAGGCTTCTTCTCAACCTTCGTCTTGTTCAGCCGGTTCACGATCTCGTTGATTCGCTTCTCCACATGTATCGTTCTAACCTGCAGACAAACACCACCACAAAATAGCTGATATTATTATGTGCCCATCTTCAATACTGGGAAATAAACATGGGACAGCAGGGTCACTAAATAAACATGGGACAGCAGGATCACTAAGTAAACATGGGACAGCATGATCGCTAAATAAACATGGGACAGCATGATCACTAAATAAACATGGGACAGCAGGATCGCTAAATAAACATGGGACAGCAGGATCGCTAAATAAACATGGGACAGCAGGATCGCTAAATAAACATGGGACAGCAGGATCGCTAAATAAACATGGGACAGCAGGATCGCTAAATAAACATGGGACAGCAGGATCGCTAAATAAACATGGGACCGCAGGATCGCTAAATAAACAATGGACGGCAGGATCGCTAAATAAACATGGGACAGCAGGATCGCTAAATAAACATGGGGCAGCAGGATCGCTAAATAAACATGGGACAGCAGGATCGTTAAATAAACATGGGGCAGCAGGATCGCTAAATAAACATGGGACAGCAGGATCGCTAAATAAACATGGGACAGCAGGATCACAAAATAAACATGGGACAGCAGGATCACTAAATAAACATGGGACAGCAGGATCACTAAGTAAACATGGGACAGCAGGATCGCTAAATAAACATGGGACAGCAGGATCGCTAAATAAACATGGGACAGCAGGATCACTAAATAAAAATGCAAGAAGACACACAAAATATGTTCCTAGTAAAGCTTATAACCTAAAACCTTTTTATTCTTAATGATTTAATAACACCATATGAAATATTTTCACTTATTTAAAAAGACTCTGTTTTGCTCTCGGATCACTTAACTTCTTAAGTTAAATCCATTAAGCATCATTTACTTAGTACTAAAATAAATATAATTTCCTACTGCTTCAAATTCACACGTTCGTAGCTTCCTTATTTACATGACCGTTGGCCCTAGAGCTATATTGTGTTGTATGCATTCGTATATAATTGTATAAACTACGCTGAAACTGTAAAACATTGACCAGTTTTGAAGATGTACACTAGCAAAGATTTATGTTTTCCCTATGTTGAGTACATCCAAACGTTTGTCAAGATGTGGACACCAATGTAATCGCTAGTGGGTAGCACTAATGCTTTTGCTCTTCACGTTGATTTTCATAGAACTGACAAAATGTTGTCTGCCCCGCTATTCGTCCGACACACATAAACTTTGTAATTCCTTCGCCTATAAGGCTACAAAATCACGTCAAGCATTCAAATATTTAGGTGTTGCTCGCTGCTCATACATCGTCGTTATGAGGTCTTCGCGAATGTTCGTTATATTTATAGCAGATCATGGTTTCGTTGAAACCGAAACTACCCTAGATACTAGGAAAGTTTCGGTTTCCACGAAACCATGATCATTATATTTATAGCAGATCATGGTTTCGTGGAAACCAAACTACCTTAGAAACTAGGGTAGTTTAAGTTTCCACGAAACCATGATCTGCTATAAATATAACGAACATTCGCGAAGACATCATAACGACGATGGCGGAGCAACGAGCAACACCTACATATTTGAATGCTTTACGTGATTTTGTAGCCGCGTGCAGCCTTATAGACCAAGGAATTACAAGGCTTCTGTGTGTCGGACGAAGAGCGGGGCAGACAATATTTTGTCAATTCTATGAAAATCAACCTGAAAAGCACGCCGAAGAAGTTTTTTTGACAATGTGCAGTCAATTATCTTTAATAAATGGTGACAACCTCGTAATATTTATTAACCACTCTCCATGTTGGAAATGCGCATCGAAGCTGCTAAATTTTGTATTACCGTTGGCTCGTCGGGATGTCACTGTTTCTATTAAATGTATGAACCTATATCGCTCTGAGGGGAACAACAACGCCGATGATATAAAGATAACAAATAGACGAGGACTCTACAGACTTGGCACAGCTAGTAACATCACAGTATCGATCCTCTTCAGCGACGACTGGTTACAATTGTTCGACTTTCTTCAAGTCGAACACGGATATGACTACGTAAACTACGACGGATCCAATATTCGTCCGTTTGTCGCGCACATTGCGAACGAAATCGGTCACTTGTTTCAACAAACAACGGGAGAGCTGAAATCTGACCGTTGGCGAGTTCTGGACGACTGGCGTAAGGCTATGATGAGACATCCAAATGCCGCTGACACACCAGCTACAGATATGGAGGTTTTTCTAAAGAATACATTTGATAGGAAATCCTTGTCGCGTCATAGATACGATTTAAATCGTATCAGACGCGAATTTAATAACTTAAAATTCAGTCAATTAATGAAGAGCACCAGTGCTACCAGAAGAGTAATGCTAACGTTGGTGTGTCTGAATATTCCGTATAAGTATAAAAACATGTTCGATGAGCATTTACGCGAAACAAACATTCGTAATTTGAATGAATATACAAATGGCGAAATATATTGGAGAATGAACAGCAGCGTTACGCGTGTAACACAGAGAACTTAGTAGACCGTGTAAAACTTGTAAAATAGTAATAAAGCTTTTATTATTAAAAGGTACAACTAATGTGGACTATGTATGTATATATGTAAATTGTGTCAGAAAATAATAAACTATTCGACATTAACATAGGGTTGTTTGTGTGTTGATTGAAATGTAGGATTTACACTTACAAAACATCACTATTGTCAGATAAACTGCACGATCGATGGCCTACCAACATATGTTGTGTGCAGAGAATCCATGTGTTGTACAAAAACCACGTTCAGTGCTTTACAACCGTGTACGGAAAAAGCGCGATGAACTTGATACAACCTCGGCCATTATAATAGTTGGGTAAAACCACAGTCAAGTCGATATAACCATCATATAACCATGCTATATCCATGATCCTCATGAATTTAATCAACATAAGGCCTATACTCGCATTTCAGTTCTGTGTCTGATTTAGTTCTTTTGGGTTGACTCCCAACAATCGTTCAAGGAGCTAGTTAGGCGGATTCGGTAAGAACCCAAAGATTTCTGATGTATTTTTCTAGTACACTCTGCATAGACGGAGCTAAATCCCTAACAAGACCACCTCGTACATGTATAATAAACGAGTATTGTCAGCCATCAAAGTTATCACTCTTGTACAACAAGCACACGACACAACAATTACACCAATGATTAAGAACTTCTTACTAACTAAATATAATTAGCTTCAATCGGGTCAATGAGAAAATAATGTTATTGTCCCGACCACGAACGTTAATCAGGCCAGCGGCGCCACATGGTGGATTCTCTATTCTGGACAAAGGAGTTTACCACCACCAATAATTGATTTCTGGTCAGCGTCTCCACCAGGTCTTGCCTCTCTGTTTTGTGTTCCCCATCAATATTTCCCTCCCGACTCCTAGGTATTCTGTCTCTTTCCCACATGTGCATTCATGTCACCTGATACAACCAACATTGTCTCTGGATCCACATGCCCGATAATTTCTTCCAAGTTGTTCCGGAATGCATCCTTGTCTTCTTGTGTTCTCCTTGCTTGCGGTGGGTACACTGATAGAATACACAGCATTATTAATCTGACCAATATCCTTACTGCAATAATCCTTCCTCCCCACCTCTCCATCATGGTGACTTCCTTATTCATAATTACTCCTATTCCGTTCATCCTTCCATCTCCTCCTGCATGCAGCATCTTAAACCCTTCACCCAGATCCACTGCTCTGTCATCTTTCCACGTGGTTTCGTGGACCCCCATCACAAACTTCCATACAATGCATAGGAGATCTGTCAGGGGTATATCCTGGCAGAAGGTTACACTGGACAACAACAAAAACTATGTGTGTTACTAAAGGAAATACAGGTGTTCTTGACTAAATATGGGCCACTGATTCCATATCTGAAGTAAGAATGTAGCCAGCATGTCAGGTATTCAAGTTATGTACATATGCATTAATGATTACCCTGCATGTTATATTAGAGACTTTATGATTGGTTATCACCACATTGTACATCTAACTACAGTGCTTAGTAATTACGTTCATGTCATATTTAGATATCAATGATTGATCTCCAAGTGTACAATGTGTAGTATACAAATCAAGAACATAAAAATTTTACAGAAAATGAACCTAATAAACACAAATCAGAACATGCTAACCTAATTTCTAAAGTTCTCCCGTTGTTGAACTACCAGTAATCACCCATCATTTGAGGGTTGAACCAGTCTTGATACCTAGTTTACATCACCGAAATGTCTTGATGAAACCTTTCGCTGTGCTCATCGCTTACCTCGCCCAGATTAGGTGGAAAGACATCAAGATGAGAATGCAGGAAGTGCATTTTAAGAGACATCCTCCAGCCCATTCGCTGAGAGGCCTTTAGCATGTTGTCCACTAATTCAGCAAAGTGTTTATCTGTATGGTTCCCAAGAAAGTTGTGCACAACTAACACAAATGCTTCCCATGCGGCAAACTCAAGAGGTTTCAGTATATTTTTGAACTCGCAATCACACATCACTTCTAGGATCTGGGGCCCAACGAAAATGCCTGCTTTGAGTTTAACATCAATTTGGCTGTGCCAAACTTTTTGCCGAGATAATGGAAGCCACAACCGTTGTGATCCATCACCGTTACACAGTTTTTCATAAGGCCAAGTTTTATGTGAAGCAGTGGAAGGTAGACTTCCTGAGGGCCAACTATGTGTTCATGTGTTTCAGTCAGGCCAGTCGTTTACGACATAATGATTGCTGTCATCATGGCTGTTCCAAGGGCACAAGAAGCATGTGAGTTTTGTATATCAAAGCTACAGACCTACTAGGAGAGAAATCACCTTTAAATCACCACAGATGTTCTACTTATGATCTGAATAATTAGTCACTTCTAAAATGATTTCCATCGACTCGTACGTCTGTCTCCTTCATGTCGACAGGAACGGAAGGTTTTTGTTACCATTGTTTAACAACACAGCTTTGAGGCGCACTTTGCTGGAGTCTATGAAGAGTATCCATTCATCTGACACACGTTTGTTTCCTAAGGCATTCATGAGGCCACTAACATCAGTACAGAAACAAACATAATTTGCTATCTTAAAAAAGTTTCTGTGGCAATCACGGAAGAGGGATGTTTTGGTATGTTTCTGTAGGAGATTCCATTGCTGTAGTCTGGAGCCCAACACTTCAGCCTTCTCCTTTGACAATCACAGGTCTCTTACTTGACCGTTCAACTTTACTTGTGTTAGTCAGTGTGGCATCTTTTCCTCTGATTCAGGTTCATACTGTTCATCCACAGATATCATCCTTATCAGCATCATTACACTCATTATCAGAGTTGTCATCACTTTCAACTGCAGCAGCTACCAGAGGATGTGGCACAGGATTCTCCAAGTCATGGGGACCGGCTTCAGAGCAGATTCACAATCTGAATATACAACCTTTTAACTTATTTTTCTTTGAGAAACCAGCAATTTTTGTCATACAAAAGTAGCAGCTGGTAGAAGCTAATGCAAGCCTGGAATCACAGTACTGTTGCCAGGCACAGAAAACGTGTTAAAACCTTTAAGATCATGTAATCATTCCAATTATACTGGGTCGGTGTGGTGTCTACTGTTAATGACCGCTCCCCTCCTCATGTAATTAAGGCCTGATCTCTGCAGTCGCAGCCTAGTGTAATTGGATCATTTGTTTAACTTAAAATCCTGACGTGTTGGCAAAATGTTGACTTCATATTTGGAATAAGCATACACGATTTAGTCTAGAACATATGCTTTTACCCCAGTAGCAAAATCTTTCTTGTCCACTGTTATCTGTGTTCAATTCACCTCCTTTTGTTTGAAGAATCCCACCTGTCCCACGTCCATGCCCGGCGTCTTCTTCAGATTGGCCCACATCGTATACACAACATCGACATCGTTCACCTTGTTACCTGCAATACACATACCTCAAGTCACTACACCTGTCTACTACACCGCTACTGCAACGGCACTACTAGTATATCAGCAAAATAGCTACTACAGTGACTAAGTCCACTGATTCAGGTGCCGGTTGCAAAGTTAACTGAACTACTTCCTGTTACAAAATTAAAAAAAAATGCATCTTACAAAGCTAACTGAATTAATGTATTCCTGTTGCAAAGTTCATTGAACTAGTTTTGGTTACATAATTCACTGAACTAGTTCTGGTTACAAAGTTCATTGACCTATTTCTGTGTTGCAAAGTTCACCACTGGACTAGTTTTGGGTTACTAGGTTCACTGAACCAGTTTGTATTACACAATTCACTGAACAGTTTCAGTTGCAAATTTCATTGAACTAGCAAAGTTCGAATTCTGTTTGGAAAGTGAACTGAACTCTTCCAGAGTACTGTGCTAGTTGTCATGCTAGATGTAGAGTTACAGCCACAGATGTGTTCCAGCCCCACCTTGTATGCTGTTAGCCTTGACGAGTTGTGCACAGTCCTGTATGACAGCCTCCGGTACATCATCCAATGATTCACCCTATCATCACAGTAAGAATTGGACATTATTTTAACACTAATAATAACCTTCTATAGTGCATATATCTTCACGAATCTGAGCTGCAAGGCATGTAAGAATCAGACAAAATCGTGAACAGGGATGTGCAAGACTTATCATTAGAACAAGGGACTGCCAAAGACTTAGGGCGGGAATGCGATTTCAAACAAATAAGTCTTGGGTTTTTTACGAAAGCTGACTATAGTTTCAGATGATGATAAAGTGACAGGGAGTTGAATCCCAATTGTGGGCGCGTCTACAGCGAAAGCATGTTTGCCAGAGTTACGCTTAGTTAATTAATTGGTTCTTAAGATAACGTTCTTCAAGATTTAGCAGAATTAGGGGCATGAAGATAAAAAACAGGAAAATGTATCTCTAAACTGTATAAATGCTAACTGATATTATAATAACAAACATAACCAATATACGGATGCTGTGTGTTACGTGTTGATACAAAATTTTTGAATCTCTTCTGTGAAGTTTGTACTCCATATTTCACCAGAAAATCAGTGCTTTCTTTTATATATTACTATAAATATAAAAAATTGCAACTTTGCAACCTATATAACTATATCTTTTAAGGTTGCAATCAATGTGAAACAGGAACTTTGACCTATATCAGTGTGGGAATTTGGTACTTCCTGTAAAATATCAATATGTCCATCCCTCATTATCACCGTCAATATTTACTGGATGCCAAAAAAAGTATGCACAGATTCAAATACCAGGTAGTAAGAAATACTTTCTGTATTAGTATCAGTAAACATTACATTACTCCAGCATCTTTGGAACCTGCTCGAAGAGACAAGTCTACAACTCATGCATGTTTCCAGTGATCACATACGGCACGGAAACATGAACACTCACCAACCAGGCAAAGAACAAGACAGCTGCTGCACAAACAAAGATGGATAGAAGTATGTTAAACATCACATATCGGGAGAGAAAAACAAACACCTGGGTAAGAGAGAAGAAAAAGTCAAGATAGAACAAATCAGAAGACAGAAGTGGATCTGGGCAAGGCTTATCAGTAGACTAAGAGATAACCAATGGACATCGCATATCACCACCTGGAGACCTTACAAAAGGAAACGATCTAGAGGAAGACCGGCGAGATGGTGGAGAGACGAACTAGACGAGTACTGGAAGGGCAGCATCTGGCAGAGGATAGCGCAAGACAGGCAGATTTGGAAACGACATGCTGAGGCCTTCGCCCAGCCATGGGACACTACAGCTGCACAATGATGATGATGAAACTTTACTTCCTATTCAACTTTTCTGGTGACAATTTTCTCTTGTTCAGCAGATGAAAATAATAGTATTATACAAATGTTAGAATGTGTAACATTCAGTGGGAAGCATATTTCTATGTACACATCGCAACTGACCTTGCACAGCCTTAAGTAGACGTGAGCAGATGACATCTTGTCAACATGAAACCTGCAAGTAAAACAAAGAGAATTATTAAAATATTAATACAAACCGTCAAAACTTGTCAGTGATCAAGAAGATCAAAGACAGATTCAGGAATTTAGCAATATAAATCATTTTAACCAAACTCTCTTTGATTACGTTTTTTTATAAACAAACTTCTCTAAAATGTTAATTGCTAGAAGATTGTTACCAGACATCTTCAGGCCAGCCCCACCGAATCAGGTCTTCATCTAAAACAATACAACTTTGTATTTCAATTTAACATAATAGACTTGTTTGTCATTGTTTAAAAAGTATAATATACATATAAAGTTGTTCCAATATTTAAGTATGCCTATGTAAATATTGTGATGCTCACAACAAAACACATGCACACTCTCACACAGCCCACATACACACACATGCACACTCTCACACACCCCACAGACACACACATGCACACACACACCCACCCCACAGACACACACACATGCACATTCATCCACCCCACAGACACACACACATGCACACACCCCACAGACACACACACATGCACACTCATCCACCCCACAGACACACACACACGCACGCACCCACCCCACAGACACACACATGCACTCTCACACACCCCACAGACACACACATGCACTCTCACACACCCCACAGACACACACATGCACACTCTCACACACCCCACAGACACACACACATGCACACTCGCACACCCATCCACCCCACACACACGCACGCACCCACCCCACAGACACACACATGCACGCACCCACCCCACAGACACACACATGCACACTCTCACACACCCCACAGACACACACACATGCACACCCACCCACCCCACAGACACATGCACACCCACCCACCCCAGACATGCACACTCCCACACCCACCCACCCCACAGACACACACATGCACACCCACCCACCCCACAGACACACATACATGCACACTCTCACACCCACCCCACAGACACACACACATGCAGACTCTCACATACATCAACCCAACAGACACACACACATGCACACCCACTCACCCCACAGACACATACACACACGCATACAATTTGATACTAATGCCTGCCAAATTTATATAAATATATTTATCCGCACACTTTTAACAAGATTATTAAACAAGATTAAACCCAGAGCCGAAACAACAGATCTATCATTTCCTTTGGAAAGTTTGGCTCAGTGACTGTTTTATCTATGTGAGGTTTATAGACTATCATACTTACTTTCATATTTATCTAATCCCATGTAAAATATGCGTGGTGGTGAAACAACTGCAATGAAATAATGATCATATTAATGTACATTGTAAACACGTAGTACATTACTGTACTTGAACTTCAGTAACAATAACAAATTGATATAAGTTTAGGCTTATTTTAATGCAGACAAATATATGTAATTACAAGCACTCAACCAATATTGTGGCATCGCCACTGTAACCACTGTCTAAAAGTTAATTGCATATTTAAGGCTCAATGAATCATGGCAATTGATGCATCAGGCTGTCAACCGATAGGAAAATTATTTGGATACACTGCCTGCTGCTTCAAAACATCACCGTAATTTGAGTTTGACTATGTCTTTTGGATTGGACACTAAAAGCCATAGGCCCCTTCTACCTGGCATCCATGGCTGGACACCAGATGGAAGGGGAGCCTGAATTCTGAAAATAAAACAACTGGTTTGTTACTCAAGCAGGTTTGTCAAATGTGTAATGGACACAGATACCACTTGTTCTTGTGGACTTTGCCACTGCATTCTATTTCACTCATCCTGCAAGATTCTTCCTCTTCACATGAATGTGTGACCTACAGAGGAATATCCCACACTAGCTGGTATTTTTTCACCCAGCCCACAACTGCAGCTTTGAAGGTTGTGAGAGTGCTGGCCGAGGACGCTTCGTAGGGGATCTTGTTCCACAATCAGATGGCAGAAGGGAAGAACGAATGGAGGTGAGTGTTTATCCTGGACTGTGGCAGGAGCTTGCTGGGTTGTTGTTGGTTCGAGAGATTCAAAGCCACTCTTAGTTTAGGCTACTCATTATATGTTGCTATGAGCCAAGCCACATATTGATTGACTTATTTCACACAAGACTCATCATTTCTATCTGGTGTGCCCAGCTTGCCACAATGCTAAGTATTATAAAACACCCTAGTGACCTCAGTATGGGCTACTTGCATTGCTCTGGCAGTACAAACGGGAGTTTTTGAGAATGAGATCCCAGCTCAGTGAGTCCATGACAGGTTTACTCCATTTTCCTGCGTTCCCTGGCATAGCCATAGACACCAAACAGAATGGACCAACGGCTCATAGTGTCTCTTCAAAGAAACACAGACAATGTGGGATGAACGAAATTGCCCAAGTTTTGACAAGGCGTCCAGTACCTGTACAGTACGGTACTGAACCACCAATCGCCTCGGTTGGCACCAGAATTCGAACCCTGGTTCCTTTATTATAGTTATATCACCTACCCTCAGTTTTGTTGCTGAAACAGGCAGTCTGGCAGGTGATTAGGAATTTGTTATTTTAGTACTAGTAGTTGGTGCATGTATATAATTAATAGAAATAGTCACAAATAAATTCAAATAATGTGTGAATAAACATAAATTATTAATTTAAATATGTGCACAAAACTTGTTGGCCCCTAACATACAGGATAATACAATGGCCGAATATTGTTCGTAAATTAACTTTCCATAAGAACGGTAATTCGGAATAACCATTCTCACGGGAAATTCCTTGCAAATGAAATTCCCTGACGAGTCGCGTATGTATGTACAATGTTTTGTGTGGCGTGTTGTTGTGGGCGATATTGCAGAATTGATGCATTTACTTAAAATATGGTACTTTGAATAATAATTTTTAATAATATAAGTTGTGCAGTCCTTTACTTAATTTTTGTTGATGTATATTTACCATTGCATGTAAAGTAGAACACCATCTTATGACAGAAATTTTAAAATCCCCCAAAACAGTATCCCACTACATTAACCCCGGAAGCAATACATGAACGTCCTTGAGGGGGCGTGACCTTTTGTTCGCGCCATATTTCGATTTTGCGCTAACTTTGCAAAATCTGCGCTAACAGAGAACGAGCTAAATTGTGGAATCACTAGGTAAGAAGAACTGTATTGTTGTTGCTTATTTGTGTAGCTTATATAGTATGGGTTATGCACCAGTCACCATACACGAAACATCAAGTAATAACCGCAGCAAGAAATAATGATACAGTTAAACCGGGAAGGCAAGCCAAATCAGCGAAATGTGCTGACGCCGACGTCGTTGTCACGGTTGTGTGTCGTGAGTTGTCAGTTGTGTAAATCTCACAAATAGTCTTAAATTGAACAGTTTGTTTGGATAGACATGCGTATTTAGATCGAGAGATTCCTGCGGAAATTTAAGAGGCAGTTGCTTCAAAGTTAGTTCTTACTTTAAGTTCTTACCTAAGGCTTAGCCTAGTCTTAAAGACTTCGTCAATAATTGTCCAAGATGAGCACTGAGAGTGAGAGTGAGACCGTCTCATTCTCAGACTCAAGCAAGGTTTGTTTGCTGAAGTGGTATTCCATTGTCTATTGATTTTGCTGCTATTGTTGTTGCTGTTGGCGTTATTGTTTTTCTTTATTTTGCCTTTTCTTGTTTGCCTAGGCTCGAGTGTGTGTGGGGTGTGTGTTAGTGTGTGTGAAATTGTAGTTGTAGTAGTAGTAGAGCCTACTAGTAAACTAGAGGTCTGAGTAATCCTGCATCTTCTTGGTCTTCATTATTAACGCTATTAAACGATCTTTTTACCTAATTTTTTCGACACTGCCGTATTCGTTTCATCATTTCCCATCATTATAGGCACAAAACCGAACTGTATTTGTTAAATTTATTGTGTTTGGGGGGACTTTTATGCAACAAAACAGCACTGTTTGACAGGTGCGTGTTTTGTTGATATGGCTATCATCCGAAATCTACTCCAAACGTGTCGCGGTGCCATCACAACCGGAAAGGCGATGCCACTAATGCATATGTAGTTCTGCTTTAAGCACGTTTTTTAACATTAAAATATCGATGTATATATTTTGTATCTATAAATTCAACATTTCAATAAGATTTCAGAATACGTGCTTAAAGCAGAACTACATATGCGTTAGTGTCATTGCCTTTCCGGTTGTGATGGCACCGCGACACGTTTGGAGTAGATTTCGGATGATAGCCATATCAACAAAACACGCACCTGTCAAACAGTGCTGTTTTGTTGCATAAAAGTCCCCAAAAGACAATAAATTTAATAAATACAATTCAGTTTTGTGTCTACAATGATGGGGAATGATGAAACGAATATGGCAGCGTCGAAACAATTAGGTAAAAACATTGTTTAATAACGTTAATAATAAAGGCCAAGAAGATGCAGCATTACCAAGGTCTGGATGATCTCTCCAGTCTTTTTGGAGGCAGGACTTCAGCTGATTGATTGTCTGTGCTTGGACTGTGTCTTCTGATAGTGCATTCCAGGATCTTACTACACGGGTGGAGAGGAAAGAATGTCTGGTTCCTGTTGATGTCTATGTTACTAGTTTTTCTCTGTGACCTCTTGTGGTTCCAGTGGCTTTTAGGTACGTGTGCTTTTGTGGACAGAATGTGCATTTACAGTCCTGGTCGATTTGGTCGAGTCCCTTGATCATTTTGAAAGTTTGAATTATGTCGGCTCGTTGTCTTCTGTAGTGCAGTGTGGGGAGTTTTAATTCTTTTAATCTACTGCTGTAAGGTAGTCCTTTTGTTTCTGGCACGAGTCGTGTTGCACGCCGTTGGACGTTCGATGAGATCTTTGTCTTTCTTTAGCCTAGGTGAGGGAACCAGACACCGGATGCATATTTCAGGTGTGGTCTGACCATTGCCTTGTAGAGCTGTAGGATTGTCTCCTTGGTGAGATGCCGGAATGTTCTGGCTAGACATCCCAGAACTCGATTGGCCTTCTTGACACAATTCTCAATGTGGTCAGAAAACTTGAGTTGTAGGTCAATGGTGACTCCAGGGTCTTTTTCTGAGGTCACTGCGTCAAGCTTGTGACTGCCTTCACTGTCCGTTCTCAGGTGATATTAATTTTGTGGGTTGGAATGTCCGAGATGTAGAACGTGACATTTGTCAGGATGTAAGTACCTTTGCATCGTTTCCAACCAATCTTGTAAATCAGAAACTTTCATTTTTCATATCCAAGATGTTTAATTTACCTGGTAGAGGCTTTCGTCAACGTATCACGTTGACTTCATCAGTACCGATGACGCTGAATGATGTCATCGTACACGTTAGGCAGTTCGTAATTACCCTCGTCTCTGTTGATGGGTGTTTTGGTTTTCCTGATCCAGATAGCTTCCTTGATATGCCGGATTCTTCTGTTGGGTTCCTTGTCTACACTTTTCACTCCCTCCCAGTCTATGATATGGTTTTCAGTTGTTGTACGGTCTGGTCTGTAAGGGCGGATTTATTGATAATAAACATCTATCTTTTTTCCCGCTCCTTGTGTATTTATAATTTTTCGTGTTGTCTACGTCCTTTCGGTGTTCCTCCAGTCTTGTTTTGAGTAGTCTTCCTGTCCCCAATGTACTCAGCACCACAATTCTTGCACGGTATTTGGTACACCAGTTCGCCCTATTCTTCTAGCTGTACTTTGTCCTTGGGATGTACCAACAGGTGCCTGAGGGTGGTGTGGGGACGCATGGCTGTTGCTACTCCATACTTCTTCAGTACTTGATGTACTCTCTCTGAGACCCCCTCTATGTATGGGATGACTACTTGGCTCCGATAGTTTTTGTCCTTAGTCTTTTTGTTGGTCTTTTTCTTCTTACTGCTATCTGTCACCTTTTTCAAGGCCCACGATGGATAGCCACATACTCTTAGAGCTCCTCTCAAGTGTTCCACCTCTTCTTTCAGGTATTGGTCAGTGTCTTCCTGTACACTGTGGACTTCACACTGCCATCTTCCTTTCTGGTGAACTTTGCATCAAAGAAGGGCATGCTGTTCTCTTCGTCTTCCCCCGTGAAAATGATGCTACGTGTGGGGTCTACAGTTGTTGTAATTTCCTTGCCTTTCCTGTGTGTACCAGGCAAATTACATCGTCCACATATCGCTTCCAGTTTCTCGGTTGGCAATCGACTGCTCCAGGTCCTCCATGTACAGGTTCACAACAATGGGGGATACTGGACTGCTCATGGCTACCCCAAATTTCTGCTGGTAAATTTCTCCTCCAAATCAGAAGTATGTCGTCTCCAAGACAAATTTCAACAACTCCATGATGTCATCTACGTTTAGGTTTGCAATTACGAACTGCCTAACGTTTACGATGACATCATTCAGCGTCATGGGTACTGATGAAGTCGACGTGATACGTTGACGAAAGCCTCTACCAGGTAAATTAAACATCTTGGATATGAAAAATGAAAGTTTCTGATTTGAAAACGAACTATACTGAAGAATGTTCAGTAAACCAATCTTGTAGTTTTATCAGATCGTCTTGTAGAGAGTTGGAGGAGTTGGTGTTGTCTGTCAGTGCTGCGTAGAGCTTGGTGTCATCTGCAAACATGGCAGTCAGATTGTCCATATGTCCCGGGATATCGCTGACAAACATTGTAATTAGTATTAGTCCCAGAACTGACCCTTGAGGAACTCCTCTAAGTACACTGCTCCAATCTGATTGTTCTCCGTGTACTGATACCTTTTGTCTCCGGTCACACAGGAATGCTTTTATCCATCCTAACGCTTTGTCTTTGATTCCTAGACTTTCCAACTGTTTGAGAAGGCGCTGATGTGGGATGGTGTCAAAAGCCTTTGCATAATCAAGGTAGATTACGTCAACAGGTATGTTGTGTGTCAAAGCCTCAGTCCAGACATTCAGTGCTTCCAACAAGTTTGTGGTTGTACTTTTTCCGGCAGTGAAGCCATGCTGTTGCTCACATTCGAGGTGATTTATTTTGATGTGTTCTATGAGCTGTTCAACAATCACTCTCTAGAGTCTTGCAGATGATTGACGTCAGAGACACCGGTCTGTAATTTGCTGGGTTTCTCTTCTCAGATTTCTTGTAGATGGGACAAATGATAGCATCTTTCCATGGTCTTGGCAGGATTGAAGTGTTGATGCTTGAGTTGAAGATTATGTTGAGAGGCACACAAAGTTGTTCTGCCATCTGCTTCAGGATTCTTACGCCATCAATGCCTGGTGATTTGTTATTCTTTAGTTGGAGAAGTTCTTCAGTGACTTTGAATGTTGTGAGTGCTTCAGTAGTCAGGTTCTTTGGTGTGACATGTGGCACATTGGAAGTGTCTTCTTCTGTGAATGATTTGAAGAAATGTTGGTTTAGTACCTCTGTTGCCTCTTGGTCGCTTTGAGTAAGTGTTCGGTCCTGCTTGAACAATTGGCCTATGCCACTCCATGTGTTTGTTCTGTTTCCGATGTATTTCCAGATTCCTTTATTGTTTGTTCTACATTCCCTGGCTAGTTTATGTTCAAACTGTCTGCGTGTTCTTGGCAGCTCTTCTGATTGCATGTTGAGCTGTGTTCCTGCATCTGATGTAGGCCTGGTAGTCTTCCCCATCCTTTGTATTTAGGTATCGGATCCACGAGCTGTGTTTCCTTCTTAATTTTCTCAGTGAGCTTGAGTCATCTAAACTGGCTAACTAGGTAGCTCAGCTAGTGTAGTGGTTAGCACATCCGCCTGGCATGGCATGTATATTTGGTGTAAAAACCTGGCTCTCATCATTGGGGACTGTGTATCCCTCCTGTCTCGGAGATCACGATACTGTCGGTCCGGTCTCAAATTGGGACGTAAAAGAACCACTGTGGTCGACAAGCACCCTGGCAGTGACCACCCTCAGTGCCAGCATATAAAGACCTGTCGGTTTTGTGATAATGTTATGAAAAAGGCTGACTAGTTGAATGAGACCTCATAAGATCATTACATTTTAACCACAATAATACAGACTAGTCAGTTAATAGAACGTTGCCGAGCACTGGAAACAACTAGAACTAAGTCTAAGGTAATTGCATGCAGGTGTGTGTGGAGGGGTAACAATGCTGAGCTGCCAAATTGTGTCGAGAAATATGCGTGATATGACTGATATCAAGTTCCCCAGCATGACACTTTAGTTATTGACATTTTCTGGATAAACAACATTCAATTCACAAAATTAGGGATCTTTCATTTTACACAGAAACCCCTGTTAGCTTGAGACTGCCAATTATAAATCTCCTCCGCGGCCATTCCAAGCTAACGTATACGTCATACCAATTTTTTCAAATGTCACCAGGAGCTGAAAACTGGAACTTTTTACAAAGATGTATATTTGAGGGTAATAAATGTGGAATATCTCATGGATATGTGACTTCCATCCTATCACTATGGTCCAGGATGACACATCCTCCGAATGTCCTAAAATATAACAAATGCTCATGGTTGTTTTGGACAGTGAATTTTCCATGGAAAGTTTCATCTGGCCAGGATGAAATTCGCAGCTAAAATAGCAAATTGGCAACACTATTGCAGCATTTGGTCTGACAGTTGTTCAGTTTCTTGAGCTGAAAAGATGCAGTCTATCTAATTTTTATGTAACAAAAGTCAGAAAAATTTGTATTTTGTTTTATTTCCAGGGAAATATATAGTTGAGAGAAATCTACCTCAAGGTCTGTGACGGAAGTCACCCTGATTTGTCACGGAAGTCACGCCACACAGCTATTTTGTTTTTATTTCCCACGAAATACCTAATGTAGAAATGTTTGACATGTTTATGAATCTCCTACAATTAGAGTAACTGAGGCATGCCTATTGAATAATGTAAGTGTGTTATTGTAAATATATGTACATCAAAGTCTAGCACGAAAGTCACACTATGGAAGTCAAACCACACAAGTAACACATCGTATGCTAGCATGTATGATCATACAAATGATGGATTTTTGTTGTCTCAAAATATTTTATACTATGTTCCTTTAGTTAATACTGTTGAGCCAGGATGCCAATCACTCGGGGAGACAATACAATGAAGCAGGGTATCTGCTGCAGAACATAGAGTCAGCAGCAGGAGATGGAGAACATATTTCAAGAAAAGCAAATATGGGAATGTTTTAAGTGAACAAAAGAAGGTTAGCTAGAAGTTGCCAGCACCTGCTACCTCGTCCATCATTTTACCTAAGGGAAACACTGACACTGTAGGAAGCTAGGAAACTAACTTTGAGCATGCATACCATACTAACCAGAGATCAAAACTGCTTATTTCAAATAGTCATGAGAATAAATGAACCTACAACATAGTTTTAACTGTAATTCATGAAACATTTTATCCTTCTTTTAATTCATATATACACAGGATTTGGTGGAAATTATAACATTTTAAGACATTTTGATCACCAAATTGTACTTTGGACTTTATTTGTTTATTGTGTTTTGGGGTTTTATGAAAATAAATAATAAGAATTTAACAACTTTTGCATTTTTTTTACTGGTGGAGCTGCTCGTCATGTAAGTCAAACACATTATTTAACTCCTTCATACATCGATATTCTAGTGATATTATGAGATTATACACGTTACTTTCTGTAGCTGGATACAATATCTGTTTGCTATGTATGTTTATTGGTGTAGATTATCACCAAAAATATGCATATTAAAAAATGTCCGGCTGCACCGCATAAAATGTAGAATTTCTAATTCATTGAATTTTTTGGCTTGGTGGACATGGAAATAGATAGCAGGATGTAATATAATATGAATTCAAGCAATAGGTGTTTTTATTCCCTTTAAATAAATTTCATTACCTAGTCTAGAAGCCTTTCCCCAAAAAACAGAATAGACTTGGAATTTTTGTTTTCAAAATACATGAGACTAAGGCCTCATGAAATAGTATCAATCAATCAAATCCAGATTGAATTAGAAAATAAGGCTGCAATGGGGGCAACTATATATATATCTTGGATGAGTGAACTTCTATTCCATACATAATGTTTGAATGGTGCATTTTCACATTTAATGAAATGGGCAAATATTGAAAATAGCTTTTCTTCGACAACTTTAAGTTATGCCCCACCAGAAAAAATTACATTCTTTGGAAATTCAATAATACAGATTTAAGACCATGTTCATGGAAATGCCCACCAGCTATGGCCAAACTGTGCCCTTTGTCTTGAAATTACTGTAAATATAAATAACTATATATTTCATGATGTAATGTTTTTATGCTTGTTTAGATTGGGAAAAACAAAGTGATCCAAGATGCCTTCAATAAGGTGTCGGAGGTCACTGACTCGCTCGATGGCCGCCAAGGGCAAGGTCGTTGCCACAGGAAGGTCAGTGACAGTCTTCTTCTTTTGATGATCCACTGCCGTCATTAAAGATGATTTAGTGGATAGTCCACATAGTAACAGTGGTGTATTTTTTATTTTCTTATAATTAAAACTTTGCTCTTATGAGCCAACAAAATAAGATAACCTCATTCCCACAAAACTAGGTATTTCTGGGTGAATAGTATATAACCATCAATATCAAAGTGCTCAGGTTTTTTAGTCCTTTAGGCCATCACTCTGCTTCCGCTGTTAGCTGCCGTATCTCAGAAACTGGTCAGCAACTTTTTCTCTAATTTTGTGTAGACGTATCTCAGGGTATTGCAACTATGCACGAGAAATATGTATTTCATTGAATCATTCTAACCCCCAGGGCCCCCCAAACTGGTAAATTTTCACATTTTGCTTATTTTTTTGGAAAACTCTTCAGTAACATTTTCTCTGATTTTGCATAGACATCCCATGTGGTAGTGCCACTATACACAAGAAATCTGTATTTGCTTCAATCATTCTAAGGGGGGCCCAAAATCCAAAATTTTCACATTTTTGCTTATTTTCTCAAAAACTCTGCAGTAACTGTATGACACGTGCAGACGATGTGCTAAATGTACATTTCTTCTTATCATTCATTAACCGAGAACTACTCACGCCAGCTGTTTACGGAGCTTCATTGGAAGACAACATTGTCTGTGTGGTTAAAACAATCACAGGCTATCATTGTTCTGACTAAAAACATACACGCACTCACACGTACAGATGGACACTCTCCCATACCTTCTCCCATTGGCGGTCGAAAACCTCAACAAATTACCCCTTGATTTCATTTTGTCCCCTTGTTTTCAACAGCAGGGGGTACACTACCACTTTCCACAAACTCTAGCAAGGGTTCTGATTACAGCAGCAAAAAATATCAGTGTCATTAATGCGCGTTTATGCATTAAGAACATTTACAGGTGTATAATTATATAATGAAATAAATAAATGGAAACAAAGTTATGTAGAACCATTAAATTACGTTAAACAGTTATGGTTTTCTGAAAGTTATGAATATAATTATAAAATGTCTTATAAGAATATAAAATAAGTATTATAATTGTTGTAATTGCAATAGAAAACTCATATTTTATTGAAAGCTTTTTGATTTGAATGCAGTATTTTTAACATTGTCTTTCACTGTTAGTAATATAATGTTTCCAGCTGTGTGTTGTAAATTTAGAAGCTTGTTAGATGATTATTGGCTATTCACTTGTGCTGACTTTTCCTCAACGATGCCCTGCAAACGTAAACACTTGAACATGTCTGGCCAGAAGTGCAAACCCTAGATTGTAACTGTGGACATGAGTTACAGTGTAACAACATAATGATGTTGAAACCAAGTATATCTACTTTTGATGATTAATTAGTAACTTCCTGGATTCACAGGCACAGTGAATGGGCTGGGCTTGTCACTGTATCTACTTCAGAGAAAGGTTTGATTGGCAACCAGGAGGGGGTGTGGCGGGGGGGTCATTACGGAAATTGTTTTTTGTTAGGTAGGCAGCCCTGCCTATTATTAAGTTAAATTAACAATTTTGATAGTCTTTACTGTTTCATTGCTTGTGGATTGGAAGCATTTTGCAATTTTTTTATTAATCTGTAATTATAGATAATTTAGGCGTATTCTTGGAGTGATACTGACCCATTAAATAGCACAGGTTGCTATACATCTCACTATTATTGGAATACATAATATACTGCAATATTGTTTTTTGTGTATTTGCAGTAAAATCAATGATTGGCTAAGTGAAATTCAGGCCGATCCTGAGAACCGAGGGCGAAAAACACAACACGACGCTTTCAAAATGGCGGCTGAGGCTGACCAGGAACGAGGCTGGATGCATCGAGGCATGAAACGCATGCACGACTCCGATGAAGAGAACACGGAGAGCGAAGTCGACCCAGCTTCACCTGTGAAAGCAGTGCATTCTGGGTACAAACGTGTGTGTTATAATATGACTGATGAAAGCCCCGTTGCATTGCCTGTGAAATCGTTCTATGGGTCTAACAAAAAACAACATGTGTCTCCGTTCAGTGATGTACACAATCTCCACGCGAAGACGGTCGCACATAAACCACTCGCTGTCGTTGGCACAAAACAAACGTCAAACAAACTGAAGTCGCAATCCACCAGGAGGAAAACCAAGCTGCAGCGTCATCGCATGAAAGCAAAAACATGTGTACAGAAATCGGTTTCACCCAAAAATTTGATACCATCGGAAATAAAACGTGCAGAGAATGCGCCATCTCCGAAACCAGACCGCACCAAAAAGTTTTTCCGTTATAGGGCAGCGCAACACAGTGCATCGATGACAGTAGTTATGCAAAAAGGTTTCCAGCTGAAGTTTCTGCCCGGCCGCAGGTTGACTGACAGTGGAAAGTCTGTTTCAAAGCACAATGACACAAAACGGGCTGGACATGACACAAAGAACTGTTCACCAAAACAAGTGGCATCTGTCAGAAGTAAACTAACGCGTGTGAATCACGACGTCAAAAGGGTGACCAGTGAGGCTGTCCCGATCTCTCCAGACTTATTTTCAGAAGACAGTCAAGTTGATGTCTGCCTTGGGTTAAACCCTTGTCTTGAAGATTCTCGGCACGATTCAGGCATGTCGTTCGGTAGTTCACCCACAGGTGGTGACACACTGAACTCGTCAATTGATAAGCGCAGTGTTTGCAGCGACGCCAGTGTTGCTGATTCATTGCTGCTGCTTCCGACGACCTTGACACCGCTACACCCAACGCCAAATGGTAGGCACTTCATTCTATGTGGTGTTCACGTAAAACAAAAACATCTCACTGTTATATTTACCTGTTTTTGGCTATACACTTTTTTAAGATGTGTTACCTCTGCGTAATTAAATTTAGTTAAGCTATGTACATGTCATTTTTTAGATATACATCAGCCAATTCTTTTGAATATGTAATATAGCTGCGTCTTTCAGACAAGATAATAAGTTACCAAGTATTATTACCAACTCATTTGTAATAAAAAATTATAAGATACCTTTAAAATGTAAACAAACAATGCATTATACTATACGCTGTGATCTTGGCTCGTGTTAACAATATATTTACAAGACAAGTGGATTTATTTTTATTTAATATTAGATACATTGCACACTTCACACAGAAAGCTAATGCAAGAATATTGTTTTGTTTTATAGACCTTTGTGTCTATCCTAGGCTAATTGTCTTTGTTCATGTTACAGAAGACAGCGTGCGACCGAGCCCCACTGACCCCGCCCTCTTCCCTCTCTTCAACACAAGTCCAAAGTCTGCCTCCAGGTACTGGACTAGTTGCATAAATATAATTCAGTTTTGTCCTGTCATGACATTGGTAAAATCTAGACAGAACAATTGGAAAAAATAGACTTCTTACGAATATTGTGTAAACACTTGATCAGTTTGATTTAAGAAACATCAAGATGTCTGATGACAGGAAAGAGTGCAACCAGGGAAAGATTGATATATATGTGTGATTACCTTGTTGCCTTGATAATATTTTAACTTAATTAAATTTTTCCTTTGCAACTGAGTTGCATGGCAGTTTTAAATTACTTGTTACTCTAATTAAAGTGTGCATTGTTCCCAATTTTGATTTCTATGTTACCATGAAGCGTTCCCAGCACTCCGCAAGGTCGAAGTTCAAGGCTGTCGGAGCTGATGGCTGCGACCCCAGGGTCAGGGTCGTCGACCAGTTCAAGGCGGTCAACGAGACATGTGCTGAAGAAATTCAAGGGGAAGGACGGAAAGGAGCAGATGATTCTTGTAAGTCATTCCGATTATCACTTGGATCATTTTTATTTTAGTGTACATTTAAAGGTGACACAGGGTTGCAAAGTCCAAAAAGTAGTGTTTCAAACTTCCACTCTCCCCCGTGACATGACTGCCAAGATACTATGTTCCGATATCCATAATTGTGTCAACAGGTATTAACATATGTTCTGCTCAATAAGTGGCATCAGTTGTGATTTATTTCCCTCCGCCATATGTGATGCAGGCGTACTACTGTACATCTTGTGGGACTTTACAAAGTTATTTGATGACCGCTTATTTGAATTTTGTTACATTATTACACATGTGTGTTTTTGACTTGTATCAATTGCATATAGTGGGGAGAGGCAGTCGAGTGGTAGAACGCTGAATCGTTGGTTGATTGGGACCAGTGTTCGAATCCTACTACGAAACTTAAGGAATTTCTTTCACCCCTCATTGCCTGCATGTTCCCATGCAGACGGTAAATGTATAACATGTAGTGTAATCCGTTTGTAAACTCCCATTGGCAAAAATATCATGACAAAACTAATCTGCCAGTTATCGTTGTAGATATAGACAAAACAGATTTTTTTGAAGTTTGAGGTTCCCGGTGTGTTACAGGACTTTGGTCAGAAGTTGATTGGCGCCATGCACTGTGAGATATGTGGTATGACATACACACACGGAGAGCCAACAGACGAAGCGACTCATGCCAAGTTCCACCAGCGACTGCTTAATGTGTTACGTTTCCCTGTAAGTTTACAAGAAATATTGGCTCATGTCACTGTTCCAGCTGGGTTCTGTTAACAATATATAATAAGGAACAGTTCCTTTCCATCATGGTCGCATATGTTCACAAATTTATCAGTAAGTTCCGTATGTATTGGGACACTTAAAAATAATTAAATTATCAGCTGTCCCAATACTTAGGGACGCGAACGAATCCTGACGTCATGTCGTCCCTGTTTTATTACCCTGATGTTACCCTGGCTTTGTAACTTCACCATGGTTACCTCGTCTATTACCCTGCTACTAACTATCTAACTAGGAACAGACTACGTCCTTTTAATGTGCCAACAACAATCGGTGAGTGAATGAGTGTTGTCTATGTAGCCAGCTGAAGCACGTAAAGTGTCATCTAACATTAAGTTAAACTACTGAATGCACATCATTTTCTAAAAATGTAGTACAAAATGTTTTTGTCATAAATTTGACATTACCCCCAAGAACGGCAAGAAGTGCCAATTGACTTGAAGTCTGCAACTTTGTAAGCGATCAGAGCATGTACCAATATAGCAGGTGCCTCGAAGGGGGGCAAGTGGGGCAAGTTATGGACATCTTCTGATCAGAGTCACACTTGCAGTTAACTGTGCTTTGATGTGGCAACAATTGTTTCAATGTACTAGGAGACGATCTTTCCAACTATAGTTATACAGAGCAACACGCTTATAATGAGCACATATACAACGAATTGACGGATATAACGAAACAATTTCTTACACGTGGATTTTTTCCATGATAAGTGTTCACGTATATTACGAACACGGGTATAACGAATTCACGGTTATTACGAACACTTTTTTCCGAAAAAAAATTTCTGTATAACGAACTTCTGTCCAACTGAAAATTGCCCGGTTGTTTGCAAATACTTCCCGCCCGTGACCTGGAAGCCATGGCGTGGCCGCGCAGAGCGCCAGTGCCAAAATAACTAGGTCAATAAGGGAAATCATCAAAAGGCAGTCAGATGACTCTGCAGCGCACTGCGACTCGCTTGAAGATTTCCTTTTGTCTGGTGTCCTAGCCAACAGCAAACAAATGTCAATGGAGGACTTCTTCAATAGAGGACTCCTATATCAATGAGGGAAATCATCAAAGACAGTCAGATGACGATGCAACGCACTGCGACTCGCTTGAGGATTTCCTTTTGTCTGGTGTCCTATCCACCAGCAAACAAACGTCAATGGAGGGCTTCTTCAAAGCAGATTAACCGGTGTCATTCTGTGTGTGTTGTGCATGAAGAAGTAGTTACCGGCCATGGCTCCATCCCTCCACAGTTCGTGTTTTAGTGTGCATGGACACAGCGTGCTCACCATGTGCTTACGTCATATTTCGTTACATTTTCACAGACACTGGACTGCGATGTTATGCTATAACTACACTTAATAGTAACATTTGTAACCGTTTATGTGTCATCTAACTAAATGTTATACAACAAAATATCTGCGTTTGATACACACCTGGCGAATAGTTTAAAAACTGTCACATACAACACTGTCACCTAGTGGGCAAACGTGAACATGCATATAATGAATTCACGGATATAACGAACTTGTTATCCACCCACAAAGTAGTTCGTTATAAGCGTGTTGCACTGTAACAGTGCAGCTGTAATGTTGGCCAATTTTAACGAGCCAGCCAGAACTGTACACATGGAGTAATTAGGGTCCCGGCAGTAAATATAGGGACCACCGGACCCCCACTCAATTCAGACCCTGTGTTATTCTTCATATTCCTACTAAACATGCTGCAGATTAAAACATGAACTATACATGAAATGATGTGCAAAACTTGAGACAATGCACACAGTTGAGGGATCACGCAGTTTTGTATGTTACAGCCAAACATTGGAGAACTGTACCTACGGTCATTACAGTATTTTATTTAATACTAAACAAATGACATAGGCGCCAATGGTTATGGTTTACTTATAAACTCTTATTCTTTACCCAGAAAGTCCTGTAAGTTTTTCTGAATTTGACACGCATACATAGTGTTCTTTGCGGTTTTGGACAATCCGTTTTTTGTATTACTGAGTATGGCCTGCTTTTCCTAAATCATAAATGTTGCACAAATAACAGCTCAACTGTTGACAGCACAATTGTTTCATGGGATGCAATCGATCTATCCCTGTTTATGAGCTGCTGATACCATCATAATTTAGACTTTGCTGTTGGTCTGTGATTAGCAGTATTTGTTGTTGCCAGGGCTGGAAGAAGGAATGCGTGGTGCAACGACACATGGACGGCAGTCGCATCGTCGTTGTCATGCCTGACGATAAACTTGGCATGAAGAAGGTACAGTGTTTGACTTTGTTATCACGGCTCCAACTGAGTTCATGTGAATCAATGTGTTCTTCCTCCTTGATCCATGTTGCACGGGGGGGGGGGTCAAGTATCATTGTTTGTAAGTCTTTCCATTGTTTCCTATGAGCAGCCCACTCTCCTCTTTCAAGTGTTGACTAAAATGTATGGAAAATTGTAAGGATAAAATGTCATTGTGTTTCCGTCTTTCAGAAATAAGAAACCCCCATGTACATTTTCTAATGCTTTTCGAATGTGCATCAGTAGGCCTACTTATTTTGCAGAAGTTCAGGTGACACTTTTGTTCCAACAGTTTCACAGTTGTTTATCTTCAACATGAAAGCGGTGTATTAAATAATTCGTACTAGTTTGTTTTAGGTTGAGTCAGTGAAGCAGATAGTTGATCATGATCTGGGCTTTGTTGTCGAAGGCAAGATCACCAAAAGAAATGCAAAGGTAAATACATCATGATAAGGCCAGATTTGTTATTACATGTTTTACGGGCAGAATTGTTCAGAGAGCAGTGATGGGAATCAGAATTAAATTAAAATGTCAGGGGAAAAGGTCAGTGTATGTTCAAATATATAACATTTAAATAATAAGAAATGTGACAACATGAAAATTAATATATATCTCCAGTGTTACTTGTCATCCTATTAATGACAGACACAACACATTTTTTTTCATGACTTTCGTTCAGTTTCTGACACTGGTAGATTGACTTATCTACTTCACAATAAAGATAGTTTTTTAGAAATTACTCACCACAAAGTCACTATTTTTAGCACTAACTTAGAAGGCCCATCAAATGTGAAATGACAATAAAAATCTAAATTGATGAAACACGCCAAAAGTAGTCCATGTTTATGCCTTGACAACGACCACGTTCGTTCACAGTACGCCATTTTGTTTGGTATCACAAGAACTGTCATCTTCTTGGCTATCTGTCAGTTATGTCAGTAGTCACGCCCCTTTTTGCCAAAGTTAAATTTTCCCACGTTGAAACCAAATCCCGACGATCTCCTTATTTAGCTTTAGACTTATGCAAATGAGACACGGAATTAGCCGTAGTTCTCAAAACGAGGCACGAAACAATCCCACGATGCTATGCGTTGTTTAATTTCCTGTTTATATTATTTGAAGTTGTTGCTATGGAGAATAGTTTGACAGCCGATAAACGAACGGTATACTTTGTGAAAAACAGAATTTAATTGAGATGCCGCCGAAGAAATAGAAAATTGTACGGAAGCTTCTGAGTGAGTGATGCACAGATACTTCGATAGCCCAATGTCGTTGAACGCCGCCGCGATGTTTTAGCGGCGTCGTTCGATGACGTTGGGCTATCGGATGCATGGTGGGCTGAATCGCAGCTGGTCGCAGCATATGGCTGATAGGTTATTATTTTGTGCAGGGGTGACAGTGGTTGATGTAATGGTTGTTAATGTCATATTCAAAGAAAACCATGCACGCAGTAGCTACCGTTAAAAGGCCACATGGCCAAAACTATTCGATTAAAAACCCATACAGTAGCAAGGCATTTTCTCTCATGAATAGTGAAATATTTTATTTATGATTTAACACATTCAGTTAATAAATAATGACATCGGCAGCAATAAAAAATGAACATTGTGAATTTTATTCTAGATCCAGGAAATTAATATCGGCGGGCCCGTAAAACAAGTAATATAAAAAGTCTGGCCTAGGATGGGCCAGAAAGTTTGATTTCTTCATTATATGTCAACGAAAAGTAATTATATTTTTGATATTTTTTAATTACTCAATTTATTCTAGAAATATAGACACAAGCTACAATATTGCATTTTCATTTAACCAACAATGGCTTAGCAACATTTTCATAATAGGTGATAATTGTTTGACACATATAATATGTCCAGATCTGTTAATTTGAGATAATCTGAATGCTCATTTGGAGAAACATGTATTGTGTTTGCAAGAGTAAATGTTACTGAACGACAATACAAATACGAAAGGGAGTTTGATGCCATCCATGCATTTACTAAATAATAAATTCTGCTCTGACTCTTCCACACACACAAAGATTTCCTTTAACAATTGTTAGTTACCCATCCTACTTGCGATAATATGTAAATCCATATTTTACACATTTTTTTACACTGCAAGCTATACATAATGTACTGGTGTCTTTTCAGTCCTACCTCTACATATCAGCTGATCGCAGAATTGTCGGCTGTTGCATTGCCGAGGTGGCTTCAGTGGTATGTAGTCAGTTTTCTCATCCATTTTAAAGTTCGTTTACAGGGCTGATACTACATTTTCATGACAAAGAACGTGATTTATTTTTTCACAAAAACTCATTCTACTAAATTACACAAATAGTTTCATAAATCTCACATTTATGTTTTTATTGTCATCAATCATGCTAACTTTTATGTTATACCTGTACCACACCAAATATATTGCACACCGTTTCAGCCACTTAAAAATTGTGACCCCCAAAATCCCCGCTCCCTGGATGAATTTTGAAAAATGTAAATCTGTGAAACACCCCCAGTGGGCCTGCTAGATCACACCAAAACTTTAGCCCCATACATGCAAAACTGACAGAGATATGGGTCCACAGACAAACAGAAAGAGAACTGTATTGTTTTGTAATAATAGTTTGTGCCTTTGTCTCCAGGGTTACCGAGTGATCGCAGGTGTGGATTCCGCCAGTCAGGAGAGTCTGTCAAGTAGAGTGCGGCCCTGGTGTTGTAGCACGGAACCGGAGCCCGTCAAGTGCGGCATTAATCGCATTTGGGTGCTCGAGTCGGAGAGAAACAAAAGAATTGCTACGAAATTGCTTGACAGTGTCAGGTAAGTTTTTTGAAGTAACCGAAAAATATGTTGGAACACATTAATAATGGATGATTCTTGTATAGTGTTGCCTCCTGTATTATGCAGATCAGTGTGCATAATAAAAAAAAATCTATTGAATTCTGGGTAATGTGGGCGACGAAATTGATGCAGATATAAAGTTTCAATTAGAATTGGTTGCTGCACATTTGCCAGAAAATGTGAATGGAATCAAATCATAAATGCTTAAATTTATGCACCCATTCCCCACTTGGTTTTAATTGTTCACCCTGAAACCATGTGACAACCATTTTCAAATAACAATTTGTTGAATGAATTAGTGGTAATCAAATCTTTTAATAGCCACATTGTGCCATGGTTGGGTATATCACTTCAGAATCAAACTTGAAACAAAAATCTTGTAAGATTTATTTGAAAGAAACAACTTATTCAGGTGGTGATGGAAGATCATACATTGTTTTATTTAACAGACTTAATAGACTACAAAGTCTGCAGATTTTGTAATGAAACCACTGATTTTCCTACATTGAAGGTAGCACTGAATATATGGTTTGTCTCAAACTGATTTTGTCACTTTTATTTGAAGGTACACATTCCTTCTCGGCTACCCGCTGAAGTGTTCAGAGATTGCCTTCTCTGACCCAACTCCCGACGGCAAGGCATTCGCTACGAGGTATACCAGCACTGCCAGCTTCCTCGTCTACAAGCCTGTATGAGACCAGAGCCAACACAAGAAGGACTCTGGCAGTCGTGTTACATTTAGTGGCCGTCTGCTGATTATTTCATTGATCTTGACATCTAGCAACGATAATTTGAGTATAGTTCTACTAATTTGTGAAATATGCAGTATCATGTGACATTTTCACTTTTTAGTGAAAATGCATTGTAAATTTGGTTTGTTTTATTTAGTTTTCATCTAAGCAGACCTGGGGCTGAGTACATTTGGTGATGGATAAGAACGATTACATTGCTAAAAGCATTCTCACGAGTACGAGTAAAAGTACGAGTACATTAAAAAAAAAAAAAATATTAAATAATAACGTATTTTAAAATTTATTAATTAATCTAATTTATATAACTCAGCACAAGTGAATATGCAGTGGCAGTTGATCCTTTTTTTATGAGGAAAACTAAAAAAACTCTCATCAACATTGAAATTCACTTCATTGGCATTCATTTCAGTGGCATCGTATGACCTTATCATCTATTTGCCATTGCACCAAATGAACATGAGTTGTTCACAGGTTGAGTCTTTCAGGCTGCACCGTTCAGGGCAGAATACTTTCTCGGCTGTGCTAAATACCCTTTCAACTGGGACTGATGAGGCAGGAATGCTGAGATGGTGAGGGACCAACTGAGCCATAGTTGGATAACTCAGAACTGCAGTGGGTCACTGTGACGATCTGTACATGGCTGACTGATGTATTTGTTCACTTCTACAATCAGCAATCTGCTGATATTATAAGTTTGCAATTTATATTTTCTGATCATAGACTACTAGTTGTTGAGAGGGTTAGTAAATGTCTACATAACAGCCTCAGCATCCCCTTTGGACTTTTTAGCCAGGCTGCTGGCATGAGATTATACTAGTGTAGGAGGCAGTCTGACTTGAGCTACCTTACTTCTACAGAGAAAGATTGGCATTTCTTGTTCTTAGCAGTTAGCACTGTCATCCACTGTCAAGTGGCATGGTCCCAAGACTACATCAAAGGCATTTCCTGTCTAACTGGTGGGTTAACTGCTAATTGGCTCTTTATGGACATCCTGGTGGCTTAATTAAACAAACAGGTTTATGGCCTGAACAGATAGCCTACACTTATTGTTTGCTTAACAGGGTGTTTCTGACTGGGAAAAGATGCTGCCTGTTGCCATGTTTGGGTATCATAGTCATGGTTTTCAGAGAATGATGATGTACTATGTGTAGGGATGGTAAGGTGGTATTCTATCAGAAATAACAAAGTATTTAAAAAATAGTTGAATTTTTCTATATTTAAGGAAAGTTTCCTTTTATAACCAAATATATTTATTTTCCCCAGTACATATTAAAAAAGTACTCATATGTACTCGTAATGTACTCATAAAAATCTGAATACAACGAGTACGAGTCCATGACCCACAAGTTTTATGAGTACGAGTACTTCAAAAATGTACTCGAGTACTTCGGCCCCAGGTCTGCATCTAAGCAGCAACAATGATCATGTAAATATGTACCATTAACAGACTTAAGCTTATGTTTTTTCTTTAGATTCTAGAAGTACTCCTCTGTGTTAATTTAATGTTGGTAATCATTGTCCAAGCAAACGTTCCGAATAATGAGTAATTATATTTTTCTCATGATGAGCAATCGTTGATAAAACTAATTACGAAGATAGAACAATAGTAGTTTACAATTACTTAGCATTGAGAAGATACACAAATGTTGTGATAGAGGTGTTTAAGATACACAAATGTTGTGATAGAGGTGTTTAAGATTGTAACATGTTTGAAGAATTAATGCAGGATATGGATGTTTTTCTCTTTCAAATAGATGACCAATTGTTATGAGAATTTTGATAAACATATATGTTGTACAGCCAACTTAATAGGGTAGCTTTTCATCTTGGGTTTCTGACACATGGAATAGTTTGACTGATCCAACATTGGCTGAAGTAGACCATGTTCTTGTATAGACTGCAATATATGTTACTGTACAATAATGCGCTAGGTTTATATTGTGTTTTTATATATTACACATAGCATCATAAAGAAGCTGTCACCCATATTCAAAGAGGAATGGTAGAATAGCACCTTTATTCCGCCAAGTAGATAAACACCATTTTCGTAAATTGAAATATGCGGTAGTGGTTATAGTGAAGTATATTTGTAAAGGCTGTTGATATGTATGTCCAGTTTTGTATAGATCGTCCTAGGAGGTATGAAAAACTTCACTGTCACAGCATGTAATTGTGTATTAATAATAAAGGCATGTTTCATACAAAGTGTACTTTCGTGTATCAATTTGACGTCTCAGTACATGGGAACACAAAATTCCTTGTCACATCTTCACAGTTTGCCATGTCTTAATCTTTGCTTTAATAGAAAGTTACTGCCAATCCCCCGCTCTAAGCCAACGTTTAAATTGGCAATTATTTTACTACTAGCAGGAGATGTAAGTCTTAATCCTGGACCTCAGTGAGTTTAATCTTTATCTGGACACACCTTCATCAACAACAAGTTTTATCTGGACACACCTTCACCAACAACAAGTACATTTAATGACATTCTGGCATCCTATGACATGAAACAACATGTTACCTTCTCAACACACATACATGGCCACTGGCTCGATCTCTTAATAACCCGTTCAGATTGTAACAATATTCAGACACCTACTGCTTCAGATGGTTTATCAGACCACCACACTGTCATTGCTGATCTCAAAGTTCATAGAATTCCCGTAGAGTCCAAACACAACACATAAGATTGACATTGCTGCATTAACGACAGACATCCTTAAATCCGACCTCACCAGTAACCCCAAAGAACATCTGTCAGATCTGTGTCGACAGTACTGTCAAGTACTCAAAGATTTACTTAATAAACATGCACCTCTGAGATCAAAATCTGTGTCCCAAAAGCCACGTGATCCATGGATGACTCCTGAAATTCTACAATCTAAAAAGCGCCTGTGCTATCTTGAACGTGTATGGCGCAAATAACGCTCGCCTTTGGACAGATCACGATATTCTAAACAGTGTCACTACTGCAACAGACAAATGGCCAAAGCTAACTCAAATTATTACACAAACCTGGTCTCGAGTAACTCTGATAACCCACGTCAGCTATGGAACTGCATAAATTATATTTTACACAGACGGCCGCCTCCATCTCTACCTATTCATGTGTCAGTCAAATCTCTGTGTGACTCGTTTTCGAGTCATTTCAAAGATAAAATAAGTCTTATACGTTCTGCTTTTCCATGTCACACTTTAAGTACTGTAAATGTGGACTCCCCACAAGTAAATTCTCCACTTGTGTTGTTTGAGCCAGCCACAGTTGATGAAGTGAGGAAAATAATAATGTCCTCCCCAAATAAGTCGTGCGATCTCGAGCCATTACTAACCATACTACTAAAAGCATGTCTTGACTCTTTACTTGGTACAATAACGAATATCATAAGTTCGGGTAAATTCCCAGGTGATTTTAAACACGCACATGTAAATCCTGTTCTCAAGAAGACTTTTCTGCCAAAAGATGATTTCAAAAATTATAGGCCAATTTCTAATTTTAGCTTTATTTCTAAGATACTTGAGAAAGTCGTAGCAAGCCGTCTAAGGTGTCATATCAGCTCATCTTGTTTATCCATTGTGCTCCAATCGGCATACAAACAATTTAATTCTACAGAGACTGCTCTCCTAAAAGTACACAATGATGTTATATTAAACATTGATAAAGGCAAAGTAACTGCACTTACCTTGCTTGATCTGTCTGCCGCCTTTACTACCATTGATCACAACACTCTTGTCAAACGTTTATCAATGTGGTATGGCATATATGGCACATCTCTGACCTGGTTTTCTTCTTATCTAACCAATAGACATCAATGTATAAAGATAGATAATTACTTTTCAACCTCACTCCCCACTTCATGTGGCATTCCCCAGGGTTCCGTTCTTGGGCCTTTGCTTTTCACTCTCTACACTACGCCACTCAGCTCTGTAATCCAAAGTCATAACTTGGATCATCACCTTTATGCAGATGACACACAGATCTACATTTCGTTGGCCACGCCCGATACAAGTCACTCTCTAAACCGACTTAACGATTGTCTCAAAGATGTTTTCTCATGGATGACCGATAGCAAATTAAAGTTAAATGCAAACAAAACTGAATTCCTCATCATTGGTACTCCTAAGCTGCGAGGTAAACTTAATGACTTTTTTCCAACATGCATCCTGAGTCAAAATATCACACTAGCAGCATCAGTACGGAATCTAGGAGTGACCTTTGATTGCGACTTCAATTTCAGACAACACATATCCCAAACGTGCCGTTGCTGTTTTTATCATATCCGTGATCTTCGCCGTATTCGCCGACATATGTCGCTTTCTGTCGCTAAGACTATTGCTCTTGTTAGCAGCAGATTATATTGTTGCAATTCCCTCCTTCATAATATTGCTATCAAGGATATTGAAAAACTACAACGCGTCCAAAATTGGTTAGCAAGGGTAGTCACACAATCTCCTCGATTCTCCCGCTCAGTGCCACTTCTAAAATCACTGCATTGGCTCCCCGTGCGATATCGCATTATGTTTAAGATCTGCACAATCACCTACCAAGCCCTTTCATCCAAACAACCTAGTTATTTACACTCAATGCTCACACCAGCTGCACAAGCCAGACAACTTCGGTCGTCTAGTTCGAAGTTGCTATCTGTTCCTAGAGTTAATACAAAGGCTGGAACTCGAGCTTTTTCAGTTGCCGCGCCAGCTATATGGAATTCGCTTCCCGATAATATTAAATCAGCAGAAAATATTGTTACATTTCGTCGTCACCTCAAAACCTATCTTTTCAATATCGCCTATCCTTCCTAGCTTCCTAGCACATCCATCCATTTGTTGACGACTTTCGCCTATCACACGAGTACGAGAATGCTTAGTCCTTTGGGTTTGGTGCGCCACTGAGCTCGGATTGTCTGAGGATATTGGCGCGTAAGAAGTTATTTATTATTATTATTAACCAGTTCAATCAAATAGAACCTTGTACATTGCTTCCTTGTTATCCATCTTAACGATTTTTTGATTTATAATTTTCTGTAACTCATTTGTTTAAAAAAGGTCACGTCTTATACATAGCGCAGTATCCGGTCATTTAGACATTCAAGGCACTACTCCCTGGCAGATTTGGTCAATCGAACACCATCTCAACTTCTCTGGGATTAATAGGCGAAAACAAATATATACCACTCGTGTGCCAGTGCGGATAAATTATATTAAATTTATTTCCAATACGATGGCAACGTGTGTGGATTCTGGTATGTTGACCGAGATGTACAGCAGGAAACAAGCCTACCAGATTCCACACCCGTCACTAAAAGGCGGCGAACAATGCCAGGGTAATTTAAAATGAGTATTTTGGCATATTCTAGCAATTGAATGACCCCAAGGATATTTCAGTTGTGTAATCGATTATTATTTTGAGGAGAGAACCAGTTGGGCTTTTGGATGGGGGAAAACAGATGGTGACTTGTTTGCAGTCACACAAGTTATTGAGAAGATGAGAGCATTTAGAAACGGCGGGGCATTTGGTTTAGTGGACCTAGAAAAGGCATCCGACATAGGTCCAAGTGAACTAGTGTACTAAGCCTGCACATGTTGAAGTTGATTCTCAAATTGAGGAACAAATTTCCCTTATTATTTTTAGTTACACCAATATCTGAGGTGTCCAAAAATGGGTGATGGACATTTCAGAAGCGTAGCTTATTACCTTTTTGGACGCCATCTTTAAACATGGCTGTCATTTTCAAGCGGAAGTCAAGCTATTCAAAACTCGTGTCCTACAGCCAATTTTACTGATTGGATCTTAAAGTTGTATTAACAAAAAGTTGTTCGTACTAAAATGCCGAGTACGGCAATACTCATACAATCTTTCTGTTATCATTATTGGCAAAAATATAGGGGTAATTGTCCAGGAAAATGTTTCCGTCCAGCTGTTACATCAGGTAACTAGCCGCAACGTCTAGTTAACTAAAATATATTCAAAGAAATTGTGTACATCAAAAACACAGAGAATGCCTCAAATAATGTTTTTGAGGCGGTAGTAATAATGGTATTTTGAACTGACAAACTAATTATGTTACTGTTCTGCCATCTCTACATACATTTCTTCGGGCCTTATTCGGTGCAAGTGAGGGCAATTCTACACGCGTTAACAGACTGGCATGGCCAATAACCCAGCGTGTTATAAATGCTGTGAGTGTTGGTGCTGTGAACACATCCAAGCGCGTCCTGCTTCTGTGAATTATAAAAGCTGTCACAGGAAAGATTGAGGTAATCAAAATTCTGAAGCCTCTCGGGCATGGGTGCATTCGTTTATTTGGCTTTGAAAGAAATTGACACAGCGCTAATAAACTATCAAATGTTGACCGTGATTGTGTTCTACTTCCACTACACCCCAAACGTGTTAGCGTACGATAATATCATTAGGCAAGATGAATCGCTGAGAGGGGGAGGAACATCACATTGAGTCAATGGCATCATTCTCCAACCAAAGTTGTTGAAGTGCAAACCGCATCAGACAACTTTACTGTGGCTAAAACAGAAAAGATGCGATCAATCTAGCTATTCTTTGTCCAGGACCCAACACCGGTCGAAGCAGTTGTTGATCTGCTGAAGAACTACTAGGCAAATGTGTTTGGGCAAGACCCTTCCAATCGTGTTATTTCTACAAGTGTAGCTGCCACACCTGACGTCTCCGGTGATCCCTGCACGCACAGTACAAATGGGAACAAGTGTATTAGATGTTTCGGGAACAGCGAGTTCAGGTGGGCATAGGTTTATATGACCTTATCAAGAAAATGAAATTGAAAACATTTGCTGAATGCTAGAAGAAATGAGTGATTGGATCAAATAAAGAAATAATCTTTAAGACTGACAGGATGTTTTTTGCATCGTGGAACTGGTTGCACAAATAGGATGCACACTTTGTTTTCCAATCCCCTTGGGCCGTATCTATGGTCAGTTGCAAACATTGACGGAAGCATGAAGAAAACTAGCGAGCTGTTCTTACACCTAGAACATACGGTGGGCCAGCCAGATGATGGTCCCGAACCACTGCTACATCGATTGATGCAACGGCTCTCATACAGAAGCTAAACGGAGAAACTCACGTTTTTGAAGAGTTATCTAACCAGATCTTTTAATCATCGCTGTACGCAGATCACGGACGTGACACCGCATTGGTGTGATATTTGGGACCAGTCGATCAATCCGCTGAGCGTGTGAACCATGGAGTCAAGGCTTCTACATGCGCTATAATGCTGCAGTAAATTATCAGCATTTTGTCCCTCCTGCAATTGCATATCCTTGTTGACTATTTCTTCTGTAATTTCAGTCCAATGGGATATGATCAAATAGAATACCTTGTCTGAATGGAAATTATCCTCGTGGGAAATGTTGGTATCCTGTTGGACACTCTTTTCAGGCTGTGTTGTCAGTGCATAATACACATGTAGGTTCCTTGCCTAGTTCACCTTGTCCACATCGAGGCACGAGGGAATCACTTGTTGGATGCATGCCAAATGAAGATTCGAGTTGCCCTCCCTGTTACCTCACAATAGCCCAAGCAGGATGCTCACCATGTCGATGTACGTCACCCAGAACCATGCCAGACATCCACGATGTCGATGCACAACATCCAGATACCACACGAACAAGTCCAGCATCTTTGTACGCGAAACACCGATCACGGCAGCAACAACAGTTTCCTGACAGGTTTTCGTATGAATATTCTGCAATATGTGGAGGAAATGTTAAACTTGATAGAATCGTGAGGATGATCCTACTTCACCCATTCCTATTCAAGGAATCTTTTCCAAGCGAGCTGCATCAAAGCTTCACATGCACGATAGTGCAGACGAACGATGCGGTAGTATTGTTTGCCTAGCAAACCCTTGTTGACGGAGCCCTCGGCTATAACGTTGGATTTTTCCGCCATATCACAAAGTCCCGCATCTCCGAACATTTTCCCAATGCTGGACATAAAGTTGCAGAACGTGTGGAAATTGCCTATCATGAGAACAATTCTCCGGTACTGGTCGGGATGCGTCCATGCTAGTTTAATGGCCTTTGCGAATAGAGTAAAACTGTGCAACGTTTTCAAACTGAGGGAGGATGTTATGTCCAAGACGGTGCGTAACATTTCTTGGACAGTGGACAGTGTTGCATTGTGCAAGTTGCCCACAACATTTTCCACCTCAACATGTTCTTATCAGCTTGTGTTGAATGCCGTCCAAGAGCTGATTTTCTGATCGGACGGTGAACACTCACACGTGGCTACTTTGTTTGGCTGTTGATGCTGCATCTGCATCAGGTCCAGATAAATTAGCTGATTAGATTGTTGGTGGGCCTTCTCTTTTCCCAACGCTGTATACTTGGAGCAACTTCTCGGATAGCTAATTCGATCGCTTCTTCTCTGTTTTATTAACACTAAAAAAGTGTTAGAAACCACAATGCATTGTTACATAAAAACCATAACGCGCTCGTAGATAGGTGTCTATTCGTTTTGTTTAAAATGACGAAAGTCGGAGAGAATTGTGAAGTTCACGTCCATCGGTAGGCCCTACTCGTGATAGTTAGAATTATCAAATAATGTTCATATTGCTATGCTAGGGTAGACACAAGCATATTGTGCCAGCGTCTATACTTCATGATTCCAAGACCATCACGCAGGGACCATTTTCCCAAAGTATTTGCTGCGTGCGTGGTTCGTACGATTGTTAAGTATTACGCGCACATTTCGTTTTACGTCGCACACAACTGATTTAGCCCATGAAAGGTGAGAATCATGACATCTATTTTGACAAATATCTAGGTCATAATATACAGGTCGTAAATTAATCCCAGACAGTTTGGCGCTCGAGGTTCAAGCCGTCTAAGAAGAAAAAATTTACCTCTCCACATACGCAAGCTGGATTATAAGTAGATTACTGCGACATAACCATTAAATGTATTATTGGGCCATGTTCTATGGCTACACGTTTGGAAACAGAGATTATGTGCATAGCAGAACGTAACAGCCGATCACATAATTTGATTTACATATTTTATTAAGTTTACATATATTCGAAGGCACAAGTTTATTCATAACATTTATAGGCTAATTGTTGGCATGGTTTCTGAAGTAGTTATTAAGTTAATAAATCGCATGCATAACTTATAATTCTGTGTCTGACATTACAAGTGCGTAATACATATACGTTAACGTATTCACACAACATTTAATGCAAATCTGCCATGCCGTTTTGCCGTAAGAGGGAAATGAAGTATGTATGATAATGTTCCCGTTTTCAGACACCAGATGGGGTACGTTTGCTTTGATGTGCCTACAACATATAGAAGCAGTACAGAATATGTCTAAACTAACAGAAATGTAGCAAATTGCATATAGTTTCATAATAAAATAAAAAATGAATCATCTATAGCATTAAAACATTGCCAAAACTGAAATAAAAAAATATTGTGGAAAAAATACAAATTGTTTTGCATTTTTCTTGACATTTCCCCTAATATTTTTGTCAATAATGACAATAGAAATATTGTATGAGTATTGCCGTACTGGGCATTTTATTACGAGCAACTTTTGTTTATACAACTTTAAGATCCAATCAGTAGATTTTGCTGTAGGACACAAGTTTTGAATAGCTCAACTTCCACATGAAAATGGCAGCCGTGTTTAAAGATGGCGAACAAAAAGGTAATAAGCTACGCTTCTGAAATGTCCATCACCCATTTTCAGACACCACACATATTGGAGTAACTGAAAATCATAGTGGGAATTAGTCCCTCAATTTGAGAATCAACTTCAAGATATGTAGGCTTGGCTCATAGACTAATATAAAAGCAGCGTTGCGCTGCAGTACAAGTACGAATAACAGGGTCAATAAATAGGCCTAATCAAATCAGGCTACCTGCGCTATTGGGCCACACAATAAACAACCGTAATTGACAGACAGTTAATTTGTAGCAGGTCTACTAGGAGGCACACGCACGGTGCGTCTACAATTCGATTCACTTATGGATCATCTCAGAACGTCGATGTCCGACATCAGATCCCCCTCCCCAAATGAAATAATTTCGTTTGATATCGGACATCGACGTTCTCTGAGATGATCCCTTAGCAAAAATGAAACACTCTAGGAACAATTATTCGCATCCTCTTTTGTGCATTTTTGTATGTAGGTTTGGTATAATAATTAGAGACAATTCTATTTTAGTTTATGATTTAGATATTTTATCATAAACTAAAGACATTAAATCTTAGTAGGGTCTAACTGGTTATATTTATTTTTATATTATTTTTTATTTGTGTAAGGCATAATTAACATGATATGTTCACCTATTAATGTTAATGTTCAACTGAAAGATGCCATCAACATCCCTGTTATTCATGTGTGAAGGTACATAAAGTATCGTTTATATTTTCGATCAATAATATTCAGATGAAACCATTCAAGAATGAAATGGGGAGTGGTAAAAGAGGTACACACCTCATGCTATGAAGTAACTCGTTTTTGGTCTATCGTCTTGGGTGCGAAAACTTAGATTACATTCTATAAAATGATTGACCGCATGCCCCCATTTATCTTAGTCTATATTCAGTCGCACTAGGCTTCTATCACAATATTTAAAAGTATGAACACACAATTCTGTATGCAAAATAAACAGAAATGTAACTGTATACGTACACTCAGAGTCATCCACCATGGACACATGCGTTGAACATAAAAGGCATCCAATGTTGCCTAATGTAACGAATTTGTTCAAGCCCAGACAAGAAAGCGAAACCCAAATCACTGGCGTCGGAACATAATGGATATTTGGTGGGTTTGCACTCCCCCTCTTGATGCTCGCCAAAACAACCACCTTGAGGCACTCCCAAATCACAATTTGCACCCCCGTTGAGGGTCGCCAAAATAATTCCGTCTTCAGGCTCTTCAAAAACCTCGATTTGCACCCCCACCTCCGAGGCTCACCAAACATCCACATTGAGGCTCTCCACAAACATGAATTTGAACACCTCTTATCTCCCTGTCTGTCAGGGGTGAAACTGGCCTCAATTCCGATGCTCGATTTCAGATTTTGTTTATTTTCTCTCAAAGATCCTGCGCTGCTCTTTCCACCAGCCGTCTCCATTCCTCTGTATCTTTCGCTGTCGTTCTCCACCCTTCTCCAAGCTTGGGGCTGCACCCCCAATATTTTTGGTGGGGGCTGAAGGTAGCATTATCTCCCAATATGTTGGCAAGGAGGTGCAGTTGTAGGTGTTTGATGAACCTTAAAGCGGGTATAGTTGAAGAGTCTGGTCAATCTCAAGAGGGGTGCAGTTGAAGCACACTAAACATAAAAGAAACCACAGATGAAACAATCGTGCTGGATAGGACTTGTGTTGTGTAGTTTTTGTGGTTGTAATTTTTCTACAGGAAGTTGACACCTTTTTCGCAACCAAAAGTCCCAGAATGGTCAATATCAGAACATTAGCCGGAAGCGATCGCTTGCCGGAACGTGCTGAACGCGGCACACGCCAAATGGTTCCCAGTTAGTACTTGCAGTAAAGCACAGACTCGAACATGCATCCACACACGTGTGTTCGCATGCTCACACTCACGAATCATGCATGCACGAACACAGACACACACGCAATTGATACCTGAAAACCACACAACAATTATTCAGTTACTAAACAAAAATATTCAAAAAGTACCAACACATGTAATATAACATAATGTTATGGTGATTTTTAAACAGGTAAACAAAACCTATTCGAAGTAATAACTAGTTTATCATTTTAAATATTGATGCCACATCAATTATTTTGCACAACAAGAATCGGCTGCCAAAAGCAGTCAGCAGACATGGTGTACAGCGACACGGTTTTTGTGTGTGAACGTTGCACAGACTGCCTTGGTTATCCTACCAAATAATATTGTGACGATGACACTGTGCTAATAATTTCAACCGTCAACCCGCTCTACAGGTATTTCAATTCTTAGTTGTTCATGAACCGACTTTTTGATATCGGCCGCATCATGCAAATGCTTCTTACGCGTGGTACCGCATTCCCCAGAAAAGTGCCGTTGGTTGTTTTCGTTCATTTTAATAACTTTTGTTTTCCTGTAGACCTATATAAAGTGGGAATCACCAAATTCAATTAGACGATATCTATAATTCAGAGTTTACAAATAGGTCGATATAGTGCGCAGTACTTAATGTAGTAAACAACTTGTTGATCACTGTGGTCGGCGCATTGAGGCCTATACACTTGTATCACCTTCCCGACACGATTAAATGTTTAATACCACGGTTGACGAAACTGTTGCCCTTCATAAGAAAATAACGGTGTGTTGTTTTTGGAAATAGGTAACAGTCATTGTTTTATATTTATTGGCACCGACATTTATTCTTCATTTCATTACATGTTTAGTTGTATTAAACATGTAGTCACGTCTGGGAGGTGATACAAATGTGTAAGCCCGCAGCACATTAGCCGATTTTTTTACGTCCGACAACTAATCTTCACTAGTCGGCTAGTGTGCTTCGCATTCCAACAAGATCGGGACTTGTTGAATAATATCTGACAGTGCTAGATCTCAGGACATCCTGACGGGTCTTGTCGACTACTGTGCTGCAGACCCCGATAAATGCGACCAATAGGAAATGTGCACGCGCACACGTCATTGTAAACATGACAGCCCCCAGTGCCACAGCCACGATGTCAAGCGAAATGTTTAAGTCCGAGCAGTGGACTATAGAAAAGTCACTGCATGGTAATCCCATCAAGGCCTCTAGGCTTTACGATGTGTAATCTATACTGACTACAGCAAGAGTCGTGAAACTGAAAGCGAGACCCTGGGCCTGGCAGGAAAACTCTGCTGAAGTGGATATGTCTAGAGCATGATTGGTATTACTAGCAACAGCCAACACTGACAGTGACAACAGCATCTGATCTGTCGTCATACGTGCAAATTCAATTCATCCACATTGTAAATATTGGATCCCAATGTGTACTGATACAGATGAACTGCCTAAGTTCGTGCATATTAGCTTGCCGCAACAAAATATCGGCGTCAAAATATCGACTAGTGCACTGCGAGCCGATGGCCCAACAAATTTAATCGCGATGAAAAACCTGCAGTTGCCCGGCGAAAAATCGGCTAGTGTGCTGGCGGGCTTAAGCTTCAATGCGCCGACCGCAGTAATCAACAAGTTGTTTACTACATTAAGTACTCCGCACGATATCGACAGATTCTATCCACTTAGCACAGCGGGCTTTCGACAGATGTGTAGCACTCTTCTAATTTCAATTCGAATTTGAATTTAAAAAATCGCATAATTGAGGTTGGTTATTCCCACTTTATATACACAAAATAAAAACATATTAAAATGAACGAAAACAACCGACGGAACATTACTACGCAATGTGGTACCATTCGAATGACTGTATAGACTTATAGGCGCCAGAACCGGGGGGGGGTTTGTCGACCGAGCCCCAATATTTGTGGAGGGGGGCTGGAGATAAGAGTAGGCCCCAATATTTGTTGGTGCAATTGAAAGCTTTTTGGAGAGCCTGAAGGTGGATTTTGTTGGCGAGCCGAGGTTTTCAGATAACCTGAAGAGATTCAAATATTGTGAATGTAGCGGCGAAAAAAAATTCAACAGCACCCCCTCCCCTGTTCTTTCAGTGTCATCGGTCGAGCCGACGGAGAAGAGCTAAGTAGTATTAAAGCTCAGGATCAACCCGTCCAATATTAATTTTGTTCCGGCAACTATGGCGTAGGAAGTGCATAGAAGCGCTCGCATGATGCGTTCGATGTCAAGTCGATTTATGAACAACTAATAATTGATTTACCTGTAAAGCGGATTTCGACACAGTTTGGTACAATGCTCAAGCACAGACCCATGTATTTCTGAAAAAGTCTGAAATCGTCCAGACCTGCATTTTACAGCAACACCTTTATTTTATAAGTTGTGTTTCCAAGCTGTGAAATTCCATTTGGATTTACAATGGAACCTCATTATTGAGGTCACCTTTAGGACTGTGGAACCTCACTATTGAGGTCACCTTTGGGACTGTGGAACCTCACTATTGATGTCACGCTTTGGACTGTGGAACCTCACTATTAAGGTCACCCTTGGGACTGTTGAACCTCGCTATTGAGGTCACCCTTGGGACTGTGGAACCTCACCATTAAGGTCACCCTTGGGACTGTGGAACCTCACTATTGAGGTCACCCTTGGGACCTGTGGAACATCACTATTAATGTCACCCTTGGGACTGTGGAACCTCACTATTAAGGTCACCTTTGGACTATGGAACCTCACTATTAAGGTCACCCTTGGGACTGAGTGAAAGTGACTTGAATATCTAAGTGACTATACTACGGAGTTTAATTTCCTACACCTTGTGGAAACGTTAAGTTACGGAAACAACTTAGGACTACTATAGGATGACTTTAATTGTGACGTGGCCGTATTACTGAGGTGGGCGTATAGCGAGGTTCGACCGTATGTTGAATGAATTATCAAAACCGTTTCAGTGTCTAGACGAATTAGTTGGACGTTGCTTCGATGCCGGAAGGAAGGCGTGGACGTACGTGTGCTAGGTACACGGCACCAACGGCATTCATGACCCAGACAAACCACTTCCGCCCACCAGTGCCGAGAGCTTCTTGATCTCAGCAGGGCACAAATAATTTGCGTACTTACATTGCCGTTAACGTCACATAGCGTGAACTTCTTGGAGCCAAAAAGCGACATTAGCACACGCAACATGGCGGTGTAGGGTACATATTTTGAACGTAACTGCCCTATGATCATTACTATGTTTTATTACTTGTCGTTCGTTAGCTGCATTGTTAGCAATAGTCTTTTTCTTATGATCGTTGTTTAGTTTGAATACCTTAAGAGGCCAGTGCGACATTTATTAACAAACGCGTAAAGGTCATGCCAAATAAATATTGACAAATATAATAAAATTTCGAAACATGTTATTAATAATTACTATTAATATAATGTTATATTATATTAATTTTAATTATTGACTAAAATTGAAAGCATAAACTATGTGCAACTGCTAACTGGGTCCTAACATAAATTATCCAAAGAAGCTCACAGCCATCAATTTAGTCACATTGATAATAGCCATTCAATAAAAATGGTATTTAAGCATCACAAAACTCGACGTATTATATTGCAATGGGACACCTCGCACACACACGCGCGCACGCATATACGCACACATACACACTCGTGAATGCACGCACGCACGCACGCTTACACGCGCGCACGCACACACAATTATGTCGATGTTAAACCGATTTAAGATTATACTTCGTGGCAGAATCGTGTCTTTCAAAATAATTATTGTCAAATGTGTCCTACATGCCATCGGTACTGCCAACACAGACATAAAACATTCTGTGGCGTGGGCGTATAACTAAACACGATGAGGCGGTCTGGAACTATTCCAATGTCGGTCCGACAAAATATTGGCAGCTGGCTGCACAGCTTCGTCCATTCATTAGTGCAAGACGGCATACACGACATACACTGGGCGTCATACACTCTCGCCGATATTGAGTTCTCTGAGACGGAACACAGGGTACGCAGACTGGGAAGTGTTTGCCCCACAACATGCAAGACGTGTTCACGGAATGTAGATTAGGCTACTCAATGCAAAGCAAGCTATAGGGTCTAGCACAGTTTTTTTACGACGCAATAGTCAATCTTCGCGATCGATCCATAGGCTTCACGCTTCAGGCATTGACAGACTGTACGCCAGTGTTAATGGTGTATTTAGGAGACTGAGTCAAAAGGCAAAATGTATTAATTTCCATACAAGAAAGATGGTGGTGTTAGCTGTATAACTAAAAGCTGTCGCAAGACACAACCAATGACTCCACCAGAATGTTATATTTGCAAGACACATGGATTATCAATCAACATTGCAAATAGAAACCAGATAAACCATGATATCTTGGACGCTGAAAGGAACGTCTTACTGGTCTGCAGAACCAGAACGGAAATGAAACGTCCAATGCATTGGATCAGCTTACGTACGTTAGCGAGCAAGTAAACGCCACTGAATTTCATATATAATTATCTCAACAGCTGACACCAGGCTTTACTATTAAACCACGATGGTAGCCAGCTCACAGAACAGCTGCTTCCCTTCTATATCAAGATGCGTCCAAATGATGCACGTATTGTTAACATCATATCTAGACGCAAAGGCGAGAGAGCGAACTGGGTACCTCGCCACAACATACAGGCCTACACCTATAATGAACTGCTGGTAAGTCAGCATTCTACAAAACCGATCTGAAAGTAGTTTCAAAGAGCAAAATACAAATAACCCCAACTAATTCCGATATCCATGTAGTTTTTGTGCAAACAGATTGACTAATAACGTCGTTTTCACTCGGTGACAACTTCATAATGACATCTTCAGGAAATGATACACTGTCAAGGAGGTAGACCAATTTGCTGTGTTGGTTGACTTCTCAAATGCCTTCGACACTGTAGGTGGAGAGACTGAGAAACTTCCTCAATTTATTTAACCCGTCGCGTATCAGGTTTGTGCGTACGTGCATGAGGTCCCGATAGTACTGTTCGCACACAAAACGAGTGGGGTTAAATTCCTATGGTATCAGTAATGTGACTTCTTTATTTATATGTAAACTGATATTCATCCCGTTGGACGTGTTACACAGAATGCCTAGTGTAACTTATGTCTACAAAGTTTAACACACCCGGAGCATTCAGCTCCAAATGCCATTCAAACGACGCAAATGCATGAATAGCAAATCTAGGTTACAACACATAGTGGTCAGACTGGGTGTTAGGTTAAATAAGGGGTCAAATACCACAGAGGATCAAGTTACTAACAGCATTTCGATCCCTGCTCAGAATACTTCAGAGTAAATCGACGAGGGGTGCCAATTTAGTATGTAGCCAATTTACTAGTATTTTAATACTACAACAGTTCCTTTTCTGGCCGAATTTTGACGGGATCTGGTGAAAACACATGTTTATGGTACGTTCAATAAGTTCACCAAAACTAAATAACAAGTCTGCTTACAGACGATCTAGCATGTTGTAGCAGATGGGTTGAATATTTTGCGAAATTATCTGAAGCGAGAGAAACAAAACTATCGAGCTGACATGGCATTTAAAGAAATCATCACTTCGTTTGCAATGATGGCGAACTCACTAAAATGTCAGCAAATCGGAGCCCCTCTTTCAGTCAACCATTGGACAACATCTGAACCCTTCTGTACAACCCGTAGCCTTTGTCAATGGAGCAATCCTCATATGTCTCAAGACGTTTACACATTTCGGAAACGTGGTTTCCAATATATTTAAAACCTCATTCATGCATCATCAAACGCCTTCGGCAGCCTCCTTAAACGTTTCCGGTCACACCACACGACAATAGAACATTAACCGAAATATAAATCCAACGTACTAAAAATCTATGGTGCTGACTAAACTATTATACTCGGTAGAAACAATGACTAAACTGGCAGCTGTGATACCACCCGGGGCGGGGCCTCTTCCGCGAGCCATCTGGCATAGTTGTGTTCAACACACTGACGTTCTCAGAAGAGCTGGAAGGGGCAGTGGGGCAGGATTATAACGTCACGTCAGCTCTAGTGGAGAGGATATGCGATTTGTATGCCAGACAATCAGCTGCCAACGATTCACATTGTACGCGTATATCTGGTGGTATAACATATCGACACGAATAGCTAGGAACATCAAGCCAGAGCTAGACGGAAGGGGAGACACATTGTAAGACTCAATTCAGGAATAGAACCACACAGAAAACTGTTTCATTTTGAATTGGTCGCCAAGAGTCTCAAGTACGTTCCCTTACTGTCCCGCTTGTCTCCCAAGACGGGTGGGAAATGAATATGTTATGCCAAATATGCTACGAATGTGAAACGCTCTGTGATATAATACCACGCGGTGTGATATAGGGCCCATAATACCACACGACATATTGTTTATACTCATTTCGAATCAATAAATAGCGCATGTTGCGGTTCTGCCGTCTTCTGTAGAGAACATTTTATTAGTAGGCACTATATCACTGATCTGCACAAGAATAAACCAATCTAATAATTTAAAAGTGTACTAGTACGAGATTGCTTTCAGGTAGTTTACGCACAAAGTAATCATGATTTTAAATGACATTAAAACATATAAATATAAAATACGTACATACGAGCACGCACGCAAGCACGCACGCACGCATACGTTATTGGTCGGCCTTAATCAATTGTAGTAGATGAAAATGTGTATATGTGACGATGTCACCATTGGAAAAGACCAGCGTCAACTTCCACGTAACAATCAGAATAAGAATGTATTGTCAGAACTATTCACGTACTCATGTGACCGTTGATGTAATAGGCTGTTATTTATTTTGCTTTTGGTGTAATTTGAAATAGTACACCTACTAATATGTTAATTAATTTCCGGATGACGTCCGCGTGCAGCTATGTCCACTGTGTTGCATCATCGCTGCTGCCCGGCAGAGCATTGTGACATTTAAGAGTGTGTGAGTGCACAGTAATAACATTGTGGTACGACGGGGTCGACGCAGCGAAAATTTTCATTAACGATGGCGTGGCGTGGCGTGGCGTGGCGTGGCGGAGACAACGGAGTAGCTCGTAAATACCACCACCCTGAGAACGAGCCCTACCGCGGTATAGATTTAGCAAGCCATAAGTCATACATATTCAGCACTTTGTACAAGGCATGGTATAACTTACGGAAGTGTGCCCCATGTTATGTCTTTGGTCAAGTGTAAACAAGTACACAACCTTATGGACTTGAATCTTCCTGGATATCTGCCAGGAGCACCTGTTGGTCGCATGAAAGCATAATATTATACAAAGAAACACTCGGCATTTATTATCCGGGCCCACCTCAATATCGCCGTTATATATATTGCGTTAGTTCCATAATTAAACATAATCCATGGCATATTTATCTTACAAAAATATTGCGTCTTAGCGCACTTTTGAAGCCCAAATAGCGACCAATTGAACGAGCACATGTTTTAAGAGTACGCAACAAACCTAGTGGCACTCGCAAAACATGCATAACACTTCTTCTTCACGTGCAGCCCATGACTGTGTTAACAACGCGGGGCTACAGAGTACAGGCGAACTATGAGTAGTATCTACTTAGTGTTGTAGCGTTGGTTCGGGTCTATTATTTTGAATATGTCGCATCTGCGTAGAGTAACATGTTAATATAGGCCTACATTAGTGCATAAATGAAGGACTATATGCAAGTTGTTCTACAGTTGCAGGGAGATCATATATTTTAAGTGTATCGCTGTTTGATCGGTAACTGACTCGTGTTTGCAATTTTGTTCCACATCCTGACAGCCTTTAGAGAGATTGAGTGTATGAGCCGACGCGGCTAAAGTCAAACTGTCCTTGATCCGGTAAAACGTCATCACCTTGACGTCCGTTAGTCTTCTTTCCAGTGGCTTCCACTACTGTCTTTTGACTACAGTTGCCACGTCGTTGCAGTCGCTCTTCACAGAGCCGAGTATACTTGTTGCATTCACCTATATGTTCTTCTTCCCTGCATATTGGAAGTTATTCTTATTGAATGGATCTATGTCCCAGGCAGGTCTGGTCGCCTGTAGCCTAGCCTTTTAATTGTTTGAGGAAAACGGATGATATTGCGCTATAAGTAATTCATGATGTTGTCGACATTTTCTTTATTACGAAGGCAATAAGGCCTGGTTGTGGTAGCATTTTGCCGATGGCGTCATTTGCCTCCTTATGTGCTATTCTGTGGATCGAGCAACTGCTTAACGAATTCTTCGTCCTTCCTTCGGTGATTATGGTGATATAGCTATCGATCATGTTTAGCACAACTTTGTCAGATCCTAACCTTCGACCAGGTATCCTCTAATAATGCCAACAACATAAACACAATCAGAGAACCTATTGTTGTGTACACACGCACTGCTAACTAAATTAACACGCAGCCAATATTCAATACAAATTAAGTTCTACAAATGGTAGAAAGCGAGTCGTGTACTGCCTGGAGAGGGCGCACGTGTTGTTACGGACGTCTTGTCGACCAGCGAGTACAATAAGCGTGGTTGAGCCAATCTCAGTGTAAACGATTCGACATGAAGCCACGCCCACGTATATAATCACCTATAAATGTGGGTTGTTTCATATACAGCACATGATTTTGCGCTGAAATGCAGAAGCGACTACGCATATGAATACATCGCTGTTATTATAACGACGCAGTTTTCTGTTCGCAAGACGTGAAGAATAGCTGAGAAGATCAACTCATCACGATGACAAGTAGGTGGCGTTGTGTGTTTGTAAATTTTATTTTGGTACTGTGAAATAATAAACCGGATATACACGAAAACCCACATATGACAAAAATTACACAAAGAAAATTATCAGAAACAATATTGTTAATTTTATTGATACGTATATCTCGCAACATTCTACCGAGACATGACATGTTGGATGAAAGGCTTATTTTTCCATGACAGTTTAACGTGCAATGCAAAAATCGCAAGTTCATGAAGATCATAGTTTTTGTCATGTTTTACTCGGTATGCGCATAAATATGCACTGAAGAACTTAACGAAAATAAATAGTTTCATTTTAAAAGCAAAAAAACGTTGTCGTATATCACTGTACCAACCAAATACTGGCCTACTGTCACGTACACAAAACAAGCGTGTGGGGATAATAAACAACATCTTATTCCGAAATAGTAGCCGTTAATTATTGTTGACATTGCGTATTTTTGTTTGTTTTTAAATATTAATTGTCCCTGGTTTTTTTAACCTCACAACAAGGCCGTATCGCCATACCGACATCATAATTAGCAACTGCATCAATACGAACAACCACGTTAATGGCAGCAGCAAACAAAACGTCTCCCCCACTGACGTTTAGGCCTATAGTCCATACTTATTATATACAGCCGGTATGGTTGTGATTTTTCACATCAACGGTATGAATTTCCCCAACAAAATAGAATCCCTATATAGCAGCGGACTGCAATCGGTACATCTTCACATCGAAATATTAGTGCACAAACTGTAATCGCATGAGAATCAACAATTGTTATTAAAGTTGTCAAATATACAATGTTTCCACACGTAAGTGTTTTAAATGCGATAATCACTGGATCTATTACCCTATAATACCTGTTCACATGCAGGATATCGCGAGGCTTGCAACCTCGCTCTTAGTATTTATCTTAACCTTGTATACATACATATGTAAGATTTTATATGAACAAGCCTAATGTTTTTATATGTAACCCAGCAGACAATAAAGTTATTGTATTGTATTGTATTAAGCTAGAATTCCTCTCATTTTTAATTGTAGGCAAGTCTTTTGTAGCATATTATATATATATATATATATATTATGTGTATATATATATATATATATATAATTAAATGCCAAAAGGCAACGATCTCGTGGACAAACATATATTTCATTGTTATTAATGCAGTTACTATTTCCCGTATCATTGTCACATTTATGCGTTTTGCCCAAACCTTCTTGATATTATATATATAATTCAACGTGTAAAAACATAAATATGTGTACATTATTATACGACATGTATTAATTTATGTCACGCATGCATCCCATCGTAAATAATGAGTTTTTAATTTCGACATGAACGTTACTTTACCTGATTGTCAGATGGTTTAATAAGCATTATGAATACTATTACGATCAAATTTGAAAATTAGATCAGTGATAAGGTATGACATAGTGTGCGGAATAACAGCATATTGCTGCGACGGCGGAGACAATTCACACATCCGTCATCAACACGCACGAGCCTTCGGCATGCGCCTTGCATCCGGGGAAATATTTCTAGAACCTTGTCCCAGCAGCGCACAAGGGGATTAATTACTGAATGTTCTTCTGTTGGCCTACGTATCGGTCTTAATGAAACGGCTATCAGGTGTAGTATTGGCGGCAAGTCCGGGATCCTGCTTTGTCGTGATCAAAGTAGCGCACGTGGGCGGATCAGTTACTTGGGAATTCACTCAAGGTAGACTACATAAGTCGAGGTAAATACCAGAACGTGCACTGCGGCAGAGTTCCCTTGGTCGCAAGAGGCGGACTGGAGTTAATGTGCTGCCCGTGTTCGATTTCGGACGTCGACCCTTATATGTTAATCTGATCGAGTCATTGGTCTGTAAACGAATAAATTATTCATAACGTTTTCTTCGGCTTCGTGGGAGCGTGTTGAAGTGCATACCTCCGTTCCTGGCGCGGCATGAGAGTGCGTATACGGTGCCAGTCGTGAGTGCACTTTAATACGGCTTATGTTACTTCCTGGTTGGAGTCATCGACAAATTACGTACGCAAGGAGGTGCAACTGTGATTTCGACTGTACATGGAGTAATGGAGTCAGGGTCGGATCCAGAGAGGGTATTCTGGGGGGCGGGGGGCGGCCACATACATCAAATTGCACCCCCTGAGATTCGCAAAAAAACATTGGCGACCGAACGAAATTCTAATTCATATTATTGGGTGGACCGAACCGGGACTTCAGCACGACTCAGCTGTCGGAACTTGACATCGAAAGAGGAGCGGGGAGGGGAGGGGTGCTGTACATTTTCGCGGCAACGTTCATAATTTCAGAACGTAATGCAGGGAGGCCACGTAACGGGAACCCATTTCAAATGTCTAGAGGGCACGTGCCCCTCTGGATCTGCCTATGTGGCTATCGCGTAGCGTACGTAAGGCACGTCGACTTCGAATGACTGTGTCGGAACAGAGACGGTAATAGTGATGATCGAAGCAAGAGTCACGACCAGCAAGCGCAACTTGAACGATTATTCCGCTAGGTGGAGTGGCGTCATCAGCAAACAGATTCTGCAGAAACAACAAGGCAGAAGACACAATCTCTATATTAAATCGCTAACGCAGCACTGTTATAAATGCATCTACTCCAAGGCGCCAAGTTCGACTCTCCTTTTTCTATACGAACTCACTTCCTCTGATTTACATTTTAATAATTGGCGATATTCACCGAAATGGTGCCAATGTGGCTTGTTGTTCCATGTGCTCCATGCGTGGGCGTACGGTAGTACGGCGTAAGTCTTCATCCAGCTACAGTAGCTTTGTTTTATGAATAGTATGCGTCCTGCCGTTGATCGCTATACATTTATCCCTACATTGTTTTATGACATTCGATCCGTCTTGCCAGCATACAGTGTCACGCAAACGTTTGATTTCAGGTCATTGTTCGATGCACTGAAATACAAGATGACATTTTGGTTCACTAGTTAGTCTAGTTCTGTGTTTCACATGGTAACTAATACGACGTTTGGTTTTGACTACATGTTCTGCATATTTCCTGACAATACGAAATGGGCCAAGTGTTAGACCTGATGCGTACTGTATCGTAGGCCTACATAGTGTGTTGCAGACTTGATGTGTACGCGAAGGAGAGAGGACATTTCCCAACGACGTTGTGCGTACGTAATTTGTAGATAACTCCGGTCGGTGGGTGGGTGGGTGGGTAGTTAAACAAACGACCCTCGTAATTTCCATTACATACTACACACAACTCACGTCCAGACCAACGTAGTTGAGTTGGAATCAAGGATTCAATACTTGGCATGTTGCTTTTTCATGACTTTGGTGTTGGTGATTGTTTTCGTCAGTTGGTGTTAACAGTTTACGAACATGTCTGGTTTGAAGGCATCTTACTGTGCACATGTTTTCTGTAGAGTTGGGAACATTTCTCAATTAAAAAAGTAATAATATACGGATACGCCGGCTCTACGATATGTTCCCATACCTTACAGAGTCTAGACTATGTCTAGAGTCGTCTTCTATAGACCCACCACAACTTACCATAGGGAAGAAGTGTAGGCTATCGTACACTATCGCTGTAGCTCTTCTGCATTATCCTGGTGGGGCTTCACATTCCAGTCTTGAAAATATACAAATCTAGAATAACTGAACATTACAACACATGTGATGATAAAATATGTTGGTCTTTATCCTAATATAAGCTAACGTTGGCGTGCATCTCCTCCAAGGCAGCGAGGTCCACTTGCCTCTTTCTGTCATAATTCGCTTATTTCGACCATTTGCAACTTATCAACAAATTGGTGAAGCATTTAAGAAAACACAACGAGAGTTATTTACTTACATGCTTTTATATGCATAGCTTTCCCAAACTGCGATTATCCTACCTGCCACAGTTACGTTCTGGTTAATTCGCCAGACGCCGTCAATACAAACGAGTAGCTTGTTGCTCCATGTAGCAATGGCACTAAATTAGTAGGCCTGCGTACAACAATGCTCCCCTTCAATATAGACGAACACCGGCAGTATCTCAACTGATTTCCCAGCGATAGTTGTCTTGTGTGTTGTCACGATCTTTAAAAAAGAACGCATGCAATTGTTATCAAGGAATTTACATATTTCATATAGATAATGTTTTGCGAGTAGTTGTCGGACGTTAAAATATGTCGACTGTACTCGTCCAAAGCGGATGCCACCATACGAATCAAGGTGAGTGCAGGCTGCTACCGAGACATTCTGGATTCTAGAACAACCAGTGGCGGATTTAGACATTCCTCGGCCCTCTGCACCTGCATGAGATATTTTCCTTCCCCTGGCACAGACTCCAAACAGAACGGACCAATAGCTTTGAATGTCTCTTCGTACGACACGGGGTACGTGTGGTGAACGAAATTGCTTGTCTCGAAAATGCGAATGGGTGGAATCGAACCATCGCTATTGCAAACTTTTGTGGATATTGTCATGACTTATGGCAGCGGTTGTCGAGATCGACGTAATTCGAACTCTATCGATGCATATTTTACACCTTACCTATCTTATTCATGGCACAATAACTAATGATACCGTCAACACAGATTGAATCTTTGTCTAAGTAGCTGAGTGTGAGAGTGCCGGTGTAACGGACCCATCGTATAGAATATTAGGAGTATTGTTAGGTTATATACGTTCTAATACTTTAAAAAATCGCTCGTATTGGTTTTTGCAGCTTGGGCAGAGCATTGACAGTTAGATAGCTCTACGTAGGTAAACATGGAAGTTGGAGAAACTGGTGGAAGTATGTCTCATAACTAGGCTAGATATTGATCTCAATGTTGCATGACTGCTTGGTGGTCGTGGTAGTCAGTCTGGCAAAATATGCTCTCTTATTTTCATGGGTCCTTGGCAAAGCCTGTAGTGCTCGTTGGTCAATCTGTAATAACTGCACTCGTGTTCGACTACTTTCGGCAATCTTCACTGGAAACTGTCGTTCCTCTTCCTCTGCTCGCCAGATGGTGTGGCGAGCCATTCTCGCAAGCCAGGGGACAGATAATATTGGTTTGAGTGGTCATTTTTATTTATGCAAATCACATATTTCCCTGACCTAGATGTCGGCCAACTTTTGATGTTATTCGGCAGATTTTTACCGCAAAAATTGTTTCTTTTGCAATTTTGTCTTGGTCAAACCACAGATTGACTTGTTCACGCATTTTCTGTCGTGGTTCAGTTCCAATTTACACTTAGCTCGTGTTGGTGTCTTCAACCATCTGCATAGTTCGCGGCATCATTATCAACATCATGAATATCAAAGCTAATAATTAAAGCTTTGACGACTGCCAACATAAACATGTCTTATCCCACCTCAAGTACCATGTGAACAACTGGTGAGCATGTAAATATTCTCACTGTATCAGAAGTACCCCGAGGTACATAACATAGCCTGCAAACTCCAGGTATTGGCATGCAAGTGTTTACGCACGAACAGTTCTTCTCTGCGTTACCACATCTTAATTAAAGTTGCCAAATATAATACGGTTGTCTTGTCAGAAGCGTCTACCCCGGCTGCAAAAGAAACGAAACTCAATTACAGCCAGAAAAAGCAACAACGGCGTCGTCCATGTAATAAATATAGCTCTATCATGTTTACGTGACCGGATACCAGATACCAGTACAGATGGAGTATTTTTGTTTCGACCTGTATGTCATAGAACCGCAACTTATATATATATATATAGGTAGACAACAGAAAAACTATCCAGGCTTTTTATCCTTATTTCTGTAGACCACTGCCAATTTGTTTCGCATTCGATTACATCACTCCTTACTAATTAAACATTAGCGTTCAATTCTTGAACACAAGTAATGCAAACTTAAGTACAAAAATGTTAAGCAAACAGTGATCTGATGTGCTATTTGAAACACAGTGTAGCGAGGTTCATAAAATAAGGTTAATCTGTCACGAGTTGTCTTAATTTATAAAAGTCTAACGGAGTGATGGAAACGAATGATGAATACCCGAATACTCGATTCGTATACAGACATGGAGTTTGCTGGAATCTCTCAAGACACGTGAACAGATACTGAGAAATAACGATTTCGTGATCTGTTTCTAAGGACCCTCCCCAAATCGATAGTTTTTATTCAACTCTTCGCGAAACATGTAACCCGTATGACATATCAGCTCGTTTTAAATGTTTTCTAATTAATACGATCATACCGGGCCAGGCGTGAAATATTGGCGAACAACTGGCAAAAATGTGAGGCTCTCCATAATGTTGATATAAAAAAATATATAAATAACTTCTTTTGATGGTTTCAGCACTAAATGCACTCATTTTAAACAATCTGCTCATAGCTAATCACACATTACAAATCTGAACATCAACTAGCCCGATTCACGATGGGTTAAATGAACTAAGGGACAGATTTAAATCAGCCAGCGCACAAATATGATACACATCACGTCGCAGCAACATCCACGTGATATGTCTCTTGAAAGAGTTGCGCTTGGGAGCGGATCTATGATTTTAGGCAATATTATAACATGTTAGTGTTTAACATTAATTTTCACACGAACCCAATAGTATAACGTATTTCTGTTTCGGTGTGCGTACTCATAGATTGGACCCCCTTCAGAAAGGTTTGCGTCACCCATGAGATACGTCGATGACTCACTGGACATTGTTAATGATCCGTAATATCGCTAATGACGTAGATCATGCACCTCAAGATCCACATGCTCATATCGATTCATGTGCAGCTGCCTTATTGGCCTTTAGCATTTAACCTTGTGTACTGACATATTTACACCGTCCAGCGCAATGTGCAACATCTCGTGCTAACTGGGCTGCTTAATTAGTTGTGCTTTCCTACTGGGATTCCGTTCAAATGTACTACACAGAAGTGACCGGTTAAATATCATCGACCGAAACAAAACAAGTGCAAACCTGATGAGTGCATTCGTTTGCTGCAGGTGCATATGGTTCGTTACAGACCACTACACAAACGGTGAAATATAAGGCCTAATCACACAGCATAGAGCACACACGGTGAAGAAATAATGCGGGGTGAGGCTGGCTTCGCTACTGGTCCTCCATTTTACGTTTCTGAAAAATATGTTATATTTAAATTTCTCTCCTGCTCACTGTTATTGTACTGTATATCATCACCCCCACTCCCCTCTATCGTTCGTTCTCGTTCTCCACTCCTTTCCAATCATTCCCAATCTCTCTTTATGCAATCCTCCCTTATCCTCGTCTCCGTTGTACAGACTACTGACTAAATAAGTAATTGCTTACCATATATGTCTTACGTTGTTTTTATTGGGATGTACATAAGTAGAAAAGGTATATTATTCGCAAACCAGCATATCTACGTAACTTGTATTTAGGGTATATATCCGACGTGACTATTGACGGGAATTCGTCATGACAATGTATCTCTGAACTGTTCTAAGTTTTCTTATGTGATGTTCTAGGTCGGGTACTGTTGAACTAATGAAGACCATTAGAAAGGACATTTCGTGATTCTTGAACAGTGTTTCCTCAAATCCATATCATATGTAGGGACGACATGGAAAGTCTTAATTATATTGCTAGGCCACAATCACGAATTGTAATCGAATTTATAGAAGCGCGAAAACTAAGGACACGATTGCCAAAAGCAAAAAACAATTTTTTGTACCTCGGATTGATTTATGACCTATGAATGTGTTTCACAAGATTTCCCTTAACTTAGGAAATGCGCACGTATTCAAAATAACTGTCCCTTCCTCATATTTTTGCTTAATCTAGACTAGGTAATAGTTATATTGATATCCAACTATTAATCTGCCTACTCATGGTCGCATTTAGCTGTATGAGTGTATCACAACTATCGTACCTTATTTACTTTTTGTTCAGGAACCTCTCTATTAAAGCTGTTAATAAACGCATTTCACCAATTACAAACTATGTCTGTTTCAGAGTGGATCGTCGAGGTATGCCTAGTGGTGACGGCGTGTATCGTACTCAGCATGACAACAGTTGACAGCGTGGCTCTACGCGACGTCATCGCCGAACGCCAAGTCCGACAGCCCGATGAAATGCAATCAGACGGCCTTAACAGACACAAAATGGTTAGCACCGACAACGACCTCTGTCGCACTGTGTGTCACTATTGCCGTAACGTGCTCGGGCTCCGCTGGACGGCGCTGTGCAACGTTCAGTGCCAACTTGGAGGACGGGAGTACGACGCTTGCATGACCATCTGGTCGTTTAAAGAAGAACTCTACAAGATCGGCTACTGATATTATTCGCCGTTGAATGCGAATGTAGTATTAAACATGCGGTCGATCAAGATGGGAGAACTGAAACTGCTATAATCTGAAACTTGAATTCCCGCTTATTGCAGCGCCGTTTGCATTACCTATCCAAGAAACGCATTCGTCTCTTAACCGATGTTTCGAAGTATCGGCAGCTTCCAAATACTTGTTTATATTTTCTTTGGCAAGAACAGTGTTACGCAGTGAAATTGAAACGCATCACATTGAGGTGTAATTTGACAGGGAGACGCGTTACGTGTGTTGTGGTTTTGGTGCACTGCAGAATTGTACAAGAAAATTAATTATGTATTACTTTTAGGACCTCGTCACAGGTGTGATGCTAATCGACTCATTTGCAACAACGCCATCTCCAGGAAGACAAAGCAAATTTTAAAAACGATCAAACCATTTTGCAGATAAATTAAATATATGTGTAGGTGTCTTTAAAAAAAATGCGTTTCTTTTATGCATTTTTAAGTGGTTCGTCAATACTTATTTACACTTTGTATCCAGTCGCTGCCTACAATTCACATTTTAATATTGCTGTAAGTCAAAGTACCCTCTGCATAAATATAGGAAATTGTCGAAAAACTTCCTGACATTTGTGCTTATTGAAACTTAAGTGTGTTGATTGGGTGTTGTTTTATGTAGGGGCCTACACACTGTATTGTCAGCATATTTGCGTACAAACCCTTTCGCTCAAACAGTTATCTGTCAGCCATTCTCTTTCCAAACTGAGGGGTGCATCTGGTTACTGCATTGCACGACGTAGCGAGGATCCCTCCTGCCTTGTATAGCGTAAGATACGTCATACGTAGGCCTTATATGCGAAGCCCAGCTTAACATTTGAATACGTCTCTAGTTTTTTAAAGTAAATTAATGCCTTGCAATGCTTCACTTCACCTCATGTTTTGTTTGCTGTTCACATCCGGTTGAGTACTCTTCCGGAAACATAACGTTTTATGTGTCATATCGATACTGGGTGTCGCGGCACCAGAATAAGAGTGATATCACTTGTATTCATTCTGCAATCTTACTGTATCAATTAATTCGGTAAGATTACTTAAGAAAATGTGAGGTGTGGAAGTCAATTATCTCGCTGTTGTGAGGTAACATTGTCAAAGCAGTGCAGGCCTAGAACCTCATGTTGGCAACTAATGATCCGCCGTGTCATAGGGACATTTCATTACGGTTTTGAAACCCACGCAACAAATGCAAAAATTATGATTAAAACATGCAACATAAGTATAACAACAACGACATAGCAGCGACAAGGAAAACGTTAACAAAAGCATGAAACAATTATTCAGGAACAGAAGACATCCAAAACAAGATGCCGGAACAGCAGGCATCAAAACCATCATATCCATGATTTTTGCAACCTTTCTGAAATTCCAAAATTGACCTGATAAGCCAAACGTTGTACATTGTTGAAGAACCATGAAAAAACGATCATATCAGTATTATTAAATTGGTATTAGAAAGTATATATTGTGTTACCGAGTTCTTGAACTCCCACCTGTACACTGCGTACAGCTGTGTGATGTCACCGGCAGTGCTTGTAGCTACTTGTTGGGTTGTGTGTATTAAAATGTAAGTTAGTCGAAAACTGAATGGAAGTGTTCACTATGTTTGCATTAGTAGCGTGAATGGATATTAGAGGCCTACAATGCGAGTTGTATATATTATGGAGTGTAGTTTGAACGTGGTACTATGTGAAAACATTGCATACATAAGCTGTGTTTCCGAACACGAGCGCAGAAGGATCACATTGTCGTGAAATGCGAAAACTGAACATCATGTGTAAAATTATGCGATAAATAAATTAATTGTACTATGTAATTAACACGTGTTTGTGTAGGATAAAAAGTATGTCGATCAACGGTGTCGCAGGCGACTTTACGTAACCACATTTTATTTCACCAGGAGTCGCCCTAACCCTAGCCCCCACCTGTATTGGAAAGTTGATCCCCATACCCCCAGTTCCGACGCTTATGGTATGTAAATGACAGGGACGCTTAGAAACGCGTAAGGTGAGCCACTTCTGACTGGCAATCGCAGGGCAAACATTTCGATTCCAAACGGACCGACAAAGAAGGGCGATCTGATTTTATTATAATTTCTGACACCAAGACAGTTGAAAGTATGTTCCATTTCCGATATGTTAGAACAACGAGTGAGTGAGTGAGTGAGTGAGTGAGTGAGTGAGTGAGTGAGTGAGTGAGTGAGTGAGTGAGTGAGTGAGTGAGTGAGTGAGTGAGTGAGTGAGTGAGTAATATCTCGTCAACCCTGTTACGTCGTGACGTGATTCTACATGTAAAACACTAAACTGTCGTCCATTGAATTAATATTACAGTAAGAAATAAAAACATGTATTAAACACTGTACACATACTCATTACAAATGAAACAAAGCGATCTCGTAACCTAATACAACCATGTTTATTTAATAAAATATTGGCAGAATTTTGAACATGAGTAACAAACTACAATAATAATGTAAAGTATTTGACAATCACCTAGAGCTGTTATACAAAAGTATCACGTACATAGAGAGTAAAGTAGCTAATAACTGACTACAAGTTAGTGTTACTTGTAATGTACGAAATAGCAGTCACGTCACAATATAATACTCGCTAGTCATTGTGTTGGCAATGTTAACATACATGATACGTTTGTTCTCCTTTTTTGCATTGCACTACACCATCCAACAACCCGGGCAGTTTCCTATACTGTTTGCATGTATTAATATTAGTATATATAATATAGTTGACCATGATTTTTAAATGCATTAAAATTACTTTAAAAACCATAAATATATCCGCACTACAATGAATTGACTCAACAACTACAAGACGTTTATATAGACGTCCGAGAAAGTCCACATCTACAACATGTACGTATACATTCCAACAAGACATAAATGTATCACTCGTTAATGTCTGATGTTCCTAGCTAACTGCCAGCCGTTAGACCAGAAAAGTAAATGCAATCGAACTAAATCACCTAAACCCATTAACCTTTACTAGACTTGACTAAGTTGGTTTTTAAATTCCCCACACTGGCGTGTAAGACAGAATATAGAACTGTATAAACGTAAAAATCAATCGTCAACTCTACGTAAACGTGATCACATCATTACACAAAATTCAATGCAATGCTTATGCATAAAAACTACTTTTATGTAAAACCGTCAGGTATCCATTAAAAGTGACAGATAAAATATAAAATTGACGAGATTGTAATATCAGTTTCGTGTGTTCGGAACATATTGAAATACGATATACGGAACAGCAAGAAGAAGCGTTACTACATGAACACCCCGCATACCTGACCAGAACTACACCTGACACTGATTCTTTCCTCCACCGTGTAGCGGAGTACAACACTACAGAATAGTATGTTGCACAGCTGTCTACACGACTGCTACTGTGTTCGAAGATCCGATGTAGTAAGTTCTAGTCAACGGCAGTTTTCATGGCAAAGGCGGTCAACTCTGAAGACACGGCTGACGGCTGTACAGTCGTGAACTCTATGTGTTCCCCTTCGTCGTCATCGTCAACATCTGGAACATACAACAGCGACTACACCAGTCAGAGTCCAACTCACTATACTCGTCAAATATGGTGCAACTGAAAGGTACTAGTTGTCTGGAGAATAAAACGCTATATTGGACAATAAAGCGTTGAATCGCTAAGGTTGACATTCCCGAGAATCAGACGAAATCTCAGAAAATAATCGTGGTCATGTATCGTCGCAAGAATTATGAAAACTATCGCTGATTTATTTTCCCCGTCAGAAACCGGACCGTTTGTCCGCCATCACTAACACAAAAAATATACGAAAACATCATGAAAAAATTAATATCCCCTTAAACAACAGGAGGAGAACTTTATACATATAATATTCGCTGTTCGCGCTGACCATGTGTCCGGTCATTAGGGAATAAGTTAGATTTTAAGGAAAATGTATAGGCTTCACGATGGGAAAAAGAAAATATGGTGATAACGGGAAAGTTTGACGGGAAAAGAAGCAACGTTCGCCAAAATCAAAGTTCTTCGTTGCTCTGTCTATTTAAGAATGCATACAACAGAACTGACTGGATATCAGCGGCTTAGCCAGATACCAGTCTGACTGGCCAAGGCTGGTAATTACAAATTATAAGACTGGTGGAATTCAGAGAGGGCCGGCTGGCTATTAGATTAACTAATAGTTCCAAGTCTAGGGGAGCCAACATTAATGATTATCATTGACACAACTGATAGTGAAACAAATATAATAGATTAGTATTAATTAAATAAATGGCTCAAATGACACCTGGTTTGTCATTAAAAATAAACTGGCCAACAATGGTTGTGATTCACGTGAATGGCTTCCACGCAAGGGCCTGCTGGATACACCTGTGATCGAGTGGTATGGAGGGTTGTGGTCGCCAGCAACGTCAACATCACCTGATGATGATGTGATGATGTGATGATGTGATGATGTGAGATATTTTATTTGTCATTTCACAGAGGGACTTGCGGCTTTTAGAGAGACACACTTCCAACTTCCTTGCCAAATGTCAGTCGGTAAGGCAATTGCAACCAAGTTTGGCTAATCGGCCGGATTGGCTGTCGACCTGCAGTTCGAATCAAGTACCTCTTGGTCACGGGGCGAGGGCAGAACTATTGAGACACCGCGCCAGTCTAATCTACATACAATCACATTTCCATTCGAGTTAATTAGCGCCGTTTCTGCTTGAATGGGTCCGACTGTACAGCGGAGCCCAATTCCCCATAATGGTCTTGGAATGCAGTAGGCTACAACTTAATTAACTGGCACACTTCTACAAACCGTTTCATTTTTTATGTCCAATTTCCTGTTTACTTAGGTCTTAGGTGTTGTCTCTCCATACAGCCCCTTCTGGGGCTAACCTAGGAGTTGTGCAGTGCGCACAGCAAAGGGTGCGTGAAACTGAATTTTAAAAATAATTTAAAAAGAAAAATTAAAGTAATATTTATGTAAATCAAGTGCAATAATGTGTGGAGATTAAAAACAGTCTCTGTCTTTATCTATAGTCTGGTAAGGTGGGCTGGAGCTATAAAGTGGATGGTACTCAGAGCTTGTTGGAATGGGTGTAGTGTGGGTAGGCTTATTATTTATGGGGGGAGTAGATTCCAAGTTCTTATAACTCTAGGATAGAATGAGTATGCATATGTATTTATGCGTGCATGTATGTGTATGTATTTGTTTGGATCGCTGTTTCGTGTACAGGAGCACGGGACTATAAGATGTTGTGTTAGGGTAACGTTCAGGAGATTGTGTTTTATTTTGTAGAAGAAGGTAAGTTGGTGTTGTAATCGTCTTCTTTCTAGAGTCTGCCAACCAAGTTTATTTATGAGGCTGGTTACACTTGTTGTGCGGCGGTGGTCATTTGGAGTAAATCTAGCTGCGCTTCTTTGAATTTTTCGACGGTATAGGGATTCCAGGCTACAGCTCCGTACTCTAGTTTTGGCCTTACTAACATGGTGTAGGCTGTTTGCTCGGTGTTTACACGCATGTGAACCGGGGGTCGACAGAGGTCTATCTGCGTGCCGTCGCCGCGCGCCCAGTGTGAGTCGGTGCACGCCGACGGTAAACCCACTGAATAATGCATCATTCATACGACTCGCGTGTAGTCAGGCAATTCACCTTGAGTTTGCTAGACGAAGGCAGCCGGTGCGTTAATTAGCAACAACAAAATTGTAGACACCCATCGAATAAAAACAGGAATGATTAGACAGATTTGCGTTGAACGGGGCGGCGTGTCCGCCCAGATAATTGCACCAGCGCCAACTCACGCAGATTGTTTTCGGCTCCAGGTGAACATAATCCTAAAGCTGCTGTCTGTCGTGCATAATGTATACGTAAACATGTATCGACCCTCTGTCGGTGCACCTTCAAAAGGGCATTTATGCGTGAAGGTTAAGACGATGACAGTGCAATATCGACTTCATCGCACGAACGTGCACATTGTCAAACAAAACCCGAATGTATCAGTGATATCAGAATTCAATAACATCGGTGGGTTCTTCAACGGGCAACTATTGGATATACTTTTGCTATTGCGATAACTTTATTACTGCTGAAAAACTACTGCGATGATTTAGAACTACCGAGATGGTATTGTGCTAGTTTCATGGGATAATGAAGTACCACTAACGCAGGGGACGGCGCGTGGTCTTGGAGGCAGTCAATCAAAATGGCGATTGCGTAAATGACGCTGCTCTGACCGACGAATGGTGATATTAGGTGAGGGTTGCCATTCGATAAGTAAGCAAACTGACCAATCCATCACGTCTATAGCAAACGCTCCGCCAAGCCTTCCAAAAATGGATACCGAACACGCGGCGCGCTTGTTCATTCCGCCGTATATTTTGTTGACATTCTGGCCACAAAAGTGTTTCTTTATGACAAAAACATAAGGCAAAGTTTCTAAAGTGATAAGGGGAACTGAACATAGACCACACCAACCCAAAATCTCAAACAACAAATGAAGATGGAGAAAAAGCAAATATACATGCTGTCTCCAGTGTATTCACCAAAGAACAGTCAGGGCCTATACCAACCATACCTAAAGTAACCAATATACATGTGATGGACAAAGTAAAAGTAAATGAAAATATAATATTACTGACGTTAAAACAACTTAATATAAGCAAATCGCCTGGTCCAGTTGGATTAAGGCGCCAGGCTACTAAATGAGTTGTCTGAAAGTATTTTTCAGCCCTTAAAACAATTTTTTGAAAAGTCGATTAAAACGTTCTGCATTCCCGATGACTGGAAAGAGGCTAAAATATCAGGAAAACAAAAGGAAACAAGAAAATAGCTAGTAACTACCGTCCAATAAGTTTAACAAGCATAGTTTGTAAACGTATGGAACAAATTATCAGCCATAAAACACATTATAAACTACATGAAAGTCAATAATCTATTCAGTCAAAAACAATGTGGATTTATATCTGGCCGATCAACAGATCTACAACTAATCAAAATAATGGATGACTGAACTAAAGAAATGGATAAGGGTAACCACACCGATGTTATATATTATATGGATTTCCAAAAAGCCTTTGACACCCCACACAAAAGACTAATTGGTAAATTAAAAGCTACAACATTTCAGAAGAACTGATTAACTGGATATAATCATTCATCACAGACAGAAAACAAAAAGTTTCAGTAAATGGACATGAGTCTAGCTGGAAAGAGGGATAAAGGATACCTCAGGGTTCCGTCCTAGGATTCTTACTTTTTGTTTTATATATTAATGACCTCCCAGATCTAACAAATTCAAATACATTTCTATTTGCCGATTACATAAAGATATTTAGAACACACATATTGATGATCAGGATATACTTCAACATGATTTAAGCATACTAGAACAATGGAACGACAAGTGGTTGTTAAAATTCCATCCCACTAAATGTCTACATATGGAAATTGAAAAGAATAATATCGGTGAAAGTAAATATTTCATGGCAACAAATAATGTTAAACATGCTCTTGTCACCACAAGTAAACAACAAGATTTAGGAGTAGTTATTGATTCAAAACTTTAATTTGATAATCACTTCAACCAAGTGGTTAATAAAGCAACCAGAATAACAAAAATAATCAGAAGAACTTTTCTATTCTTAGATACATACACTTTCTTGCCACTATACAAGACTTTGGTTAGATCTCACCTAGATTATGCAATAGAAGTATGGTATCCATATAAGATGAAACATAAAATAGCCATAGAAAATGTCCCAAGAAGAGCCACAAAAGAACTACCTGGTATGGGGGACTTATCACATATTGAAAGACTGAAATTACTTAAGTTACCCACATTAGCCTATCGTAGATTAAGAGGAGATATGATTGAAGTCTATAAAATAATGCATAACCTATATGTTAAAAAAATCTGCACCAAACCTCCTTAAATGGGAAGATGTGGCATTACGATCTGGTAACAGAGGACACTCCCTCAAACTAACTGAAAACAACCAAAGAGCAAAACTAAACATACAAAAAATGCATTCCCATTTAATAAATTCTGGTCAACCCAGGAGATACTATACGACTATGAAGCCCCATTAACATTAATCTTTGGAACCGGACACCATAAACTTTTAATAGGTAAGGTATGCGAGAACGTTTGACTTATGAGATGACATGGATCGTTATCAACACTGGTGACAAAGGAATGCTTGACGGAGGTCACGCGCACAATTGTGATTGGGACGTATCCAAACCGCGACGTACGGGGTACATCAATGACAAATTAAAGTTGAAGATAAAAACATGTTTACGAACAGTATTACAGTGACACAGCAATAAAAGCTCCAACACACGGATACATAACTAAATAGCATGCGCACCCAACCTTGACCGCTTGACACACAAGGAGTGTGGCCAGCAGATCACAAGACAAGAACACAAGTAGCCCTGTTGATTTGTTTTGTCAATTACCATTACAATCGAGAGTTCGATGATCGTACTGCGCCATCACGTTGACTATAGCGGTGCATCAATAGTAAGATGCAACACTGGCACTGACAGAGAGAGAAGTTGCAAGTAGCAGAAGACCACTTGGTCTGAAGAATGTGTAGAGTAATGCAGAAAATAAAGGGAGGATGACGGAACTAAGAGAAGAGATTGGCATGAAAAAATACCTAAAAATGAAAGTAGTTGGAAACAGAATGAGATGGAAAAAGGGCATGGAAAGCAGAAGAGAGCGGCAGACAATGACGAAGATCAAAGCTGAGATGGAATGACAGCATAAAAAGAAACCTTAGGAGGGCAGGTGTGAACAGCCAAGAATGGAAGATCATTGCGGACAACAGACAGAGATGGAGAGAAGTAACAAGAAAAGCAGAAGAAGCTGCTGAGTGACGTGGACCCCCCCTGCCAGGGAGCGAGGGGAGGAAGAAGAATATTAAAAACTAAACTGCGTATTTTGCCACTGCCGACCGAAATTTGGTTCGGCGCTAATAACTTATAGGATTCACAACAAGCACACACTAATCGCGATACAATATGTATTCTGTGACATATAACTGACACTGTCATAATGAAACAACAGAAATATCATCCAAATATGTAACTTGGTAAATCTATCAGCGAGATTGTCAGCAATCAACAAACGAACGGCCGGACGGACATGCGACCGGACGTCAAGTGATGTTATGGTTTTTATCATAAAACCGGCATAATTCCTTTTCATTTATGTATGGCTATTCTCAAGTAATGAAGTGAGACACATACAAGAATCATTAGTAATATCAAATAGGTGTTTATTGCATGGGCTTGCTGCATTTTAATAATGTTCCAATTAGCCGTGAAAAAGTAAGTTTTCGGCGGACGGGAATTTCCTTTCATTCTCAGGAAATTATTACGAAGCGTCTCTCAAACAACTCGGAACAGTTGTGGTTAATGATGGCTATGGGAATAATATTAGGGTCTAAATCGCATAAACACATCCCAAGCACGGCATCTTCGAGAAAGGTGAATATAACATGAAGTAGTCAGTTTTGAAGAACCGTTAATGCTTGATTAAGTTTGGACAATGTGATTCATTATACATGGTGCACCTAAAAACGACAAAAATGTGCAAAGGGCCTATTCAGTAAAAAACACTCAGATGCATTGTTGTTTTTACATACATACCCTGCGTGAGACGCATCAACATGGTCACGTTCAACACTGTTTATGGTGGTACACTATAAAGTTGCAGTTAGTAATAAAATCTGGCCCAATTATATATTTTATTCACAACGTTGAGCCAAGTTTAGACTTTAGCATCTTAAATATGCATTCTAAGACCGTCCATCTTTTAAGTATAAAGTTCCAGTGAATCAACAAGCACCATACACTATCACTTTCCTCAATACCTATATATACACTTTTGTTCACGTAATATGCAATTTTAGGATCAAACAGCGCTAAAGATGATTCGCTTGCCACACGTTTGTTATTCTGCTGGCCGGACCTGGCGATCGGTAATTTTACAAAAGCACGATTGATTGAATAACATATCAAATGCCAACATGATGTATATGGCAGCAAGTACGATCAAATAAATAAATATTGTTCATGCTATACATACGCTATCTTAAAACAGATTAACATGGTAGTTTAACTTATAATTCAACTTTAAAACTCATCCAAGGAATCAAGCTGCAAATGAGAGACTGCCCGCAAGAAAGATATCTACCACCTGTTAAATCTAATAGTGGTAATGGCCGCAATGCAGCACTATTGACATTTTTGTTTTCCTAGAACCTTCGCCAAAACTAGGGTCAGTTTCGCCAACACTATTGTCCATATTCATTAGCTTTGTGCAGACTATGCATTTAGAGGTTAAAACACACATGACTCCGTTATGAGACATTCTCACGACCATGGCGACTTCCCGTCAAAGTATCGGGTAAAACCTACGCAGCGACGGCACGCCTATGCTCACACCCCCACTAACGGGATTTTTAATAAAAAACTATACTCATTATTCTTCTCCACGCATATCATGGCAACACAGCAGAGATAGTTAATATTCATGTGCACGACTTCTACCTACGATCTGCCTAGGCCAACTAGACCCCTCGCTATCCTCCTGGAAGTCACACCCCTCAACTTCGTCCTACCTAAATAAGAGCACACCGCTTTGTTGTTAAAATTCCAGTCCAGTGTCCTGTCTAACTTGGTCACTACATCTCTTCCGTGGCCTTCCTCTTTTTTTCTGTCCTTTAAAGTCTTCCTTGAAAGCTATTTTATGAGGTTTTTGTTTGGCATACGGCAAACATGTCCAAAGCACCGGAGTCGTTTATGTCTGACGACATCTGAGATGGATTCAGGGGTGAATGATTATCGGACTATAAAGGTCTCATGAGTCAATTAGTCAGCTTTTTTTAGAACATTAAATAACCAAGCCGATCTTTCTATGCTGTCACAGAGGGTGGTCAAGGGCTTATGACCCGGGGTGATGTTGTTCTCAGTTGTTCTTTTTCGCCCCTGATTAACGAGACAGGACCGACGATAACGTGATCTTCCTAGTTGTAACGGAGACACAGTCCCCAACGCTGAGTGGAACGGTTTAATACCAAACATACCATGCATGGTCTCGGTTTTCAATACACAACACTAACACATAAAGTGGATGTCTTCACGACTACATTATTTCACTTCTAATTAAATTAAAGACATGACTTGTTAGACGTTAGGTCACAGGAACAAAATCCATATTGGGGGGGAGGGGCTACCGGAGCTTCAGCACCACTAAAAAATGTTTGTCGCCACACCGCCGCAATCTTCACATCTTCCTTCACATTGTGGCTGTCTCGGTTGGCTCGACTGTGACATCGGAAGACAAGGTGTGCTGTTGGAAATTTTATTTTTTACGTCTGCCCTCCAACTGCATACACCTTTCACAGTCGACAAAAATACACATTAATCGTCTCATAAAGTTTAGATTTCCATCCTCCATTGATGCTCGCCACAAAAACAAACATTCATGCTCACATTTAATGGGGGGCAGAACCATGTCTGCCCATTGGAAAAAGGCCAGGGAGAACCGACATGTGTCAGCCCTGTTCCCGCACCTATGGGTTACAGTGAACGCAGAAGCGTACGCAAAATGTGTCAGCCTATAAGAGAGAAAGTCTAATCGTGGCCATTTGAGTATGTTATCAACCAGATATGCCAACAAATCTAAATTAGTATATTTGAATGGTGAGTATTTGAATGCACAAGAAGTGAATTTGCATGCGTACTTAAACGTTTGCATTTGAATGTGATCCCAATGCGTTTAATTTGTCAAGTGCACAATCAAAGGCATTGTTTTGATATTTATTTTGTCAAAATCTGCACCTGATGTAACGTGTTCTACATATCACTCCTTAACACACCTCATATTACTCCTTAACACACCCCATATCACTCCTTAACACACCTCATATCACTCCTTAACACACCCCATATCACTCCTTAACACACCTCATATCACTCCTTAACACACCTCATATCACTCCTTAACACACCCCATATCACTCCTTAACACACCCCATATCACTCCTTAACACACCCCATATCACTCCTTAACACACCTCATATTACTCCTTAACACACCCCATATCACTCCTTAACACACCTCATATCACTCCTTAACACACCTCATATCACTCCTTAACACACCCCATATCACTCCTTAACACACCTCATATCACTCCTTAACACACCTCATATCACTCCTTAACACACCCCATATCACTCCTTAACACACCTCATATTTTGTACAGATTCATATTCATCGGTACAGTTTGTTGAGCTTTCCACTAAATGCAATACACATGTAATATAAAACCAAAACTTTAAATGAATTCATACACATATGGAAATTCCTAACTGAAACATTTGTATTTTAATCTATTCCCAGAAAATGGCATTTGCATTAACTGAAACATTTGCATCTGCTGTTAACACACCTGTTCTCAACCAGGACAATTTCAGACGTTACACAATCTTATGACACTTGGCATGTGATCAGTTGGCACAAGAACACGGATGTCTGGATGATATGCACGTAAGAAAATCATTGTCTGTGCATGTTAAATCAGTACTAACCAAACCTTCATTACAACTGTAATATGTGCATAGCTTGCATAATTTATTTATGATATATCTTTGATTTCAATGCATCTACTTGTATCATTTACACTAATTCCATGTTTCAGTCCATTGGGAATTCAAACTAATCCCCTCCCTCCCTCCCTCCTGGAGAAATGGATATGTGAATTATTTTCATATTGTTTTCTATTCTAGAAGTCCAATAGTTTGAGTTGTACACTTTCAAACACATGATGGGAGTATACATAGAATGTATACTCTTTATGCATGACATGTCTATATCTATACACGTTTATACTTGTACTGTTAATGCAGGATGTGTATATATTATTTTATACGTACTTTTACTTACAAGTACTTTTAAGGCATGCCATATTTATATCTATCTTACATATACTTATATGTACACATTAGGGTATAAATATCATGACATTGCATTGAAATTTGGCCAAGATACTTTTTTCTTAGTTGTACGTTTTTTCTGACCAAAATGTGCTATTCTGATGTAATCGCGTGTGATTAGTTTCTCCAGCCTGTCTAGTGTTTCCGGTACAGGTAACCCAAGACGCTTGGTAATTGAAGCATGCAAAGGTCAAAATCTCAATCTGGATTACGTTAGTTATCATACACGGTAATTAAACCACTAATTTTTTCTCAAAAGGATATACCCTGGTTCATGTACCTGGTGTGGCTTTCATTCTTTGATAAAAGTGTAGTGAGAGAGAGGGAGGGAGGGAGGGAGGGTGTGTGTGTGTGTGTGTGTGTGTGTGTGTGTGCGTTTGTATGCATGCGTGTGCGTGCTTGTGTGTGTGCTTGTGTGCGTGCGTGTGTGTTATGTTTGTGTCACTGGTCCAAATAGAACAAATTGTACCTGGTCCAAATAGAACAAATACCAAATGTTTCAGATGTGCACTTGAATACTTCTGTTATGAATCTGTCTACGTTGTTCACTAATTAGTTGCCAGTACATCTGACATTCACATGTAGACTTTTAATCAGACGCACACTGCCAAATAACCAAGTCATCCAGGACAGTAAATTGCATCTATTTCAGTAGGTATGTCTTCAAAACAATGGAAACTTCAAAAATCAAAAGTTTGCATCCGTGGTACAATATCAATTCGTATTAACTGATTGTATATTTCATTGATCGCAGACAGTGTAAGCAACCGGTTAATAATGTTGTCACGCAACATACCGTATTGTTAGTTTGTCACATCCTGTACTGACCGAGTTCAACCCAGACAGAGGCCGATTTTAACGGTATTCCATTACTCCAGATTTTGCAACAGATTATTAGAATTGATGGTACAGGGATCCGGCTGGATTACCACTATGTGTTGGAAAACAGGAGTCGATTTTAACAGTATCCCGTTACTCTTAAGCACATTTCTATATTAAATCCACTTTGTAGTTAGTTAAAACAGATTTGACTAAATTTGTGTGATGGATAGGGATACTATTGTGGGGAGCAAGGTGTGAAGTGCCAGTCAGCAGGCTGTTGTTTATTTTGCAACTCAGCCTATGACTGTATCAAAGGAGTGTTTGTCAATTGCAACTAAGTCAATCTGTTACTGTAGCAGCATAGTTAATCTCTTATGAATTCACTGAGCTCAAATGAAATACACAAACATCCCTAAAGAAGACAGGGCAGTGTCATGAAATCAAAGGAAAAATTGCAGATGGCAGTGGCCCGAATCGAAATATCTTGGGTCAAGACATCGCGATATTGAACTCAAACCAGTTTCGGCACGCGGGTATAATCAAAACAGACGGGGCGGGCGTATAAGTCCACTGAGCACATGTATTTTTCATTATTTGATGGATTACCAGATTTGTAGATGGATTAGTGAATTCTATGTTGGTAATCCGTCTGGGTTAAAATAAAATAAAATAAAATTTATTTATACACCACATAACATTAAGACGCATATGTATGTATTTAAAAACACAATAAATTACGAAAAAGCCTGATTAAAGAGAAAAGTTTTCAGGTCTCTCTTAAAATGTCCAGAGTCAGGGTTTACCAGACTTTCTACCTTAAAATCTACCCTTGCCAAATTGCAGCCAAATTCAACCCATATTGGAAAGTTCATGAAGAATGTTCGATTATAAAATTTGTATAATTTCAAACACACAGATATATGTAATTGCTGTTGTGCCAGGACCCCGTTTTTAAAACCCTAACGCGAACACTGCTTAACCCTTTAGAATGCCCAGACACGGCATATCACATTTCGCACATTTAATTAAAAAGTTTATTAGTATGTTTAGTATTGTTTTGTGCAGAATTCAATTATATTTAACGTAAGCACAACTTGCAATGTTAGGAAACAAAGTACAAAAAAGTTTTTTAAATGCTGAAACAAAAAAACTAGGTGTACCGATATGATGGTGATTGTGTGTGAACTGTGACGACTCGGAGCACATTTCATAAAATTACATAAGGTCTAAGGAGGGTAAAACAAGAGGGGGCGTTGGTGACATTGATGGGGCTGGGAGGGGAGAACAAGAGGGGGCATTGGTGACATTGGTGGGGCTGTGGGATAACAAGAGGGGGCGTTGGTGACATTGGTAGGGCTGGGAAAAAAAAGGGGATGTTGGTGACATTAGTGGGGCTGGAGGGAGAACAAGAGGGGGTTCTGACTTGGGTGGGGCTGGGGGGAGAACAAGAGGTTGTTACTTGGGTGGGGTTTGGGGAGAACAAGAAGGGAGATAGTGACATTTGTGGGGCTGGGGGAGAACAAGAGGGGTGTTAGAGACATGGGTGGGGCTTGGAGGGAAGAACAAAAGGGGGTGTTAGTGACATAGGTGGGGCTGGGGGGAGAACAAGAGGGAGTGTTGGTGACATGGGTGGGGCTGGGAGGGGAGAACAAGAAGGGGCATTGGTGACACTGGTGGGGTGTGGGGAGACAAGAGGGGGCGTTGGTGACATTGGTGGGGCTGGGGGAGAACAAGAGGGGACATTGGTGGGGCTGGGGTGAGAACAAGAGGGGGCATCGGTGACATTGGTAGGGCTGGGGTGAGAACAAGAGGGGCATTGGTGACATTGGTAGGGCTGGGGTGAGAACAAGAGGGGGCATTGGTGACATTGGTAGGGCTGGGGTGAGAACAAGAGGGGGCATTGGTGACATTGGTAGGGCTGGGGTGAGAACAAGAGGGACATTGGTGACATTGGTAGGGCTGGGATGAGAACAAGAGGCGGCATTGGTGACATTGGTAGGGCTGGGATGAGAACAAGAGGGGGCGTTGGTGACATTGGTAGGGCTGGGGGAGAACAAGAGGGGGCATTGGTGACATTGGTAGGGCTGGGGTGAGAACAAGAGGGGCATTGGTGACATTGGTAGGGCTGGGGGAGAACAAGAGGGGCGTTGGTGATTCAAATTCAAGTATGATTCTAAAAAGACATGGCAGATACATTGAACAATAATCGGGAAATAAAATGATAAAACCAGTATTCCTACACATTTCAAGCTCACCATTGACTTAATTAATGACCCTGATCAAATTTCAAATACATTTTGAAATGTCTTTACAAACATTGGGTTGAGTTACGCTAAAGCAATCCCTTAGCCCCAAACCAATTTTACCGCTAACCTTAACAAAAGCCATGGTAAAAGTATGATTAGTATGTTTATGAATACCACTGATGCAAGAGAAGTCGGCCAAATAATAACGTCTATTCAACCCAAAAAAAGTTGTGGGTCTGACAATTTTAGTCCGTACTTTATAAAACAAATTGGTGAAAGAGTCTCTCTACCGATAGAGACACTGTGATAAATTAATTCTGATAAACAAGTCTTTAAATGAGGGAATTGTATCAGACGAATTAAAAATTGCTAAAATTATACCAGTCTACAAATCAAAAGCTAAAAATTAATTTTGTAACAACAGATCTATATCTTTACGTTCCGCTATTTCAAAGATATTAGGAAGGGTTGTATACAAAAGGACCTATACAGTTTTAAACTTTTTTTAAACAAATAACAACATCTTAACTAATAATCAATATGGTTTCCAATCGAAACATTCCACCATTAATGTGGCATCTACATTAGTTTCTGATTTGTAAATGCGTTAGAAAGATTCAGTCATCAGTGCATTTCTTGATTTAAGTAAGGCATTTGATACCATAGACCATCAGATTTTATTACTATGGAATAAGCGGTGCCCCTCTTAATTGGTTCAGAAGCTATCTTACCAATAGAACACAATATGTAAATTGTAGCACAAAATATCACATTCAGTGTGCAGCAGGGCTCTATTCTTGGTCCACTTTTATTTATTGTATACATAAATGATCTCCGGTTTTTTCTGAAGCAAAGTAAAGCAATATTATTTGCTGATGACACCACGGTATATGAATGGAAATCACATTACTAAACTTTACAATGACATGAATAAAGAATTTCAAGTACTAACCGACTGGTTTCATGCTACAACAGTAACACAGCAGTAAGAGCTTCGGACTCTCGACTGAGAGAACGCGGGTTCGAATCGTGTGCGGCGGTGTCGAATCTTGGGCAAGTTCGTTTACTCTGCACTGCTTCAGTTCATTCAGCTGCATGAATGAGTACCTGGCCACTAGACACTGGTGGATATTTGTGTATGAATAGTCTTCGCGCATTAATTGCAGAGAAGTCAAAATTATGTTCGATTGAACAGGTCTGCCAGGGAGTAAGTGTAAAGTGCTTTGAGCAGTCCTGAGGACTGGATATTGCACTATATAAGAACTTACTTTACCTTTACTAATAAGCTCTCATTAAATGTATCCAAATCAAAATATATGTTGTTGTCTAGGTCACGATATCTACTTGGTGAATAAATCACGTTAAAGATATCAGATCAGATAATTCAGCCTACCCATTGTGTAAACTTTCTACGCCTTCTTATTGATGATAAACTTGACAGGCATGAACACATAACTGTCTGCACAAAAACCTTTCAAGTGCTTTATGTTATAAATAAAGTGAATCGCTTTCGTCCTGTATAATCCATAAAGACAGTTTACTATGTATTAATATATTCATATTTGACATGTGGAATAATCCTTTGGGATCTACACATAAAAGCTACACAAAGAAATTATTTATTATACAGAAAAAACTGTTTGTACTATTCTTCGAACTAGTTTCCATGAGCATACTCATCCCCTGTTCACATGTTTAAATGTACTAAAATTTAAGGATATTTATTAAATAGAAATTGCGATATTTATGTCATAACAATCTGCCTGTGTCGTTATCTAATACTTTTACACTAACCTGTGATATTCACATTCATGATACAAGGTAACCTAGACATAGTCGTCCAATCAGCAGTTCTACCCTATGGTCATCAAATAGTTTATTATGCAATGGGCCGATAGTATGGAATAATATTTTGCCTGATATTAAAAATAAACCTATTATTACCAGCTTCGTATCTTCTCTAAAGACATGTGTCTTAAAACACTGTGTCTGTACAACACCATATTAAATGTGTTATCACTTGTTTTTTTATTATTTCATTAGTTTTTTAACGGTTTATGAAAATACTACTACATATTACATTGTTATTACTGGATTGATCTTCTGCAAATGTGATGTATGTATGTGAAACATTTTTGTTCCATTTTTGGGTCTACCACCCCGTCACTACTGTTACTTATTATTTATGGTAGTGTATTAACTTTCTGCTTATAGTTATTAATTGCACATTGTATCTACAACAATTTAGTTGATACCATTACCAGTGGTTGGCAGTGACCAGTGATTCAAGTTATATTCTTCTGTTCAAATATTGTATACCCATATCTACTGGTAACAGTCATGGCTCTGCTGCCAACCAGGAATTGTATAGATTGAATACGCTTTGTCTTTCATTTATCTTCGGTAGTATACACTTCCAAAATAAAACACCTACCATCACCTTAAACCTCTCCATCATGAGGCCTGTTGCCTAGCAAAAGGTTTTTCAAGCCATAACAAAATGGATGCCAAATATATGAAGCGTTTGGACATTCCATCATATATTTTGTTGAAATTCTTGCCAACTATTTATTTATATATATCTTTTAAAGTGACAATTGTATGTGCACCTGGGAAAGCTTCATCTATGAGACGTCATGCAGCAACAGTAACTCATGTAACAGTTATCAACATTGGTAGCAAAGGCAAAGCTTGCTGGAGGTCACACACATAATTTTGAGTGTGACGTAGGCAAACCACAACGCAGAGTGTCCATCAACTGATTACTGGCTGGTGCCAAACAACGTTGTACACAGCATGCATCAATAATACACTGTTAAGGTATTGTAAATAAAACAAACTTTAATATATTCTATTGTAACATTTAAAAGTACATTTTTTCTTTGTTATGATTCAGCAGTTAGCAATTGTCTTTGAACGTCAGACTAACTACAACTAGAGTGTGGCACAGTAGTCGCTGCAAGCCACCTGGTGGCAGTCGGTCTGATGAAGACAGCTGGAAATAAATTTCATAAAGAAATGGGTGAAACTGTCTGTGGAAAAAATTGAAAAAAGATTAATATATTGAAACCACCAGTCTGACGAATCTCTTCACGGTTTAATTATGGAACATAATTCCATGCATGATGCATTTGTGTTGCCATGGGAACCTACCAGTTATCACAGCTTTTGTCTTGTGGGATGGGGCATACAGCATGAGCAGACAACACACGTAGACATTCCACATGCCGTAGACACCTGCAAGACAGACAGACAGACGTTGTCTACACACAGTATTCCAAAGGCATCACTGGGGATTTACACATTTACATGTTTAAACATTTACATAGTTTGCATCTATAAATATGCATAGCAAATGGCAAATAGCACAACTATCATGAAGTATGGCCAGCCATTGGGCATATATACGTCCTGACATTTAATTTAAAGATATTTGATCCAAAAGTATTATGCACAATGTGTGCGGTTTTGGACATGGCCCTCAACTCAAGTCTTTGGAGGAGACTCAAATTGACTCAGACATGAACTGAGTCATTGACCGAAGTCCATAGGTGCGGGAACAGGGGAGAAAGGGGGCATCCCCCACAGTAAATCAAAATTCAAGATGCATGTTAAATGAAGCTGAAGGAGGGTTTTTTGGGGCGCCTCAAATTCAAGGGGGAAAGTAATCGAGGCTTTTGGAAAGTCTCAAGGTGGGATTTTTGGTGAGCCTCAGGGGTGTGTGCAAATTGAGGTTTTAGGAGAGCCATTTTAAATTTTGAACATCACAGCAAAATATTCAACAGCATCCCCCCTCCCGGCTTCCAACGTCATGATCCGAGACATGGGAGTGAGTGGGTACTGTTCCGGCTGGCCCCACCCAATATTAATTTCGTTCCGGCACCGGATTCATTAGAAGAGAGTGAGTGAAGGGCTACTTGCCAGTGAGGAAGGCGCTGTTGTACTCAAGTCTATTCTCGTTCCACTTCCACTGGCCTTCGCTCACTTGACCGATGATGAAGAAGATGACTGTGATGGCTGCGCATACAACGGTCGTCAACATCAGGAAGTTGAACCGATATATGAGACCCTGAAACATATCACACGACACTGGAGAGATCACTGAACAATAACAACGTACAGTCAAACCTTGCTTTATGGTCACTTCGGTAATACAACCACCTCACAATTAAGGTCACACTGGGACAGTTCCAAATTAACTCCATATACAGGAGTATAGTAAATTAACCCACTAACAAGGTCACCTCGCTATTCAGGTCAGTTTCGTCCAGTCCCAGGGGAGGACTTAATCGTGAGGCTCCACCAAAGAGCAGCAGTTATTCTGGGCAATACAAACCTATGAAATCCTTGGATGTTAGTGTGTTGCTATATTTTCTACTTGGAAATAAACAATCAATCAATATGCGACTGTTTGTTGACTTCACCAACTACTGAGCAGTACAACTGACCCTGTGGAACTGATGAAGGAATCTGCACAAAACAAGCAATTCTGAGGCAAAATGTAATTATAGGTATTTGAACATTTTTGATAAGTTAACAAAATCTATTCTAAAGAATGCTCAGCTGTCAGCTGAATGATAATTAACAATCTTCTTTGTTCATTCGCATGCCTTGATGTGTTGAATGAGATATAATGGCTCACTATTTGACTATTTTGCCATCATTGGGGCCCTACATTAAGGCCCACATTGTACATTATATACTTCACTACATGTGATAAATGGTATTTTATAATTTACGGACTGTAAAAGACAGCTTTTAATTTCTCATAAATCAGTCATAAAAATAAAATTTATTTCTCACAAAACATAACATCCTATTTCTTAGGAACTGAATCCTTTTATTTTAATAAATCAGCATATTTTACTGAATTTTTTTTTATAGTGAAAACAGTACTGTAGCATTTATTTTATTACTTATTGTTATGGAACACATTGACATCTTCCATCCATGCGGGAAAGTTACCCAGGGGGAAATAAACTGCCAACACTGTCAATACATTATTAAAAATTATATTAATTTACATTTAGATGATGTATTATTATATTTTTTATTTACCCATTGTTCTCATGAAAAACCCGCTACACGTGCATTGGTCATTGGTGTTGGAACTTGATGAATATACAGGGAGCTGAGGCTCTACGAAAACCTCCAGCTGCAGCCCCCCTGAGGGCTCTCCGAAAACCACAACCCCACCCTCGAGGTTTACAAAATATTCAAACTTAAAACTACACTTCTGCCCTTGCTATCACATTTAGTACAAGGCCCATTTTATGACAACGCAAACACTGTTTTGACCTTGCTACAATTATTGGTAAAGCAAAGCCAGGTTATGGTCCATAACAAGATCATCGTATCTTTTTTTGTTTTAAGATGACCAGTAAGTTTCCAGGACCTTCCAGAAAAAATCCAACCAAAATCAACCAGGAGGAACCTTGACTTTTTTAAAGAAAAACATACATACTTACATACTTTCATTTATTGAATATGTTTGCTTTTTGTACGATTTTCTTTATATTGGCTATCCATACGTAGATGGCAATCCATTGACAACAATATGGTATGGAAAGCCAAATGGGGTCATGTTCTAGTTAGATGTCCTGTCCGTTGCATATAAAGAAAAATGCAGTGTATTTTTGAGAAACGATTTTTTTTACAAAATTCACATGCTGTGACATAAGTGCCATTGCAACAAAATTGTAAACAAATGTTGTGTCGGGCTTTCCATACCACACATATTCAATGAACTGGCATCTTTATATGGACAGCCAATACAAAGAAAATATTACATAAAATGACCATATTCAATAGGAGGTATACATGTTTTCCTTGAAAAAATTGATGTTCCCAGGGTTGATTTTTTCTGGTAGTCCAGGAAACCCTACTGGACATCTTAAGACAAAAAATTTGCCTTTTAATTATAATGTCCAGGTTTGGTCAAAATTGTGCAAATTTCTACAGGACTAAAAATCCCATTATCCAAAGACCAAAAGAACTGTTATTTGAAAAAGAAAAACCTGTTGCAATTTTTTTTAAATTCCACTAATGGGACAATGGGTCTCTGGGTAAGGGTACATACCTTGTAGTACTTTCTCCTGGCCTTGCTCATTGTTGTGAGCGCAGAACGCTTGGAGTAGATGTTGATGAGGGCTCGACCGACCATGTAGCAGAGGAAGACAAAGTACACGCACGCAGCCACACTCGCCAGGATCACAAACGCATACTAGCAGACAAGTCAAGGAAACACTCACAGCAACGTCAAAACACTATGGTTCTTCATCAAAGTTCCCCCTAGCAACCCAACAGAGAGCAATTTAATAGGCCAACCTGTCATGATTCCCAACCGCCTGCAGTTAAGCTGTCGTTTAATGACTCATACATGTGGTGTTATCTTTTGGATAAATGTGTGGAACATGACTTTTTAACACATCTCATTTGATAAATGCATCAAATTTATTATGGCAAAATGGGACAGTCCGGCCAGATCTTTTTGGGACCAGCTGTGACAGACCAGGACCAGGATATTTCACACGGACGTGATCCTGGATCAGTTACTTAATCATGTGACTGCGGCCACATGACCAGAATCCTGGGTCTGCATCCCTCTGGGTGTCAAGCCGAACCAAAAAGAGGTGTTGAGACCGAATGCCCCAAGAGTTGTTGAGACTGCCCCATTACGCTTCAATTTATTTGCTACTGGCATGGGTTAATTTCAATTGTTAATTTAATTAACTCAATTAACTTAATTTAATTAATTAACTTTCTCAAAATACACAAAGCAATTAAATTAACTTAATTATTTTTTGAGGAAGAGGTTAATTAATTTAATTTACAAAATATCAATTAACTTTCAATTAACTTTGTTTTATTTGGCGTTATTTTATGCGATCCTTTGGTGATAATCACTGGCCTGCTGTTAGTGGTTAGACTTTAAAGACCATTCTGCACAGTGACCACAGTTCACTCAATTGACATCAAAGACAGTTACAGGCACAGGTACTTGTTTGATAGGTTCACTGTCTAGTCAGTGTCAATCAGTGAATAAGCTCTACTGCCAGTGTGGCAGTGGGCCTGCTTGGTAATGTACTGTGTTATGAAAGAGTACTGACTTTTATTGGTTTTATCACCCATCCAAGTGCATGCAATACAAAGGGTATCTGGAGTCTTGAACTGTTTAGTGTAGCTGGAAAGGTGGTCAGTGCTGACAGATGCTGGTTATGTGACAACATTGTTTGGGATTGAATTGTTCATGTTCTTGAAATGTAATAAATGATCTGGACCAGACAGTGAACACTGGTTAGTTACAGTACTTATGGTACCATGTATAATTATAAATGTGTTAACACTGTCAAATAAATGAATTGCTATGTCGTTTGTCTGTTTTTTACCACAGAAAGTTAATTGCTATTTTAATTAAGGTTAATTGTTAACTGAATTTAAATTAATTGTTAACTGAATTTAAATTAATTGTTAACTGAATTTAAATTAATTGTTAACTGAATTTAAATTAATTGTTAATTTAATTGAGAACAAAAAGAGAGGTTAATTGAATTTTGACCTGATAAGTACACTTTTGGTAGCATCGTCTAACATATTTTTAAGAAATCAGTGCTGAATAGTGAAAACAATGGATCTGACCCACGAAGCCGAGGCTGCAGGATCTGTCAGTCCAACTCTTAAAATAATCACATCCTCACATGCCAGGGGGTGCTGCTGAAACCCCCCCACCCCCCGTCATATCACCTTGCCAAAATGCTGAGCTGAGCCAACAATGCTGTTGCCTTTCAAGATTTGGCCTTTTGGTTTGGGAAATAGAAGTTTTTATTTGAATACACAGTACTGCTCAGCTGCTCATGAGAATGGCCGAATGGGTAACTATATTTGGATTCCCCGAGTCATCTTTGTCTTTGTTTTGAGGCACTGGAGTCATAGGTAATATACTTGTGCCCAGGGGAGTCAATTACTAGGAAAACTACAACTCATTCAGCTAACTAACAGGCATTGCTTAGGATATCTGCCAGGGGAAGTTTGGTCAACTACCATCCCTGGCTTGTGAGGATGGATAATCAGTGCAAATTATGTTGGTTTAAAAGTATTCACTAGAGAGTATTATGTTCTTGGTCTGAATGTACTCACTGGGAAATGGTGTACTTTAATTGGACATCTGTGTTTTTGTAAGCAGTAGGCACTATGACTGAATACTGACCCTATTACACTAACTTCTGACACATGATAATGAATTTTCATTCTTTCGACTATTCAACACTGCATGCAGTGTTACGTTTCACAAGCGAGGTGCAGTACTTGTGAAATGCACAAATGCTTCACCAGATGGCAGCACACATGTGCCATGGTCGCCAGGTGGCAGCATGTGTGTCAGGGTAGAAAGGATACACCCAGCTTGGAGCCTGAAGTGGTTGCCCAGATACTGTAGAAAGGGTTTGTCAGCTGTACACCACTGGAAGTGAAACATCACACAGATTATACATCCGTACAGCAGAGATTGGTATTTAACCCTAAACACAACATCCACTTGTACACATCCACTGTAGCTAGCTTTCAGAGTTTTGAGACTAGAGAATAATTGGGGAAACTGATAATGAGTGAAATGTCATTACAAAAACACGTACAAACACATTTTACTCTATGACAGGCCATTTCCTAGGCTACAAACACATGTTACTCTATGACAGCCCATTTCCTAGGCTACAAACACATGTTACTCTATGACAGCCCATTTCATAGGCTACAAACACATGTTACTCTACGACAGCCCATTTCCTAGGCTACAAACACGTTACTCTATGACAGCCCATTTCCTAGGCTACATAAATAAGTTGTTAACAAATTGGAATGATACAAAGTGTAATCATTTTATTATGACATAGTCTAAACAATATCGACTCCAACATCATTGCTGCCCAAGTGTGTTTCAATTAAACACATTTAAAAATACAATTTGCAGCTCATACAACATTTAATTTTAAAACAAAACATTAAGGATTTGTATCTGTTATATCTGCCAGATTCATAATGAAACATCATTTTTGTGATTCCAATGTTAAGCCAGTGGTACTGTTATTCAAATATTCTAAGTACATGACAAAAATGCACTATCAAACATTATGATAAAGTTTCTTTTCAGAAATTGTTTTTAGTACATAAAATGCACCTTGCATAGATGCTAGTCACTAAAATCACAAAATTGATGAAGCAGATATTTACAGCACGCCTGAAAGAGAGCTTCACAGACGACACACATAGCTCAGTAATGTACAATCATAGAAGACCCGCACAGCATTGTGGACTAACATCACATTGCTAATGCTGACCAATGAGTATATACCATAACTGCAAAAGCTAGCAAAAACTGACTAGTCTTGGGCGGATAGTAGAGAAACATCTAGAAACTCACAAACTAGTTGTTTTTGCTGTAAAGCAAAGAGCTTACCGTTCACACAGTTCAAAGACAAACAGACAGATGCAGCCAAAGGCCACCGCTCCCAGGTGCTTCCAGTACAGCACCAGTCGGTTCCTCTCTATCTGATCCTGGGAAAACAAAAACATTGCAAATTATCAGCTATCTGTGTGTGTGTGTGGTATGTATGTATGGATGGTGTGTGTGATGCGTGTGATGCGTGTGATGCGTGCGGTGTGTGCGTGGTGTGTGTGATGTGTGTGGTGTGTGGTGTGTGTGGTGTGTGTGGTGTGTGTGGTGTGTGTGGTGTGTGTGGTGTGTGTGGTGTGTGTGGTGTGTGTGGTGTGTGTGGTGTGTGCATGTGTGTGTGGTGTGTGTGGTGGTGTGTGTGGTGTGTGCGGTGGTGTGTGTGTGTGTGTGTGCGGTGGTGTGTGTGTGGTGTGTGCGGTGGTGTGTGTGTGGTATGTGTGTGGTATGTGTGTGTGTGTGTGTGTGTGTGTGTGTGTGTGTGTGTGTGTGTGTGTGTGTGTGTGTGTGTGTGTGTGTGTGTGTGTGTGTGTGTGTGTGTGTGTGTGTGTGTGTGTGTGTGTGTGTGCATGAATGTGTGTGCGTATAACAAAGATGCCAGACGTACCATCATGTGTTCACCGGTGAATATGATCCAGAATGACAGGAGGACTGTGTGGAAGAGACCTTGGCGGATGTCACTGAACAGCAGCATGTAGGGCATGTAGATCCACAGCGTGAACCACTCGACCGGCACTGTCAAAGTACACAAGACACAAGACTAATTGGAACTCAAGAGTAGGGCATGTAGATCCACAGCGTGAACCACTCGACCGGCACTGTCAAAGTACACAAGACACAAGACTAAATGGAAGTCAAGAGTAGGGCATGTAGATCCACAGCGTGAACCACTCGACCGGCACTGTCAAAGTACACAAGACACAAGACTAAATGGAAGTCAAGAGTAGGGCATGTAGATCCACAGCGTAAACCAGTTGAATGGCACTAACAAAGTACACAAGACTAAATAGAAGTCAAGAGTAGGGCATGTAGATCCACAGCGTAAACCAGTTGAATGGCACTAACAAAGTACACAAAACTAAATGGAAGTCAAGAGTAGGACATGTAGATCCACAGCGTAAACCAGTTGAATGGCACTAACAAAGTACACAAGACTAAATGGAAGTCAAGAGTAGGGCATGTAGATCCACAGCGTAAACCAGTTGAATGGCACTAACAAAGTACACAAGACTAAATGGAAGTCAAGAGTAGGGCATGTAGATCCACAGCGTAAACCAGTTGAATGGCACTAACAAAGTACACAAGACTAAATGGAAGTCAGGAGTAGGGCATGTAGATCCACAGCGTAAACCAGTTGAATGGCACTAACAAAGTACACAAGACTAAATGGAAGTCAGGAGTAGGGCATGTAGATCCACAGCGTAAACCAGTTGAATGGCACTAACAAAGTACACAAGACTAAATGGAAGTCAGGAGTAGGGCATGTAGATCCACAGCATAAACCAGTTGAATGGCACTAACAAAGTACACAAGACTAAATGGAAGTCAAGAGTAGGGCATGTAGATCCACAGCGTAAACCAGTTGAATGGCACTAACAAAGTACACAAGACTAAATGGAAGTCAAGAGTAGGGCATGTAGATCCACAGCGTAAACCAGTTGAATGGCACTAACAAAGTACACAAGACTAAATGGAAGTCAAGAGTAGGGCATGTAGATCCATAGCGTAAACCAGTTGAATGGCACTAACAAAGTACACAAGACTAAATGGAAGTCAAGAGTAGGGCATGTAGATCCACAGCGTACACCACTTAGCTGGCACTAACAAAGTACATAAGACTAGACGGAAGCCAAAAGTTGGGTATGTAGGGCTTGTAAATCCAGATCCACAGTGTAAACCACTTGACCGGCACTGACAAAGTACACAAGACACAAGACTAGATAGAAGTCAAGAGTTGGGCATGTAGATCCACAGTGTGAACCACTCGACTGGCACTGACAAAGTACCAGGTACACAATATACAGATTTTGGTTGAATTGTGCAAACAATTATTCATGGATTTCATTGGTACTCAAAATGCATCACTAGTTACAAAGAAAGGGAAATATTTATCTGTGTTTTGTGGATAATTTAAGCCAATTTGAAAGAAAACCTGCAATCAGAATGTTTATTTTCTTGACATCACATTCATATTGTAAATATTGTGGAATTATAGACAGACTAATCACAAATGCACCGCTAGCATAAAACTGCAATCTATATTTTGCTTGTGACATTTTGATACATACGAAATGTTCACAGACTGTCATCGCATTTAAACCATTTTGGTTTTTGGGTGGATATTTGGTCCCCTGGTGCATCCTCTCAAAGAACCACGAATTGAATTTAATAAAACATCATGTAAGCAATAAACATGAAGCTGAATGAGTAAAGTGTACAACTGACAGGGTAAATTCACCTATTTAAAAAAATGGCTATTGTCCATAATTTATATAACAACTGAATCCACGTGGGTGCTATGTGTCGAACAGATGTTTCTTGACTACAGGATGAATACAGACTAAAATAGTGTCAACCTGCAGCAACATAAAACACCTCAAGTGAAGTATTTAAATGTCAAAACATTATAAAAACACAGCAAGGCCATCTAAATGTTTAAAAATAATAAAAAATCGTGTAACTATGTTAGAAGAACACATCAAATAAAAAATACCTACAGTTCAGAAATGCCATAGTGACTCCAAGGGCTAGAAGCATTCTGCAACAGAACACATAACAAACACTTCAGGCCCCGAAAGAAGATTACAATATATATATGTCAAATTCCAATAGGTAATCAATACAATATTGTCATGTATGCACAGAGATAAAGAATCATCAAACAGCATGTAACTGACCACAAGTTGTCAAATGATGGTCTTTTAGTAGTAAAACAATGGGGCCAGTCTGATACCGAAGCATTGGGAGTAACTGTGTTAACTAATGGGATTAATCACACACCAAAATATGATAACAAAATCATGGAAATAAACTCCCAAAACAATAATGTATTTAATAGGTACTTATAAGAAGTATGCTACATGATATTTTTGTTTAAGCCAAGTTTTTTGTTTTTACAGAAACCTGTGTATTTTTCAACTTTATTTCCTACTCCCAAAACTTAGATTTTATTTCCTACCCTTAACCACGACTTTACTTCCAGTAACAGAGTATCCTGCCATAACATGACTTTTCTTTCATTATCATTTTATTTGACTTTGTGTCCTATCAAAATAAATGTATAATTACAATATATTTTTGTTACCAGTCAGTACTGACAAGCAAGACTTGTGGCTTTCAAACACAACTTCAACAGATACCTCTCGAGCAGGTTTGACGACCGTGGTAGCTGCCTAACTCTATTCCAGAACCAGATGAGTACAGCCAGCATGGTGGGGAAGAGACATGTCTTCAGTGAGAACCACACCTTGCTGAAGCCGCCATTTGGGTGTATTGCCTACAAAACAGGACAAATGTCTGCTAGCTGGATAGAAACAGGCAATGCAGAGCATCCATGGACTAACTACTTGTTTGATAGCAATGGTAGACCACTTTTGCATGAGTGAACAAGTAGTTTGACTAAACAGGTATCGGGCAAGTTCTTATATATCACGGTATTGAGTCCTGAGGACTGCTTAAGGCCTTTTTCACTTCACTCCCTGTCTGATACTTTAACCTGAACAACATCTTGACTTCAGTCCAATTAATAGTACAACTCTTAACAATAGAACATAGCAAAAATCATTTATGATAATTAAGATAGCGAGAATAATATTTGGAAGAACATTGTATAGTGTTATACTACCTGTTACGCAGTTAAAATATCATCATAACAAACACAAAAAGAGTTCACCAGTGTAGAAAAACTAATTGTGACCGTGAGACATGTTATCTTATATTGAAATCATTATGTAAATAAACTTCTCTCGGAAATATTCAGCCACACTGCAATTACTGCACAAAGACTATTCTTACACATTTATATCCTCAACTGTCTTTAACCAGCTTCTCATTTAAACAACTATTACTGAGCCAGCTTGGTGACCTGATGCAATGTGGAGTGAACAAAATTGTCCAAGCTTCGAAACGACACTGAGAATTCGAACCCGGATTCTCTCAATTGCTACCGCATTACTGCCCACCACACCGGGCTGACACGACTAATGTAGCAGCTCCTCGCAGTTACTCACAATGAGATATATATTCTTCAGTTCGCCAATCCCTATGTTCATTTTCTCCCTCTCATCCACAGGCAGTCGGATGTTGACGAGATAGTAGTCGTGATGACAACTTCCCAGTTCAAAAAACGGAAGAAGATCACACTCAATCGACTGGCCTTTCTCCCTCTGCAACAATCACCCACTAGGTGGCACTGCTTGCTGTAAACTGGCAGCGGATAACAGACAACATCAGATGTTTTGACAGACGTTTAAAAAAAAGTTTTTTTTTGCAAATGCCCCTCAATGGAGTACACTATATATCAAGCATTGTCTGCATAAAAGCAGAATAAACCAATTTCGGAAAACATTATTGACCAATGCTTCATCTTTAAAGTGATCATTATGATTAAAACACCATAAATAATTTAGAAAATCTCAAGTTATAGTTTTTATTTTCAAATAAGTAACAGTTTAATAACAATGCAGAGTTGACTGGATAAATAGTGTAATACACTGTACTTTTTTTAAATAAAATCATCAAAATAACTGACTTTCAACACTACATTTGCATCAGCCTCAGGCAGCTTGTGAAAAAGGTGGGACACCATCAAACAACTTACGAATAAAAACTACACAATTTAAATTTCCAAATCACTTTCATATAAATGGATTACGCGTTACAGATTGCCAACGAGTTCTTTGTAAATATTACTAAAATGGTGCAAACAGTTCGCCATACAAACCCACAAAAATATGTCTTAGTTATTTACAAAACAGACCTCTCTCAACGTTTAATTTCAAACCAATAACTGAAGATACTATAATAAAAATCTTCAAGGAATTTGACCCAAAGAGAAGTGTAGTTCATGATTCAATTTCAAAAAATATACTAAAAAGAATTAATTTAGTAATTGCTTATTTTTAACCAATCTCTTAGCACAGGTATATATATTTCAACAAAAACTAGTTGCCAGTTATTCCTATATATAAAAAGATGATAACACCTTGCTCAATAATTACAGATCAATTTCATTACTCCCCTCAATTTCCAAGTCTTTGAAAAAATTGTAAACGGTCAAATATTTGACTATCTAACTATAAAAGTACTATTATACAAAAGTCAATACGGGTTTAGGACATTACATTCAATGGAAATGGCTACGCTCAAACTAACTGACACTATTCTTCAAAACAGAAAAACTCCCACTGCAATTTGTTGGGATATGTCAAAAGCCTATGATACTATAGTCCACAATATTTTATTTACAAAAGCTTGAACACTACGGTGTAAATGGTATTCCCCTCACTTGGTTAATGAGCTACCTTTCCAAAAGATGCCAGTTTGTTCAATTCGATGACATAATATCTGACACATTATCTGTTTCAACTGGCGTCTGCTTTTGTCTGATGACACCACACTTGTCGAACCACACTATTCTTTCAATTGTAATTCTAATACACAAAACAATAATGTTGCCAGTGATAACATTAACAATGAACTAAAACATATTAGTGAAAGGTTTATATCTAAATACAAGTAAAACTAAATATATGCTACTGGGTATATTTACCTGTCAAGAAACTAAATTAGTTTTTTCTCTGTAAAATTTCGGCTGCATCTCGAGGCATTCTTCAGCAGACTGAATTTGTGGTCGTGTCACATGACCTGTTTCTCCTATGTAGCATTTGTCACATTCTGGGCATTGGATGTCATATACCACCCCACATTTTGCTGCCTTGTCTGTTTTGGGTGTACCAGCAGGGACGTCAGGGTGTTGATCGGTTTGTGGTACACTGGTATGTCGTAGGACTTTAAAATCCTTGCCAATTGTTCAGACAGCTACTGATATAGGGTAGACCTCTGGCATGTTGTCTTCTGTTGGTTTCTTTGGTGTTGACATTCTCCTAATTTCTCCTTGGATGGGTGGTGTTAAACATCGAAGATTTTTAACTGTTCGTTTTCAGAACTTTCTTTATGTGCTCCACCTCTTTGGTTTTATCCTCCTCTTCAGTTACCAAACTTTCTGTCCTTTGGAAGAGTGTCCTCACCACTGATCGTTTGTTCTATGGGTGGTTTGAATCGTACCGGTAGTTCAAATATTGGTCTGTGTGTGTTGCCTTCCAATACGCTTTAACCTTGGTTGATCCATTGTCCTTCAGACATATACATGTGTCTAGAAAGGCTAGCGTGTTGTCATGTTCTGGTTCTACTGTGAACTTGATGTTATCATCCATTGAATTCAGATGGTGTGTGACCTGTTCTATTTCACTCCCTTGTAGCTCTGTGAATGTATCATCCTCATATCTCAACCAGAGTCTGGAGGGTGAGGTGCTTCCCTGATGGCTCTTTCTTCAAAATGTTCCACGTACAGGTTCGCCATTATCAGGGACACTTCTTCTGCTTGTAGAACACTCCATTATAACTGAAATGTGTGGTGTTTAGTCAGATTTCTAACAATGTGATGATCTGGTCTACTGATAGTTCACATCTGTCTTTCAGTCTTGTGTCCTGGTTTAATTGGTCCTCGATCACTGATACTGCCTCTGTCACTGGGATACTAGTGAAAACTGCTGTCACACTGAATGGTACCATTTTCCTCCCTGGTGAAACTTCCAACTCTTTGATTTTCATTACAAATTGTGCGCTGTTGTTCATGAAATGTTCAGTTTTTCCAACAAGTGGGCTCAGAATGGTGGCTACTTTGCTGCCTTGTACATTGTACTGCCTATACGTGAAATGATAGGTCTTACTGATACGTTGATACATAAGGGTAGATCTTATGGCATAGGGCATCTGATATAGTCGTGGTCCTTTTCCACAATTTCATGGTTCATGGTGTTGACTAGTTTACTTTTGTACACTCTGGTGGGATCCCTTTTCAATTTCTCATAGGTGGTGACGTCTGCTGGTTGACCTGCTATCTTTCCATCATATTCTGTGGCCTTCATAATCACTGTTGCCTTACCCTTGTCTGCTGGTAGAATCTTGATCGTCCTGTCCCTCCTCAAGGTTTGAAATGCTTTCCTCTCTTCCAGTGACATAGTAGATCTGTTCTGCTTGGATCTGTTTCGTCGTGGCTTTAGCTACATCACTTCTCAATTCGTTGGCCCTGTGTTTTTTGTTGATGTTCTTACATGCCAATTCTGTTCTCGTGATCAGATCGCCAACAGGGAGGCTCTGTGGGATCACCGCAATGTTTTAACCCTTTCTTCAACAGACTGACTTCGCCCCTGTCTAACTGTCAATCTGCCAGATTAATGGCCAACAAAGAAGTTTCTTGAGAGGTAAATATACCCAATATCAATAACCAAGAAACCAGATCATCACAAATTCAATAAATATATGCTGTTTCATTTTCTACAGTGTTATACCTCCGGTATAAAATTATCATTAAAAATAGATGGTCAACCATTAGTGTGTACACACATTCAACTTTCTAGGCACTACCATTCAAGAAACATTAGACTGGACTCCACACACTGACAAAATATGTAATAAAATATTGCAAACGCTGGGAATTAATAATAAACAAAAACACTTTCCTGGATGTACATTAAAGACATACATTTGTACATAAATGCATTCCTATATTGTTTCAATCACTATTTTTACAAAATACTGCTGATAATTGTTATCCTACAAGGCAAAATCATCAAATTATTATCCCATACAGTCATACTTCGAGAGCCAGAAAATGTATTAGATACCTAATACCACCTACAAACTTTACTTAGAAAAATATCACCCTGCATTTCGGACAAAATATGCACACATAGCTTCTATGGCTTCTCTACATATACAAAAAAATACTTACTAGCACTTTACAAAGATACTTGCAGTTAACCTACCAATATACATCACATACTGTCTTTCGATCTTTTTAACCAGCTTGTATATCTTTAATATACGGTTTGTACACCACGACGGGAGCAGGAGGAATGTTTAGTTAAAAAAAAATTACTAGTGGGTGGGTGGCTCTTATGTCAGCAGCACATTTGTAATCCTTAGTGAGAGTCTCCCGACAGAAGTTTCTTTTTCTATGAAAATGCTTTTACATGTTTTGTACTTGTTATGTTATCTGTCAAATAAAGAAGTTCCAGTATAAAAGTAGAACGCAGAAATAAAAACAATTTAAAAATCATCGATCAGCTTGATTCAAGTTAGCTAACCTTTGCTACAGTGCACTTCAAATCACGTATTTCTGTTGATCTTGCGATTTCAATCCAGTTGGAATGGTTATCATGTTTGTTCTTGTAGCCCAGTCGTGCATCCATTGTAATCACAGGATGGTCATCTGTAAGATAAAAATCTTTTGTTAAGTGATACACAATTATTTGTATCTAAGTTGCCATGCATATATATAAATGAGGAACTATTATACTATATAAATATTGATATACAATACTGTTGTGGCACAAATTAGATATCTTTAAAATAAAAGCAAAATTAAAATAGTTTATCCAACATATCTAATATCTATACTGTTCTACTACAGCTTCTTGTCCCATAAAAGTTTAAAACATGGCACCTCAAAGTCCATATTTACAACCAAGTTTACTCAATAACCGATACCATTCATTTTACAGTTTCAAAGACATCTAAAACGACAACGTGTGATTCATAACCTTGTTGCTTACAAGACAACAAAGTTTCACTCCGCCAATCTACTGTTTCTGATGGGCTGGTTTGTTGACCAGTCAAAGTAGAACATTACTGAGGGTAACATACCTGTAAGCAAGCTGAAACAACAGCATAATATTATAACACATATATCTAGCCACATTAGGATGCTATTGATTTGGTAAAACAGATGCTGTTTCAGCATATATCTTGGTAGATTTCTTTGAATGACTTAAAATAAAAAAATTAATACATTATGTTCATAATGCTGGTATTATGGACTTGACAGTGTCAAGCATCTGCTATTTTTTACATAAGCAGACTGTGATAATGGAATGTCATAATTAAGGTTACATTGGAGACTGGGCAAAAGTGACCTGAATGGTAGAGTGGCTGCATTAGTGAGGCTAACTTCCTATACGTTATTATTACAGAAATAACTTGGGCCCGTCCTTGGGTGACCTAAACTGCAAGGTGGCTGAATTTGCCAGTGATCCTAAAGCGAGGTTCGAGTATATATATATTTGAAAAAGCAAGTATACAAATCAATGACAAATTGACAATGTGTTTTTCTAAGACCAAGTGTTTGGCTGACTTACCAAACTGAACATCTGGGTTATACTCGACATCAAGTTGGAGCACACTGATAATGTTCTGGAACCACCGCGACATGTCCAGTTCCTTTCCCTCTCTCGGGGTTGGAAACTGGAACACGAACACTATCTCGTTGGTCGATATATGATCCATCATGATTCGTTGATCGTCCAACTCGTCCACAGATTCACATCTTCCTTCCCCACGTGAGTAGTGCCACTTGGTCCAAGCACGACCTCCGCCAACGTCCAGACATTTTGTCCCCAGTATATTCTGTACATTTGTAGGGGCCGGGGCTACAAAATACACAGACATTACAAAATATGAATTGCCCTAGATGTGGGGGTGGGGCTACAAGAAACAGACATCAGGGTTTCCGCCCCCAAAAATTTGGGTGTAGAGTTAGTCAATTCGTGGAACTGACAGGCAAAGCCTGCCACGAGTGCCATAGATGCCCCAATGGGTGGGGGTGAGGTGGCCCTCTCCCAGAAAAAATTGGATTTGTAGATGCGAAGCGATTTTCCGGCATTTGGAGTCAGAAATCCCACCCGGCTCATGGTGATCATTTCCATGTTTCATAGGAGAATGAATAACAAATGTAAGTCAGCAGGAAAATTGTAAACTTGCCTTCACATTTTAGAATAAATAGTCTGATTCATGATGTAGTTTTGTATCTTGCTGTGTTATTTTTTGTTACCAAGAAATAATTAATACTCGAAAACATTGCGAAAAATGTATAGCCATGACTTTACACTAGGCGTACCAATACACCCGCACGCAGCGAATACCACATTTAGTCAATCACAGAATAAGTAGCATAAACATGTTGGCACAGGTTCATTCTTCACCATTAAAACAATTTATTTTGGGTATGTATCTGTACCCTAGAATTATTTTTGGGTACGTAATTTTACCATTTTACCCTGCTGGTGGAAACCCTGGACATTACAAAATATAACTTGCCATGGCTACAATACGAGAAATAGACATTACAAAATATGAATTTCCCTAGATGTGGGGGACGGAGCAACAAGAATTATACACACACATATTATAAAATATGAATTGCCCTAGATGTGGCCTGGCATATAATCGTCAATGATGCAACTCATCAGAAATTAGCCTGTGCACATAGTTATATTTAATATATCTTAACTAATAAACAGAGCTGTATACCAGTTAATAGTAGAAAGTTCATCTTGGAATCTATAATATGGGACTTTGTCAAAAACATATAACCTTTGCTTCAATTTATACAATCGGTGATATATTTAATAAAACATAAAATATCTTGGTGTAACCATAACCTCAGATCTCCGGTGGAATGCCCACATAAATAACATTTGTCTAAAAGCAAATAGATCACTAGGCTTCCTCCGCAGAAATCTCAAAGTTCCGTCAATTCAAATAAAAATATAACAAATAAACAAACTAGAAATGATTCAACGCCATGCAGCCTGATATGTCTTATATCGCCACCACAATACCTCCAGTGTAACAGACATGCTCCAGACATTAGGATGGAGATCCTATCAGACAGAAGAACCGATGCAAAACTATGTATGATGTACAAGATAGCAAATGGCCTAGTGGGTATACCAGCAAACCAATACCTTATTCCTGTAAATATAGTCACTAGAAAACAACATTCCTTATCTTACCTTATCCCTCACTCCAGATGCAACTACCACTTATATTCTTTTTTCCCCAGTACCATTCGACTTTGGAATTCCCTCCCTCAATATATTGTAAATAAAAACAGCCTGGATGCATTTAAAAGCAACATCCAGACTTTGCACTACGCCATGTTTTAGACGTTAACAAGTTCTTCTGCACGTATTTCTCTTTATTTACACGATAATTTGTGTTCTTATATATTGCATTCTAAAAACAAACAAAAAATGTCATGTTTGCCTGCCATGCCACGGCACCGCCTGTATCCTCAGCATGTTGAGGCTAGGCGTGTATTGGAAGAAGAAGACATGATACTCAATAGTAATTGTTGATATACTGTGCATTACTTGTGGGTCTTTCTCCTACAAGATATTCCAGTGGTGGTCAAATATCCAGATGGCACCACTGTAATGGACTAACTGTGCTAGTTGCATAATTAATAATAATTTAATGCCCTGCCCCTTCCTGTGTTTGCTGCTTCATCCTTAAGTTTTGTGTCGTAACTCGTAACTTGACGTAAGGTGTAAATTTTACGACGTGGTTACCCGTGAAAGCTGATTTGGGAGAATTACCTCGTTCAAACATTTGACCGCCGTCTTTAGTTTAACACTGAGCATCATTGCCATTGGTTGAATATATACTCTGACTGAGTCTGGCTCTCTCACTCTGGGAGGTATTTGCTTGCAATGATGCCGACTCAGTTAACTTACCTATCAACCCTCCGATCAGGTAGAAAGTAATTTGTAGCAGCAGCAAAATCACTGTCAAGTACGCTAGCTTTCGATTGCTCAACGTTTCTAGAACGACGCCTTCCGCCATTATATCTGCTTCAATTACACTCAACGCCGAATCGGAAAGACATGGATGCAGCAAGATAAAATTAGAAAGTTATAGAAAGTTTTATAACTTCCAGCTAACAGCGACAAAGACAGGTGCGACCCGCGCGCCTCTATCGGACATTCTAAATACTACGGGTTCTGTGTTTTGACGAAGTAACAGATTGTCTTAGTGTGTAATATTAGTAATATAAAATCAGTATGTCTTTTATAGCTCCGTGTATATACCAATTATACACTGATGTTGATATGGTAACGGTTTTGTGTGTAAATAAAACTAAAATGATTTGGTACTGATTAACTAGTGGCGGCACCAAGTGAAAAGTAAGCCAATTATGTTGTTTTGGGCGTTCTGTCGTCAGTGCGTTTCGATATTGAATTAGTTTCATTTATTGTCCAAGCTGCAGAGTAATATCATAACAAGACACTTTTAGTAAATACGGTAAGTAGCTTTTGGCTTACAATATTAAATACGTTAGCCTATTGTAATGAATCCGGTGGAAACTACTTGTGTGTCATAGACATAGCCATGCCCATGCCATGGCATAGCCTCGGCTTGGGCTTGGGCATAGCCTTAGCCTTAGGCTTAGCCTAGGCCGTACCCATGGGCATGGCATAGGCATGCCATAGCCTAGCCTAGGCATAGCGCTCGATGTCCAAGTCTGGAGCAGACGACTTCACAATCACGATTCACGGTGACAGTTCACGAAACGCTAAGAACTCATGAGTTATGTCATTGACACGATATCTCTGAGGTCTCAAGACAAGTCAAGTCAAGACACAAGGAACTGTTTATTGCAAATAGTCCATCCTTGAACTAAGTCTAAGGCTAAACCACGAGTTTCGGTGGTTTGCTTTGGTAATTTATTGTAATTAATATAACAGGCGCCTCACATAATACTAAAATATTGGAGGGGCTGAGCCTGAAGCCTGAACAGGAGTCTTGTGGCTGGACTCCTTTAAGTTTAGGCTTTAAGTTTAGCCATTACTTTAGCCTTAGGCTATAGCCTTTAGGTCTGACCATCTGAGCACGACTCCGCACTCCGCCGTCAGTTCGACTCATGACATCGGAAGACAGAGGGTGGGAGGTGGGTGCTGTTGAAAAAAATGTTGACGCAGTGGCGCCATAACTTTGGCTTCTCTCCGCTGTCTCGGCTCGATTGATGACACCGGAAGACGGGGGGAGGGGGGTTGGTGGTACTGTTCAAACAAATTTCACCAGTACGAGTGTACGTTCACAATTTTTAAGCTGTTCAGGATATCTGAAAGGCTTAGGCTATTTCCAGAGCAGCTCTAGAAATAAAAACGTAGGCTGTTTCTAGAGCACACCTTGACGTGCATGCACGGGCATTTAGTAATGTGTTCATGGTATGTACGTGGATATAGGGATTATAGTAATTGTTTCAAGTAAATATGGCACTACTGAATCATATCCTGCGTGTTTTTGTCCTTCTTGATGGGGAAATTGAGAAGAGATGTATTTCTAAAGCTGCTCTAAAAATAAAGGCATAGGCTATTTCTAGAGCAGCTCTAGAAATAAAGGTGTAGGCTATTTCTATAGAGCAGATCTCGACGTACATGCACGGGGACTAAGTAGTATTTTCACGGTATATACGTGATAGAGTAAGTGTTTCAGTAAATGCGACAGAGTATTTGTGTCAAGTAAATGTGACACTACTGAATCATATCGTGTTTTTGTCCGTCTTGATGGGGAGATTGAGATGAGACGTATTTCTAGAGCTGCTCTAGAAATAATGCTGAATCTGATTGTTATTTCTAGAGCCTATTTTATTGTTATAAAAGAAAACATGAAACAACTTGATTTAAATGACATTATCATGAAACGATCATTTATATTTTATTAAACTTAAGTAATTTTCAATTATAAGAAACTTTGTACTTAAACAAATACTAAAACAAGTATTACAACAACGCTAAAACAAACATAAAAAGAAGATGCATTTCCACAGCATAACACCTTGCAATAAAATAGCCTAACTGCAGTGACACATTCATTACATTACATTATATATATATATATATATGTATATATGGTCGATTCCCACGAAACGTTGACAAAGGTGTTCCCAGGGTGGCAAAAATAAACATATGTGTATAAAGTTGTGTTTTCTGTAGTACAAAAAGAACATATTGGGGTAATCGGAGAATACGATTGGGCAAGTTCAATCCTGAAATTGAGCATTTGACAGCTAATAGAAATAGCAAGTGTTTAAGTTTTGAAACCACACGTCTGCACACAAGTCCCTCTACTTGGAAACTGCTACAACTATTTCATCTCACATTTACATGTAAAATTTCATTTTCAATATATGTATAACACATTTGTGTTTTAAATTCACGTAAGAAATATGTTTCGGACTTCTTTTTTCATTTTAAGGGGGAGTTTTTAAGTATTTTGTGCTCTCTCAGACTTGATGTTTTATAAAGGTGACTTTTTGTTACATATTACCACTACAAGGGAATGCATGTTTTATCTTTAAAATACATTCATGGCAAAGTATACACATTGAGCTTTTCAACAGGGTATATCTTATTGACACTGATTTATAACTATCAATTTGTAGACAGTTTAGAATTTGCAGGTGAACGGTTTCATATAATATATTTTTCAGTACAATGGAGTAAATTACTGGCGAGACCATTGGACAACTCTAACTTGTTTTAAGAACGTTTTGATATATATCCGACTCTCTAAATTGATTATGTTAATGGTATGTAGATGATTCTGTCCTATTCTTATTATTCTAATTAAGAAAACGCCGGAGACGTACGGTTTCATGTACTTCCTCTTATAATATGTATTGTGTATCAACTGTCAAAAGGTTGTGATGTAAGTATTTAAATTGGTTATACAAATGTTACAGATACCAAGCGCTGATGTTACTTCATATACTTTGCAAAAATATTGAGGTGTGGGCTAAGAAACTGTCGATGACGTACGGTTTCATGCTTATGTACGGTTTCAGTAGAATAGAGTATTTTTTCTTATTTGACCACTTTTTACTTAAACCTTGTCTACGTACATACCCGAGTGTAAAGCCATTCCTGTGAGTGTTCCATATATGTGTTTCTCAATCATTCTTATAATTTCATTAATATACTGAACAACATAACACGAATACAATGTTTTCATAACGTTATTTATTTAAAGTCTAACCGACCACTTTTGTAATTTGTCGAAAGGTAATTTTAAGAACAATTAATGAAACTTGAACTGTGTCTCTTCTCTCCCTCACTACCTGTCTCTCGACCCTTTCCACCACCACTTGTGTCTCCCCTCTCCTCCACCACCTGTCTCTCGACCCTTTCCATCACCACATGTCTGTCACCCCTCTCCTCCACCACCTGCCTCTCTACCCTTTCCTTCACCACCTATATGTCTTCCATCTCCTCCTCGCCCTCTCCAGCGCCAGTTGCGTGCTCTCCCAACCTGAACATGTTGGATCGAACACTCCGCCCTTCGTGTAGCAGCAATCCTTGAAGCAGGAAGTACTGCATGTTTTCACGACTGGGCCCGGGACCACAACAGCATGGGCAGACATTATTACCACGGACTTCTGGAACATTCCATATTTCGATCACATCCTTGCAGTCCTGGATGACTTCGAGGGTTATCTCCAGGATGGTCATGGTCTTGTCACTAGCACAAATTTGCATGGCAGAACTCTTACCTCGTGGTGATTACTCTTCCAGCCTTCACCAGGTTGTCAGTCTTCCTGTTCATGCCACCACCCATTCCGTCACAGGGGCCTTTCCTGTAGCCAGCCTCTAGCCAGGTGCACGAAGCTCTAAGACCGAACAGTGATGGAAATTTTGTTACTAGGGCACATATTGTGCGGTTCCGGTACGGCGAAGTTGGTGTGTCTGTGATGAAGTGCAGAGTCGCCAGTTCCACAAGGATTTCATTGACATCCTTCAACAGTGTGAGCAGTGACACTTGTAATCTACATGTAACCTTTGGTACAAAGCTCGCCGTCCTGCTTGAAGTGTACCACCATTAGGTGAATGGTCACCTGGGACTTGACATATTACACTGCCGTTATTTTGTCCTGGTATCTGCACACCTAATTTTCAGCATAGTCCATCTGGACCCTTGCCTCCGTCTTTTCCGGCATGGACTTCTTCAAAATGCAGATCTGGTGATATTGGATGGTCACCCGGTGACAATGATCACGGAACTCGGCCATGCTGTGAAGTCTCTTGTAGTTTGTACAACTTGGGTCAGTTTTACATTCTTGAAGACTCTGTCCTAGTGTTCAACCTATTGGGCTTGCCATGTTCGGTGCCGAACTTCTGTTTTCGCTTGGCGTCATCTGATTCCCGAAAATATTGATAAATGGGGTGACTGCGCTGATGAACCAACTGGCAGTTAGAGCCGACATACGGTTTCGGGAGACGTACGGTTGCAAAGACCAGTAAAAGCAAAATAAATCGAAGGGAAATATATCTACAAATTACAATTTTTTCATATAGTTACCTTGTTATGTGTTATTTATGACCAATTAATATGTATTACTAATCTAGAAATCTCTACTTACAATACGTATTCAAACTTGCGACGTATGGTTTCATGAAAAACTTCCCCAAGTCGGTTTCGTCGCTCAACACAATTTATTAGCCAATACTTTTGGTTTAAAACAGCACAGGACCAGTATCCAGCTGTGGCATCAAGTTGAGTGTGAAATCTGTGTTAGTTAATGAACTGTTGTACTGCATTTTCCTATATGAATGTGTGTGATGCAGACATGTTTTTCTGTTGTTTTTCTTTCTTAATATTATTATATTACTTTCTCACCACTCTGTGTGAAAAAAGAAATTAAGCAATTCATGTCTAATTTTGGCCATTTATTTGTCTACCTTGAATGAAAAAAAATTTGCAAAATTAAGAAAATAAAGTAGTTATGTTATGAATTGTCTCGATTTTGACTCTTCCATGTATATATATGTGTGTATAGATACATGTTCCTAATGGTAGCATATATACAAACCGCTCCATTACGAGATATGTGAACAACTATCTCAAAATCACCAATAGTTCAAATAATTATTGTTATCATTATATTTTTTGTTTTACTATGTATGGTTATGTAGCAGGTACTATAGTTACACACTATAGTTGTCATAGAGCTGCTACACTGTGGCAGGTATTTAATAAAAGGGTATACTTGACACATTAGCCATCAAGGGATTGAGGTGTCAACCTGGGCAGAGTCCTGGAACTGGCTGGTAAAGCCACATGTTGTTACATAGACTGCTATTAAAACAGCATTACACCTTTTTACAGTTGTAGTGATTCTCTCTCGAACTACCGAACTGAGCGAACCGCAAGAGTGGCGCCCGATGTGGGGCTCGAACCCACAACCCTGGGATTAAGAGTCCCATGCTGTACCGACTGAGCTAATCGTATATAAAAAAATTATAATATACTGTATTATAATATACTGTATCAGGAACAGCAAGAACTGCTACCAATTATAAAAAAGATGTAGTAGGTACTATAGTTACACACTATAGTTGTCATAGAGCTGCCACACTGAGGCAGGTATTTAATAAAAGGGGATATTTGACACATTAGCCATCAAAGGATTGAGGTGTCAACCTAGGCAGAGTCCTCGCACTGGCTGGTAAAGCCACATGTTTGTACGTAGACTCTGCTATTAAAACATCATTATACCTTTTTACAGTTGTAGTGATTCTCTCGAACTACCGAACTGAGCGAACCGCGAGAGTTAACTTAAATTTGGAACTTTACATGGTTAAAAATTAGATACCGTTGTTAATTTTGGTTGTGAGATGAGACCAAGATTGACCTAGGGAAGTTTTGCATTATTTTAGTAGTTAACCTGTAATAAACAAAGTTTAAATTTTCAAACTTGCCTTACAATGGTCTATCCTTTATGTATGCTTAAGCTTAAGACCCATCTGGAGAGTGTAAGAAATAAAGTCATAGGAAGAGCAGTCATGGAAAACATCACAGGACATTAAGTAACAGGAAACAAAATCACAAATTAAATCACGAGTTATTTGTATTTAAAGTACAGTATAAGTGGAAATATTAAATAAAGTTGGGAAACTAATGAGGGGAATAGGAATACTTGATCAATAATTATTGGAAGTTTCATAATAATAAAAATGGATTCCTTTTGGTTTAAAAAAAAGTTAAATAGTTGTACATGTATGTTTAATAATTTAGCCAACTTTTTAAATTATTGAATTCTCACATGTTTAACTATATTTGGCTAACACAGAAACATGTTCAGTCAGAATGGATATAAGGAACCTTCATCACTGGATGACGCTGATTATGTCAGTGAACATGCAGCCACAGCAGCACCAGGAGAAGCCAGGTAAAATGACAAATCATGACTAATGAGCAGCTTGCATGATCACTTGATGTTTTCTTTATGATTATGAAACCGTACATACATGTACTATTCTTGTGGTAAGGGAATCCAGGATATTCCACTGAATATTTATTGAGGTATAAAATAATTGATTCTCATATCTGAAATATATTCTCCATTTGTTTTTACTGAAAATGCTGCTAACAGTTATTGGTAAATGATCAGTGGAATGAATGAAACTGCCCAAGCTTAGAAACAATGGCAAAGCAACTTGATCCTGTGTAGGCTTGTTTGAAATCTAATCTAATTACTGTTAGTGTTCCTGTGTGCCATGTAAAGACATAATTTACGTGTGGACTGTGTTGTTCGTGAAACCCAAGAAACAATCCTCACAAGCATGTAGTCATTGGGAGACAGTTTGGTCACCATGCATTCAGCCAAATTGACTGGCGCCGACAATTACCTCTGTCCCACTGTGTGTCACTATTGTCGTAACGTGCTAGGGCTCCGCTGGACTGCGCTGTGCAACGTTCAGTGCCAACTTGGAGGACCGGAGTAAGACGCTTGCATGACCATCTGTTCGTTTTCATAAGAAATCTACAAGATCGGCTACTGATATTATTCGCCGTTGAATGCGGCTGTAATATTAAACATACAGTCGATCAAGATGGGAGAACTGATCACATTGAGGTGTATTTTGGCAGGGAGATACGTCAAATATATGTTGCGGTTTTGGTGCGCTGCAGAATTGTACAAGAAAATTAATTATGTATTATTTTTAGGACCTCATCACAGGTGTAATGCTAATCGGCTCATTTGCAACAACGCCCTCTCCAATAAGAAAGTGCAAATTTTGAAAATGATCAAAACATTTTGCAGATAAATTAAATACATGTGTAGGTGAGTAGTAGTATAGGGTTTTGGGGACAACATCCTGTCGTGTTTTTTGGTAATTTTTTTGTGATATTTGGGAGATTGAGACGTCCGCCCCCCCGAGTGGAGTGAGTAGTCACGTGACCGTATGTGTGAGCGTATGTAGCGCGACCCCTGGCGGTGGAGTGAGCAGCCATGGAAGTGCTATCGTGTATATGAGGAACGAAAGCCCAAAGAGGAAAGTGTAATAACGAAAGATCAAAGAGGAAAGTTTTAAAAGGTGTTGAAAGGAACGACAGATCAAAGAGTCATAACGAAAGATCAAGTTTTAAAAGGTGATGAAAGGTGTATCATGAGAGATAAAGAAGTAAACTGAATGATGTAATGACGAGTAATAACAAAAGATCAAAGAGAAAAGTGTTAAAAGGTGTATCATGAGAGATAAAGAATTAAACTGAATGATGTATTGACGAAGTGATAGGTAAGTCTGCCTATGTTGTATACTGAAAGATGTGTGTGAATAATGTTTATAAACCGTGTATAACGATATATATGAAACTTTAAAATATGTATGTATGTATGAATGAAAGAAGAATTATTGCTAAGGTAATAACCGACAAAAACCACAGTTTGAAAGTTGATTAGTTTTAATAATTAGTGTTCATCATTATCATGGTCCGCACATCAATGTCCCCTGTGTTCAGAGGGGGAATTAGTTTTAATAACACATTAGCGTTCAACATCATTGGTCGCCGCATCCCAATCGTCGACATCCCCTGTGTCCAGAGAGGGAACAGGGTCGGGGTCAAATCGGGCCCGTGTCCTCAGGAGTTCAAGTAGCACGAGGCAGAACGAACAGTAGTGGTTGTCGCGGAGTTCCTCCTCTCTGGAACATATATGAAAACTTTGAAAATAGTGTCGGTTAAACATATATGATATTATATATATATTGTACGAAGTACAGCCGGTGGGAATAAGCCAGTGATGTAACCAGACACCGCGTAGGGAGCCGACACGATAAAAGGGCAAGCTAGGTCAACAGCAGACGGGAGAGACAAGAATGGACTATGACACAATATGTAATGTAGACGTCCGCTGACGCGATCGGTAGCCGAAACGACAAGAGGGCAGGCGAGGTCAGCATACGCATAGATTTAACAAGATTTAACAAGATTGCCATCCAGAAAATTACTCTGGATGGCAGTTGGACAAGGAAGCCTTTTGGCTTATCGAGAGTCCAATACTTTTTATCTACATGTATCCCGCCTTTTTAAGGTGTGTGTCGATTTTATTTTTAAACATATTCACGCTACTAGCACCAACACAATCAGGAGATAATCTGTTCCATTCATTTACAGTCCTTTGTGAGAATGAGAACTTTCTTATATCTAATCTACACTGCTCCTTTACTAATGTAGCTTCATGTCCTCTGGTCCTTCTATCTTTCTTAACTGAGAAAAAAATGTTTCTATCAATATTTTCATAACCATTCAATATTTTAAACACTTCTATGTGATCTCTCAATCTCCTGGTCTCTAGTGTTGTTAAACCACATTCTTTTAGGCGTATTTCGTAACTAAGATCCCTCAGATTTGGTATCATTTTAGTCGCTCTCCTCTGTACTCTTTCTAGCATATCTATGTCCTTCTTGCGATATGGCCTCCATGCTTGTATACAATATTCTAAATGAGGCCTCACTATTGTTTTGTACAGCGGTACTATTAATTCTTTTTTCTTATACGCTATATTTCGCCTAATTAATCCAAGGATTTGATTTCCCTTTGACGCTGCAATTCCGCACTGCTCTGAAACCTTCATATCAGCACTAATGGTTAACCCTAAGTCCTTTTCTTTTACAGTAGTACTTAGAACAGTACCCCCCATTTTATAGTTTACCTCTTCATTCCCATGACCTGTGTGGAGGCATTTACATTTCCCAAAATTGAACAGCATTTGCCACTTTTCAGACCATTTGATCAACCTATCAAGATCATCTTGTAAATGCTGTCTGTCTCCATCACTTTTAATCCTTCTAAACACTTTTGTATCATCCGCAAATTTTAACACCTTGCTTGTTATATCATCGTCCAAATCGTTGATATATATTAAGAATAATATAGGTCCTAGTACTGATCCCTGTGGTACCCCACTCAATACCGATTTCCAGTTTGAAGCCTCCCCATCAACTACTACACGTTGTCTTCTGTCATTCAGCCATTTTTCTATCCAGTTTATTATACCATTTCCTATGCCATGGGCCTTTAGCTTAAGGAGTAATCTTTGATGTGGTACTTTGTCGAAAGCTTTTTGAAAATCTAAATAGATGATATCTACTGGTGATCCCTCATCTACCCACCTAGTGATGTCTTCCAAAAAACATAACATATTTGTTAAGCATGACCTCGCTTTTAAAAACCCATGTTGAGATGGGTTTATCAAGTTATGTTTAACAAGAAAATCCACCATGTGATCTTTAATTAGTCTTTCTAATAATTTGCAAATCACTGATGTTAAACTCACTGGTCTATAATTCTCTGACTTGTTTCTCGAACCTTTTTTAAATAACGGTATAATGTTTGCCTCTTTCCATTCTAAAGGAACCACTCCCTCTTCTAATGACAAATTGAAAACTGTTGCAAGCGGTGCGCTAATTTGTTCTACAATTTCCAATAATAGTTTGGGCGGAATCCCGTCCACTCCAGGTGATTTATTATCCTTCATAGCCCTTATTTTCATAGCTACCATTTCCGAGGTTACAACTAAATGTCCTAAATAGTCTGAATCTGCCCCCTTGAACTTAGCCTCTGGTACTGGCAGTGAACTAATATCTTCCCTGGTAAACACTGAACTAAAATACTCATTCAGGTCTTCTGCCATTAAGAATCCCTCTGATATTGTATTTCCAGCACTATCTTCTAGAGGACCGACCTTATCCTGAACTTTCTGTTTGCTTCGAATGTACGCATAAAAACTCTTACTGTCATGTTTTGTATTACTAGCTAATTTTTTTTCATAGCTTCTCTTTGAATTTTTAATTTCAGCTGTAGTTTGATTTAGTGCTTCTTTATAAATGTTGTAGTCTTCATCATTTCCAGTACATCTATATGACTTCCACATCATTTGTTTATACTTAATTTTTCTAATGGCTTCTTTCGATAAGTGTTTCTTTTTAGACCGTTTCCCTTGTTTTTGAAAGGTACAAATTTATCGACTATGCACTTAATTTCACTATTTAAGATATGCCAGCATTCGGTTGCTGTCTTATTCTTCAGTGTGTTATTCCAGTCTATCTTTGCTAAATATTTCCTCATGTCCTTATACCTTCCTTTGTGGATATTTCTCCTATACTGCTTTTTACTATTCCTTTCTGATTTTACTTTGATGGTAAAATGTATCTGGTTGTGATCACTACTCCCCAGTGGCTCACATATCTTGACATTGTCAACTAATTCTTTCTGTGAGGACAAAACTAAGTCTAACACATTCTCTCCCCTGGTTGGTTCTAGCACATGTTGAGAAAGGAATGTATATTGAACTAAAACTAAAAACTTGTGGTCCTCTCTCCCCATACTCTGTAAAGATTTCCATTGTATATGCCCATGGTTAAAATCCCCCATAATAATACAGTCCCGTTTGCTTACCTCCCTTATAGCGTTTTGTATTTTTTCATTCTCTTCTATGCTTATGTTTGGACTTCGATAAACTAACCCAACTGTTAACGTTGAGTTTCCTGTAACTATGTTACACCAAACAGCTTCTTCGCAATCTGCTTCTCTTTCTAATTTTATTTCGTAAGCCTGGATAGATTCTTTAATATATAAAATAACTCCACCTCCCTTTCTTCCTATTCTATCTTTCCTAAACATTACATATCCTGTTAGTCCCAATTCGGCATCTGATATATCAGTGGTGGCCCACGATTCGGTTATACCTATTATGTGAGGGTCAATATCTTCTACCATAATGTTTAGTTCACTTCTTTTGTTTACTATGCTCCTTGCATTTAAACAAATGCATTTATATCCTGATTCAGAACAGTTTTCCAGGCTGTTCTTTGCCGATTTATTTCTGCTGTCTTTATCTATGCCTCCAGTTTCAGGCTTCTCTGTGAATCCCCCCTGCGAATCTAGTTTAAATAGATGCAGCCTGTCCCACTGTCAACAGATTGCAGCAAGTTCTCTGAGAAAACTGCTGCCCCCTTTCCACTTAGATGTAGGCCATCTCTCATGTACATATCTTCCCTCCCAACAAAGTATCCCCATAAATCTACGAATCCCACCCCCTCTTCTTTACACATCTGCTCAACTAGTGCGTTGATCGCCATCCTCTTGCAGTTTCTATATGTCGGCCCCCTTCCTCCCATTACTGGCAAAATTCCCGAGAGGATAATCTGTTCTACTCTTGTCTTCTTTAACTTCTTCACTAACTGTCTGTACTTCTGAACTATCCCAGTTGTTCCCTCCCTCTCTGCGTTATTTGTCCCTACATGTACTAGTATAGACCCTCCCTTGCCATGCCCCAGTACCTTCTCTACCCTTTCAGTTACATGTTCTATCCTAGCCCCCGGTAGACAAACAACGACGTCCTCCCCCTCGCTTAGAGTCTTATCTGTCTTTCTCATAATCGAATCGCCCATAAACACCCTCTCTTTCCTCATTGCCCCCTCAATCACTGCCTCAGTGTAGCTCTTTCTACGGTTTGCATCTGTCTGGTTGTAATCTTGTTCCCCTGTCTTCTGCTCTCCCGTCACAATCTCGTCCGTTCCATTCTTTCCTGACGCTGTTTCTCTTGTCACCTTTCTTCCTGTCATCGTCCCTCCCGACTTCTCTTCTGTCACATGTACTCTCACTTCCTTTCTTCCCGTCATCTTTCCTCCCATTGCATTTCCTTCTCTCCTCTCCCGTCTCTTTTTCCCTCCTACCTCTTTCTCTACGGTCACTTTCTCTCCTGCCACCTTCACACCTGTCACATTTCCTGCCGTCGATCCTCCACTTTCTTCCCCTCCGATCACCTTCCCTCCTCTCAGTCTCCATTCCTCGGTCTTGTTGCCACTACTCTGCTCCTTCAGTTTCACAGTATTCCCAACTTTATCCCTGTCGTCTCTCTCCATTCCGTCTGTCTCCTTGCTGATTCTCATCTCCATCCCCTTCACAATATCTACCAACCTAGCTACCTCTTTCTCCAGACATTTCACCTTCCAACACCCCACGCACTGAAAGGTGAATCCCTCTTCCTTGGTTTCTGTCCATGACTTCGTACAGCCGGATAAGGCAAAATCTACCCAACTGTGGCAGTCGTCGCACACCAAGTGTCTCTTTGCCTTGACTTGCCGCTTGCAAGGCGCCATATCAGAATTTATTTAATAATAATAATCTAATTAGCTATTTAAAATAGTTTTGTCAACTGTGTTTACACCATTCACTGTCTATGTAGTCTTTAAGAAGACTGTTTTCTGTGCACAAATGTTACACTTTTCGTAACATTGCGTACGCTAGACTGCCTTATTTATTTAGGTTATACAGCGCCCTAGCGAATAAGAGAGACACTAGCTACATAAACTTAGTTCGCCCGATTATCGCAAATGCTTAATTTTAACAACAAAGCTACCTCATCAAAATGTCTAGCAGGTACTGACTTACACAGATATTATCTTATGTAGGTAGTTTATGGTTGTTACTTTATCACCTATATATTCTACCACATAACGAGGTTTGTTAAATCTTGTTTACAAACTTATTGTAGCCGTAAGCTAACGTACCCTATTATCACTCACTAGACTAAATACTTTATCTAACTAACTTTAAGCACAACTGCTACTCAATATATGTTTACTGCTACTTTTAGGAAAGGACTGTGTATATATATTGAAGAGAATGAGAAACGTGGTAAGAAATAAGTTAGTAAAAGTATGTATATAATCGTTGAACACTCACGTGCATTCCGATATACTGGAGTCTTCGCTTGTCATACTCCAGGTATCATCATCATCAGTATTGGCAACATCAGCACCGGCAGACCTGAAAGATAAATATAGACGTCACAGGTAGGTTGCATGAAGAACACTGTGTAATTATGTATAGGATATCTATCGAATGAAACAAAGCAAAGAATAATATAATATACTGAAATGAATAATAAAAGTACTTACATTTGTGCACGGCAAGCATCACGGAGACGCCATTCCGCACGAAGTTGAGCCCAAGGTATCGGCGACGACATAGTTGTGAATGAGATGATGTGAATGTAACAAACGAGCTATATATAGGATAGAGTATATGCAGACACACTGTGAAGCAACTTGTAAGAGACACTGTAGCGTGGAAAAATACCGGTGTATGAAAAGCACTAAAGGCCCAGGGATGCATGATGTCATCGTCTAGGGGTGTCACGTGGGCGATGCCTGGAGGGATCGATTATGTAGGAAGCAATGTGGTTATGGAAAGTTTCAGTGTAGTAAAGTACAAACCAATATCAGTCATATGACAGAGGGAGCAGCTGGCGATAAGCGCGTGATGTACGAAGTGCAGCTAGCTAGCTAGACGACAATGCATGTGGAATGCGCCTTATCAGATTGCTAACAATACAGACGGGAGAAAAGAACTGTGAGTGGTCAGCAATGAAACATGGCGGTCAAGAGCTTGGATATACAATTCAGGGGTGCTGGTCACTTCATATCGAATTTCTATCCATGCGAGATACATATATGGGGCGAAGACTTTGCTTGTGCAGAGGCAGCATATCAGTTTTAAAAAGCCAGACATTTTCACGATGAGAACACAGCGAGAAAGATTCAGACTGCGCGCAGCGGAATACAGGCGAAATACTGGAGTAAAAGCATTCGGTGGACACCGGATCAAACCGCTGCATGGCTATCACAACGTCGATCCGTGATGTACGCGATAGTAGCCGCGAAGTTCCGTGCCTCTAAACTACGGCAACGCTTGCTGGCCACAGGTGACGCACGACTTATTGAGAATGTACCCAGCGCGGAGGGGTATTGGGGTAAGAGTTCAAAGCGTAACGAAGCAGGTAAGAATATACTCGGTGTGATTCTTATACAGGTGAGAGACTTCGTTAGACAGTGCTCTGTATGCCTTGCATAAGGCGTCCATTAAAAAATAGACAGACAGCCACACGGTGACAGAGTACGGGAGAGAGAGAGAGAGATAAGGTCACGCGCTCGATAAGACGCGAACACTCAGGGACGCGTGATGTCATTGTCTACGGTATCACGTGGACGATGCCTGGAGGGAATGATTATGTATATAAACCTAGGCTAAACCTAACAGGACAAACACTCTCTCCAACTCGCTGCTGCCGCCCTCAACTTCTCATCGACTCCTGCACGACAAGATGGCGACGCCCAACTTCAAGTCCGAGGAAATGCTGCTGCCAGAGCTCGAACAAGTAAGTGACGGAACGTACGCATTTGCTCGCCCACTGACACTAGTAACATGTGCTCTGTCGCCTGAGTATGTATGCTATCCAGCATGTCGTATCTGTAATCGGAAAGTTCTTCTTGAAACGACGACGAAAGGGCACCATAGCGTCAATACATGTTCGGTCCACGGGCGTCAGAAGGGAATTCCCGTATACAAATATGCTATGGGCATGCTTTTCGCCGATCGCAAGGGCAATGAAGTGTGGGCGACAGGATTTGACCGTCTAGTCCAGCGGGCCGTGGGGGCAATGACAGCAAGCGACTATATGTCGCTTAAAACCGGCGACGAACGCTATCAGGCACTGAATGTCCTACGTGGCAAACAGGCTAGGGTGACAATTAGAAAGTCAACAAAGGCAGGCTATCGAAACTACACCGTGATAGCACTGGAAATAATCCAGTCGTAAGAGGCGCCAGCTGACCGTGACTCACTGTCAGGTGTCGCCTCCTGACGGAGTATAGAGAGGGCCTGTTCCTAACTATTGTAAGAGGCGCCACCTGACAGTGATGAAAGAGTAGGTGACGCCCCCTGACGGAGTATAGAGAGGTCCTGTCCCTAGTGGTTGAATGGTGTGTCTGTCTGTCTATTTGACACTATGACGTAATTTCCTCTATCGTGTGTTGTAGACGGCCCCTTGGTCGACGCCGATCCCATCGCGTTACGATGCCATTCCGTTGTCAACCCCCGAGCGTGGTGTGAAACGCCGGCTGTCTTTCACAACGGATGATGATGTTGAAGACAATGTTGATGAGGCAAGTGTCATCTGTGTGGGGTCATGTTCTTGGTCTAGTGATCAGGATGACGATGATGTTGCTAATGATGGTGATTTTGATACTGATTGGGCTGATGATGATGACCATGATGTCCGGAAGCGTAGTGAATTACAGTAGTCGGTAGAGAAGGTGAATGGCGTTCAGAAGCGTTCGGACCAAATGATAGATGATGAACTATTTATGGCTACTCTAACCGCCGCTTGCGCTCGCCAGGCAGCCGACGGACTGTGTCGCCGCTATGCGGACGTTCACGAAGACGTGTACAGAGTGGATCTCTCGCGTATATTTCATAGCTTTCATATGGTAGTGTCCGATCTGGTATGCGTAGTGTGCACACCATGGTTTGCTCGTGATATTATATCACGGGTGAAAGTGATTCTACAGAGCCATGGTATACACGTGTCGGATGAGAAGGAAGACGAACCACTCACGCCGAAGGAGGAAAGGCCACAGGTCTGGTACCAACAAGACGAACCACTCACGGAGGAAAGGCAGGTCTGGTACTCTGAGCTGTGCACAGTAGCACGCGATGTTATCATCCGGTTCATAAGCAACGAACTTTGGCGCACGTTTGAAGGTGAGAAAAACGACATCTACCTGGTGCGTAGTGACCTGATCTACGACAATGTGAGGTATGCAGTGCACCATTACAGGTATATGGCGGACACACCGGAGCGAGCACGTGACATCATAGCACGTGTGCAAGCCATCCTGCGTACACATGGTATATCACTGTTAGACGAGAAAACACCCTGCTAATGTTGTTGTTGTGTTGCCAGGTCACCGATGCTCCCTCTAGCGGACTGGCCCTCATACGAAAGTCGTATGGGCAGAACCCGCTAGAGTGGGCACCGAGAAAACGACGCCGCCACCACACCCCCATGCCGCTGCGACAGGCCCTGCTGACGCATATGCACGGACAGCGGCACTCATCCCCATCGCCATCACCACCACCACTACTAGAGATGATGTGTGATGATGCGTCACCACCATCCTCCACCGAAGCAACATAATCATCACTGCACCTGACATGCGAGGAGGATGACGACGTTGTCACCACGACCGCCTCCTAGTACGAGGCACTGAGGAGGGATCGGACAACGCTCGACGTTGCCTACGCCGGCCACATCGTATGGTCCAAAACCGTAGCAACGATCCCGTGGGCGTATTCGGTGCCGTTTGATAGTGTAAGGCACCTCGAACTAAATATAGAGGCCCTAGCGGGGGTACTCTTTGCTACGCAGAGATGTAGTTTAGACGTGGCTGTGCGTACGATATGCGACGAAATCGCGCGTAATGTCACGCGCGACGAACACGTCGCCTACATAATCCATGCCCCCCAGAAGCGCCTGCAGTGACGTCAAGAGGAAATGCGCCCCTACGACGTATAGCTGGGGTTATAGGCGCCTCTTGTCTGTTACTGTAGGCGCTTAGCTTTGCTTTCATGTGTATTCCCTTTGTATTACTCGCTTTTATTTGTATAATAATTAATATGAAATAAAGATATATGTAATCCAGGTTCCGGTGTCTGTTGTTCTTGCCGCCTTCATAGCTCGTTGCGATCGGTGAATATATACACGCACACCTCCCCGCCACGCCCCTCTGTCTATAGATACATACACGCACACTCATACAAGCCACCCCCCTCTGTCTATATGACGTCACGCAGTGTAGGATATATAGAAACGTATAAGGATCTCGCATCCTTCAGTTATAGGTAGACGATGAAGCAGCACGCGTGTCGTCACTGCGGACTCGTTCTCGATACACACGCCGACATACAACGCCACATAGACCGAACGCATTCATCAACACACGTCGGCGACGACCATGCCTACAGTAAACCACCGCCACGAGTGGTGCCATCTGGCGAACCACCAAAAAGCGCTAGGCATCGCTGTTCGAGATGTAGAAGAGACTTCACGAGACGACGGGACCTGGTATGTCACAACAGGAAGTCATGTGACAGCTCACAAAAAAGCGATACACTGCACCGCTGCGAGAGATGTGCATGTGAGTTCACGAGACGTGACGCCTTGTTACGTCATATCAAGATGGTATGTAGTCGACGTGTGGAAGCGAGCGACCCACCCCTATGCAAACGAGCGAGACGCACAGAGCGACCACGTGTGAGCGCCGCTGACGATGACGACCCGATACAACCACCGCCCCGACTCCCCTTCGCCGATACTCTATCGAGGGAGCTACGAGACGTCGTCCGAGATCACTGGTCGACCATCCGCACCCACGTGGCTAGAGGACCCGTGCAATCCAGGTACAATTACAGAGTGTCGACACCGGACACGAGCGTTCTAGAACCGTCACTGAAAATCATGTTCCGCGAACAGACGCATGCGTTTAAGATTAATTTTAGTTACGGATTTGTGCTGAGGACCAAGACCACGAACAGGTACAGGTACTACCATTCGTCTTGTAACTGTTGCGGACGTTACCTTGACGAACCATGTCTGATCAAAAACACCGAAGACTTGGATACGTTTCTGGAGTGTATCCGAGAAACAGACGTGTTGCAGTGGGTCATCAATCAGCGTCCGGACAGTTAATGGGTATGCGAGGTGGTCACGAATGTCACCTTCTTCATCAATCACATAGTCGATCATCCGATAGGATGTGTGGACGTCACACTGCCGAAGTACATCAAACGGAACAAAGCCGTCATCGGATTGGAAAGAGACACCGATCACAACAAGAAGTACACCGACAATCTGTGTCTCTTCCGGTGTCTGGCTCTGCATCGTGGGTGCGACCGACATCACCTGGAACCCGCTGTGAAGGTACTCTACGCGAAGTACGACCGTGACGGAGTGGCTATGAAAGACTTTGACGGGGTGACGATGGACGATCTCTATCGCATTGAGACCACCTTTGAGACCAACGTGTGCGTCTACACGCTCGTCGAACCGGAAGAAGAAGGCGGAAAGGCGACTGCCGAACTCGTACGCCGTTCCTTGTGTCACTATCCCGAAACGATGTACGTCAATCTTCACGAGACACACTATTCCTACATACAATACGTGAACATGTACTGTCACTCTTATCGATGTAGGAAGTGTGGCGACTTGCTATGGAAAGACGCATACCACGTAGAGAGACACGAGCGCGTGTGTACGGGAGGCGTGCGAAAGATCTATCCCGGTGGCGTCTACCGTCCGTCGCCGACAGTCTTCCAGCGCTTGGACGACGAAAACATTCGCGTTCCCGAGTGGTTGCGCTACTATCCCTATCGCGCCACCTTCGACTTCGAGTCCTGGTTCGATACGTCACAGCTTCCGTCGGACAGCGCCAAGGTCCACTGGGTGGCTCGTCACGTACCTTTGAGCGTGTCCCTGGCGAGTAACGTACCCGGATTCGAACAGGTGCAATGTCTCATCACGGACGGCGACAGCAACAAGTTGGTATCCGACATGATGACCATCCTTCAGGCGATGAGCGAAGCAGCTTACGAAGCCATCGTGCAGGCTATCGTGACGTGGGACGAACAGGAGGCGTCCGCCGCGGAGGGAGACAACGAGTCACAGCGACAACCGACCAATCCGTACAAAACTCTCATGGGTCAATTGTACGGTTGGCTTCATCAGTTGCCCGTCATCGGCTTCAACTCGGCCAGGTACGATCTGAACGTCGTCAAACAGTTCCTGGTACCCTACTTCCTGTCCACAAAGAAAGCAACAGAGGACGGGGAGGAGGAAGAGGGGGAGGATGCAGGGACGTTTCACGTGATCAAACGTGGCAACACGTTTATGTGTCTATCGACAGACGACCTCAAATTCCTCGTCAGAGAGAACATCGTCGGAGGACCGTCACTCATCTTCACCAGACATCACGAGAAGGGGGTCACGAAGATACGTCGTAACGACTACGGCGATGCGGCTCGAACGTGTCAGTCCATTGTTGGATACGATGCGAATGCATTGTATCTGTGGTCGATATCGCAAGAGATGCCGACGGGATGGTACACGCGACGACGGGAAGAGAAGGAGTTCCGACCCGAAGCGGCACAGCCCACAGGTAGATGGCCGCCGAATGGCTGACGTGGGAGTCCGAAAGCACGGGACGCCCCATACGTCACCAGTCCAACGGTCGAGAGAAGCGCATCGGCAAACTGCTGGTGGACGGTTCGTGCAGCGAAACGAAGACGGCCTATCAGTTTCACGGATGCTACTACCACGGTTGTCCGTGCACTGGACGTGAGTTCAACGAGGTCAACGGCAAACCCATCATGCAACTGCTCGCCGAAACGCGAAATAACACGGCTTATCTTCGTCACTTTGTGAGGGTCGTCGAGTTGTGGGAATGCGAGTGGAAGATCGCGAGACGCGATCCGTGCGTGAAATAGTTTGTGGACGTTCGCCAACGCCGTCGACACGTGCGCTGGAAAATGACATCACACAGATCCTGACAGGCATGCGCAACGGTAGCGTGTTCGGTATGATTCAGTGCGACATACTTGTACCGGAGGACCTGCGCGCGCACTTTGCCGAGATGCAGCCCATCTTCCAGAACATTCACCTGACCCGCGATGACCTAGGACCGTTCATGCGTCGCTACGCCGAAGAACACGACATCATGATCTTGCTCGCCACACCTTTCTTGCGATGGTACCTCGCGCACGGACTCGAGGTGTCGCACGTCTATCAGATCATCGAGTACACACCGGTCGACTACTTCCGTCGATTCGGCGAGGCGGTGTCCACCGCACGACGCGAAGGAGACGCCCATCCCGACAAGGCCATGATCGCGGACACCAACAAACTTATGGGCAATTCTTCGTATGGGAAATTGATCACCAACGTCGATAAGCACCGCGAGGTCACCTACTGCACGGAGAAGAGGGCATCGATCGCGATCAACGATCGACGCTTCCGCCAACTCGACGTCGTCGCCGCCGATGCGTACAAGATCGAAATGCACAAGCGCACCGTCAAATACACCTTGCCCACGCACGTGGGATTCTTCGTGTTGCAGTGGGCCAAACTGCGCATGTTGGAGTTCTACTACGACTTGATGGTCAGGTATGTGGATCGTCCGCTGTTCGAGTACTGCGAAACCGATACGGACAGTGCCTATTTGGCTCTGGCCGGAGAGTCCGTCGACGACCTCGTGACCCCGGCACTGCGCGACCACTACTATCGTCACCGCTCCGAATGGCTACCGTCCGAATGTTGCGACGATCATAAGAACGACTACGTGCGCTGTCGCCTGGCCGGACGTCCGTGGAACGGCACCGAGACGTGTTGCAAGGCGTACGACAAGAGAACACCGGGACTCTTCAAGGTCGAATGGTCCGGCGACTGTTTCCTGGGTCTGTGCAGCAAGACCTACTATTGTTCGGGTACGGTCGATCAATACAGCACCAAAGGACTGAACAAACGACTCAACGCCAGCGACAAGCAGGCGTTCCTGGACGTGCTGACCAATCGTCGGAGCGGAAGCGGGAAGAACCGCGGTTTCCGGGTCAACCACTCGTCCGTGCTGACGTACATCCAGGAACGTGCGGCGTTGACCTACTTCTACGCCAAGCGCGTGGTCATCGAGGACGAAATCACCACGGGTCCGGTGGACGTGTAACGCCGAACCACTGCTGACGAATGAGGAAATGCGCCCCTACATCAGTTAGGGTTATAGGCGCCTCTAGCTGTCACGCGGTTAGTAGGCAAAGACACACGAAAAAAGATAACACTATTTAGACAGATGACACGCGATCGATAGTCATAGAGTACCATGTCACGGACGGGAGCGGTCGTAGCTGTAGCACTAGTGGGAATACTCGGTCTGTACCTGTATGACTTGTACGTCTTGTTCCGCGATCCCTTCCTTCGTTGGTGTGGTGGAGGTGTCGTCGTCGTCGTCGCATCTAACAACACAGTGGACAACGCGACATTGTCGAACGCCACCAGCGACTACTAGATGGACACGCGATGGAAACATCCCTTCACCTGCATCGTCGCGGGTCCGACGGGATGCGGTAAGAGCACGTTCGTGATGCGTCTGCTACGTCACGCCGCAACGATGATCGATCCGCCTCCAGAGAAGATCACGTGGTGTTACGGCGTATGGCAGAGCGCCTACGTCGACAAAGACCTGGTACGCTTCGAGGAAGGCTTGCCGAGCGGCGCGTTCGACGCGTCGACACGTAACCTCGTGGTCATCGACGATCTGATGGCGGAAACGGACGAACGGGTCACGACCTTGTTCACGAAAGACAGTCATCACCAGAACACCTCCGTACTCGTGCAGAACCTGTTTTCGAAGAACAAGGAGAGTCGCACGATCAGTCTGAACGCGCAATACATGGTGGTCTTCAAGAATCCTCGCGACGCGTCACAGATAGGACACTTGGCGCGACAGATGTATCCTGGACGCCTGAAGTTTGTACAAGAAGCGTTCAGAGACGCCACGGCGCCACCGTACGGTTGTCTCCTCGTCGATCTGAAACAGGACACGCCCGACGACATGCGTCTGCGCACGGGCATCCTTCCGGACGACGGTGTCCAGTACGTGTACCAACACAAGGTATATAGACGTCCGCGCACGCGCCTCGCCCCTTCAGTCGCAGCATGGTCGTGAAGACAACAGCATGTCCGAACTAATGAAGAAACACCTCCTCTGCACACAGGCGCTGAACAGGTACAAGAGCACGAAATTGAGACGAGCCATCATCAGAAACGCCGACTCCGATCTGTTGTGCGCACTTGCCGAGTGTGCCTACAACATATTGAAGAAGAACATTCCCTTGACCGACGCACAGAGACGTGCTCTGAGTGGGTAGGTTTTGGATAGGTATCCACAGCCCTTTTTGAGGAGTTTTTGGTTGATAATAGGGAGGTTTCGAAAGCCGCCCCCCTGAGCAAAGTGCGTAGTCACGTGACCGTATGTATGTATAACGAGAGGCGCCCCCTGGCGGGTACGTTAGAGGTGACGCCTCCTAACGGGGAGTGGTGTTATTAGTTGTGTAGGTGAATGCGCGTGTATGAAAGAACTAACGAAACACAAGAGTATACGAGTGCACACATATATATAATATAATAACCAACAAACACCACAGTTGAAAGTTGAATGGTTTATTGATGTCAACGAACTATGAAATCTTCAAAGCCGTCATCACTATCGTATGTCTCTTCACACCAAATTTCCATGTCCCCCGTGTCGACAGGGGCAACAGGGTCGGGGTCAAACCAAGGATTGGGGAGATCGTATATATATATATATATATATATATATGAAACTTTAAAATGTGTACAGGTATGCTTTAATAACCAACAAACACCACAGTTTGAAAGTTGAATGTTTTATTGATGTCAACGAACTATTAAATCTTCAAAGCCGTCATCGCTATCGTCTGTGTCCGCACACCAATTTTCCATATCCCCCGTGTCGATAGGGGCAACAGGGTCGGGGTCAACCCAAGGGTTGAGGAAAGGTATTGAAAGAAACGAAAGATCAAAGAGTCATAACGAAAGATCAAAGAGAAAAGTTTTAAAAGGTGATGAAAGGTGTATAATGAGAGATAAAGAAGTAAACGGAATGATGTAATAACGAAAGAACAAAGAGAAAACGTTATAATATATATATATATGAAACTTTAAAATGTATGTAGGTATCCTTGTATGTATGTATGTATGTATGAAAGAGAGATTATATATATATATATATATAATATAATAACCAACAAACACCACAGTTTGAAAGTTGATTATTAACATCAACGATCGATTACATCAACGAAACCATCATCATCTGTCTCCGGACACCAATTTTCGACATCCCCCGTGTCCAAGGGGGCAACAGGGTCGGGGATCAACCCAAGGGTTTGGAGGATCAAACTGATCCCGTGTCCTCAGCAGTTCAGCCATGACGACACAGAAAGCACATTCGTGGTAGTCGCGGAGTTCTTCTCTGGAACATATATGAAAACTTTGAAAATATCGTCTCTGAAACATATATGAAAACTTTGAAAATGATAGTATATATTGTGCGAAGTACAACCAGTGGGAATATATCAGCGATGTAACCAGACACCGCGTAGGTAGCCAACACGATAAAAGGGCAAGCTAGGGCAACAGACGAGAGAGATAAGAATGGACTATGACACAATATGTAGACATCGGCTGACGCGATCGGTAACCAGACACCGCGTAGCTAGCCGAAACGACAAGAGGACAGGCTAGGTCAACATACGCATAGATAAGAAAGGACTGTGACACAACATGTATATAGTTTTGTTAGGTTTATATACGCAAATCCGATAGAGACGTTATGTCTTTTCAATCACGAGAGAGTGCAAAAACACGAGAAGGGACAAGACAAGCTCAAGCACAGTACACACTAGCTGAGAAGGAGGTAAAGAAAGCCACCAAAAGAGATTTGACAAGATCAAGCACAGAAGGGAGACAGAGGGGGATAGGAAGGCAGAGAAGGCGAGGAAATAGAGGAGAGGGAGACAGAGGAGGATAGAAAGGCAGAGGAGGCGAAGAAAGAGAGGAGAGGGAGACAGGGCAGGATATGAAGGCAGAGGAGGCGAGGAAAGAGAGGAGGGGAGACAGGGGAGGATAGGAAGGCAGAGAAGGCGAGGAAAGAGAGGAGAGGGAGACAGAGGAGGATAGGAAGGCAGAGAAGGCGAGGGAAGAGAGGAGAGGGAGACAGAGGAAGGCAGATAAGGCGAGGAAAGAGAGGAGAGGGAGACAGGAGGATAGGAAGGCAGAGAAGGCGAGGAAAGAGAGGAGAGGGAGACAGGAGAGGATAGGAAGGCAGAGGAGGCGAGGGAAGAGAGGAGAGGGAGACAGAGGAAGATAAGAAGGCAGAGAAGGCGAGGAAAGAGAGGAGAGGGAGACAGAGGAGGATAGGAAGGCAGAGAAGGCGAGGGAAGAGAGGAGAGGGAGACAGGGGAGGATAGGAAGGCAGAGGAGGCGAGGGAAGAGAGGAGAGGGAGACAGAGGAGGATAGGAAGGTAGAGAAGGTGAGGGAAGTGAGGAGAGAGAAACGGGGAGGATAGGAAGGCAGAGAAGGCGAGGAAATACTTGGGAGGTCAAGCGTATGTCAAGCGATAAAATACAAAGTTTGCAGCACTTACTTATTGGAGACGTATAATATTCATCTTGTCCTCGGGACATGCCTTGTCATGAGCGCTCGCCATCTTCAGCAGTCGGAGTGAAGTTGCGTTGTTCGAAGTCGGTAGAAAGTAATATGCTCCACTAGAGTTTTGTTAGGTTTATATACGCAAACCCGATAGAGACGTTATGTCTTTTCAATCACGAGACAGTACAGACAATGGAGTCACGAGTTGAACTCTGCTCTCTACCCGTGCTCGTTAGCGGGTGCAGTATGAGATAAGCCGCGTGACTCGACACTCACGAGAAGCCACTACGCTACGTCCATCCATACACGTGTTCCAACTTCCAACAGTTTACTTACCACAATTCTCATTCTTCAAACTGTCATATACATCTTGTGTCACAGGTGCTCATTAGCGGGTGCATTCCGTACATGGTCTAGCCTGTTACATGTCTGCCTTCCATACATGGTCTAGCTTGTTACATGTTTGCCTTCCATACACGGTCTAGCTTGTTACATGTCTACCTTCCATACATGGTCTAGTTTGTTACATGTTTGCCTTCCATACATGGTCTACCTTGTTACATGTTTGCCATCCATACATGGTCTAGCCTGTTACATGTTTGCCTTTCGTTCATGGTCTAGTTTGTTACATGTTGACCTTCCATACATGGACTAGCATGTTACATGTTTGCCTTCCATGCACGGTCTACCTTGTTACATATTTGTCTTTCATACATGGACTAACTTGTTACATGTTTCCCTTCCATCCATGGTCTAGCTTGCTACATGTTTGCCTTCTGTACATGGTCTAGCTTGTTACATGTCTGCCTTCCATACATGGACTAGCTTGTTACCTGTTTGCTATCCATACATGGTCGAGCTTGTTACATGTTTGCCTTCCATACACGGACTAGCTTGTTACGTGTTTGCCTTCTATACATGGTCTGGCTTGTTACATGTCTGCCTTCCATACATGGTCTAACTTGCTACATGTCTGCCTTCCATATATGGTCTAACTTGTGACATGTTTGCCTTCCATACATGGTCTAGCTTGTTACATGGTTGCCTTCCATACATGATCTAGCTTGTTACATGTCTGCCTTCCATACATGGTCTAGCTTGTTACATGTCTGCCTTCCATACATGGTTAGTCTGTTACATGACTGCCTTCCGTACATGGATTAGCTTGTTACATGTTGGCCTTCCGTACATGGTCTAGCTTGTTACAAGTTTGCCTTCCATACATGGTCGAGCTTGTTACATGTTTGCCTTCCGTACATGGTCTAGCTTGTTACATGTCTACCTTCCATACATGGACTAGCTTGATACCTGTTTGCTATCCATACATGGACTAGCTTTTTACATGTTGGCCTTCCGTACATGGTCTAGCTTGTTACAAGTTTGCCTTCCATACATGGTCTAGCTTGTTACATGTTTGCCTTCCGTACATGGTCTTGCTTGTTACATGTCTGCCTTCCATACATGGACTAGCTTGTTACCTGTTTGCTATCCATACATGGTCTAGCTTGTTACATGTTTACCTTCCATACACGGACTAGCTTGTTACATGTTTGCCTTCCATACATGGTCTGGCTTGTTACATGTCTGCCTTCCATACATGAGCTAGCTTGCTACATGTCTGCCTTCCATACATGATCTAACTTGTGACATGTTTGCCTTCCATACATGGTCTAGCTTGTTACATGTTTGCCTTCCATACACGGACTAGCTTGTTACATGTTTGCCTTCCGTACATGGTTTAGTTTGTTACATGTCTGCCTTCCATATATGGTCTAGCTTGTTACATGTTTGCCTTTCATACATGATCTAGCCTGTTACATGTCTGCCTTCCGTACATGGACTAGCTTGTTACATGTTGATCTTCCGTACATGGTCTAGCTTGTTACATGTATACCTTCCGTACATGGACTAGCTTGTTACATGTTTACCTTCCATACATGGACTAGCTTGTTACAGGTCTGCCTTTCATACATGGTCTAGCTTGTTACAAGTTTGCCTTCCGTACATGAACTAGCTTGTTACATGTTTGCCTTCCATATATGGTCTAGCTTGGCGGAAAGTGAAGGAGCTAGTGTCTGCTCCTGAGGGGGAATTAGCCTGTCACGGGACCGACCTCCTAGTGGAAGTAGTACCACCTGGCGGGTAATGAAGGAGTAATGAGGGAATATTAAAGGCTAATTGACGTAGACCGAGTCTCCTGATATATATCACTCTGGGCTGGAGCACCCATGGGGAAATTTTAAGATGGTGCCCGTCTCCACGTGATCTACCCCCTGGAGGAAAGAAGTGTAAGTAGTAAGGATATTTTATTTGCTATATTGTTTGTATGACTGCCAGTTTAAATGGTTATTTATTATGATGCCTACAAAATTGAAACTGATGACACATTCATTCTGTCATGCATTGTCCGAAATGTCATGTCTCCCTTGTAACACTTTGTCGTGATTGCCCAAAGACACACCACTCCCACGTAACACTTTGTGTCACTATTGCCCAAAGACCTCCACTCCAATATAACACTTTGTGTCACTATTGCCCAAAGACCCACTCCCATGTAACCTTTGTGACTATTGTCCAAAGTCCCCCACTCGAATGTAACACTTTGTGTCACTATTGACCAAAGTCCCCCACTCCCATGTAACCTTTGTCACTATTGCCCAAAGACCCCCACTCTCATGTAACACTTTGTCACTATTGTCCAAAGACCCCACCCCCATGTAACACTGTCACTATTACCCAAAGACCCACACTCCCATGTAACACGTTGTCACTATTGCCCAAAGACCCCCACTCCCATGTACCACTTTGTCACTATTGCCCAAAGACCCCACCCCCATGTAACACTGTCACTATTGCCCAAAGACCCACACTCCCATGTAACACGTTGTCATTATTGCCCAAAGACCCCCACTCCCATGTACCACTTTGTCACTATTGCCCAAAGACCCCCACTCCCCCTTGTCACTATTGACCAAAGACCCCCACTCCCATGTAACACTGTCACTATTGCCCAAAGACCCACACTCCCATATAACACTTTGTTACAAGACCCCCACTCCCATGTACCACTATGTCACTATTGCCCAAAGACCCCCACTCCCATGTACCACTTTGTCACTATTGCCCAAAGACCCCCACTCCCATGTACCACTTTGTCACTATTGCCCAAAGACCCCCACTCCCATGTACCACTTTGTCACTATTGCCCAAAGACCCCCACTCTCATGTAACACTTTGTCACAAGACCCCCACTCCCATGTACCACTATGTCACTATTGCTCAAAGACCCCCAATTCCATGTAACACTTTGTCACAAGACCCCCACTCCCATGTAACACTTTGTCACAAGACCCCCCCACTCCCACGTAACACTTTGCCACAAGACGCCCATTCCTATGTAACACTTCGTCACATCACCAGTGTGACATACTTTATGGCTGCCCCCTGTGTATAAGAACCATCACATGACACGACTCACCGAGCAGCCTTCGATCTTCTCGAGAAGGAAGGCGAGGCTCTTGAGGGTGTCCTCCTCCTCTACGTCCTCCGCATCCTCTACTGCAACACCAAGGTACTACATCACAACACAGCATCACATCACATCACAACACCACATCACATCCTCCAGTACAATACCACAGCACAGCATCACATCACCACTACATCACATCAATACATGATTACATCACAATACAGCATCACTACATCACAACATAGCATATCATCTCATCGCATCACTACATCATATCATCTCATCACATTCACTACATCATATCATCGCATCACTACATCATATCATCGCATCACATCACTACATCATATCAACTCATTACATCAGTGCATCACATCACTACATCATATCATCTGATTACATCACTACATCACATCACTACATCATATCATCGCATCACATCACTACATCATATCAACTCATTACATCAGTGCATCACATCACTACATCATATCATCTGATTACATCACTACATCACATCACAACATCATATCATCTCATCTCATCACTACATCACATCATCTCATCACATCACTACATCATGTATGTATGTATGTGTATGTACGTATTTTGTGAGTTCTACTATCAAAAGAGTGATATTTTGTGAGTTCTACTGTGGTGTCCTAGCCTTACACGCATGCACGCACCCATGCACCCACCCACCGTCGCCGTCCCCACCCGCCCTCGCCGCCGCAGAGGCGGCGCGCGCGCGCCGCCCTTCCCTGAAGGGCGGCGGCGAGGGCGGGTGGGGACGTACATACACATACATACACATACATACATACATGATGTAGTGATGTGATGAGATGATGTGATGTAGTGATGAGATGAGATGATATGATGTTGTGATGTGATGTAGTGATGTAATCAGATGATATGATGTAGTGATGTGATGCACTGATGTAATGAGTTGATATGATGTAGTGATGTGATGCGATGATATGATGTAGTGATGCGATGATATGATGTAGTGAATGTGATGAGATGATATGATGTAGTGATGCGATGAGATGATATGCTATGTTGTGATGTAGTGATGCTGTATTGTGATGTAATCATGTATTGATGTGATGTAGTGGTGATGTGATGCTGTGCTGTGGTATTGTACTGGAGGATGTGATGTGGTGTTGTGATGTGATGTGATGCTGTGTTGTGATGTAGTACCTTGGTGTTGCAGTAGAGGATGCGGAGGACGTAGAGGAGGAGGACACCCTCAAGAGCCTCGCCTTCCTTCTCGAGAAGATCGAAGGCTGCTCGGTGAGTCGTGTCATGTGATGGTTCTTATACACAGGGGGCAGCCATAAAGTATGTCACACTGGTGATGTGACGAAGTGTTACATAGGAATGGGCGTCTTGTGGCAAAGTGTTACGTGGGAGTGGGGGGGTCTTGTGACAAAGTGTTACATGGGAGTGGGGGTCTTGTGACAAAGTGTTACATGGAATTGGGGGTCTTTGAGCAATAGTGACATAGTGGTACATGGGAGTGGGGGTCTTGTGACAAAGTGTTACATGAGAGTGGGGGTCTTTGGGCAATAGTGACAAAGTGGTACATGGGAGTGGGGGTCTTTGGGCAATAGTGACAACGTGTTACTTGGGAGTGGGGGTCTTTGGGCAATAGTGACATAGTGGTACATGGGAGTGGGGGTCTTGTGACAAAGTGTTACATGAGAGTGGGGGTCTTTGGGCAATAGTGACAAAGTGGTACATGGGAGTGGGGGTCTTTGGGCAATAGTGACAACGTGTTACTTGGGAGTGGGGGTCTTTGGGCAATAGTGACATAGTGGTACATGGGAGTGGGGGTCTTGTAACAAAGTGTTATATGGGAGTGTGGGTCTTTGGGCAATAGTGACAGTGTTACATGGGAGTGGGGGTCTTTGGGCAATAGTGACAAGGGGGAGTGGGGGTCTTTGGGCAATAGTGACAAAGTGATACATGGGAGTGGGGGTCTTTGGGCAATAGTGACAACGTGTTACATGGGAGTGTGGGTCTTTGGGCAATAGTGACAGTGTTACATGGGGGTGGGGTCTTTGGGCAATAGTGACAAAGTGGTACATGGGAGTGGGGGTCTTTGGGCAATAGTGACAACGTGTTACATGGGAGTGTGGGTCTTTGGGTAATAGTGACAGTGTTACATGGGGGTGGGGTCTTTGGACAATAGTGACAAAGTGTTACATGGGAGTGGGGGTCTTTGGGCAATAGTGACAAAGGTTACATGGGAGTGGGGACTTTGGTCAATAGTGACACAAAGTGTTACATTCGAGTGGGGGACTTTGGACAATAGTCACAAAGGTTACATGGGAGTGGGTCTTTGGGCAATAGTGACACAAAGTGTTACATGGGAGTGGTGTGTCTTTGGATAATCACGACAAAGTGTTACAAGGGAGACATGACATTTCGGACAATGCATGACAGAATGAATGTGTCATCAGTTTCAATTTTTTAGGCATCATAATAAATAACCATTTAAACTGGCAGTCATACAAACAATATAGCAAATAAAATATCCTTACTACTTACACTTCTTTCCTCCAGGGGGTAGATCACGTGGAGACGGGCACCATCTTAAAATTTCCCCATGGGTGCTCCAGCCCAGAGTGATATATATCAGCAGACTCGGTCTACGTCAATTAGCCTTTAATATTCCCTCATTACTCCTTCATTACCCGCCAGGTGGTACTACTTCCACTAGGAGGTCGGTCCCGTGACAGGCTAATTCCCCCTCAGGAGCAGACACTAGCTCCTTCACTTTCCGCCAAGCTAGACCATATATGGAAGGTAAACATGTAACAAGCTAGTTCATGTACGGAAGGCAAACTTGTAACAAGCTAGACCATGTATGAAAGGCAGACCTGTAACAAGCTAGTCCATGTATGGAAGGTAAACATGTAACAAGCTAGTCCATGTACGGAAGGTATACATGTAACAAGCTAGACCATGTACGGAAGGCCAACATGTAACAAGCTAGTCCATGTACGGAAGGCAGACATGTAACAGGCTAGACCATGTATGAAAGGCAAACATGTAACAAGCTAGACCATATATGGAAGGCAGACATGTAACAAACTAAACCATGTACGGAAGGCAAACATGTAACACGCTAGTCCGTGTATGGAAGGCAAACATGTAACAAGCTAGACCATGTATGGAAGGCAAACATGTCACAAGTTAGATCATGTATGGAAGGCAGACATGTAGCAAGCTAGACCATGTATGGAAGGCAGACATGTAACAAGCCAGACCATGTATGGAAGGCAAACATGTAACAAGCTAGTCCGTGTATGGAAGGTAAACATGTAACAAGCTAGACCATGTATGGATAGCAAACAGGTAACAAGCTAGTCCATGTATGGAAGGCAGACATGTAACAAGCAAGACCATGTACGGAAGGCAAACATGTAACAAGCTAGACCATGTATGGAAGGCAAACTTGTAACAAGCTAGACCATGTACGGAAGGCCAACATGTAAAAAGCTAGTCCATGTATGGATAGCAAACAGGTATCAAGCTAGTCCATGTATGGAAGGTAGACATATAACAAGCTAGACCATGTACGGAAGGCAAACATGTAACAAGCTCGACCATGTATGGAAGGCAAACTTGTAACAAGCTAGACCATGTACGGAAGGCCAACATGTAACAAGCTAATCCATGTACGGAAGGCGGTCATGTAACAGACTAGACCATGTATGGAAGGCAGACATGTAACAAGCTAGACCATGTATGGAAGGCAGACATGTAACAAGCTAGACCATGTATGGAAGGCAACCATGTAACAAGCTAGACCATGTATGGAAGGCAGACATGTAGCAAGTTAGACCATATATGGAAGGCAGACATGTAACAAGCCAGACCATGTATAGAAGGCAAACACGTAACAAGCTAGTCCGTGTATGGAAGGCAAACATGTAACAAGCTCGACCATGTATGGATAGCAAACAGGTAACAAGCTAGTCCATGTATGGAAGGCAGACATGTAACAAGCTAGACCATGTACAGAAGGCAAACATGTAGCAAGCTAGACCATGGATGGAAGGGAAACATGTAACAAGTTAGTCCATGTACGAAAGACAAATATGTAACAAGGTAGACCGTGCATGGAAGGCAAACATGTAACATGCTAGTCCATGTATGGAAGGTCAACATGTAACAAACTAGACCATGTACGAAAGGCAAACATGTAACAGGCTAGACCATGTATGGATGGCAAACATGTAACAAGGTAGACCATGTATGGAAGGCAAACATGTAACAACCTAGTCCATGTATGGAAGGTCAACATGTAACAAGCTAGACCATGTATGAAAGGCAAACATGTAACAAGCTAGACCATATATGGAAGGCAGACATGTAACAAGCTAAACCATGTACGGAAGGCAAACATGTAACAAGCTAGTCCGTGTATGGAAGGCAAACATGTAACAAGTTAGACCATGTATGGAAGGCAAACATGTCACAAGTTAGATCATGTATGGAAGGCAGACATGTAGCAAGCTAGACCATGTATGGAAGGCAGACATGTAACAAGCCAGACGATGTATGGAAGGCAAACATGTAACAAGCTAGTCCGTGTATGGAAGGTAAACATGTAACAAGCTAGACCATGTATGGATAGCAAACAGGTAACAAGCTAGTCCATGTATGGAAGGCAGACATGTAACAAGCAAGACCATGTACGGAAGGCAAACATGTAACAAGCTAGACCATGTATGGAAGGCAAACTTGTAACAAGCTAGACCATGTACGGAAGACCAACATGTAACAAGCTAGTCCATGTATGGATAGCAAACAGGTATCAAGCTAGTCCATGTATGGAAGGCAGACATGTAACAAGCTAGACCATGTATGGAAGGCAAACATGTAACAAGCTAGACCATGTATGGAAGGCAAACTTGTAACAAGCTAGACCATGTACGGAAGGCCAACATGTAACAAGCTAGTCCATGTACGGAAGGCAGCCATGTAACAGACTAGACCATGTATGAAAGGCAAACATGTAACAAGCTAGACCATATATGGAAGGCAGACATGTAACAAGCTAGACCATGTATGAAAGGCAAACATGTAACAAACTAGACCATGTATGGAAGGTAGACATGTAACAGGCTAGACCATGTACGGAATGCACCCGCTAATGAGCACCTGTGACACAAGATGTATATGACAGTTTGAAGAATGAGAATTGTGGTAAGTAAACTGTTGGAAGTTGGAACACGTGTATGGATGGACGTAGCGTAGTGGCTTCTCGTGAGTGTCGAGTCACGCGGCTTATCTCATACTGCACCCGCTAACGATTGTCTGTACTGTCTCGTGATTGAAAAGACATAACGCCTCTATCGGGTTTGCGTATATAAACCTAACAAAACTCTAGTGGAGCATATTACTTTCTACCGACTTCGAACAACGCAACTTCACTCCGACTGCTGAAGATGGCGAGCGCTCATGACAAGGCATGTCCCGAGGACAAGATGAATATTATACGTCTCCAATAAGTAAGTGCTGCAAACTTTGTATTTTATCGCTTGACATACGCTTGACCTCCCAAGTATTTCCTCGCCTTCTCTGCCTTCCTATCCTCCCCGTTTCTCTCTCCTCACTTCCCTCACCTTCTCTACCTTCCTATCCTCCTCTGTCTCCCTCTCCTCTCTTCCCTCGCCTCCTCTGCCTTCCTATCCTCCCCTGTCTCCCTCTCCTCTCTTCCCTCGCCTTCTCTGCCTTCCTATCCTCCTCTGTCTCCCTCTCCTCTCTTTCCTCGCCTTCTCTGCCTTCTTATCTTCCTCTGTCTCCCTCTCCTCTCTTCCCTCGCCTCCTCTGCCTTCCTATCCTCTCCTGTCTCCCTCTCCTCTCTTTCCTCGCCTTCTCTGCCTTCCTATCCTCCTGTCTCCCTCTCCTCTCTTTCCTCGCCTTATCTGCCTTCCTCTGTCTCCCTCTCCTCTCTTCCCTCGCCTTCTCTGCCTTCCTATCCTCCTCTGTCTCCCTCTCCTCTCTTTCCTCGCCTTCTCTGCCTTCCTATCCTCCCCTGTCTCCCCTCCTCTCTTTCCTCGCCTCCTCTGCCTTCATATCCTGCCCTGTCTCCCTCTCCTCTCTTTCTTCGCCTCCTCTGCCTTTCTATCCTCCTCTGTCTCCCTCTCCTCTATTTCCTCGCCTTCTCTGCCTTCCTATCCCCCTCTGTCTCCCTTCTGTGCTTGATCTTGTCAAATCTCTTTTGGTGGCTTTCTTTACCTCCTTCTCAGCTAGTGTGTACTGTGCTTGAGCTTGTCTTGTCCCTTCTCGTGTTTTTGCACTCTCTCGTGATTGAAAAGACATAACGTCTCTATCGGATTTGCGTATATAAACCTAACAAAACTATATACATGTTGTGTCACAGTCCTTTCTTATCTATGCGTATGTTGACCTAGCCTGTCCTCTTGTCGTTTCGGCTAGCTACGCGGTGTCTGGTTACCGATCGCGTCAGCCGATGTCTACATATTGTGTCATAGTCCATTCTTATCTCTCTCGTCTGTTGCCCTAGCTTGCCCTTTTATCGTGTTGGCTACCTACGCGGTGTCTGGTTACATCGCTGATATATTCCCACTGGTTGTACTTCGCACAATATATACTATCATTTTCAAAGTTTTCATATATGTTTCAGAGACGATATTTTCAAAGTTTTCATATATGTTCCAGAGAAGAACTCCGCGACTACCACGAATGTGCTTTCTGTGTCGTCATGGCTGAACTGCTGAGGACACGGGATCAGTTTGATCCTCCAAACCCTTGGGTTGATCCCCGACCCTGTTGCCCCCTTGGACACGGGGGATGTCGAAAATTGGTGTCCGGAGACAGATGATGATGGTTTCGTTGATGTAATCGATCGTTGATGTTAATAATCAACTTTCAAACTGTGGTGTTTGTTGGTTATTATATTATATATATATATATATATAATCTCTCTTTCATACATACATACATACATACAAGGATACCTACATACATTTTAAAGTTTCATATATATATATATTATAACGTTTTCTCTTTGTTCTTTCGTTATTACATCATTCCGTTTACTTCTTTATCTCTCATTATACACCTTTCATCACCTTTTAAAACTTTTCTCTTTGATCTTTCGTTATGACTCTTTGATCTTTCGTTTCTTTCAATACCTTTCCTCAACCCTTGGGTTGACCCCGACCCTGTTGCCCCTATCGACACGGGGGATATGGAAAATTGGTGTGCGGACACAGACGATAGCGATGACGGCTTTGAAGATTTAATAGTTCGTTGACATCAATAAAACATTCAACTTTCAAACTGTGGTGTTTGTTGGTTATTAAAGCATACCTGTACACATTTTAAAGTTTCATATATATATATATATATATATATATACGATCTCCCCAATCCTTGGTTTGACCCCGACCCTGTTGCCCCTGTCGACACGGGGGACATGGAAATTTGGTGTGAAGAGACATACGATAGTGATGACGGCTTTGAAGATTTCATAGTTCGTTGACATCAATAAACCATTCAACTTTCAACTGTGGTGTTTGTTGGTTATTATATTATATATATGTGTGCACTCGTATACTCTTGTGTTTCGTTAGTTCTTTCATACACGCGCATTCACCTACACAACTAATAACACCACTCCCCGTTAGGAGGCGTCACCTCTAACGTACCCGCCAGGGGGCGCCTCTCGTTATACATACATACGGTCACGTGACTACGCACTTTGCTCAGGGGGGCGGCTTTCGAAACCTCCCTATTATCAACCAAAAACTCCTCAAAAAGGGCTGTGGATACCTATCCAAAACCCCCCGTATACTACTGGCGTGCCGGTGGCGAGGAGACGTCGCATCTTGCTACGGGGTAACCAGGTCGGCGAGGGACAGACCGGCGGTTTCCTGTCGGCGCTGCTGGCACCTTTGGCCGGTGCGGTCTTTCTATCCTTGCTAAAAGAGGTGCGACTCAAGTAGACGATGGAACACGCTCGGAAGATGGCCTTGGTAGATCCACGACTGTTGGACAATCTACGCGCACCAGCACCGACGGATACCCTAGGACGCAAAGTACAGGTGCTCGACGACGAGATGAAAGCCATACTCGACAGACAAGATCTCACCGACGGCGACAAGGTCGTCATGTATAATCAAGTGTTGCACCGCTACAACGCATTGGCCGATCGACGCACGCGCGAACCGGTGCGCGTGATGACGGTCAACAAGGACACGTCCCCGGCGGCGGCGGCGGCCAATACGGACCCAACCCCGCCGGAGGCGGGGGTGACAGGTATGGAAGCGGAAGTCGTCGACAGCGTTCCCAAAGCGCTGCAGCCCAAAGCCAGACGACTGATGGAACGTCTGAAACGAGACGTCGCGTGGAGAGCTCATGCACAAAGGCGTATCGGTACCCGGAAGTAACGTGGTGGTCCTCGTGAACGATCTGTTGCGCCAGCGCAAGACCGTCGGCACTCCGACGGGATGGCAGGTGTTTGCGCGCCAACTCGGCGACATGAATTTACCCATGGAGTTGGTGGATAACGAGGTCAGGAGACTGGCCATTCAACAGGAACAAAGGAAGAGTGCCGTAGCGGCGGCGGCCACACGATCGCTCGGTAGAGCGCGTCGAACGCTGCAGTGGACACTCCTCACGCGTAGGCGACATCGAATGAGCCCATCCACTCTACCTACGCCACCGTCGTCGGGTAGGAAGACATGGGAGCGTCTTGCATAAAAGAGGCGCACCGTCTCGATTCACCGACATAATGTGCGATCCACGGGACAGTCTAACACGTCGTCTGTTTACCGGTGTCGCTTACGCCGGACTTCACATCGTGTGCGGGATTACCATCGATTATATCATACGTACGTCATCATGGTGCGCCGTTGTAAACAGCTGGAGGACGTCTACTTCGATCCCGCCAAGGTGGGGAGTTACGGGGGAATCGCGTCTTTGCGACGAGTCGACTTCCGAGACATACCGCGCGTACCGAGAAAGATCGTCGTTCAATGGCTATCGGTACAGGACGTCTATACTCTACACAAACCGGTCAGAGTTCGTTTCAAGCGACGACGCACGGTCGTCGGAGGCCGGGATCAACAGTGGCAAGCCGATCTCGTCGACGTGTCCAGTCTGAAAAAAGAAAACGACAGTACGACGTTCCTACTCACGGTGATCGACGCCTTCTCGAAAGTCGCCCGATGCGTTCCGCTGAAGACGAATCCGACTCCGTGGACGGCCCTGTTAAGCAGTTCGTTGGGTTACCTGCTACCCAGTCCGACGTTGAACCAACATGGCGACGAGTGATTTCTATCTCACGTTGCCCAGCAATGCTTCCATGCACACGCACCCCGATAACACGCTGACCCACTACGTCACGACGCTACCGAAACGTATCCTACTACAGGGACAATGGGAATGTGGACTGGTGGAGGTACAGTACCCGCACAGTTGGTACAACGTCGTAGACGACGACGCGGGGTTCGCTGTAACGCTACCGATAGACGAAGAGAAGGAGGAGGGGAACTCGTGGCCCATGCACAGGAAGACTATCCGAATCGGGACCGGACACTATAAAGATCCGTGGTCACTGATCCTCGCCATTAACGCCGCTCTACGTCGCGTGGTGGGGGAGGGACGGGTGAAACTGAGCTACAGCATCATCACGCGTAAGGTAACGGTGCACATAGCACCGAATACCGTCTTCCCCACCGCTATGCTGACCACCGTTCTCGGCTTTCGCACCTCTACGCTGGCGGCTCTCCCGAAGGATCCCGTGACTCCCGAGTATCACGGAAGGCGACACCGTGGTCACCATGGAACGAGGGCTCGAATCGCTCTGCATCTACACGGATGTCGTGGAACCGCGAGTTGTCGGTGACAGTCTCGTACCACTGCTGCGCATCGTTCCGGTGAGCGGTCGCCATGCCATGGCGACATCGTGTCGAACACCTTCGGCAAGACTCACTACGTACCCGTGCTCTACAAAGAGTTTGGCACGATCGAGATAGATATAAGAGACGACACCGGACAACGCGTGCCATTCGAGGTCGGTAAGGTGACGGTGACACTTAATTTCCAACGGCGACGGACGGCACTGTTCTAGAGAGATGAATTACAACGACTACTACGCTCGTCAAGCGGGCGGTGCGCTTCCTTATTTCGCGGGTGCCCGACACCAACGAGGACACGGACTGGGAAGTCTATTCAGAGGTCTACTGCGTAGCGTCATGCCGCTCGTCAAGAGAGGCGCCGTGGTGTTGGGAAAGAGAGCGGTGTCGACCGGCGCACGCATAGCCGACGACGTCCTGTCGGGACAGAACATCAGAACGGCCGCCAAACGTCGCGTCACCGCTGCCGGTAGAGACATGATGAGCGACCTCTTGACCCCTGGCGTGCAACCGCGTAAGCGTATAAGACGCGCACCCGCTGCGAAACGAGTCAGTACAGACGTCAGAGGAAGCAGCAGAGACCGACGGCACGTCGTGAACCCGATATATTCGACGATGGCATTCGTTCATAAATTATCGTGTAAGGGACTCAAGAGCGAACTCGATCTCTTCACCCTGCCTCCGACTCAGACCGGCATCATCGACAGTCACACGGTCCACCACCAACCGATGTCCTCGCTCGACTCGGGAGGACCGATCGAATTCGTCGTACCCGGTTCGGGAGACGATTACCTGGATCTCGCCGACACGACGCTACGCGTTCAGGCGAAGGTGACGCGTGCCGACGGAACCGATCTCGACGCCGCCGATCCCGTCGGTCCCGTGAATAACTGGCTCCATTCGCTGTTCAGTCAGGTCGACGTCTACCTGAACGGAACGCTCGTGACTCCCTCGACCAACACGTACCCGTACCGCGCCTACATAGAGACGCTGCTCAGTTACGGCGACGATGCCAAGGAGACGCAACTGACGAGTCAGATGTAGTACAAGAACACGGCCGATCGTATGGACGCCGTCGTCATTGACGCCGCCGATCCAGCAGCCAACGCGGGGTTCGTCGCCAGACGCAACATGATCGCCCGGAGTCGCGTGGTCGACATGATGGGTCGTCTCCACGTCGACCTCTTCCTTCAGGATAAACTCCTCATCAATGGCGTCGAGGTCAAGATACGTCTGGTGCGCAGCAAGGATGCGTTCGCACTCATGGCCGGCGGAGCCAACCCCGGCTACAAGATACAGATCGTCAACGCTACACTGTTCGTCAAGAAAGTCACCCTGAATCCGAGCGTGCAGATGGCACACATCAAAGCCCTCGAAAAGGCCACCGCCAAATATCTGCTGCGACCCGCCGAATGCAAGGTCTACTCTATTCCCACAGGTACCCGCTCGTACACGCACGAGAACCTCTTTCTTGGCACTCTTCCGAAACGTCTCGTGCTGTGCTGCATCGATAACGACGCCTAAAACGGACGCTACGACAGAAATCCCTTTCACGCTAAAAACAACCGCATCAACTTCTTCGCCGTGTACGTCGACGGACGACAGATACCCGCCAAACCTTTCCAGCCCAACTTCGACGACGACCTCTTTGTCAGGTGCTACCATAACCTGTTCACCTCGACGGGTAAATCTGTGACATAAACAGCAGCTGGTCCACGTTTCATTTTGATAATTTTACCTGTCACGACTCATTCGCATGGCGGTGGCTAATCCAAATACACACATGTTGATGATGTTTTTCTTGCATATATTAACTCGACGTAGCTAATCGAAGTCTGACGGACAGTCCCGAATATTCATGAGAATGCTTTATACGGATCGTGAAAGTGGAAATTGCGCATACGTGCAGTTATTTTTCCGATATATTGTTAGTCATTAGTGATTACTAAAACATAATTCAAATGAAATAATGGCATACAATTACATGAGATAATCATATTAACAGGATTATTTAATAACTGTGTACATTAAAAGAGATTAAAATTATCAAAGAATCGCTTTAAGTTTTACTAGTATTATTTATTATCTTTAATGTACACAACATGGATAGCACAGTACAGCATATAAAACAATATACATCATTAAATTGTTCAACAAATTGTTAGTAAACACTAAATAATACATACTGACTGCATCATATTATGATAAATTACCTCTGGTAGACAATATTAAAATGCAGCAATAATTACTCAAACAAATAACCGTACTAAATACCCTCAGCTGCTGTCAACATTAAGTTTAACCTAACCTTATTTAATTAATTAATTTAATGAAATAGTGTGTATTTTATTGACTATAACAATAATAATTATTGTCAAAAAGTCAATAAAATGAATTGTGGTCTATCCCCACGTCTGAAGGTATCCATAAAGTGGCGCCACCTACCGCCAACGATGTACGAGGCTTTACTACCTCTCCTCCAACGCACAGAAGATTTCGTCGTTCGGATGGAGGTGGCAAACACCCTCCGTATCGATATCCTTTCAACACCTCCATCGTTCAATGTTTGTGTTATGCCTGTCCAAGCACATCCCTGTTGTGTTATGCCTGTCCAAGCACATCCCTTGTGTTATGCCTGTCCAAGCACATCCCTGTTGTGTTATGCCTGTCCAAGCACATCCCTGTTGTGTTATGCCTGTCCAAGCACATCCCTGTTGTGTTATGCCTGTCCAAGCACATCCCTGTTGTGTTATGCCTGTCCAAGCACATCCCTGTTGTGTTATGCCTGTCCAAGCACATCCCTGTTGTGTTATGCCTGTCCAAGCACATCCCTGTTGTGCTAGTTCTATTTACTCGCAGAAGAACTTGGCATGATGTAAGTTTGTGCAGCAGTTTTTACTATTGTTGCAAGTTAAGTTTTACACTGCAAACAATTGCCTTACATCTGTCTGATGTCTGGTATTAACCCTAAGACTGCTAGAAAACCATAACCAACAGGGAATTTCGAAAAAATAAAGGCATTACCTTTCTTCCCGAAGGATCGTAGATTAGTCCCTGAAAGTCTGGCAACCAAGGTGCATGCCGTCTAAAAGAAAAATGCAATATACTCACAGACACACCCATACGTGTGCAATCTAACTTCAAGTAGCTTGATGAATAATGCTTGGTGGTGACTAGATATATAATTCTGAGCAATTTGATTATCTTTATTCAGCTGGGTTGTTTTCATTAATGGCTGATTACCAATCGATGATTTTGAGTTCAAGACGGAGCAATTTCAGCCGGTGAGTTTGTCTTAGTTGTATTCATTGTGTTTTCATTACAGTCAACATAATTTGCTTTCAACGTCCAGTGCTGTCTATTTGAATACACTTGGCTCAGTGTTACTATGATGTTGTTTTTCGATTGAGTAGAAAAAATGTAAAAGTTGTGTTTTTACTTATGAAATACTACAATTAAAGCAATGTGCGCAGTCAAAAATTTTATTGCGCTAAAGAAATTATTTATTGGTAATGAAAAAGATTTAAAATATTTCGGTCATGTACTGATGAAATATACACCATTGGAATGGAACATGCAGTATTGGAATATGTACTCAGGGAGCAGTTGTTGTTTGCAGTATTTGGACAGCAGCTTCACTCTGCTGTTTCACCTCTTCAAGGACGTTGTAGAATGCGAAACTAAGGTGAGACGGTCAGTCATTGTAGTAGAGGTTTTCGGGGTTACATTTAGAATTGACTGCTTAAAATGTACCTATCTCGGTATATATCTAGGAAAATAGTAATAAACAACAGCATAGTTGAAAAGTGATGTTAATTGTACTGGTAACAACATTTGTAGTAGTCCCTGGTTATGATTGTAGTTGTTGTAGTAATGACAGCAGTACTGTCGTCAAACATATGTACTCTTTTGTTTAAGGACAAATAAGCAATGATTGTTGGAACGGTGCAATATAAATGTCACGATTTATTCTTAACATCGTTTTCTTTTGCATTTCTTCGTGTAAAAGGTGTTTCTGTGTCCAGTGCTCTAGACACTGCATCAATGCACCGCCTAATATCATATGTTTTACATGTGAACATACGAATGCAATCCAGCAGACTTGTGCCAAGTACACAACATAATATTTACAGGCTGCTGTTTGTGTAAATCATTGTCCCTCTGTGTTCAGATGCAGATCCTGCACGTGATTTCGTTCATCATCGAGCGAATGCAGCGAGAGATTTGCCCCCATGCGGCGCCACTGGTGCAGTATTTGCCGCAGCTGTGGCAGGAGTCAGCCGAACACAACATGCTGCGATGTGCCATCCTCACAACTCTCATGTTCCTCGTCCAAGTAAGACGCCATTGTCCTTCATCAAATTTATTTTTGCAACAGCAACAACAACAGGATGGTGTACACAACAACAACATGATGGTGTACACAAAAACAACTGTTTTTATTTAATGAAGTTACATTGCATGGTGGCCCCAATAGCTTGTTAAGTGCCGTCTTCCTGTGACCCCATAAACATACACGACAGTGTATAGATGTATATGTATATATATAAGCGTTCAACCTTTACGCCAAAAAGATGATGGTCAGCCAGACTAACAACTGTGCACGTTGACTTTCGGAGGGTGTCGCACTTCTGCTGTGCTGTGGCTGCTGTCTCTATAACAGTGATCCTGCTCAAAGTAGTTTGTGGTAGAAGGTGTAGATGATGTGCAACAACATTGTGACTCGGTCTAAGAGCTTGAAATGCTTCATTGCCTTCCTATAGGCCCATTCTAAACAGTGCACAAGGAAATGTACGGGAATGACATCATATAGCTCTGGAAGAAGGTTATGACACCTGATTTATAGCCAACGTTTACGCTGGCCCACGTCACCCCCATAACACACTGTCTTCCTGGGCAATGAATATGTCATTAGCTCAGACTCAGAATCAACTGTTACTGCATCAAGAGCTTTCATGGTAGCCTGAAAGATGTCCTTGGTATCAGCTCTCTTCAATGCACAGATACATCTGGCCATGCACAAACGTTCTGACACAAATCACGTTGTTCTCACTGGTGGACATATCAACAGAGCCATCTTAGTAGACAACTAAGTAGACAACAGACTTATGAATAATGCCTCTTGGTTGATGAACTTAGTAGCTTCCTTGCGCTCATCTGCAGCAACAACATACACGTATGACGTATCTGAAGGACTTGTCATTCCTATAAGCATCTCCTACGACTTTCTTGACATCCAATTCCGTCACCTAACAGAAGTCCCCAAACAGATCACTGTGGAGTGCTATTCCATGTCCGTCACGAAATAGCTTATCTAGCTTCTCAAAGAAAATGTTCATGGATTGGATGGACTTCGTTAGCTGATGTTCCTGTGGGATCATTCTTCAGTACTGTTCAGCTGCCAGAGTGTGACACTTTGATGTGTCATGTTGTACTAATATTGAAAGTCTACAATGGGTTGATCCCTTTCGTGCATTTTTCTGACACTTTTCCCAGTAGATTTTGGTGTTGGCAGCTTATCCAAAAAATCTGAAGAGAATAGTCTGTTTGGACATGGCGATGGCGGTGCTATATATGACGAATCGCTATGATTTACTGAAATGACTAAATTACTGTTCGTTCGTTTCGTGTGCTTTTTTACTAAACGTATCACTATAACGTGTGTGTTTCAGGAGCGCCGTGGTTCGCGTTAATATACATTGGGCAACAATGAGTGAAAAACGCATGTTTGTAAACAGTTTTTGTAAATACCGTCTTCCGGTGGCCAGTTTTGACTATAAACTGGTGTAGAGAACCTACTGCTGTTAAATGGTGCAATTTCCCCGAAAAAGTAGGCGGCCACACGGACCAGTAACTCAAAAACGTAACTTAAAAAAGTTACCGACCCGACAACAAAGTAGGTGGACAGTAACCACCGGGTCAGCGTATATATTTCAAACGCTGATATATATATATATATATATATATATATACAATGATTATATGAATCGACTGTGTGATTGTATGACAACTGACAGAGGGTGTGATCGAGACAAAAATGTATTA